>JASTUK010000004.1:0-734058 GCA_031125475.1 Saccharomycopsis lassenensis
CTGGTAGTGGTGTTCAATGGAGCACTGGTGGTAGTGTTGGCCAATGTGGTGCTGTTAGCATATGGTGCACTGGTAGTAGTGTTCAATGGAGCACTGGTGGTAGTGTTGGCCAAAGTAGTACTGTTAGCATATGGTGCACTGGTAGTAGTGTTAGCCAAAGTTGTTATGTTGGCAAATGGCGCACTAGTAGTAGTGTTCAATGGAGCACTAGTAGTAGTGTTAGCCAATGTGGTGCTGTTAGCAAATGGAGCACTGGTAGTGGTGTTCAATGGAGCACTGGTGGTAGTGTTGGCCAATGTGGTGCTGTTGGCAAATGGCGCACTAGTTGTAGTGTTAGCCAATGTGGTGCTGTTAGCAAATGGCGCACTAGTAGTAGTGTTCAATGGAGCACTGGTGGTAGTGTTGGCCAAAGTAGTACTGTTAGCAAAAGGCGCACTGGTAGTGGTGTTCAATGGAGCACTGGTGGTAGTGTTGGCCAAAGTAGTACTGTTAGCAAAAGGCGCACTGGTAGTAGTGTTCAATGGAGCACTGGTGGTAGTGTTGGCCAATGTGGTGCTGTTAGCAAATGGTGCACTGGTAGTAGTGTTAGCCAAAGTTGTTGTGTTGGCAAATGGCGCACTAGTAGTAGTGTTCAATGGAGCACTAGTAGTAGTGTTAGCCAATGTGGTGCTGTTAGCAAATGGAGCACTGGTAGTGGTGTTCAATGGAGCACTGGTGGTAGTGTTGGCCAATGTGGTACTGTTAGCAAATGGTGCACTGGTAGTAGTGTTAGCCAAAGTTGTTGTGTTGGCAAATGGCGCACTAGTAGTAGTGTTAGCCAATGTGGTGCTGTTAGCAAATGGAGCACTGGTGGTAGTGTTAGCCAAAGTAGTACTGTTAGCAAAAGGCGCACTGGTAGTGGTGTTCAATGGAGCACTGGTGGTAGTGTTGGCCAATGTGGTGCTGTTGGCAAATGGCGCACTAGTTGTAGTGTTAGCCAAAGTTGTTGTGTTGGCAAATGGCGCACTAGTAGTAGTGTTCAATGGAGCACTGGTGGTAGTGTTGGCCAAAGTAGTACTGTTAGCAAAAGGCGCACTGGTAGTAGTGTTCAATGGAGCACTGGTGGTAGTGTTGGCCAATGTGGTGCTGTTAACAAATGGTGCACTAGTGGTACTGTTCAATGGAGCACTGGTAGTAGTGTTAGCCAAAGTAGTGCTGTTTGCGAAAGCAGCACTAGTTGTGGTATTAGCCAATGTAGTGCTGTTCACAAATGGGGCACTGGTAGTACTGTTAGCCAATGTAGTGCTATTTGTGGAAGCGACACTAGTAGTGGTATTAACCACGGTGGTGCTATTTGTAAAAGCAGCACTTGTGGTTGAGTTCACTGGAGCACTCGTTGTGGTATTGGTAACTGCTGAACTCGTGGTAGTGTTGGCAATGCTCGTTGCATTAAGGAATGTAACAATTGCGGTTGTTCCAGTACTCGTAGCCAGACTTGTGGTACTGTTAACAAAAGCAGTTGTTGTATTGGTTAAAGCACTTGTGGTGTTTGCAATGCTGCTTGAGCTCAAAGCACTTGTGGTGTTTACAATGCTGCTTGAGCTTGGAACACTTGTGGTATTTGAAATGCTAGTGGAGCTAGCAGATGATGTGGTGCTGTTGACAGCAGAAGTATTTGTGAGAGCAGACAGACTTGAACTGAGAACAGTGGTACTGCTGCTTGACGTAGTGGAGTTGCTTGCAACACTGCTGGTTGAAGCAACTGAATTTGTGGTGGTATTAGAAAGAGTTGAACTTGCACCGGAAGACAGAACAAGAGTGGTTCTTGTTGAACTTGTGGTACTATTGCTTGTAATCGCGCTACTTGATAACTCTGCACTTGAACTGGAAGTCAAAGTTGTGGATCCTGTTGAACTTGTTGAACTTGAATCAGATGTGGTTGAATTGGTACCATTGGTATACGCAGCTGCTGCTGCATTTACCAAAATGGTCCAGCGCAAAATCTCAAAAAGTTTCATAACTTGACTGGATGAAAATTAATAAAGTTATGCAAAAGGGCAAAAGAAGAAGAGAACGAAGTTCTGGGTACCAAACGATATATATAAATTTTGGCTTGGGCACAACTGTGGTTCATTTCATCCTGGGCAGGTTCTGCAAATAAAATCATAAAGTCAATTTGAACATACTTTTTTGGCATATTGTAGTTATGCATGTTGTGCAAGTCACCTATTTTATTTTTTTTTTTTTGGAAAAAAGTTTACTGAAAAATTGAACTTTATTTAAAGTTTCCTCGCTGTTTTCTCTGTTTTTTCCTCCATGAATTGGCTGAGTTGCCTTCTCGAGCAAAAGGAAAGCCATTTAAAGATTTCAACTTCTTGAATCTTAACTTCACCTGAAATTTTCTCTCAAGCGTGTTCAAACAGCCAATCAACCAAGCTAATTCGGACAAATTCTTGTAGCGTATTATTTTTGCGACTTAGGTACACCGCAATTTTATGAGCTGAGTATTTCAAAGTCGCGCGTTAAAGGCATGGGCGCATACATTTTTTTGCGCCGTCACCGCCGGTTATGGCTGGTGTCCTAAAATTATCACACCACATTAATCGGGCAGCACTTCAGCGTTTGCTATAAACTGTTCACGCAAAATAAGCAATTCCAACCAGTCAATGTGTTTCCACAATTTTCGTATTTTTTTCCTTAAAGCTTCGCCCTGAATTCAAAAGGTGACAAGATATGCTGGTGGCAGCTTCGGTGCATCTCAGTTCAATAACGAGTGCCGCAGTTGAATCTTTTTTTGCAAGATTTTTTCGGCGAACGAACTTTAATTACTGTCATTGTTCGCAAATAACCACATTTTTTTTTCTTGAGACAAAACTTTTCCACTGTTTTTGAGGAACAGTTTTAGTAATCAGATCCTGTGTACACAAATCGGACGCTCAATAGAACGCCTAGCCCACTACAAAAAACGGTTGAATACCGTTTTCAATTCCTAGACTTACCATTTGGTAGGGGCATTAGCCTCTGCAACAGCTAAGTAAATCTCACCAAAAAAAAAACCAAAAGAACCCGTCGAGCATTTTGGCAGTTGTAAAAAGCGCTATATTCAAGGCTTTCGTATTTTGCAGGTTTTTTTGTTAGATAGTTCTTTTTTTTACGTTGACTGAGGCTTGCAAAGATAAAAAGATTGTCGATTTTGCCGCCCAAAGGAGGTAGCGATAATTGAACCCTATTCACATTTATACGCGTAAAATGATGAATATACGGTCAATTAAGTTGCAAACTCTGAAAAAGAACTTTATTAAAGCGGTGAACGAGTAGAATTAACCACATTCGCTGATGCTATCGCACGACGTCTTTTTGGCGGATGTTGTTTTTCGATTATAATGTACAAAGAAATTGCCATAAAAACTGACGATTTTTTGTAGTTCAAAAGAAACGGACTGCTAGGATTGCCGCAAAAACTGGTGATACTGAATATCAATAATTTGACCTGCTTTATCTTTCAAATTAAAAATTGGAGGCAGAAATTGAAATCTTCCAAAAAATTTTCCAGAACGCCAGGAAATACAAAATCAACTTTCAAGAGTAATTAACTTCTGAGTGAAGTAAAATTTTTATCATAGAGCTGAAATTCTGAAATTTTGAAATTCTGGAATTTCTTCTTTTCGGACATCTAAACTGTCGCCAATTGCAGAAATTCGATTGCCAAATTTAGATTCAAAGACATGAAAAGTCAAACTGCGGAAAAAGTTTTTTTTTTCTTTCTTTGTTCATTTTTGCTTTTCACTGATGAAAAACTATGTTTTCATATCGACCGCACGCTTAAGCCCTCAAAAGCCGTGAAGACGATGTGTGCAGTGGTGATAAACTTTCACAATTTCAAACTCGTTCTGGCTCGTTCTGGCCAAAAGGCTATACGACTCTGCAAACTAGAAATTTTTTTACTCAGTGTGGGAGTTTACTTCGCTCGGAGTTTCAATTTTGTGTTTTTACTTTTTTTTCGCTTGTTGTAAACCGTTGAAATTACCGTAGCTGAGATATAGAAACAAAAGTTCACTTCACGCACTCGTTGTCTCTTATCTCTTACATTGGGCTTAAAGAAGAGATGATGGTTTCAGACTCTCTGTCTGTTGAAACATGTCATTTACATTTTAGCCCCTAAAGCCCTGTGTCCTACTTTAAAATTCTGCCCTAACCGCCCTGAACACCTTTACTTTTTTTTATTTTTAGTCTGAACTAGATCGAGATTCTCCGCTGCACTCCTAATAAAAATCATGGTAACCTTTGGCAAAATTCACACTTTAAGGGCGTCAATAATACTTCCACAAATGAGCATTGCTATGGACTCTTTTACAGCTGCTCGCCGCTTTTGGACAGTCTTGTGAACTAATTACACTGCGTTCCACCCACACAATCCAAATAAATTCTAGGTTCGCTAGATACAAAGATTCAATTGAGCCTATGAAGAAACTTAAAGGACCGCAGATCGAAGCCAGCAGAGTTAATTTTAACAATGGAGCTTGAGTGGATGTGCGATAGCCGAAGCGAGACACTCATGGCTGGTTACGCGTTCCCTGGAAGGTGTTGCACGTTGGTGCTGGTGAGTTGAACAGCTCACTTGGCTATCGTGAGTCACTATAAGCTTTCTTAAGCTCCACAATTGCTCCCAGAAATGTTTAGGTGAAATCTGTGGCTCACATTAACTGCTGGGACACTGCCATTACTCAATCGGAACACCATACTATATTGAGGCTAGTTAGTGAACGATACTTATCGCAAGTGCAACAACGTTCGAGTACAATTTGTTTTCTCAATAAACGTTAAACAGAAAAGCCTTTTGCAATTGAGCCTTTTACTCGCGACGGTATGCTAATTGGTTGTTATAGCAACATCGCTTTCTGTTGATTGATTGCTAAAAGCAAACTCAACAGAAAACGCTACAAGCCGATTTGCTGAGAGCTAATTTACTCTAAACTCGGTTCTTCAGGAGTACGCAGTCTGCGTACATCCATTTAGGTTTTAATTGGTGTCTGTCTAAATTTTTCAATATCAGCTCACACATAAATTTAAGTGCCAAAAGCCCTTTTGCTCCTTGCCGCTAGTTTCAAGTGGGACTGAAAGCACTGCTTTTGATGTGTTTGAAGGCCATAGTCGTATAAGTATCCTCGTTTATGAATTTGAGGTCAGTTTTAATAAGTCTCTTGTCGCAAAAATTATGAGAAAAATGATAAACCTCAATAAGCGCAACGGAATAGGTAAAATGGTTCACTCGGATAGTACGTATATACATACGATACGCAGACAAAATAGCTTACGAAGTGGCAGTGCGCACAGATAGGGTACAAGAGTGTTACTAGGCAGTTTTGCGTTGAAATATTAAAAAAATCCACACGTTTTGGTTTTATTAGTCAAGTTGCTCGCATATCCTTATTCAAAAAAAATATGCGATCATCGAGTAGGCAGCTTTTTTTCAAATTGTTAACTACTGTCAAAAACGTGAGAAACATTACATAATGCGCGCATTTATCCCTGCTCAGAGAAAAGTGACATGATAAACGTACCCTACCGAACAAAGAAAAAGGAAAAAGTGATATACAAACAAAATACAAAAAAAAAGCACTCCATATTATTGATTCCCTTATTGAAATGAATACAAGTAGCAATAGCAATAAACTTGCGGCGTCGAGAAAACCATCTGATTTTTCTACGCCCCCAACTGATGTTGATGATTCAGAAGTTTTGTCAGTTGCCTCATCCGTATCTATAGACTACAGAGATTGGCAAGATATAAAATTGCTGGAGTTGGTACAGGAAGGCAAATTGATATTCATCAGCGGAGATATGTCAATTGAGGAGGCATTTCATAAACTCAGTGAACACAATTTGACTTCATTACCGGTTGAAGAGTTTGAAGACGATATCAATTGTATAACTTTTGATTATAGTGATTTGAATACTTATTTGTTATTGGTTTTGAATAAAATCGAGTTCATTGAATCTGAGCTAATTTTTGACCCACATTTCCAATTGACCAAATCTCCAAAAGAGTATTTAGCCATGATTAGACAGGGTGAACAAGTCCCTGTGAAATTTGTATGTCAGTTGACCAGCAAAAATCCTTTTATAAAACTTAATGAGAATATGGATACATTAGCAATTGTGATAGAAATTTTTGGTCTGGGTGTTCACAGAGTTGCCATCATCAATAACGAAAACAAAATAACGGGTATTTTATCTCAAAGAAGATTGATCAAATACATTTGGGACAATTTGCGCAATTTCCCTTCGTTAGACTCCGTCATGCAATCTTCTATTGATGAGTTGTCCATAGGTTCATCTGATGTGATATTTGTTTATGGTGACCAACCTTTGATAGATGCCTTGCTTTTGATGTACAAAGATCAGATTTCATCTGTTGCGGTTGTTGATCGTCAAAAAACATTGCTTGGTAACATTTCAATAACCGATGTCAAGCATGTGACAAAAAGCTCGCAGAGCCATTTGTTGAATAAATCATGTCTTCATTTTGTTTCCGTGATTTTGAACTCGAGAGGATTGGAAGATGGACAAGACCTGTTCCCAGTTTTCCATGTGTTCCCTACAACATCTTTGGCGCGCACAGTTGCAAAACTCGTCGCTACAAAAGCTCACCGTCTTTGGATAGTTAAACCCAGATCAAATAGTTCATTTTCTTCTCCTTCAAAGCCACCATTAATATCAGCAGACTCTTCAACTTCTTCAACCTCTTCTGGGAGTGGGAGCCAGTTTTTGAACATCAAACCAGAAATCAATGGTAGAGCTGGTAAGTTGATAGGTGTTGTCTCTTTAACAGACATTCTCGGATTGATTGCGAGAAAAAGCAGCAAAAAGCAGATTGATCCTCATGCTGCGCGTAAACAAAGAAGAAGATCAAGCTCTTCTGCTAGTTCGTTAAGTGTTAAAAGCTTGGAGCTGATGAGAAGAAATGCAAAATAATTGAAATTGTGAATAATCTATTTTTTTTTCTTTTTTTTTTTTTGGTTCTTTTATACTAGTTTGCCTAGACAATTACAGAAGTTGTGATAATCAAAAACAAGTTATTTATATTCATTGTATTATAACAAAACTATTCTCAGGCAAAATACTTGTCCGGAACTAGCAAAATGTAACTCTCCATTGCTGCTCTAAATCGTGATTTGTACTGCTTTGGTGTCACAACTGTAGGACGTTTACCACCTCCGCCGACCAAGCCTTTCTCTTTGACCCAGCTTTCAAGTTTCTTATCCCAAGTGAAAGTTCTAATGCAGTCAATGATACCCGCTACCAATTCATTTCTTTCGTTGTCAATACCGATGACTAAGGAGTAGTCCATAACGTTCATTTTGCTCAAAAAAAGTGTGTCATTCCAAAGCGACGTAGTAAGAAGCTTTTTGTAATGTGGGTTAACAAAAATTGGCGATTCATAAATATAGTCGACCATATTTTCGTCAAGCAAAACCTCATTTTGCTTTCCAGTTTTTTCAACGTGTCTATTTCTCATTGAACCTTTGAGATCAAAAATCTGGAGGTTCTTGCGATCGTAGAACAAGTTTTCCATAATGATCACATTCATTTTGACATTTCTGTTCAAGCTTGGGTTTTTAATAGTTATTTGATAAAAACCAAAAATTTTTGAGAAGACGCTGGGCAAATCATGGAACATCACTCTCAGCATATATGATAAATAATTTGGGGTCATTTTAATGAAGGATTCAAGCTCAGATTCGGAAAGTTGTTTGATCACCAATCTGTCATCTAATGTTTTCAAAAAAAAGGAGCCACTTTTACCTCCACTACTGTCCCACTTGACGCATCTTGATAAACTCTGAATAAAGTTCCCTCCGCAAGCGTCTCTGAAAGCTTGAAATTGCTCGACAAAAAAGACTTTACACGAAAATGTCGCTGAGCCTTCCAGAAAAATAATCTTCAAATGTGTGGCCTGTGACTTCAACATTTGTGCCTCATAGAGTTTCTCTTGAGCCTTGCTTGAAATCTCAGGGATAATTCTGTCCGGCTTTATCGTGTCCGAATCAAAATCCCCATCATTGCCCAATGTTGCACTCTCTTTTTCACTTTGACTAGTGCCAGGACTTCCACCGTTCGGTCTGGGTTGAGCGTTTTGTTGTGCAGAAGTGTTGGATGAATTTTTAGCTTTTTCTGAACTGTTAGCAGCAATATTGGCTTTATCTGGTTCACTAAGCGGTTTTCCTGGAAACGTGAAATTAAAGTTGGTTTTTTTTGTCAAATCATTCAATTTTCCGGCTAAGTCAACGTTGGAAACTTTTTGACTACCAGTGGCATCCAATATGTTTTCTGTTTCGAGATTTTCTGGCAAGATTTTCAAATTTTTCATCATCATTAAACGTAATGCTGATATTTTCTTCAAGTAATCTTTAGTTCTGAGAGAGAACGCAATAACAGAGCTTGGCTCGTCTTCCCGGATGATGACATCTGAATCAACAAAAACATGTTCAGTTTGATCCAACGGGTACGATAATGGAATCCAAAGAACAGATCTATCTGCCCAAAAATTCTTCAAGGTAAGCAATAAAGAGTTTTTCTCCGGTATCAAAGTAGGATCTTTTGACTTCTCAGTCCGAACCTCTGCTCGTTCAAGATCCTTAGGTGTGACTTTACTTTCAGTGTCCTCTTTGTTCTCTTTGTTATCATTGCCATCTTCGCCAACTTTGTCATCTGTACCAACTTTGCTATCTTTGCCGTCTTTGTCATCTTTGTCTTCATCTTCATCTTCATCTTCTTTGTTTTCTTTGACTTCTTTGAGATTGTTAAGATTTTTCTTGTCCTTTTTAAGTTTATCAAAATTTTCAGAATCAACTATGTCCACTGTACCAGGTTTTTTAGACTCTTCATCGATTCTTTCAAGCGCATCCTGTCTGGTTTCACTATGCTTATTTGATTTGGCTCTCCAATCCAGTTTTTTATTAGACGTATCCTCGGTTAAGAGTTTTTGTTTTAATCTTTTTCGTTCAGGTTCGTCTAAAACAGCATGTTCCACATCCTGATAAAACTCAACAATAGGTTGAGAAGGTATCAAAGGGATGGCTCTATATCTGCTTGCAATTTTTCTTCTTTCATTCTCTCTTTGTAACACAAACTCTTTGTTCAAATCATCATGCATCTGGTCATAGAATTTACTCAAGGTCGCAACTTTACCTTTCGCTTTTTTGCTGCTGTAATCGTCCAAGTTTGTTTTGTTCTGTAACTCATTTTTCAATAAATTACTCGTAACCCTTTCTGAAGTTTCTGTTGAATGTTGTTGATCGATGTCTGGCTTGAAATTTGATTCCATCTCCATGATTTTCGCGAGCACTTTTGAGGGTTTCTGCTTTAGCTCTGGAATATTTTGAGGTTCCAAACCAGGCACCAGACTTGGATCAGTGACAGTAATTTGCTTTTTCTCATTGTCATGCTCCACGTATGGTTCTGTGGTGTCTTCGTCATTCATTTCCTTAATCTTTTCAATTTGAGGGGCATCTTTGGAGGTAACTTCTGAGTTTGATTCTGGTTCAATAGGCTGTTTGTCAACCTTTTCATCGCCTTTTTCTGGTTTTTCAGTTCTTCTCTCAAAAAACTTCCGAAGTTGAAAAGCAGTGATTCGGTTGATATCGTGTTCACTAGGTAAATATTTCTCTTCGAAGTCACTGAATTCCGAGTCCCACGACGCACTGACATTCTGCAACTCTTTGATCACCACATTTAAGGATAAATAATCCACAAACGGTGTCAGCTTGTAAACATTGTTTGCCATGTCAATTATCTCCTTGTAGTTTTCATCTGCTAAAACCAAAAGTTCTTTGATTCTCCTTTGTCCACTATCTACCTTTTCCTGGTCTGTATTTTCAATTTTAACACCTTGCAATCTGTTTTTGACTCCTTGAAAGAAATTTTCTGTCTTTGTGATCGTTGAGTTGTATACCTTTAATTTCAACTCAACATCAACTTCGGGCTTCCAATGAACTTTGCGGGAGGGTACTATCAACTCCAAAAGATTTATGTTTTGATGCTCAACTTTTACTGCCTTATTGTTCAAACTGAAGTACAAAATCCGGTCTTTCAAAAGGTGATCACAGTCATTGTTGGAAATTTTCAATGGTATGCTTAAAAACAAAACTTCCAAAAACTTGCCAAACGATAATTTCCATGTTGAGTCATTCATTGGCAAAATTGGAGTAGTTTTTTGACAAATTTTGCAAGTGTTCCAAATCAACAATAAAGACTCAAAACCTGGAATTTTGCAAGGAATTTCCTCGACGCTTACTGTCAATTTAGCATCACCGTGAATGTAAGTTCTGTCATGGTCGCTATTTTTAAATCCACAACCTTCTCTACATAACTCTTCTGAACTTGAAAGAAGCAGCTTTAAATAGCTTCCGAGTGTTATATCTGTATAATCCAAATAATACTCAATGTGAATCACTTTTGGAAATAGACAGTAACTTTGGTTTTTGACGTTGATTGTTGAATACAAGAAGTGGATACTCTGATGGAACGACACTTCTAAAAACGGTTGCATCCTACTGTAAAACGCCTCCCACTCTCTGTTGTAGACTCTGACGAGATTGTTGATGTGTTTTATTCTTTGAGCAGATAGATAGGACGCAATCTTTTCGAAATCTAACTGCGCATCAATCTTTAAATCACTGACTTTGTGCAGAATCTCTATGTAGCTGATGTTAAATTTATCTAGAACCTTTGAATAATCCGAAGTTTCTATGGACTTTTGAAACTCATCAAGATTTTGTTGAACTCTCCTGGCTTTCTGCAACAAATGGGGTAACGGGAATTTGACACTAGGAGAAATTGATAATAATTTCTTGTTAAACTGGTTGATAAAATCACTGTAGTATCCTGTGACCAATGATTGTCTTTCTTGGGCAGCCATTTGAATATAGGTATTTCTGAAAAACGACGTTTCTAGTTTCAAGTGGTGCATCATATAAATCAAAAATTCCACAATGTCCTTTATTTTTTTCAAAGTATCATCCTCGTAAGAGCCTCGTAACAAAATAGTACAGCCCAAACTGGTTTTGCAGCCCGTGAAGAACATGAAAGTTTTTCTTTTGTTTCCAAAAACAAAAGATTTCACTTCAAACTTCTCACAATGACCCAATCGAGGATTCAAGGCCAACTTTTCCATGGTTCCCACTATATCAGCCTCCAACAATCTGCTTAATTTCTCCAAAACTTGTGGTTTGACGTTACAAATCACCAGAATTCCTGCGTCTTTGAATAGCTGCACTGCATACCCAGAAACATTAGCTCCCAGCACCAAAACGTCAGGTTTTGGTTTTAACAGCACAATTCTTTTCACCCAGTTGTTCAAAAAACCACGCTCTTGTTTTATAGCATTTTCTATCGGCACAAATCCCAGACTGCCGTACTCTAAATGGAATGTCACCAATGCAACCACGGGCCTCTTGATTTCAGTTCTCATCTGCCGAAGCATCACATTACCGGTAAATACACACCCGTCAACACACCTGCTAGACAAGGGCGTAGCGCCGTAAATTTTTTTGACCTTGACGTACCGCGAAACATCAAAGCTTCGCGTAGGATCGGTGTCCACGTGCTCAACGTGTTTTAATACTCTGGATATGGCCTTGTACCAGAGCTTTGAATCCAGAATTTCAAACTCTTTCAAAGACTGCTTGAGAAAAAGGTTCGTGTGCTTCATGGCAACATCGCTCAATTCCTTGTACATGTACTCTTTGCTCAGAGGCTTTTCATCGACGTTCGACTTGGGTCCCGAAACTGTAAATGCACGCAATCTGCCATTTTCAATCTTCATGGATCTGCTTCTTCGACGGCTCTTGTTCCGGCTAAGTCCCTTGTCGGCGAATCTTTGCGTAATATTGTAGCTCGATCTCAGCACACGAAGATTTGAGTCGAATCTATCAACGTGGTAAAGCGTGCTCATGGATTCCAGTCTTGGAGTATACAAAGTCATTGAAGACTCGTCCTCTGACGACGAGTCTGACTCATTGTCGCTCATTTCCGTGCTGCTTGTTATAATCGTGCTCTTTGCATCGTCATCACCCAATTTACTTGCTACATCGTCTTCCTCATCCCCAATTGCCTCATCTTCTTCTTCACTAGAGTCTTCGTAATCGTACGAGAGACACGAGTTGCACATTCTGATCTTGCCATTCTGTTGGAACCTCTGGCCTGGCATCAAAGTGGTGCACTCACTGCAAAATATCTGGCCACACAATCTGCAATGATGTCTTCTTCTGAATGTTGTAAACGGCTTGCCACACGCAAAACAGTCCTTGGAACTGTTGTCCTTCATCCAGTACTCCTTCAGAAGGAGCATGTTGTTTCTGTCTCGTTGCCGAGAAAAGATATTATACATTTTCAATCCGGCGTCAAGAGACTATTGAGTATCGGCTATATTACAGTACAGGTATTTGTTCCTGGGTTTGATTTTTTTATAGTTTATTTATTTACATTATTAATCTCCGTCCGATGCGATCTGAGAAATGACTGCAGTAAATCATGGTAAGGAAACGAGGAGAGCCAAAAAAAAAAAAGAGCAGCAAAAACTGGAGTTAGAATTTCGAGTTTTGCAGAAACACAAAGAAAATTGGAGGAATTGGGTGTTTGGCTGAATACGGGTGATATTCTGCCACGAACTACACTGTTACGTTAACGATGCAGAGTCTATTTGTGGGAGCTGAGCCCGTGTTGAGTTTTTATAACATGAAGCACTTTCTGAAACGGTCCCCGTGGTACAAGGAGTTGTCCAAATCAATAACATTTGAACTGTATGTGTACTCCAAAAACTCCTTAACCTGCGAGAACTCCCAGAATCCCTTGCTTGAACTGCCAAACTTTGCCAACTGCTTCTTCTCTATGGACATTTTTAAGTCCTCGTACTGTGTATCTGACAATAAGAAAAGCGCGCCAACTTCACCATCCATATCTATATATATCACCGTACAAAACTTCTCTGGTGACCACACTGGGTTGAAGCTGTTGTGGCGCAATCGGTGAATGCCTTCTAAATTGACTTTAAATGTCTGTTTCAAGCCCAACAGGTCCGTTAACTCGTAACCCAGTATGCTTGAGTGGAGCTTATCAGACAAAACCACCTTACCTTCGCACGCAAAGACACTGTCTGCCAAGTACCGCGATACCGGGTCCACGTGCTTTTTGACGTATTTATCACTTGTGCAGTCGTAATGGAGAATGGTGACTGAGCTTAATTTTGTAGAGATCATGATTGAGGTTCCATCGTCCAGAACTTCCATCATGACAATGTCACTGTCGCAAGTACATTGCAAAACCGGTATTTCGAGCGATTTGGCCTCTAAACGGTATTTTCTGGTGAATACCTCGCGCCCAGATGCATAAACTAGAGTATTGGCCAGTGTGATTTGTCCAATGGCAACTAGTCGGCCTTGCGTCTTCCAGGAGTAAAGATTTGTGAGTTTTATCACGTCCTTTCTTGTTTTGTCGCGCTTTACTTCAAAAATGTGAACCAATCCTGTGTCTCCAAGCTGACTGCCTATAACGAGATTTTTGTAGCTGGATACCCCGTTCAGCTTTCTCAAAGTCCATTCGCAGCAGCAATGGAGCACCTCCTGACTCGAAAAGATTTTCTTTTTGGAATCGCTTTTCATAGATTCAACAACTTTCATGAATCTAAAGTTCTTCTTATCAAAAAACATCACTCTGCTTTCTGTGTCTTTCACCAAAACACAATAGCAATGAATGTAAGATATGTACATAATCCGCAATGGCGTGGACTTTATTGGGAAACTGAAAGGTACCGTACCAGGCACCTGATTTGGTTGACCCAAATATAACCCATTTTCGCATAGTAGTCCTAGCTTCTCGCCCACTGAGCAAACATCAAAAATGTTTCTGTCCAAAGAAGGGTCCTGGAAATATACTGGAATCACGTCAGGGCTTCTTGCTAGATCAGAAAAAGATGCAAGTTTCCACAAACACTTCGTAGTAAGGTAGATATCTCCCATATGGCAACAAAACTTAATTGGGGTGCTGCAAAGATTCACAATTTGGTGTTGAAACACATTGAACAGCAGATCAGTATAAAATGACACAAAAGATCCAACGTAGTCGGACACAAACACAAGAATTCTCTCAGGATCGCTGATATCCATTTGGAAGTCGTGCACAGCCGATATGCGGTATTTGGACATATCTCTTAAAGTCCATTCTTTAGAAGAGACCTTGAAAATCTCAAGAGTACCCAGTTGTGTTCCAAAAACTATACAATCCTCAGAGATAATCTTCACGCAGCTGGGAGCAGCGGATAATGAAAACAGCACCAATGGCTTGAGTTGCAATGTGTAGCATTTTACCGTCAAATCCTCGCAAACCACGCAAAACATGCTATCAGACGCCACGGCCATGACTGCACTGTTTGTCAATTCAAATTCTTGAAATGTTTCATTAATGTTTCCTAGAATGATTTTCAGCTGGGTCACTTGAACAATATAGTCTTGGCCACCAAATGCCAAAATGGTTTCGGAGTCCAAACTGAGTCCTGGGGCAAATGGAAGCTCATTTAACTCTGTGTTTTGCAAGGCAAATATTTTCGTGCAGTTGTCAAAAGAGCACATAAAATAGAACCATATCTCGCCGTCTATCGTCAGCAGTAATACAAAAACGTTAGTTGCCAGAACAAACTCTTTGTAAAACTCTTGCTTGAGAAATTGAAGCCCGTGTCTTAACTGAGTCAAAGCACCCACGTTGTTTACACCGGAGCACACCCAGAGCTCATCGGATGTGATGTTAGTACTGACTTTTTTTTGTGGTAAACACTTCACGTCCCTAAGCATACCCCAGTTCGGAAACAGCTCCAAAATCTTGATTCTCTTGAATGAGCCATCAGCGCTAACTAACAACTTGTAACCGTCTGTTCTTTCATCACAAAAACTCAAATGGTAGCGATCCGAGCCACATTTTGTGATAGTGAAGCTTGAGAAAATGTGCAGAGTCTCAAAAACTATACTGCTTGTGATGGTATCCAGATCGTCGATCTCTATGCTGAAAATTGCCCCACACTTTGTAGCTAAGTAAAGCTTATTTGGATCGTCTAAGGGATAGTGGTACGAGATAATGCCCCCTGGAATCTCCTTTTGAACAAATCTGGTATCGGCATTGTGTATCTGTTGGGTTTTGATCAAATACAAAGACTCTTTTGTGATTACTAACAAGGCATTTCTAGGCCCAAACGGCACCACAAACAAGGGTAATCCAATCTCTACGGAAATTGGAAGTGTGTAACAAGTTTGAGACTGTGGTGCGAACTCCATGAGTTTCATGAAAATCACGCCTGTCTCGTTGAAGTATGTCAGAACAACATCAATGGAGTCGCTTGCAAACCCATTGTAGTCCAATATTGAAGCGCTGATGAACATTCCGGGAACCCAAAAGTTTTTAGCATTCTCAAAGTATATGCCCTTATAGGAGTATTGGCATGGAAATATCGCAGCATATCTTTCGATCGCTGAGACCACAAAGAAATTTCCCAATCTTGAGCACAGAACTTGTGCACCCAACCTGAACGAAAGCTTGTCACAGCCATCGGCGACTTTCACATACTGAAACACCACAGGCTGGAAAAAGCCGTTGATGAAACAAAGCCTCACCAATATGAGATACCCAGACCTTGTGCACAAAATCAAACTGTCTTCAAAAACCTTTGATCCTTCGGGGCTGCTCACTTTCAACCCAGGCAACTGGTCACAGCTCACAATGGACTCGGGCAACTTGAACTCGTTGCCACGAACAAGCAACGAGGACTTCCTCACAACAACAGTCACTTTTTCGAACTTCGCGCTCGCCACATCTGTGCAAACTTTATTGTATATATCTGACTGATTTGCCTCATCAGTGTTATTGTCTAGCTCAAAGAGATCATCAAATGTATCGTTGGACCCAAACGAGTCTCCATAAAACTCGCCAATGCTGTTTCCAAGCTTATCGCGTATCTCTGGACTCAAAACGCACGTGTCAATGTTGTACTCTTTCTCAAACGCTTTGCAGTTCTTGTTCATACACACGTTGAGATCAAAGATGTCTAGCACCATTGGCGATGGCACCACAGTAGTTTTGCACGCAGACATATTGAAGGAAAAAGACTCAAAGAAACTCCAAAATTTGTCTCAAGTGTGCAGCTTTTCAAAACTGAGACCCTTAAATTGTTGAGCTTGCCTTAATAGTGGTCAAGATCTGCTGGGCTCTCCAAGTAGGTCTTCTCCGTTTTGGTTACTATTTTTTTTTTCGCACTTGTTGTTGCCCCAGTCGCGCAATGCGTCGATTAGTTTTTCGATTTCTTTTTTTTTCAAACAGTTTTCGATTTCTTTTTGAATCTCCTTTTTAAATTCTTTTTTGAATTCTTTTCTTTCGATTTTCATTATTTTTCCGATATTGAATTCCGAATTACCCGCGCCGGGCGTGCCAAATAAATAAATAACAAATTTTTCAAGCAAATCAAAATCCCAAACACACATTTCACTATGAAAGTACTTGAATTACTATACCTTTCGAGCGCTGTTGCCGCAATTACCGTTCCAGAACCCACTGAACCGCCTCAGCTCGACAAGAGATATAGACAAGTCATTGTACCACGTACAACCACAAATAAGGACGATGCCCCACCAGAGTCTTGGATAAGGACAATCTCGTCTACAATTGTTGAGATTGTTCATCCAACTGTGATCGCTGGCGTCACTTTCAGTGCAAAGCCAACAAGCGCTAACGGGCCAACACCATGGGTGTCCTTGAACAAGCAGGGGCGTCCGCAAACAGTGAAACCAAAAGTGAAGAACGGTGTCACAAAAAACATATCGCCAGACTACAAGACGTGGTTCAAAACCGCCACAACTGTGACACACGAGAACTTGAAAGCGCACAACATGAAGGAAGACGAGACTTTCAAAGAGGTCACCTGGCTCGAAGAGGATGATACTTACGTAAAACTCAATCCATTGATCAGATGTACGCCTGACAGATACTTTAACAAGGGATTGGCCAAAGACGTTAGCAGCGAGCCATTTTGTACTCCTGCAGAAAACTCCAACTTGGACTTGGAAAAAACATACTTCATCACCTGGTACACGCGATTTTTCGAAAACGCTGACAAGGTCAGAATCCATTTAGCATACATCAAAGAGAAGGCTAGCCAAAAAGGCATGAAAAAGAGAGACTCTGCAACACCTTCAGGAACTGATCTTGCATTTTTCAGTTCTGACTGGATTGAAAACAGGGACGGATATTTCCCATTGGAGGTTGATCCTAAATGGTTGAAGGGATTGTACAATAAAAAAGCAATCATCACTATCCAGCCAGACGATATTAACGACGAAGACTTTGATTTGTTGAGCAACGGTGTTATTGTTAATTTACGTAAAGGAACTGCTGTGTTCAAAAAGTCTAAAGCTCAATTGGCTCTCGAAGACGACGGAATTGGCGAAGACGAAAACAAGTATTTTGTTTTGATGACTATGCCTACTGTTGTTATTATTGCTGCTTGCGTAATGTACTTCATCACGCAACTTTGTTCTAAAGATAGAGACGTTGCTTCTATCCGCAGATCTTATTACAAAAGCAGATTCCACAAAAGTTTGGGTAAACCAAAAATTTTCAGCAGGGGCAAAGCACCAAAGAAGTACCAAAAGATTCCAACATACGAGAACGACTTCGAAATGAAGGACATGAAACAGCACTGAATTAATCAAAGCTTCCATTTAAATTTTTGTAGTTTAGTTAAAACCAAGAGAACCAAGGCCCCGTCTGATATTCGGATAAGTAAGCTTACTATTCATATACTGACACGGCCAAGAACAAATTTTGCTTTGAAGACTCAAGTCGTTGAGGACCGTACGATTTGGGACAGATACGGCAAGTACATCGATAAACACTCACTTTTTTTTTCGTTTATTTTCTAATTGCACACTTTGGTTTTGTTACATTAATACATTAATACTCGGTCCATTTCCAGATTCTGGCCTTGCAATCACCAGAACCAGTAGCAAAGATTCCACTTCCAGAGGTTGGGTTATTCGAAACACTGACACTGATGACCGAGTTGCGGTGACCCTGCAACATCAAAAGTGGATCACCAGTAGTTTTTTCCCAGAAGATGACACCTCTATCCTTTGAGCCTGACAAAATGTAGTCCCCCTTTGGAGATGCACAAACACTCAAGACAAAATCTTTGTGACCCACATAAGTCACTTCACAATTTGAGTTGCTGTTACTCTTATTGACGGCATTCAATCCGTTCAAAGACCATAATTTGACTGTTGTGTCCAAAGATCCTGAAGCAATCTCTTTACCGTTTCCTGTGAATATAACTGAGTAAACGGAATCCTTGTGACCATTATCATTTTCGTTCTCACTGTCCAATCTTTCCACCAAGAATCCTGTAATTGCGTCCCAGACTCTAACTGTACGGTCTAAGGAACCAGCAGCAATCAATTTTCCGTCGGGCGAGACTGCAACTGTAGTGACACCATCTTCGATAGTAAGTGTCAATTGTGTCAATCCAGAAGTCAAGTCCCAGATACGCACCGTGCGATCGCCAGATCCTGAGATCAACTTTCTTCCGTCTGGGAAAAAGTCCAACGAGTAAATATCTTGCTCGTGGCCTTTCAAATACTTAGTAATTCTGCGTGTAGTCAAATCCCAGATTCTGATGAGTTTATCTTCAGCACCTGTGGCCAAAAACTTACCATCAGGCGAGAAACAAACAGAACGGATATACAAATCACCACCGTTTCCAGATCCAGCAGTACCGTCGGTAGCATTGCTTCCATTAGGAACATTGTTGTCAACCAATTGAGCAACAATTTCACCAGTTTCAACACTGTACACTTGAGTGGTTTTGTTGCACCCTGTAGCCAAGTACTTTCCATCGGCAGAAAATCTAACACAACAAACAACAGAACTATGTTCCAAAGAGTGTAACAACTCGACGTCTATCTTTTTCGTCAAACTTGGGTTGTACAACACGTAGTACTCACTATGTTGTTTTTTCATTTCTTGTGGCACAGATTGTGAGTCCAAATCTTTCAAAAATGGAGGAATCATTTTTTTGTGTGCAGCCTTTTGGTTAGCTGGAACGGTATAAGATTCCATTTTTACCATTTCGTGGCCCACTCCTGGAGTACCAACTCCTGGTTGCTGTAACTCACTGCGTTGCGGCTGAGGAGTATGTTGCTGAGAAGCAGGTGGTTGAGGTTGAGCTGCTGCTGTAGGTGGCTGAGCCACTTGTTGTGATGGTGGTGGTTGAGCTACTTGCGGTGGTGCTTGTTGGGCGACTTGTGGTGGTGCTTGTTGGGCGACTTGTGGAGGTGGTGGTTGAGAACCTGACACTTGTCTTTGAGGTCCTGGGTATTGACCAGGTCCTGGTGGTGGTGGGATTTGAATTGAGTTCTGCTTTGGGGTTCCGTTGCTTGGAGCACCTGGCAATTGACTCTTTGGTGGTGGAATTTGGTGAGCAGCACTCAGAGGTGAGTAGTATGAGTTCTTTGGGGCACTGGCACCATAAGTACTTGGGGCCGTAGTGGCAGGCGAAACGTTCGGTGGTCCAATTTGCCCATTAGGTCCTCCACGCACGTCATGGCCCATTGATTGTTGGGCTTGAATTTGTGCCAACTGTCTGTCTCTGCTTTCCAACTCTGCTTTCAATCTTAAAATCTCTTGGTCATAAGCCTCTTTCATGCTTCTATGAGCGGTCTCAAGGTCAAAGACAGTTTGTCTGATTTTTTGCAACTCGCTGGCTTGCTGGTTGAATTTGTGGTCACTCTCATCTTTGTGAAGACGGTAAGTTGAGGCTTCGTGCTTAACGTTCTCAAACTCCGCGCGAATTTGGTCCAATAACTCTTGAAGTCTTGGGTTACTTGGTCTGTATGACATCTTTAATTTGTGTCACTAAAGGAAAATGAAATGGATCACACAAAAAGCTTCAGTGATTTGATGTTTGTGTTTACGTTTTTTCCAATTCTTGTTGCACCTGGAGAAAGAAAGGGAAAAAAGAAAAAGAGAAAAGGAGAAGACAACTGGAAAATTCAGTATGACGAGACGATCGCGAGACAAGCTGCATGTCTCGTATATGCGTTACCCTCTTTCTTTTATCACTCCAAAAACACCCTGGCCAGGATAGGATACATACGTTTTTGTTGTATGTTTCTTTTTGGTCACGTGCATCACAGACGGAGGTGCAAAGAAAGTACCGACCTCACTACTACCTTCCCTACACCCAAGATATACCCCAAAGGCAAGCACGGACCATATCACGTGATTTGGCTGAAATGCGAATCGTGTCAGCCAAAAGAAATCTGATTTCGAAATATTCGGAACGCACGCAAGCAGACAATTTGAACATGACAACGCTTTACACATTTCCAAGCAGAATCAACGACCACATTTTTTTTGGTCCTTCAAACAACTTTTTGGCCATCACACAGGACAAAGTTGTGGAGATTTACCAAGTTTCTAGTAACGGAACCAAGAAATTGATTGATACGTTGAGTGGCCATGATGAGACAATTTCTGCTATTGACATTGCAAGTAACGGATTGATTGTCTCATGTTCTCAAGATCGTAATGCTATAGTGTGGAAACAAGACCCGGCAACCGGGAAATACAAGAAAGATTTGGTTTTGTTAAGAATTAACAGAGCTGCAACTTGTGTCAAATGGTCACCATTTGGCAACAAGTTTGCAGTTGGTAGCGGATCCAAAATCGTAGCAATTTGTTACTATGAGCCTGAAAATGATTGGTGGATCAGTAAGCACTTGAAGAAATATTTCAATTCCACCGTTATATCTCTTGACTGGCATCCAAATAACGTTTTGCTCTCTTGTGGAACAACTGATTTCAAGTGTTTTGTTTTGAGTGCATATATCAAAGGTGTTGATGAAAAGCCACCTCCAACTTTATGGGGCTCAAAATTACCTTTCAATACACTTTGCGGTAACTTCATTAGCAGTCCAGGTGGCTGGGTTCACGACGTTGCATTTTCGCCTAGTGGTAACTTGGTAACTTTTAGTTCAAATGATGGCACATTAACGTTTGTTTACGTTTTAGGAGAAAATGAATTTAATGTGATTTCATTGAAAACAAATTACTTGCCATTTAAGAGTCTCAAATTTTTGAGTGAAAACCATTTAGTGGCAGCTGGTCATAACTGTTGCCCAGTTATTTTTGAAGGATCGGAGAGTGGTTGGAAAGAGTCGAGAACCATTGACAACTCTAAAAAGCCTGCAGTCGCTGCTCCAGTAAAACTGAACGATGACGATGATGATGACGATGAATTAAAGAAAACTGGTACAAGTGCCTTGGACATGTTCAGACAATTGGATTTGAAAGGTAAAGTTGTTGCCAAAAACGCCTATCAATTGGCCACTACTCATCAAAATACTATTTCAAAATTGAGAATATTCGACAGTGGACACATCTCTACTTGTGGATACGATGGCAAAGTTGTTGTTTTTGCTGTGTGATAATTGACTGAGTGTGGGTAAGATAGTTGAATAAAAGGTAAATGAACATAGACTGAGTTTTTTTTCTTTTTTCTTTTTCGTTTTTTCTAACTTCTAACCTTTATATTAGATTTAAATATGAAGAAGTTATTTACGCAACAATGGTAACGCTAACAATTATACTATACTATGGCAAATACACCTTGCTGTATCCACTTATTTTCAGACGGCAGCAGACACAGTTCTCAAAATTTCTCAAAACTAACGTCAATCTACAATTCTCACACACCGAAAAGCATCTGCAAGGCCACATAATGATCTCTCTAGGTCTTGATTGACACACGACACATTGAAATTGTTTGACAAGCTTCAAGTCTTCGTCTTCTTGATCATAAGATGCATTTGTTTTCCACTTTCTTTTCTCTTTAATCAACTCGACAAGTTTTTCTGTTTCATCTTCACTGCTTTTAGATTGCTCCTTTTTGAACTGGGATCTGGTCGTTCTCTTCTCAAGATGTGAAGCCATTATATCTCTGTCTAGTGTATCCTTTCCCAAATATTTTAGAATGTCTTCCGCAGTTAATACTTCTTGAACTATACTCAAATTGTTAGCATTCTCTTCAGCATCTCCTAACTCACTCTCAACTTCGGTATCTTCTTCTAACTCAACATCGTCTTCGTCTAAATCATCAAATTCAAAATCGGAGGTATCATCATTCTCTGGGGCCAACCTTCCATTCAAAAACTGATCATAATCAACTGTTTGCTCAGCCTCATCATAAAAGTCAACATCAGATATCAACAATGCAGTTTTCTTTTCTAAAACTTCTTTTTGGTTTTCAATAGTTCTTCTTTTGAAGATAAGCGCTAAAAGAAATAAGCCAAAGTATTTAAGCAAAGCCAATGTACTTAAAAATCTCCGGAAAATATGTGACACCGGATTTGTGTATTGATTTGGTTTGCCCTTAACCTTTTCAAAATAGTCATCTGGAACTTTAACCATGTTATCATAGTTACTGCCACTGCTATTTCTCTCTGATCTAAATTTTTTCAATAATGAGTTTTTTTGCTTTCTAGCTTTTTTCCCATTTTCAATGAGTTCTAATTTACTATCCAACCAACTTGCTGTTGGTGCCCCAATAAATTCTAACTCCTTTATATACAGCTTTTTCACAGTAGCAGAAAATGCAATAACAGATAACTTGTGAAGAAGCTCAGGGAAATCGTCTTTCATGACGATATTCAAGTCTTCAAAACCCAAACTGTTAAATGTGATGTTTGAATGGTTATCATCGGTGAGCAAGTATGATATGGCATATATGACTGAACTCATACAAATGATGGATATCGTAACTAATTGCGGAATGAATGTGACCTGAAGTGTGGTAGGCAATTTGAACAAACTCAGTGTCAAGACACATTTCACATAAAATGCTAATAACGAAATATGTGCAAATGAGGAATTAATTAGTCTGTAGTTTTGCAAACCCAAACTGTTCATTGAGTGTGATAAAATATGATTGAGAACCACCAAAACACTCACAAACAAAATCTCAAAGTTGGGTATTCTATCTATGAGCAAAAGGTTGTCAAACTCATGATATGCGAGCGAAAGCTCAAACAAGTTGATGCATGGATCAATTTGGGGAGTCTTTCCTGTCACAGCTGCTATTATTGTTTCAACAAACTGGCTCACACAAAGAGAAAAATACACAAAACCAAGCACCGATGTTGAAGGTCCAAATTTTGCGATGCCGTTCTTTCCGGCAACCACATCTTTAGTTATTTTGTATAATGCATTTGGCACAAGAAATGGTTTGAGTATGGACCCACGCCAACTCTGCAATTTGTATTGGAAAATCTCGAATCTTTTCAATAGTTCATGAGAAGGTGCGTGGTAACAGTTCAAACAAATCAATAAGACATACATGCTTTGGAACAAGAAGCAGAAGGCAACGACTCTCAACAAAATCTTTGACAATTTGGCGACTCTGTTCTTATTAATCAAAGATCTAACGCCACTTTGTGAATACCCACGATTACGCTGCAATTCCTCCACCCGGATCCGAATATTTGTGTTTGCTCTTGTGGTACCAAAAAACATCGTCCGATTCAATATGATTGCCATAGCCATACACAAAAACAGATAATACGAACTCAAGTAGCTCACAAATGTATACTCACGCCCTGGTAAACTGGATTCATACAGTTGGGCTATAAGGGTATTTATGAACGTAATGACGATCGATGGAACCCATCTGATCTCATCCGATATAAATGGAACGGTATCATTTAAACCACCAGTGGTCTTGGGTACTGCCGTTGACGTCACCGTATGGTAGTACCTAGATGCCGGTTTAGGCCCCATCTGCAAGAAATTCACTTGAACACTTTCAGGAAGCTGTTGTGTTGTAACTGACATAGTTCAATATTTTTGGAGAAAATATGACAAATGGTTTAGATTGCCAATTCATGTATAACAATGTATTTTAGGCTTTTCGGGAACACCCTGTTATGTGCCCTGCTTCTAAGACTGGGCCTCCTCCGATTGTAGATTTCAAGAAAGTCAAAAAATCAAAAATCAAACATCAAGAACATTTAATTTTTATTTATTTATTCAAGGCTTCACAAGTCATACTTACCAACGCATAGCTTTGATTAATACGCCACATTGAGTTATTGGATAATAAGATATGGTAAGTTGCACTGTGCAGCAGGCTATGGGCTCGCACAATAACGATCTAGAAGCTTTTCGTCACTAACATCAGTCTGCTCTTTTTAATTTCCAGTCGTTGCTCCAAGTGATCCTTCTCTTGATCTGCACATCCACATACATCCACTCTGCGGTTCCTACAGTGCTTGATAGAAATAAGACTGGCGTCTTAGGTGTGTTTTGGAAGTTTGCCAGAATTGGCGAAAGATTGTCGCCGTACATTTCCATTTGCTGTATAGTGATGGCCGTGTCACACCTTACAAGTTAATAAGTTCAGTTGGGGGTGTTAATATTGAGTTGCTAATTGTTGTTTATTATTGATTTATTAATGAATGAATGAATGAAAGAAAACAAAATGCAAGGCATTCAAAATACCTCATTTAAGCTCTTCCTCTGTCCCAAACGTTTCTTTTCTCCATTCTCTCAATCTTTTCTTCTTCAGCAATTTACGGCGGTCTCTTTGAACCAAATCAGGGTCTCTGTATGGTGCCAACTTCTTCAAACTCACAAACTGGTTCAAAGCTGTGTCACCTGCAAGTAAAATCTCCTTGTCAGTCAACCCAAAAGACTCTGGTTCAACTTCTTTGTATTTGAACTTGAGCTCTTTTTTGTTACTTTCTTTCTCTTCTTCTTTCTCAACCTCTTCCTCGACTTTATCGAGGTTGCTCATGACAATACTCTCTGCTTTCTTCTTCAAACTCTCTTTTTCTTTACGCTCTTTTTTCTTTTCCTGAATCTTCTCGTGTCTTTTGGACTTTGAAGTTTTTTCTTCATCATTGCCCACTTCTTCGTACACTTCTTTCATAATCTCATCCTCTTCGTCCCATTCTGGCTTCTGCTCGCCATCCATGTTTGCATTGAAAATTTCGTTCATTTTGGCATCCCAGTCAGCATCATCAAAATCATCATTCAACAAGCTGTCACCAAAAACTTTTTCAATTGTTTCATCATCTACATCATTTCCAACTGCTTGTTTGATTTCTGCCAATCTATCCATGACTTTATTAATCTTTTCGGTTTTCTTCTTCTGTACTTTTTCCTCGTGCTTTTGCTTCTCTTCTTTCTTCTTTTCCTGCTTCTTTATTCTTTGCTTCTTTCTTGAATTCATTTTAGATCTTCTCATGGTCGCTTGATTTCTAGCATACGAAATAATCTCCAGAGAATTTGCTTCTTCGTATCTGAAATTGTAAACTTTTTCAAAACTTTCCACCGCATCATCGAACTCTTGCTCTGCCTTGATTTCTTCTTTGTCAATAGCTCCAAGATTTAAATCCTTCAAATCTTGTTTTGTTCTTGGGATCCATGCTTGTTGATTTAAAAACTCTTCTAAAAACTGTTCCAGGTTCTCTTCGGGATCAGGCAATTTTAATTTTGTCGCTTCTTCTTCAGCATCAGCTTCCTTTGGCTCTTTCTTCTTGAGGAAGTCATCATCACTTTCCGCTTCTTCTTCCTCCTCTTTCAATGCCTCATTGATAACGTCAAGTAACTTCTGCTTCTGCTCTTTTTGCTCTTCATCATACGTCTTTTTCACTGGCAAACTTTCGCTCATTTCTTCATCTTCATCATAATCACCCCCGTTTTCCAAAAGTCTTATTCTATGATAATCTTTGAGATAAAGTGGTTTGTTTTTTTCACTCAGAGACTTCTCAATCTTTTCCACTGCTTTCTCTGGGTCCTCAAAAAACTTGACCTCTTTATCAAGCAACTTTTCGTCATTGTTTCTGATTGCCTCAATCACTTTTGCAATATTTTCGTCAGTTTCTTTATCGAGTAATTCACCAAACTCATCCTCTTCTTCGCTTGATGATTCCTCGGAATCATCCTCGTTTTCTTCCACTTCCTCAATATTTTTATTTAATTCTTCAAATTTTCCATTTGATCTCTCTTCTTTTGATATAGTTTGCTTCTTACTTTCTTCTTTAGCTAACTTAGCTGCTGACTTTTTTCTAGGCATCTCTCACAACTATTTATTTTCTTTAACTTATTTTTAACCTGAAAATTTTGAATTTTTTTTTATTTTTAATCTGCGAGATGAGATCGGGGCACATAACAAAATGGTTATTAATTGGGGAAGTTACTAGCACTGTTTTTAGAAATGAATAGAATTTTGCATGCTCGATATGATTATCCGATGCCCTTGAACCTTCATCATTTGTAATTGTTAAATTGTTTAATCACTTCTGTTTCTTCTTGAGTCAACCCTATACAAAAATGCTTACATCGGGTGAAAAACTTCAAGGACTTCGTGGCCAAGTTGGTTAAGGCGTGCGACTGTTAATCGCAAGATCGTGAGTTCAACCCTCACCGAGGTCGGTTTATTTTTTGCTTTCGATGATTGTATCTTGATTTTCGAGAATGAACATAAAAACTATGTTGACGTTTTCGACGTAGTACATATACCGTGAAGCTTTTTTGTAGCTTCTGCACTCCCTGCTTCAACTTGGACTCTTCAATGCTAAATCTTTTTACTCTCGTTAGTTTATCAATGAGAATCTGCACCTCGAATAATGCTATCCAAAGCTTCATCGGATTTTGCTAGTGTCATAAAAAGACAACACGTTTATTCTGATAGCTCGCTTAGATGCTTGATCTTCTTTTCATTGGATAGAGACAAACTAACCTGGCGAGCAAGCAAACATTAGGCAAAAAGACTTTTTTTGTCAATGATAAATACTACGGCATATATTTGTAGATTGGATGTCGGTTTGTAAGAAAATTCTAGTATCATGTCTGTTTCAATTGTAAAGATAATTTTATCAAAATGTTTGCGTAAAGTAAAGCTTCATTCACAATTCATCTTGAAAATGATTTGAAATATCAATTGATCTAAAAATTGGTTGAAAGTGAATTTGATGCTCTAAAAAAGGCTTTTGATTTTGCTGCAGTACATATTGTATGGATGGAAAACTTCTACGTACCTTCTGATTATTTATAAAGAATCATGTAGATTACTATCTTGGCTCAAATAACAACGGAGTACAAAGGTTTCATAGCTGTTTGCAAAGTGCCGAGAATTATAAGTATATAGCTCGAAATACAACAACTATCGTAGCAACTGACTCCAACCATCTCAGCCATTTAGTAAAGCGGTGATTCAATTACAGCTGCACAATAATTGCACTAAGGCTTTTAGATTTCTTAGTTCTTTCAAAGTTCTCAACAATTTGTATTGATGGAGCTAAGTTGCCTACCAGATCATAATACAACAATCTGCCTTTCTATTTTTTTCTCATTTATTATTCATTCATAAGTTTTTTCTTTGTCTTTTATACCTGATGCCAATTGCATGTTCAAGTGAATTCAGTTGCCTTACCAGTCATCAACAAACCCGATATTAAACCGAACAAACCCAAAACACTACCAAAAATTTCAATCACCAATATTTTCACAAAGAGAGAGCCATCAGCAGCATCAGCAGTGGCAACGTAAGAACCTGTGATACCAACACAGATACCACATAACAAGTTACACATTCCAACAGTCAAACCACCCCAAAACAAAGAGTATCCAGTAAACAAATTGTCCTTGCTGTACAAGGCATCTGCACTTGCGGTCGTAGTCAATTTGGCACTGTACACAATCGACACAATCAAGCCATAAATTGCAACAACCTCACAAAAAATAATCGAGATTAAATTCTTGGTGGTAATTCTTGGTGCTTTGACACCAGCACCAAGAATCGATGAACCTGTCACAAAAATACCCCAAGCAGCGCCGACAACACTGAAACCTATACAAGAAAGAATTCCTAAATTGGCCCACATGTATGGTGAAGTTGTTGAAAGAAATTCTCCAACATTGAACTTCTCACCGTCACCAGTGAATAAAATATCTGATAAGTTAGTATAACACTAGATTTAGCGCACAAACACAACGGTTGTTTCTTGACAAAAACTTGAAAATAGTTTGACTTACAGCATCCTACTACCGAGGCAGTGAAAAGTGTGAGGTAAGTTGCAGCTCCCATGACTTCAGTTGTTTCTCAAATAATCTATCAGTGGTGAAACTGGTATGTTTTTTTTTTTGCTGGAGCTTTTTTTTCTTTTATCCTTTGAGACCTATTGCAACACAACCCGAACACCACACACATTACATCCGTACACACGGTTTTTCAATTTTTTTTATTCGGTTTGAGTGATATCGGGTCTGGTTCGACTATAGCTGAAATACATAACTACAATGATCCAGCTACAAAAGTCTATAACGAAACACGAAAAGAAAGTCTGGTGTGTAGCAGCACATCCAACGCTACCACTTTTGGCTTCGTGTTCTACCGATAAAACTGTTGTGGTTTACGACACTAATACCTGGTCTATAGTGACAGTGTTGTCGGATGCGCACACAAAGACAATAAGATCCGTGAATTGGAAGCCTACGGCGGAGCCTTGTTTAGCGTGTGGGTCTTTTGATGCAACAATGTCCGTGTGGGCCAAGACAGACGGAACGGAATACGATAGCGATGAAGATGATGATATGGCAGAAGGCAGCAGTACTAACAAACTGTGGTCTTTGATGGCAATAATCGAAGGTCATGAGAACGAAATCAAATGCGTTTCTTGGAGCCAAGATGGCCAGTACTTGGCCTCATGCTCGAGGGATAAAACCGTATGGATCTGGGAAGCTGACGAGTACAACGAAGAGTTTGAGTGTGTGAATGTGTTGCAAGATTATCACACACAGGATGTCAAGCACGTTGCTTATGGACCATCTAATTATTTGGCCAGTTGTTCGTATGACGACACAATCAAAGTGTTCAAAGACGATGGGGATGACGCCGTGTGTGTCTGCGATTTGCACAAAGCACATCTGGGTACAGTGTGGGCAATTGCTTGGGAATTTGAAAAGGCAGATGAAGATGGCAACTTCAATGGGACAAGATTTGTGAGTTGCAGTGACGACGGATCCGTGAAAGTGTGGGCCAGCAGTGCCGAAAACGACGAAGAGTGGCAGTGCGAGGCCACTTTGCCCCATGTACACAAATCTACAGTTTATTCGGTGAGCTGGTCTCGTAAATGTGGGAAAATTGCTTCTGTGGGCGCCGATGGGTTTTTGGTGATCTATGAGGAGAGGGGCAACAAAGAATGGGTAATATCCGACAAAGTTGCGTTGGCACATGGTGTTTACGATATCAATTCCGTGTGCTGGTGTGTGTCTGACGACAAGGAGTTTGTAGTGACTGGTGGTGACAATGGATCAGTCAATGTGTGGGGGTGGTGAAACCAGAGTTTAGCAGGGAGTTGTAGTTGTGAAGAAATGTTGTGTATATGAATGAATAGGTAATAAACTTGATATGCGATACAGTGTAATTTTGCTTCATTTATTTTGAGTCAGAATTTAAACAATCATTAGATTTGCTCCATGGAGACCTTGACACCAGCTTCCTTACCCAATTTGACAATAGCAGCCAATTGGACAGCCTTCTCGGCAGCCTCGTCCAATTCTGGGATAGCAAAGATCTTCAAACCGGATTCAGCAATCATTTGTTGGGCCTTCTCTAAGTTAGTACCTTGCAATCTAGCAATGATTGGAACTTCGACACCCAAGTTCTTAGCAGCACCAATCAAACCTTCGGCAACGTAGTCACATCTGACGATACCACCGAAAATGTTGACCAAGATGGCATTGACGTTCTTTTCACTCAAAATCAACTTGAAAGCCTCTTGAATAGTCTCTGGGGTAGCACCACCACCACAGTCCAAGAAGTTGGCTGGCTCACCACCGTACAATTTGATAATGTCCATGGTGGCCATAGCCAAACCAGCACCGTTGACCAAACATCCAATACTTCCGTCCAACTTGATGAAGTTCAAGCCAAATTCGGAAGCCTTGACTTCTTCAGAATCTTCTTGAGTAAAGTCTCTCCAGGAGAAAATTTCTTTTTGTCTGTATTCAGCACTGTTGTCGAAACCAAATTTGGCGTCCATAGCCAACACTTTGTGGTCCTTTGTTTCACTCAATGGGTTAATTTCAATTTGAGTAGCGTCTTTTTCCATGAAGATCTTGTACAACTTTTGGACAGTTGCAGCGGCTTCGTCCAAAGCTTCAGCGGAGAATCCCAAGCTAGAAGCGATTTCTTTAGCCAAAGAGTCGGTCACACCAGCGTGCAAATCAACTGGGAATTGTTTGATAGCCAGTGGGTCTTTAGCAGCAACACCTTCAATGTCCATACCACCTTGAGCACTAGCAACAATAATTGGAACTTTTCTTTCTCTGTCCAACAAAATAGACAAATAAGCCTCTTTGTCGGCAGAAGCTTTCTCAACAACGTAAACAGCACTGACCAATCTACCGTTAGCACCAGTTTGTTTGGTGACAATGTTGTAACCAAGCATCTGCTTAGCCAAGTCTTCTACCTCTTCAGGAGTCTTGACAATGTGAACACCTGATTTCAATCCACTAGTCAAGTAACCTTTACCACGACCACCAGTCAAAGATTGGGCCTTGACGACAATTCCGTCAGATTTAGCAGCGATATCCTTAGCAATTTTCAATGCTTCTTCAGGTGTGGTGGCGGCGGCACCAGCTGGAACACCGACATCGTATGATCTAAGCAAGTTAGCAGATCTGTACTCGTGGATAGACAAGCTTCTCTTTTGCAAAGTTTGCTACTTAGTTAGTAGGTGACAATTTAAAAAAAAACAATAAATCTGAACAATACTACCAATTGGAATACGTACTTTTGCAACACTTCTCAATAAGTTTTTAGAAAACATTATGTTTATGTGGTAAATTCTGAATTTGTAAATTTATGAATTTTTCTCTCAGTATCTGTGGTACTAAAAGGTTGAGATATTATTTTCAGTTTCAAAATCTCCGTTTTTATTTCCACTTGACATCTGGTGATTCTAGCTGCCGATTAGGGTTTTATGGGGTGGGGTAATACCTGGGCCCGGCAGTAGTAACCCACAAAAACCCGGGTGCCAAATATATAGTTGGTTTAGGCAAAAAAAAAATAAGAGACCACAGAAAAATTGAGGTGTCGTCTGAAAAGCAGAAGGTGCTACGAATGCTTTGAGATTACCACCAGGTGTGCAAACACCATTTCATTTGCAAGACTCCAACCATTTGCAGCTATTTACAATTTATCCGAATAAATTCACGTGTCAGTTAGTGCGAGTTGATTTTCTTCCATATGAGAATATGGCGTGATGAATATCGGAGTTGTTCGAGGAAAGCAAACAATACGAAAAAGTATTCGAAAATCTGGCACACCCGGAAAAATATTTTTTTTTAGTATCGGAAAAACAAAATAAAACTTAGCGATTTAAAATTAAGAAGCAGAAGTGCATGAATTGGTAGATTTCTACACATTGTTGGCCCTGATTTACAGACTATATATATTAGGCTAAAAAATAAAAAAATCATCGTCCTGCTCGTCGTACTTGTCCTGCTGCTTTTTGTAACTTTCTTCAAAGTGTTTTTGGTACTTTTCTTTGTTCACTGAATACTCTTTCACCAACTTGACATACTTTTGGAGAAACATCTCTTTGTATCCAGACTCCTTGACCATGTAGAACTTCAACATCTCGTAAACCGGCAAATATTTCAAGTCTATATCCGAATTCGCAAACGCGTTTTTCAATTCTTCCACGCTTTTCTTGTTACGGGCCACGCTGTAAGTGTTGGTCACTTTGTTCAATTCATTGAAGTAGTTGATTTTGGTGTTCCCACTAAAGAAGTCTTGCTCCTTATTGTACATGAATATGATCCCATTTTCTTCAATCTCTTTCAAAATCGTGTCGCTCTTTGATGCAAACCCAATCTGCTCAAAGTTTATCAAGTTTTGCTCGTGGAACAAACCGTCTAGTATGCTGCAAAGGTATCTATACATCAACAGCGTCATTGCCAGGTCCCCCCAAGTTGTCAAATATTTGTGGTAGATGATAGGGAGCTCTTCGAACATTGTATCCACGGCTTTCGAGCTTTCCAACTGCCTGAGTCGCTTGGCCAAAATTATAGTGTCGTACTGATACACGTTATTCTCTTTGATGTAGGTTCTGAACAAGTTAGAGCACAACTCTTCGTTGTACTCTCCGAAATCGGCCCATTTGAACAAAGTGAGCCAAAATCTTTTCAAGTCCTGTTTGGTGGCATTGTTCAAAATGCTGTATTCCTTGTCCAATTTGAGAACCGCCTCCAAACCTTGGACAAAATTGTAGTTGTATCCGAACGAAGTTATAATAGCGTTCAAAAACTCACAGTCTGGCACTATCTGGTATGTGTTCTTTTTGTCAAACCACACTTCGCTCAAATGCTGTTTTAAACCGTCTAAATTGCCCGAGCCACCGTAAGCAAGAATCATGTACCGGAAAGTCACAATGTTGGGCGTGACCAAGCCCGATTCAATGCACTCCTGTAATTCGTAAATCACCTCGAGAGCATCGGTTTTGAATGGCAATTTGCCTCTCCAAGAGACTTTCAGGACTCTTGCCGACTCAATCTCGGGCAGCTGCCAAAGTTGGTGCATTGCATTCCCATAAATTTTCAACTTGAAGTTCCAGTAGTTTATGTCACCCACCAACTTTAAGCTTTTGCGGCTCTCCATGTACTCGAACAACTGTTTAACGGCACTCATTTTGTAGTTTTTCAACTCCAACTCGATCATCTGCTTGAAATCGCTGAACTGGAACTCAGAACTCACGTTCTCAATAATGAGACTGTATTTGAAGAGGTCCCGGTACAAATTAAGCAACTTTGACTGGATTGACACGCACTTATCGTACTCTTGTGACAACAAGGCCCGATTCGCGGCCAATGCACTTTCAAGCGAGATCTTGTGCCTGAGCTGCTTGCTCTTGCTGTAGTAAAAATTGTGGAATGCGGCCAAGTTGCTCGAAACGTACTTGAACACCGAAATGTCGTACTGGCTTTTCACGTACTTGGCAATCTCCTCGTCCTCCGGGTTTTCGTGAAATTTTTGCAAAATCCCAATAATCCGCACAAACTGCGAGATTTTCTCCTCGTTCAACGCATCGTTGCGCTTGTCCAAGACCTTGTCTGCGTGCTTGAGCCTCTGTAGCGTCTCATTCTTGCTTCTTCCCACAAAGTGTGCCGGCTGGGAAAACTCGGTCAAGGCAATGTTGAACCCAGAAACGGGCACCGCGTCAGCAGAAACGCTTTGCAGCTGCACCGCGTCGGCCCCCTGTAGCCTCACGGGCTTCTGTGTCACAAACAGCCTATGGAAAGTGAGTCTCCGCAAACTTTTTGCTCTTGAGATCATGGTGCCAGTGTAGATTAGCACTAGGTACTGGAAAATTTTGATGGACGCACCGGGGCTCGCAACCTCCCGCCGACCGGTGAAAAATAAAAAAATATATATAGAGAGAGAGAGAGAAAGAGTCAAAATCAAAAGACCCAGTGCAATGGTGTGTCCAGGCCAGGACCTCAGCTACAACTCATAACAGCAATATCTCGTGTATAGCGTGTATACGTACATATATATATGAACGACGCAACTAGTTGGCCAAGCCAATGACCCCGCAGGCAGGTCTGCCACCGGCGTTACCAGTTTTCAACGAGTCTACGTGACCTCCTTTGCCCAAATCGTCGGTGCCCGAGTGCACAACAACGGTTCTGCCCAAAATCGAGTTTGGACCAATCAACTTGACCAATTTGTCGGTCTTGGAGCCCTCGGCCACACCACTGGCGTCGGTTGAGATGTTGCCCAAGTCACCAACGTGTCTCACTTCGTCTTCTGGAGCACCGTGGGTTTTTCCAAATGGGTTGAAGTGTGGACCAGCTGAGGTACATCCGTTGGTGTTGTCACCGAACTGGTGGATGTGGAAACCTCTTTGTGCGTTGGCATCGTTTCCGGTAATTTTCCACGAAACCGTTGTTGGCTCGGACTCGCTTTCTTGCGAGAAATTGACTACGCCAGAAACTCCGGCGTCACCTCTAAGAACTGCAACTGGTTGTTAGTCTGTGTGTACACGAGGAATTGCTCCAGCAAACGCCCAATACTTACCTGCTTTGACCATTTTTATTTTGTGTTGTGTTGAGCAACAACTTTGAAGATCCCCCTGAGTTTATATACTAAAAAAAAACGGGCCTTCCAGTTTACCCGGTTTGTGTGTTGCTGCGGAGATATCAATAATGAAAAGTGCCCGTATTTGGACGCGACAAATGTTTGTGTGTGGGTTGTGGGTCGTGGCACCAAAATGTGCCCGAGCACGCAGAGTTTTGGGACATTTTCAGAATTTTGCTGCAGAACCAAATTTACTGCAAGTTTCGGCACCAGATTTTTTTTTCTAGCACAAAATTCACTACAGCCGTTTTCGTGAGCATTTATTACCTTCTTCTTACACCCGCAAGTGGGCCCAGGCCCAATCAATTCCAGCGACCACGTGACTCCAACACCAGCACTCATTTTTATACCAACGTCGTTAATTTTGCACTCAACTCGATCTGGGCCTTGATTGACGAGACCAAGTACTCGATCATCAAGGTGTCTTGAACGTAGTTGTTGAAATTCTTTGTGAAACCGTCGTAGTTTGAATTGAGGTAGATCAAGTTGTTTATCAAAAACTTTCCGATTTTGTCGGTTTCAGTGCTTGGTGCAATCTCGTTGTTCAAAATTTTCTCAATGTACTCGATGTTTGCGTCTAATAGTTCATTGATTTTACTCAAATTCTCTTTCACCGTGATGACGTTATTGTAGTTCTTCTGTAATTTAACCAAATTACTCACTTCTCCCTTATTGACGTTCTCCATGCTCTTGTTCAACATCAATTTCTCCTCTTGATTGTATGCAATTTCGTGTGGAATTTCAACAAACACACATCCGGAGCCGCTGTCGCCGCCCAAGCTCGACAGAATAAACGTCTTGATCTCTGGGATTATGGCGTTATTGTCCAGATCTTTGGTTTTCAAAGTCAAATGTATAGCTGCGTGTGGGTACGATCCTTCTGATGAACTGAAAAAATCGTGGATCAATGATGCTGTTGTGTCTAATTGGTCCAGGGTTTGAAACCATCCAATTGTTTGATTTTGCTGGTTAGTTCTCTTGTAAGACTGCAATAAACTCTTGAAATTGTACTCGTCAATGGTGATTTCTTCTTCTTTCTCTTCGTGTGGAACGATATAACTGTCTGTAATGTCAATCTCAGATCCATCCTCTGATCTGGTCCCTAAAAGTGCTCCAATAACTCTTTGTTCGTTGTCAGCTCTTAAAGAGTTCTCCAAAATCGTGAGCAAAGCCGGCGACTGGATTTTTACCGTGAGCGGCTTGCTCAAAAAGGCGCTGATGCTAGATATACTAGATGGACCTGACATATTTGGTCTCACAAGACTCAAAATCTCTTCACTCATTTTGCGTTATGTGTAAAGTGTTCACCCGATTATTTTTTTTCATTGAAAATTTTTTTGGCAAATACGGTAGGGTAACCCACAATGTTGATTATCCTGCTACTCATTAGACAGAGCCAGGACACTGATATAGCAATGCTGGGTTCTCCCTAACTATCGAGGAGTGGCTTTCCCAGACTCGAATTCCTACAATTAGTTCGTAACTTTGTGCTTTATGTATTTTGAGGCTTTGCCGTTAGAAAATCTCACAACAAAACGCAATTCTAAATGTGACCCATAAACGGCAAGTGGTCCATGATGATCTCTCTGTCCCAGCCAGCAGAACTGATCTCCAAGTTTTCTGGGTCAGTGACATACTTTTGTATAATTTCGTTTGAGTACACAGGCTTCGTACCTTGCGCCACACCCAATGTCACGTGGTAGGACTTCTCAGTGTCATAATCGATCGTTGGCTCGCAACTCACAATTTTCACGTACACCGCTATGGCTCTTTGATCCCAGATAACTCTCTGCAACAATACCGAGAATTTAAAATTATTGAGCATCAACTGGCCGCTACCGCCAGTCAGTTGGGCGAAGTTCTCGTTTTCAGTCGTCTTAATCATCAATTGTTCCAACTGCTCGAATCGCAGCTTCTGTGCTTTGTCTGCTTTGTGCGTGAGCGTGACATGGAAGCTCTGCTGTAAATTGAACTGCTTTAAAGTCTCTTCACCAACAACCTCTTTGACGTGCTGCAAGATTCTAGAATCAACCGAAATTCCAAAATAAGCAAACTTGCTCTTTGGCTTTGGCTTTGACTTTGCCGTAGACGTAGATTTTTTGCCAGACTTATCGTCTCTGGATTTCACGACTTTCCGCACAATTGGTTTGTAAGCCAAGGCTTTGGCGTACGCATCGTCAAGTGGCATTGCAGGAGCCGCGAGGCCGGGAACGTTCTTGTTCAAAACCTGCAAAACAGTAGTGCAGTTCTTTTTGGAAAAGTCTTCGGCGAAAATGTTCAAGTTTGCAACAACTTCAAACTTGCTGTCTGGCAATTTGACGCGGTTGAACGGCTCAAATCTATTAAGGAACCCTTTCATTACCATATTCAAATGGTCTTCATCATCCACAGTGATGGTTTGGTGGTTATTGCCTCTTGCCAATACTCTCTGTTTTGTAGTCTTCCAAATTTGGTCTTTTTTCTCGTAAAAATCTGGCAAAAAATTGAGTGCAATGAAATGAACCTTCACTTTCACTGTCTTTCCGAGCTCAGCGTCAAGATACTCCGGCATATAAGATTTTTGAAATTTTTTAATCAACATCATGAAATCTTTTCTTTCTCTCAACATATGGTTGTTTCTATCGGCGATAATCACTTGATTCTTGCTGAGTGTTTCAAAGTCTGTTACTTGCTCAACTGGTTTCTGCTTAAACTTTTTAGGGTTCTTCAAATACTCTTCAACCTCTTTGTTTATGTTTTCTGGCTGTATGATCTCGGAATTGCCAGCTAAAAACTCACAGCAAAGCCTTTCAAATCGCTTCTTGAGGTTTTTGGTTACTTTCACGTCATCGTTCAGCACATAGCCCCATGCTGGAAACATGTTGCAAAGTGTTTTTGCAACGGTTGTTTTACCACATCCAAGTGTGGCAATAGGCACCAAAATGTACTTATCCACCACAATGGTCTCCGGTTCTTCAGCCTTGGTCTCCGGTTCTTCAGCTTCTGCCACGGGGCTGACCTTTATTTTGGACATTTTCTCCGTCAACTCGGCCACATCCTGTTCCAAACGCTTTGTGTCTGTCACATTGTCCAAGTTCTGGACATCGACGAGCTCGTATCCTTTAAGCCCCACGTGTTTCAAAAACAACTCTCTAAGTGCAATTATCCCATGGTTGTACAAGTACTTTGTGCACAAATCCTCGTTCAGTTTCAATATTGGCAACACAAAGCTGAGATATGCCCGAGTAGCCGGATTACGCGTTTTGACATTTTCAAGGTCAAAGCCAGATTTGATAAGCTTTTTTGTTGCTTCTCTCCACTCTCTGTACATCAAGTATGGCTCTTCAAACTTATACTTCCAAAAATAGTCCTCAGCACCAACTTTTCCTCGAATAACAAACCCTTCAACTTCAACGCCTTTGTAAGTTCCTGTCTTGGCAGACTCTTCGAAAAAAGCCATCATTTTTTCAAAATCATCGTAAATTATGTAATCTGTCTCTTTGAACCCGAACTTCTTTGCAAATTCGTTGACAAGGTTCATCGGAAAACTTTTGAATTTGGGCTCGTTGAAGTTTATCCCATGAAGATAAAGTCCAGCGTCATCCCCCGAGTATTTCAAAATGTGCTCTTCAAACTCGTCGTTACAATACTCCGCCACCGCTGTGATATTCAATTCATAAAGCATCTTTCCAAACTCCACTTTGGAAACACCCTGTTGCTGCAATTGTTTTTCCAAAAGCTTTTGGCCCTCCAAGGCGTGATTTTCGTTGAGGTCTTCTCGGTAGCCAGTACTATGCTTGGAACACACAACTAGTTCGCCACTCGAAAGGCCAGAAATGAATATGATACACCCATTAGTTTTGAGTGTGACTTCATATGGACCTTTGAAATTTTCCTGCAAATACGCCAATTTCGTGCCTCTAACTTCATTGATATTGAAAAACTTGTTGTATCCACGTACAACTATTGACTCTTCGTCAGTAAACAACCCTCTTGCGTAAGTGGGCAACGTAATTTTTGAATTCGAGTAATCCCATTCTTTGAACTTCCATGATCTGACTTTGTGATTACTGTCAAATGTCAGAAGTTCTCTGCTTGTTGCCCTTCCTTTAGAAGACAGGTTCTTTGAAGATTCCTCGAGTTTCTCTATGAAGCCAGGGAAATCGTAGGATTCTGAACGTGCTTTTGCAAAAGCTTTGAGACTTTCCATTGGATTGCAGCTAACAGAAAATATTGTGGAAAAAAATCAAAGTGAAAAAAATAAAAAAAAAAAAACTTTAAAAGATAATTTGGTAGTTTATTGTACAATTTCGCTGCAACATCTGTACTATAATTATAGAAAACCAAGAATTGAGGAATTTATTGGAGATTAGCATATGATTATGCTATCAGCATGGAAATAGCGCGCTACAACGACATATTAAGATTAGTATGTATTTACTGACTAATGCCGCGAATATTTTATACTATAGCTAATGTTCCAAGATTTTCAAATTGCCAGTGATGACAACATTTTCTAAAACGGATCCATTAGGGATATCAATTCTTTGGCCATCTGAACAGACAATAATGACTGTACCCTTCAATGTAACGTTCTTACCCAAGTATACGTTACCAGTGATGGTTAAATGGTCCAACTCCAAAACCTTTGGCATGTGTGGAATTCTAGCTTGGAACTCACTGACTTTTTTGAAAGCAGATCCCAATTTGATCAATGGGTTGCCGTCATATCTGTTTGGATCCAACTTCAATGCACCGTGCTCCAAGTAGAACAAATCAGATTTGACCAACAACAAGTCAGAACAAGTCTTGACTGGCAAGAATCTTGATCTTGGGACAACAACACCGTGTGCATTTGCGAAAAATCTGATGGCAGCACCAACAGCGGTCTCTAATTGGATCACTTGAACATCAGATTGTCCGTTATATTTGATAGATTTTTGGTTTGGAATGATTTCAACTTGAATTTTGTTAGCTTCCACCAATCTCTTGATAGCCTTCAAATTAATCCACAAGTTGTTGGTGTTGAAGTTCTTGAATTTTTTGATACTCTTGAATTCTTCAACGTGCTCTTTTGGAACTTGTGCAACTTCCAACAATCTGACTTGACCGTCGTAGTTGATCAAGGTACCACCTTTGACATCGGCTCTAGTTTTGTCAGCCAACTCCATAATGTACTCGGAACCAGTCTCGATCATATGGTTCAAGATGTTCAAATCAACAGTGGCACCCAAATTGTCACCGTTAGAAACAAACAAAATCTCTTTGCCTTCTGCCAACAATTCGTCCAATTTACCTGTAGAAGTCAAACTTTCAAACAAGTCACCGTGACCAGGTGGATACCAAGCACTCAAGTCGTCATCAAATTTCTTTGGAACTGGCAACAAAGAATCCTTGTAAACTCTTGGGAATCTTGATTGGTTGAAAGTCTTGATCTTGATTCTGTGACCAGAGTATTTTTGGACAATGTGTTGAGTGTCGCTGTCGGTGTTGAAAGAGTTCATCAACAACAATGGAACGTCACTGTCGTATTTTCTGTTCAAGTGCTCAATTTGTCTAACAGACAAGTCCAAAAAGGTGTTACCGTCTCTGACTTCAATAACAGATTTTGGACCAACACAACCCATGGAGGTACCAAGACCACCGTTCAACTTCAAAACGGCCAATTTGCTCAACAATGTTTTATTGTCCAATTTTGGTTCACTCAAACTCTTGTATCTAACCACTTCATCAGCTCCTGGAGACTTGATCTTGTCCCAGTCCAAAACTTCGCCAGATGCCTTGTCGGTCAAGTATCTTCTGAACAAACCAAAAAAGGTGTCCATTTGATTTTCAAATTGAAGCTTACTCTTTGAATCCTCAATAGAGTCAGCCAATTTGTTCAAATGGTTTCTCATTTGGGCAGCCGCAATTGAGGTTGTAGTGTTGTCAAATGCCTGTTCACAGTTAGTACATGTCACAAATGTGAGGATTTCAAACAAAAAAAATATAAAACATACGTATGCACTTTGTGATTTGTTGTGTTTTCTGGTAGAAGTTGCTGAACTCATTCTAAATGTAATAATAAAAATAAGGACAAAAGAAAGAAAAGTGAAACTAGAAAATTAAGTACTTTGCTAAAATGTGGAGAATTGGATCAAAAACAACAAGAAAAAAAAAGAAATATGATTCTGTGCTTGAGTTTTGATTTTGCTCTTAATTGTTTCAATTAAATTAGTTATGAGTAACAATACAATCAGCTAGCTGTCAACTATACGAAGACTGTTGATATTTTGTTATTTTGTCTTTGAGTTTGAGGAGAAAAAGAAAAAGAACAGAAGAAAAGAAAAAGTGAAATTTTATCTACTTTTTATTTGTTTGCCGATTTCAGATTTGCTCAGGATCAACACAAACAACGAAAGAAGTGGAAAAAAATAAAGCAAAACCGAGCAAAACCCAATTAAGTGTTGGATAGGAAACTATGAATTAAGATTTCGCTTCTCCCTGGTTCAAAAACGGCAACCGAGAACAGGTATCCGGTATATGCCACGTGATAGGAAAAGGAGAGAACAAGTCTATTGGCTTTTTTGGTGGGCGTTCGTGGGCGTTTGTGGACGCTTTTGGAATCAATTGGGAACGAAGGGTCTGTCACGTGCGGAATGGGCGCTCAGCGTTGCGAAAAACTGCAGTGCGACTGGTTGTTTAGGTGCCAGTGCCACGTTTTTGAGTCGTCAGCAGCTTGAGTACGTGGATTGTAGAAAAGTCATTGGTTTTGGGGCCGAAACTGCCGCGACGGCGAGGTAACAAGCACTGAGGGAGAATACGGTCAGAAAATACGAACGCCAAATAGAGCTCAAAAAAAGAGAATTCAAAAACTGTGGAGCAATTGAACACACTCTCAAAGTTTTTTCTCAGTTCATGGAACGATGTTCACTGAACGATTTTGAGTTATTTTTTTTTTTTTTTTCAAATTGATCAATTTTTATTCGGATCTCCTTTTTGGACAGTCTAGATCTCTATTGTTCTTGCCATTTTCGTTCATTTTTGTTCGTTTTATTTTTTAATCTGCTAACGCTGTTTTAGTCAGAAGTTCTTTTTGGGCATTTTTCAACTCTTCTGAGTATGCTTTACACTCTTTTCCACATCCATATATATTCGCGTTAGTGTTTTTGGGAGCCAGGGATCTACAATCTTGTTGGCCGTTTCCGTTGAATGGCTCTTTGCGGTCTTAATTTGTGGTATGATATTAACCCACGCCTCGATATCTTATTTTTTCGTGGGTCAATTCTTTTATTTTTATCGGATATTGATTGAGAGTACTAGTTAAGTCAATTTCTGTAGCCAAATGTGCTCAATGTCGTTCTTGTGAAGCTGTGGGCCGTACAAAGTGGCAGTGTAGAGCAGCTTGCGGGTGCCCTTTTGAGCACAAAATCCGTGTGGTTGACTGCACTTTGGTAATTCATTGCTGAAAGGCTTTTTGTCTCAATGTAGATGTAGCCAGTGTTTTAGAAGATATGGCAACATTCTGGTTGATAGAGTAAGTTGTTCTCCTTCTGAGTGCTCCAAGTGCTTTTACACAACTTGCTGTAGCTTAGCTATTACGCAGCAACGATACTCACTTCCAATGGAGACATTGCACCTACACATTTCTGCCTTAAACTAATATATCATGTATATTTCCTACCCAAACAACAAAACCAGAGATGAATTCAACAATAACGAAACAACTAAATACCAGCGTTTACACCCGCGTTGGCGCCAGCAGATTCCCCAACAGTGTGGCTTCTATTTCCTGTACCCAATTCCAACTTGCGTCTCTTAGGGTTCAACTTAGGAGTCAAGTTATTGAGATAGCGGTTGTTGATCCATTTTTGTCTCTTCTGCAAGTCCAACCAGAACATTTTGCCAAAAACTTGCTTGCTTTTCATCCAAATGATGTCGACGCCCAAGGTAGGTCTTTTGCATTGTGCCATTTTTTTCAAGAGTTGCTCAATAGAATTGTTGATGAGCTCATTGTATTTTTTCTCAAACCGTCTTCTGTTGTACTCGTTGAGTCTGAAGCCTTTCAAGATATCATAGAACACCTTTGTTTCCAGTCTGAAGTATTTGCGAAGACTGGTTTCCAAAAATCTCTTGCTCATCAACGACTTCTTTTGCAACAATAAGTGCCTCGAAAACTGCACCTCGGGCGAGATCTCAATAATCGACCCATCGCATCTGGACTCCAACTCGGTTTTGAATTTAGACTTGAGTCTTGTCAACGTGTCGTAGACCATAGACTCTTTCACTCTGATCAACTCCAACGACTCCTTGTTCAACTTCAAACTAGGCTTAAACTCTTGCCGGCAAAACCTCTCGACTATGTCGTTGACTTGCTTGTTTGTTATTCTGTTCTTTCTTGGCACGGCCGCATTCAGATTGGCGGATGCTTGTTTTTGCTTATCGTTGAACGCCTTATCTGGCTCCTTAAGCTCAAAAACAATGTTGCTCTTGTTGGTGATTTGAATCCTCTTGCTGTTCACCTCGTTTCCGTCGTAGAACTTTAACTTTGTTACCAAGTCCTCTGGGACGTTCTCAAAAGGCCCTTCCTTGATGGTTCTACCGTTTTTACTGAGCTCATTCAAGTTTGCAACCTCAGCGTAGTTGTACACCGTTTTCGCAGCATCTGGCTCAGCCTTGAGAAGCTTTGTTTGCACAAATAAAGGCGTGGACTTTTGGAAAAAGGATTCATAATAAAACTCTGCCTGTCAGTATATGGTTCTTGATATGGTATATGGTTTGCTTCTGATTAGATTACTTACTTTTAGCCAGAATGTGAAATGTGTCTTCAACAATAGGGAATGACTCAAATAGCTCCTTGTTTGAGTTACTGGAAATCCCTCGCACAGCAGTTTTTAAAAGAGTTGCTTTTCTGCTCATTTAGTATTGAAATGCCACTTAATAGCTGCGTATTTTGCTATCGATCACAATCAAAACGTTGTGTGTTTTTTTGGGGGTAATCAAGTCATCCCAATTTCATAATAGGACGCGTCACGTGACACATTGACCCGGGGCGGCAATTGCTAGCTTCGGACTGGATTTTTTAAAAAGAAGCAGTTTTCTGGATGGACTCTCTACTCTACGTTGGTTTAATGGACTAGAATTACCTAAAATTAGTCCTGAGATGAGAACAAGAAATGCCGTTAGAGAAAGCAGAATGGGTTGAACTTGTCACAAGACGTAGACGTACAAGACTCGCACCCCATTGGCAGTGTGGCTAAACCGGATCTGGGGGCGTGTAGCTGGTTCCGATTGAGTAAGTGGGTGGGTAATATCGGGTATTAAATGGGGGACCCAAAACTAGTAGGGCAAGTAATAATTTGTGCGAACATCCAAGCCCACAAACGCATCAGGACATTTTTTTTTCACTTTTTTTTTTTCTTCACACTGGTAAAACTAAACCTTCACAAGAACAACTTCGACCCAACCAGTAGACCTACCGTATAAGCATGCTTGGGCGCAAGGTTTTCCACAAAAGTTCGCTGAACTTGTTGAAAGTTGCGATCTGCAACAACTACAGCGCGAAACAGAATGCGTGTTTCTACGGAGTGAAGCAAATGAAGAGCACGGCCGGATTTGCAAAAGTGAGTTTCAATAACTACAGTGCAACGGCCGTCAGTGCTGATGGGGCAAAGATTGAAGCCGCTGCGGGCGACTCCGTGATAGAGCAAGAGCAGGAGTCCGAAGAGAACAACAAAAAGCAAAAAGTGCCTAAGGAGAGGGCCACACCGCAGTACGTGCCAATCATGAAGGAGTTGAGCAAGAACTGTGAGAAGATCTTGAATGAACAAGGAACGAAGAAGGCTTTTGATTATTTTGTTGCAAACCACAACGAGTTGCAAAAGAGATTTGGCGACTACCAGTTCAACTACTACTCCAGATCATGCTACAAGGATCTTCTTACCAAGTTTTTGGAGGAGTCTGGTAAGTCTAACGAGATCAGCGTCAGTGTCCAAAAAGTATTGGACTTTGCTGTTGAAAAACAGATGGCAGTCAATTACCACTTCATGATTGTTGCTGACCATTACCTACTTGCTGGGGAAAACAAAGCTGTTATGAGTTTGTATGCAACGTACATCGAGTACATCAAGGACAAGCCTTTCCTTAGTGGATTTTTCCAAGATTCTGAATCCGCCACGACGACCAAGTCTAAATTCAGAGCAGGCTCGCCGCTTTTCATGAGATTTTTCATCAGTTACTTGGCCCACTTTGACACGGACAGTTTGAGTACAGAGGTCGTAAAGAAGTTGTTCAAATTCGATAGAATTCCTAGCACTGAAACTGTTAAAATTATTTTGAAACAGCATTTGAAGTTGTCGCCAGAGTTCGTGTCCGACTGTTTGACGAAATTGCGTAAAATCCAATTAGATTCGGTCAACTTCAATGACAGCGAGTTTGTTAAGAGATTTGTTCAAATAGCTGAAACCAGCAGTAATGTGAATGCTATCAGCAACGAGTTTGAGTCTTTGAAAAACGCAGCAAAATCCAAGAGCTGTGACATCCCAGAGTTTTATTACACAACTTTGATGAAAAACTACAATAGATTGAACAGAAGCGAGAACGTATTGAGAGTTTGGAATGAGTTGTGCTCAAGTTTAAAGCTGTCAAAGAAAGTACCAAACATTGAGAGCTTCAACCAACTTTTGTTTGCGGTTTCTAAGACAGGTCCATACAAGGCAAGATTGGGTGAGATCGAAAAAGTTTTTAACAGAATTTTGACCCTTTCACCAAAGGTCGAACCTAACAGTAACACCTTTGTTACATTGATCCAGGCATACTCAAATATTGGTAATTTTGAAAGAGTCAAGTTGTCGTACGAATTTGCTTTACTGGATGAAGTTCCAAGTATCAAGAGTTACAATGCTTTGCACAACGCTTACTTACAAGCCATTGCTCGTACAGACATCGAGTTGGCCTACGAGAAGTGTTTTGAAATGAGCACTGATAAGGAGTCTGGGTTTGAACCAACCATTGAAACCATCAATACCATCATTAGCTGTGCAACCAAAACAAGAAAGTTCCACTTTATCACCAAAATGCTTGATTTGGCAGAAGAGAAAAACATCAAGTTGGATGTTGCGACCTTTACCGTCATTTTGAATATGATGTTTAAACAAGCACAAGAGAGACACGAAGTCGTTACGAGCTCTGCCATTATGAACATATTTGATAACATGAAACAGAACGGAATTCGTTCGAGCATGGTGACATACTCTTCTATCATCAACGGGCTCTGCAAAGATGGTGAAAACTTGAATGCAGGGTTGTCGATCTTTTACTTTTTAAGAGATGAGAAAAAGGCAAACAGAAGTGTTTACGTGACAATCATCGACACTTTGATGAAAAACGGTGATTACAGACAAGCAGAGAACTTGTTTGAGGAATATTGCGACGTTTTCAATAAGAGCGATGTACCATTATACAATTTGATGATCAACAACTTTAGCAAAAGCGGCGACTTAAGCAAAGCATTGAAGTATTTTGACAAAATCCACGAGTTGGGTTCAAACAAAAAGGTTCAAACTAACAAGTTCACTTACTACTTTATTCTTAATGAGGCATTAAGTCAAAATAACCCCGATGTGGCCAAACATGTTTATAAAGAGTTGACAAAACTGAACCTTGTTGACTACGGAACTGGCCTTCCAAAAGTGATTGAGAAATTTAAGAGCGAAGGCGTTTTTGTGTAAATAAATCATAAATTTCCACTCACGTTTGTAGACGTTTGGTCTGGTGCCAAAATCTCACGTCCAATGATTAGTAGGGCATTACTAAAATTCTGAGCCCTGCGTATGAAAAAAAAAAAAAAAGATAATAGTGAAAGAAGATCGAAGAAAAAAAGAAAATCAAAAGTGCAGAAAAAATAAAAAAAAAAAAGGACAAAAAAAGAACAAAAAAAAACTGAGCTCATCGGAAAACATAGAGCAAAATAAATCTAACTCTACTACTCAGATATTCACTTTCGATAAAAACTTGCAATCATGGGATGGTTTTGGGCAGACGCTGATACAGCAAAGATAGACTCTGTGGCAGCATGTCCTGTCACAAAACAGACAGGACCAGGATGTCCAGTAAATCACGGAAAATCCGCTGAACCAAAGGAGATTCCGGCAGTATGTCCCGTGAACCACGAGGGCCAGATAAATCCTTTGAACAACATGCCAAAGTTCATACCTAGCGGCAAGCTTCCGGGCCAAAAGATGGACTTGCCAACAGAAAGAGTTATTCTGTCCATTCCTCGTGGAGAAAAAGACAACGAAGGCTACTGGGAGTACCCATCACCACAGCAAATGTTTAACGCCATGATGAGAAAGGGCAAAGCCGATGGCGTGCAGGAAGATGCGGTTGAGTCTATGGTAGACGTGCACAACTTTTTGAACGAAGCTGCTTGGCAACAGATTCTCGAGTGGGAGAACGACTTTAAAGACTCTCAAAAGAACGACCCAAGATTATTGAAGTTCACAGGTAGACCACACGATTTGTCGCCAAGAGCCAGAAGTTTCATGTTTTTAGCCAAATTGTTCCCTAACACGTTTGACGGACACCCACCGTTTGATCGTCACGACTGGACTGTTTTGAGAGACACGGGTAGGGTCGACGAGAAGGGAAACAAGGTTTGGAAACCAGTTCGTTACGTGATCGATTACTACGGAGGCCCAGAAACCGAAGAGGGTGTTCCAACATTCAGTCTAGACGTTCGTCCAGCTTTGGATGACCCATCGAGTGCCTTGCACCGTTTCAAAAAATGGAGCGGCCCACTCATTCACAAAGCTTTGGGCGAGACAGAGGCCTGAAAGCGGGTTGGAACGTGGCCCCATTGCTGCTCGCATTGTTTGTTATATAGGTGAATTATGGGAATTGTATTTAGTCTAGCATCAGCTAAACGATGTTGTAAGTGCAAGTGTGCACAGTGCTGCTGGCGCTGGCGCTGGCAGTCAAGATTACCCGGTGTAATGTACTTTCAATTTTTTATGACTTCGCTAAAGTGGTGTATGGGCGTATGGACAAAATTTTTTCGCTTTTATTTTTTCAAATTGAGGCGGGAACTAAGAAGGGTAACCCATGCATCCGTCCGATGAAGTAATTTTTTCCTCCATCAAAAAGATGCATTCATAGTTATAGAGTACTCTTACTGCTAGAATTTTTTTCTTCTTTTCTAGACAATAGAAAAGATATAGAAAAGTCGCTTTCTTTTTGTTTCTCCATTCAAGGCAAGACAACAGAAGTATTCCTATTTTTTTTTTTTTTTGAGAAAGAATGGCTACCTATGTTAAGAGAAAGAGAAGCTCTTCTTTCACCGGAGATCGTGATTTGAAGAAACCTACCATCTCAAAAGATGAGTTGGTTGAGACTTTGATGAGCTCGAAGAAATCGCCGATTCGCGACGAGACTATTTTCGAGGAAGAAGAAGAGACTCACGAGGAAGAAGACGGCGATAAGGACGATGAGAGTGAAGAAGAAGACGAGAAAGAGACTGATGTTACATCCAACGAGAAAAACGGTCAAAGGTACATCAACCAGAAAGATGTGCAAGTGGCCAGAGAGACTGCTGAGTTGTTTAAGTCAAATATTTTTAAACTTCAGATCGATGAGTTGGTGAAAGAAGTCAAACTCAACGAACTGAGAATCAAGAAAGTGGAAAAGTTCTTGCACAAGTTATACGACCATATCCAGGATATTGAGGAATGTGACTCGTTGGATTTGAGCCAGGCCACAAAGTTATTCCAGAAAGAGACAAAACACCCAAAGTTTCAAAAGGTCACTATACCGTTTGCAGATCCAAAACCAAGCAACGTGAACTACAAATTCAAGTATAGTAAACCAAGCAATACTTCCTTGGTTGGATCTTTTGGTCTCAGAAATGGAATCCAGTTGCCATTTAATAACATTGTTGATTTGAATTTGACAATGCCTATAGAGTTATTTGAGAAAAAAGATTACTTGAACTACAGAGCATTCCACAAGAGATCTTTTTATTTGGCATTTTTATCAAAGGAGTTGATTGACCTGTTGGGTGTTGAATTGCCATTTTTGAAGTTCCATTACGAATACGTCAACAACGATATTTTAACACCTTCTTTAAGAATAGACTGCACATCAAATGACTTAGACAACGATTTCAATTTCTTTAAATCAAAGTTCTCCATCCGTATCATCACATCATTTCCATTTGAGGCGTTTGATTTCAAAAAATTGTTGCCAGAGAAGAACTGTATCAGAATACAGTTAGACAAGGACAACGACGAAACATTACCGCCAACGCCTTTATACAATGCATCTCTCATCACCAACTCTACTTATGATTACTATTTGAAGATTTTGTATAAGACGAAAAAGCAGGTTGAAAACTTCACTAATGCTTGTATATTGGGCAGATTATGGTTATTGCAACGTGGATTCATATCGGGAGCCGGAAATAATGGTGGATTTGGACATTTCGAATTTGCTTTGTTGATGGCAATTTTATTGAAAGGTGGTGGATTAAATGGAACAAAAACTTTATTGACAGGGTTCTCTTCTTACCAGTTGTTCAAAGGTACTATCAAATATTTGGCTACAATGGATTTAGCAAATGATGGATATTTATCATTTCATTCAAATAGTACTTCAGACAATGTGGCTACCCACGTGAAATATATTGATGAAGGTTTTCAGGTACCAGCTATTTTGGACAAGAGCACAAAATTAAACATTTTGTGGAAGATGTCCATGGGATCTTACAATTTACTCAAGAATGAAGCTCAAATAACCCTTAATTTGTTAAATGATCACGTTAAAGACACATTTGATAGTACATTTTTGACAAAAAATGACATTGATTATTTGAAATATGATTTGAACTTGGAGATTCCAATACCCAAGTACATAACAAATGAGAAGACGCTCAAACTGATGAGCAATGGTGAAATAGAGGAGGAAGATGAGCAAAACACGAGTGTTGTGTTTGGATCTGTTGAGAAAATCACATTCGTTAGTTACGAAAATTTTATCAAAAACAGAATCTACACAATTTTGAGCACGGGATTGCAGGAGAAATTGAAGTTTGTGTCTATCAAAATTGTCGATCATTCAGTAAATCCTTTGAAGCAAATATCGGGTATAAGAACCACTGTTCATAGAAGAAAGCCAGAAATCAATTTGAGTACGTCAAAGGTTCACATAGGATTGGTTCTCAATCAGCTCGAAAGCGAGAAATTAGTTATCAAAGGTCCTTTGCAGAGTGATACGGCGGAAGGGGAAGAGTTTGACGAGTTTTGGGGTTCAAAGTCTTCCATGAGAAGATTCAAAGATAACTCCATTCGTCATTGCGTGGTTTGGGAGTCCAATGCACAAGTGCCTACGGTGTCACAGATTATCAAATACTTGTTTGAAATTCATTTAGATCCATTTGTTTCCAAAAGAATTCAGTCCAGTGTGTCATTTTTCCAAAGCAAGTTGCCTTTGCCAACATTGCCCGCTGCCAAAAAGACATCTGTTGTCAATGTCAATAGTTTCACTTCATTGAAGAACAGCTTTGAAAATTTGAGTAAATTCTTGAATAACTTGAACGATGATTTACCATTGAAGATCAAGAATATTTCACCAAATTCCAGCTCTTTTAGATATACTTCATTGTTCCAACCAGTGCCATTTGCTATTTCGGATCCAAACTTTTTTCAAGATTTGGTTTTAGAATTTGAAAGTAGCAAAAATTGGCCAGACGAGATTTTTGCTTTAGAAAACTCCAAGACTGCCTTTTTGTTGAAGATTTATGATTTGTTAAAGCAAAATGTAAATATCAACGACAGTTATAAATTTTTCATGGAAAAAGATGTCACAAGTGTTCCTTACAATAGCCAAATTATGACACTCAATGTCATTACCCCAGAAGGATATGGCTTCAAGATTCGGGTTTTGACAGAACGTGATGAGATTTTGTATCTCCGTGCCAACGAAAATGTCACTAAAGATAAGAAACTGGCAATGGAAGACGTTTATTTGAAATTTTATCAAAAGTACGTGGGGTCGCTCAGACACACAAGAACCGTGGCAACTTTGTCACATCATTTCCTTTATTTGTCGCCGGTTATACGTTTATTCAAACGTTGGTTAGACGATCAATTGTTGCTCAACCATTTGAGTGAGGAATTGTGTGAATTGTTGGTCTGCAAGGTTTTTGTCGACAGCGATTCGTGGTTACCACCTTCGAGTGTTGAGAATGGGTTTTTGAGAGTTTTGTACTTCATTGCAAACTGGAACTGGAAGGAAGATCCATTAATTTTGGATTTGACAAGAAAAATCGATAAGGAGATTGCTAGTGATCCAGAGGGAATGTCAAGTATTAATGATGAGTTTGCCAATTTGTCCGATAAATTGACTATTAAAGCACATCAAATCATGACTAGTAATTTCAACACCGTTCGTGGAAGCGATCCAAACGGACTTAAAGTCCAATTTTTCATTGGTACAAAGGATGATAACTCTGGAATTTTATGGAGCAACAATGTGCCATTGCCAATAGCCACAAGACTCACAGCACTTTCTAGAGTTGCAATCAACTTGATAGAGAGTCAAGGATTGAACGAGAAAACCGTTTCTTTGTTGTTCAAGCCGGCATTGGACGACTATGACATTGTGTTGAAGTGTAAGACGTTAGAATTGAGAGAAAGCTGTGGTGTGCTTTCAGAGAACACGTACAAGAATTTGAGCAATTTGGGCAAGCTTGATCTCGGAGCGAATGACGATATAACCGAGATCTACAACAAATTTGACCCTGTTGTCAAATTGGTAGAAACTTTGAACGATAAGTACAGTAACATTTTATTGTTCTCTTATCACAAGTATGGCTGCGGGTTGAATGGGAAAGGTGAAAATTACATCACCGGACTATTTTATCCAAATGTCATGAGCGAGAAGAGTTTTAAGGTGAACATTGGTTACAATATTAAGCCGGTTGACGGCGAGAAAAAAGATTGTATAATTATTAATAAGGACGCTGTTTATAACGAAATTTCCAACGTTTCTGGTGATTTGGTTGACCATATTTTGGTCAAAAAACATAAATAGATAAAAGCAGTTTTTTGTTTTTTTTTCTATATTTTACATGTAGCTAGCTAGGGATTCGAACTCATACACATAAAAGTCAACTTTTGAACTTATGCACAATAATAACATGTAATGCACTATTCAAAACTATTCACGACAACTTCAAGTTTTTCAAACAAGTCAACCGAGTAGCTCCACTTGCAGTTTTTCAACAAGTGTAGAACGTAGCATAGCACACCGATCAAAGTCTTTCTTCTTTTCAGCACAGATTTCTTGCTCGTGAGATAAAACTCGACAAGATTTGTGCTTTTGTCATTATCAACATCGTTTTGATGACTGTCTGGAACTGGACTTGGAGCACCTTCGTCAGGCAGTCCATTATGTAGCACCAAATTCAAGTATTCCACCGCGTCTCTTTTGCTTTTTTCGATATCAATCTGGGTGTACTTAAAGTATTTAGACAATTTGGGAAAACTTTGTTTGTAGTCACACTGGCCAAGGTTCTTGGATTCATAGCACCACAAAATCAAAGCAGCTATATACACAGTACCGGGAATGTGCGAGAACGTGTTAAGCGTCTGCTCGTTCTTGTATACCAATTTAAGAAAGTTGCAAGCTTCAAACAATGCTTTCTCACCGTTGGTACTTTTAGCCCAAAGAGCCACAGATTGAGAGTTTTTCTCAATCTCCATTTCTTTTAAATTGTACAATTGTGTCGTTTTTCTCCATTGCGAAGAGTTTTTGAAGTCTTGGGCATATCTCATCAACGCCGTGGTGTCCGAGTACAACACAAATAGCCCGGTATAGTAGAAACTCAAATTAGCCCAAGAGGCGTTTGTAGGTCCATAGTCGTTTAACATCAACAATTTTTCGCTGGAGTTGCTTAAGCCGTTAGAGATATCCTGGGTTTTGGACTTGCTGTATTGCTCGTTGTGGAGTTTCACGTGTAAGTCGAAATAGCCTTTCCAATTGATAAAAGCTCGTTCCAACTTCTCATAGAACTCGTTGAACTTCTTCTTCGATACAATACCAATGTCTAAAAGCCCTTGACTTTTCATGTCTCTGCATATTCTCAACAATCCGTGAAGAATGATGTATCTGGAAAACAACGAGAAACAGTCCATAGAGTACTCTCTGTGGCTCTCTTTGTAAGAGGTCATCATAGATTTCAAGGAGTACAAAAAGTTGGGCCACTTGCTCAAGAAAAAACTGTATCTTGTTTTGTAGCCAGGGGCCGAATCAGCTGGCTTGATTTTGGCTTTAACATTATCAGAGCTTGTATCATTGTCACCAAACTTATTCACAAATCGGATCTCTCGTGCGACAAACTCAAGACTCGTCCCGTCGTTCTGCTTTGTGTCGTGAATCAAGTCCTTATCATTATTATTCCTCTCTTGAGCCTCATTTATTAATCCAGGCGCGTTTTTGATTCTTTCACTCTTTTCGTCTTTCTCAGAATTGCCGAATGTTGCATGCTCACTTTTGTAAAGCTTTTTCGCACCATTCCTCACAGCACCTTGTGAGCTTCTTTGCAAGCCCTTGCTGGATTGTCCTTTTGGTTGCTTTTCATACTCTTTTAAAAACACAATAGGATCCAGCGTGTTCCAGACCTTGTCTGTGCACGGCAACTCCAACTTAACGTCAAATGTACTCAATAGCTCTAATCTGCTGAACGTCACATGCTGTGTGTCACATATAAACTCAAAGAACACTGCTCTTTTGCAACTTTCGTACTGGATCCAGTTCTGCCATTGGAGCATAATCTCATCAGCACTCATTTCTCCATAACTACAAGACTCGTTAAAGGTACTGAACCCACCTAAATTGCTGGGAATTTTGATTGGCGGTTCTGCCAAGTTTTCCATCATACCACTGAACCGGAGATACATGATATTCGCACCATGGTCCACTTGGGCTAGCTGGTTGAGTTTCAAATCGCCAAAATTTTTGGCACTAAAATTATGAAGCAAAAGAGCCTGGATCAAAGGAAGCTGCAACTCGATTTCGTCGTCAATCACATGGCGTATAATCTTGCGGAACTTTTTGTTGAGTTTGATGGAGATCTCGTACTCCAAATTGTCCAACGAGTGTGCAATGCCAATGATTAACATACTTGTCAACAAGTAGATGTTAACCGTGTTGGGGTTGAACGTAGCTTGATGAATAATTGGAAACGTTTGCGCAAAATTGAACCAGTACAAATCCAAGTACTCGTCAAACCTTTTCAACGGGATGTTTGTCAACTCCAGCACCGTTGGGAACAAGTTTAGTATATTGCTTCGCGTCTCTGAAAACAACTTGATTTTGTCAGGGACTTTCAAGCTGATTGCCGTTTCAGAGCTCTGTGACAACAACTGACTCACGTACTTCGTTGATTGTAGCTGCTGCTGTTGCTGGTGTTGTATCTCTAACTGTTGCTGTTGCTGTTGCTGCTGCCATTGCTGGTGATTCATGTAATTGTCGAGCTCGGGCACCGAGTTTTGACCAAAATCAAACCCGTAGGACGTCTCCGAGGACCAATTCTCAGTTGGGTATGGTGACAAGTCGTTGAAAAGCCAGAGCAAGTTATCGAGAAACCCTCCGCTGAGATCTGTGTTCAGAGAAACGTTATCCAGCTTGTAGAACAAAGAGCTGTACAAACCGTCGCCTATGGACTCGTCGTTTGCGGCTCCGTCATCGTTGACATTGACATTTGCATTGTCCATACCATTGTCATCATCAGCACCAGCAGAAGAGCCAACAGCGACTCCATGAGTATCACTGTCACCATTCATAACTTTCTCGTGGGACTCTGAGCCATTTTTCATGTAGTTGGTGAAATTATCGAACCTCTTGTCGCCAAACTTAAGCTGGTTGTTGTGCACCAACAAGCTCTTCTCCTTGGGTAAGATAATTGTTGGCTGAGGAGGCGGTGTGGGGTAGGTCTTATTTGCGTTCAAAAGATTCGCAATTCCTGATTTTTTGGCCTTCTTGCGTGCCAGATCAGCTTCACTCGGTCTCTTGTTTGTCGAGGCACATTTTGCCCTGCTCACTGCGGCTGCCGTGTCATGGTACACAACGGCATTACTCGGTGTACCATTATCTATCTTCAAGTCTTTTTGAGCCCCGTCAGTCTCTCTATCAATCTCTTTCAAATGCGACTTGGACTTGCAGTGTTTTGAGAGCAAGTCCGATCTCGTGAAAAACAAACCACACCTGTCGCACTTGTACGGTTTGATGTCGTTGTGATTGAATTCGTGTCTTGTCAAATAGTCCTTTCTCGTGAACTTTTTCCCACAAGTCTCGCACTCATACGTATACTGTTTAGCGCTGGACATTATAGAGCCATTATTGAAAAGTCGCCGAGTGTTGGAAATAAAACAAAGTAAAATTGGATGACCTCTGAATCTTCTCGAGGTATTCGGCCACGGCTGGTTCTAAGTTTCTGAGCTTTTGAGTTTTTTTGATGTTTTTTCTCGACTTGATTTTCACATTTTTTTCCGAATTGTCGTGCACCCCAGGCTCTCCCCACACTTAACAGCGAGATGCCGAATCGGGAAATAAGTCAAATGTTTTGACTTTTTTTTTTTTTTAGTGAGTGAAATGTTTAAAGGCTCGGTACTGGGATGGTGGCTACAGCACTGCCAAGACCAGGGTTTGCGATACAACAAAAACTGGGGCGGTTTGCCAAAGCTGCAATATCCGATATCTGGTACCGTACCGTACCGGACACATACAGACACAAATACACAGAAACAGAAACAGACACAGACATATACACACCCAAAAACACTCTATCCCACTTCCTTTTCTGTCCCTCTCTGTAGGTGTGTGTGTGTGTGTGCTCTCTTACCCCAGCCCAAAGTCTTGGGTGTGAAATTCCGATATCAAGTGCCGCGAGTGACGGGATCCACTAATGCGGAAGCATAGAGCTTGTCATGTCGGGGGGAATTTGCCACCACCAGACACTCAACAACAGTTGCCACGTTCGAAGCCCTTGCCGCCACTCTGCTGCCGCGCTGCTGCGAAATGGCCGCCAGACAGCGGATGCCGTGTTTTCCATTTGTTCCAGCCGTTTTCGGTGCCCGAACAACCACAGCACAGTTCCTGCCTTGCCAAAATACACAAAAACCGAAAACTGAGCAAAACGACACACAATAGCTAAATATAATCAAGCAACAAACTCAACAGTCACTTCAGCCGTTCTCCGTACAGTTCCAGCCAGTCGGCCGTTTGTTGCTTTTTTTCTTTTGTTGTGGTGTTTTGGGAACAATTATCCGAATTGCAGATCAGAGAAGCCAAACCTTAAGGGAGGAAAAATAAAAAAAAAATAATACGAGTGTGTTGAAAAATAACAGAGTGTGACAAAATTGGTTTTGCTTTTTTTTTTTTTTTTCTTTTCTTTCTTTCTCTTTCTTTTCCCTTTCATACAAAAGACTGAAATTTAGCTGCAACTCACTATAGACCGTGTATCTCCAACTTCAAAGTCTTGCGTAACTCAATTGCACTTGGCACGACCACAATTGTCACAACTACAAAAACAGACACCAACAGCCCATCCTTATTTTTGACGTTATCAAAAAACAGTTTTTCCTAGACTCACATTTTTTTTATTTGTTCATTTGCTTCACATCACTTGGAATTAACTGGCAATTCAGGCAACGAGTTATCCATTCCGACCAATAAAAACAAAGTAGGACCAAAACAAGAACAATTGGAACAGAGGCAATCAGAGAACAGTACACAAAGCCCAAGAAGCTGAGCACTGCAAATAGAGCACAAGAAGCTAAACACGCAAACAAAGTATGACACACAACAGAACCTACTCTTCCGGAAGCGAGGATTTGGATCCTCTTTCTACACCAGAGGTTTATTACGGGCAGAAAACAGACCCTTCTAAGAACAAGAGAAATCCGAAGGTGAGCAGAAACAGAACTTACAGCGTGAGTGTTGCAAAGACCAAGCCCCGTGATGACGATTTCTACGAATCGTTAACAATTGATCACAATTTGAGCAGCAGTTTGCTCAAAAGAAGATCGAGTGAGGACGATACTTCGAACATGAACAGACGATTTTTGATTGGCGACATTGACTCCACGTTGAAAAGGCTTTTGGAAAACGAAGACACCGACAGAAACCATCAGATCACTATTGAAGATACGGGGCCTAAGACTTTGAAATTGGGAACTGCCAATTCTAACGGGTTTAATCAGTACGACGTGAGAGGAACTTATATGCTTTCCAATTTATTACAGGAATTGACCATTGCAAAAAGAATGGGACGAAACTCCATGATCTTGGATGAAAGCAGATTGAATGAAAATCCCGTGAAACGATTGAAGAGATTGATTTCCACACAGTTCTGGAATTCATTGACCAGAAGATTAGACGGCCAAAACGTTTGCGAAATGGCCTTTGACACCAAAATCAAATCAGACTACACAAGACTTTACGTACCGTACCTGTGTGATGATCAATATGAGTTTTTTTCCGAAGTTGCCAAAAAAATCCCCGAGAAGAATTTTTTGGTTGAAAAGTTGCCAAAAGATATTACACCTGAGTATGTTAAATCAATCAATGACAAACCGGGATTGTTGGCATTGGCAATGGAAAAATATACTGATGAGAAAACTGGTAAATCAGCACTCAGGGCATACCCGTATGTGGTTCCTGGTGGAAGATTCAATGAGTTGTATGGCTGGGACTCCTATATGATGTCTATCGGATTGCTTATTGACAACAGACTTGACTTGGCAAAGGGCATGGTTGAGCATTTTATATTTGAAATTGAGCACTATGGCAAAATTTTGAATGCGAACAGATCTTACTATTTGTGCCGTTCACAGCCACCATTTTTGACGGATATGGCTTTGAAGGTTTACTACAAAATGATTGAAAATGGCGCTACGTTCTCTGAGGCTAAAGGCTTTTTGCATCGCAGTTTTATTGCTGCAATCAAGGAATATGAAACCATTTGGACTAGCGCTCCGAGACTTGACAAAAAAACCGGATTATCCATGTACCATCCAGATGGACTCGGTATTCCACCAGAAACTGAAGCCACTCACTTTCATGCGTTGCTTCGTCCATACGCGCAAAAGTACAACGTTTCTTTGGAACGATTTCAGCAAATGTACAACGACGGCGAGGTGAAAGAGCCTACGTTGGACGAATATTTTGTGAACGACAGAGCAGTTCGAGAGTCAGGACACGACACCAGCTACAGATTGGATGGTAAAGCTGCTAGAACTTGTACCGTTGATTTGAACTCGTTGTTGTACAAGTACGAAATTGACATTGCAGAGACAATTGAAAACATATTTGGAAATCAGTTCATTATTAGTGACACAAGAACAGAGACGAGCTCTGCGTGGTTTTCCAAGGCTACGAAGAGAAAAGAGAACATCACAAAGTATTTGTGGAACGAGAAGGAGTCGATGTTTTTTGATTACGATACAAAATACGAAAAACAAAGTGACTACGAGTCGGCCACGGCTTTCTGGCCATTGTGGGCGGGTGCAGCTAGTGAAGATCAAGCTGACAAGTTGGTGCGCAACTCATTGCACAAATTTGAAGAGTTGGGTGGGCTTGTGGCCGGTACCAAGAAGTCGAGAGGAGAAATCAACATTGATAGACCAAATAGACAGTGGGACTATCCCTATGGCTGGGCTCCTCAACAGATGTTGGCTTGGGTTGGCTTGGCTAAGTACGGTTTTGGTGATGATGCCCGTAGATTGGTCTATAGATGGCTTTACACAATGACAAAGTCTTTTGTGGACTACAACGGTATTGTTGTGGAGAAGTATGATGTTACCAAAATGACTGATCCACACAGAGTAGATGCCGAGTACGGGAACCAGGGAGCAGACTTCAAAGGTGTTGCTACTGAAGGGTTCGGCTGGGTCAATGCCAGTTTTGAGTTTGGGTTGGAGTTTTTGAACACCAAGGCAATCAGAGCTTTGGGTCTAGTGACTCCTCCCGAAGTTTTTTTCAAAAGTTTGAAGCAAGAAAGACCAAATTTTGATATTGCCTGAATTTGCCTCAAATGCAAAATCAGCAATACGGTTGTTAAGTTTTCGTTTTTCCTGCTTTGTTCTTTCTCACTACACTGCTTTGTTGCTAGCAAATTATATATTCGTAATATATCGTACTCATTAAATAAAATTCTATACAAAGTCAATTTGTGATATCAACCAGTACGAATGACACCAGCAGCAATCAAGATTTGAATCTTCTTCATAACTTCTGGGTTCTTCATGTGCTCTTGTAAAGCAGCTGGGTTTGTTTGTGCTTGCTGCAAAATGTTTTGCATTACTGGGTCTTGCAAGATCTGCACAACTTCTGGATCTCTTGAAATTCTCTCTCTGGCCTGCTCTTCGGTTTCGTTTGGATCTCTTTCAAATCTTTGGGTTACAGCCTTCGACATCAATTGGTTGATTTCGTATGCTGATTTGCCGTCATTGTACTTTCTGTCAATTTCTTGAGCCTTTTCTAAAGTGCTTTGGCATCCACCGTATTCCTTCATGGCCAATTGCGCAGTAGCCTTTCTGATGTATGCTCTCAAAAACTTCTCGTCCTTCTCAATAGCCAAGTCACAGTCTTTCACTGCCTCTGGGAAAGACATCAACTTCACGTAAGCAGCAGCTCTGTTCGAGTAGCCTCTAGCGTCATGTGGAGCTCTCTTGATCATTTCAGTGTAAGCCTTAACCGCATTTGGCCAGTCAGCTTTTGTGAAGTACTCCTTACCTTCAAGTCTTGCTTGTTCAGCCTTCTCTGGGTCAATGTACTCTTCAGCTTCTTTTTGCTTCAAAGCCTTTTCAGCAGTTCTTAATTTTGTCAAGACGTCAGCAGTTCTGTGCTCGGTCAATGATCTGTTGAAGTAATCGATAGCTTGCTTCAAGTCACCCAATTTCGAGTAACTTGTACCGATTCTGGCAAAAGCCTTGGCAATAATTCTGTAATCAGCTCTGATGTCTCTTCCTTTACTCACAGCTTCTTGACAAGTCTTGATAGCAGTTTCGTAATCTCCCTTTTCAAACTCTGCAGCAGCTCTGTTGTTCAAATATGTGACATCTTCAAAAGTCTCATACGCCTTGTTGTAGAGTTCAATGGCCTCATCAAACTTACGTTTTTTGTACAAGGCATTGGCTTCAGCTTTGTACTTGTCAGCTTGCGCCTTGGAGTCGTCACTCATCTCAACATCTTCTGGTTCATCCTTTGTGGCTGCCTTTGGCTCAGACTTTGGAGCTGGTTTTGGCTCAGCTTTTGGCTCAGCTTTTGGCTCAGACTTTGGCTCAGCCTTTGGTTCAGGTTTAGAATCAGCCTTTGGAGCATTTGGAGCCTCTGGCATGTCTGGGAGACCCATTAAAACGGTCATAACGGTCATAAGTCTTGGGTCACTCATCAACTCTTGTGGGTTGAGGGCGCCAGGGTTTGATCTAAGAAGCTCTACTTTAGCAACCATAGCAGGATCCTTCATGATCTCAGCAGTCTTTGGGTTTTGCTTCAAGTTGTTTATCAAGTTTGGATCACTGAACATCTGGCCAAAGATGTTTGCAGGACCCGAACGGGCTTTTGTGACTTCGTTCAAACCATCTTTTGCCATGCTGTTAGCAGGATCAAGTTCCAAACACTTTTTGTAAGCCTTCTCGGCGTTGTCATAGTTCATCAAACCGTACTCAGCGGCAGCAACTCTGTTGTAACCCTTGGCCCATGTTGGGTTGATCTTTGTACATTTTTCAGCATCTTGCAAAGCTTGTGTGTACTCGTGCAACGAGGCGTAACAAGCAGATCTGTTAGAGTACAAAACGTGGTTTTCTGGGGCTTTTTCAATAGCTTCAGTGAAATACTTGATGGCAGTATTGTAATCTTTAGCAGAGAAAGCTTTATTACCTAAAGCCTTTAATTCGTCAGCAGACATGATTTATTTGATATCAAAAACGTAAAAATTGAGCAAAAATATAGCTTCTGTTCTTACTTTTGGTTCTTTTGCAAAAAGTATCTTATGAAGGCGAGAAAACTGAAAATCCAATTTAAATAGTTTTTTCTCTCTTACTGCTGTGAAAAATTGAGAACTTTCTAGAAGATCATAAGCGGGTTTTCACAAATTTAGGGGGCGGGATTAGAGCGGTTTTGTGCAAGAGTCGGAAGAGCGGTTTTGCAAAAACGACCGCGCGTTTATACGGGAGCTTTCTACGCGTAGTATCACACGACCGTGGGCCCTGGTTCATTATAACATACAGAGGTGCAACGGGCAAAGCCAGTTGCTAATGCGAGGTGTAGTACCCCAAAATTCCTGAAACAAGGCTGCTGGTAAGCAAAAGTTTGGTATTCGTTGCCAATTTGGGGCTTTTTTTAGTGCGCAGCTTCAGTTCCAAAACGGCGCAATTCTTTTTGGTGCCCAGCTTTCTGATCGGGGTGTCGTGAGGCTGGAAACTTCTCTTCTTGGCCCGCTTTGCAGCAGGTCTCACGGTGGTCTCCGTCAGCACACACTTGTCGATGTATCGGGACCCTGAAATTGGCGTGTACTTTGAAAAGTCCAATTTCACATTTTTCACAAGCTCGCGCTCGTTTCCGCTGCCGCAGGGACCAAACTGGGCGTCCGAATTTCTTTTATGGGCCACAAAAAACTTCTCTGAGTCGATTATTTTGTTCTCTGGCGTCTTTGGTGTTTGCAACAAGTGTGTAGATTCGTCGCAGTGTGCAGTTTCATGTTGGGTGGTTGCATTAATTTTCTGGGCGGACATTCTGAAAAATAGTATTATTTTGTGACTTCACAAATAAATTGTTGCAGTTTTTGCATTTTTCATTTTTTGTTTGGCAAAATGCGCTCAATTTATGGTATTCCATTTGGCCCCAAACTCAATTGGGGTGCCGCAGCCCAGAAAATTAACACATCATATGCTCAATGCTATTTAAGAAACCGGTATAGTTCTTATAATACTCAAATAACCGGCTCTGCATTCGAATGGTGAACTGGTATATTTTATTTGCACTGAGATTACTCAACAGAGTGACACCCTGAATAGATCGGTCCTTGAGCACCCCCAAAATGGAACACGCAGTTTCTGGATGGAGGAAAAGAAAAATAAAAAAAGTGCAGCTGAACAATTTAGAGCCCCATTCTATTGACAGCAATTAATTTGACTCGATTAACCGGAACGACCGAAATAACGCTATCACAAAGCATAGTCTGAGACACACAGCACTGCCGCAAGTTTTGGTTCAAAGATGGCCGACGTCAACGATGGAGAAATTGCTGATTTGTATCCACCACCTCCGCCGTACTACAAGTTCTTTACACCAAAAAACCTTGAGAAAGCGCGCGAATGGGAGCAAACACACGACAACACCGAGTACCCTGAGGACGAGACCCAGTTCCTCATACCGCCAAAGAAACCTGAAGGTCCAATATATCGGATATTTGGTAATGCGTGGCACTTTGAGGACAAGTTGCCGACATTGACTGAGATGGGGGTACAGAAGTTGTACAGCGACGCCGACGAGGAGCAGAAGAGCGAAAATGAGGGCAAAGATGCACCGGGCGATGAAGGCGAGAAGGCTGAAGGCGAGAAGGACGTGGCGAAGGACTTGGACGAGATCTCAAGTGCGCGCAAAATCGACGAGTTCAAAAAATTGTTCAAGTCGTTGCTCCTCAACTTCTTGGAACTCATTGGCATCATCAGCAAGAACCCCACGTACTACCCCGAGAAGTTGGAGCAGATCCGAACGATATTGATCAACATTCACCACTTGATCAACGAGTACAGACCTCACCAAGCCAGAGAGTCATTGATTTTGATGTTGAACAACCAGATCAACCACAAGAAGAACGAGATTAAGCAGATCGAGCAGAGCTGCGCGATGATCGAGGAGAAATTGCAAAAGATTACCCAGGAGATCGAATTGGGCGTCTCTGGGGTAAAGACTGGCGCAGCACTGGCACTCGCACAGACAGAAGTGACTGAACTGACTGCAAATGTGGCACCGGGTGACGGCGCCGAAGTGCTGCAGAAAACGGGGAAGGTGTCGAGTTTGCTGGCCAAGGATCGCGAGATTGTGAGTGTTTTGCAGGATTTGGCGTTGTGAGGAGTGTAGTATAGTAAGTATAAATGTGCATGGAAATTCTGTAGCCCCGCGATGGAGTGAAAAAAAAAAAAAAAAAAAAAAACATTCACTTCAGTTCAATTCACTTCACTTCACTTCACTTCACATCTCTTTGTTGCTATATCTGAGCACAACATGAACGTAAGTAGCCGCAGCCTCAGCCGCAGCCGCCAGGATTGAGAAAACGATGGGCGCTTTGGGCCCAGCACGTTCAGTGTTGGTTTACTTTCCTGTTTTTTTTTTTTTTTTTTTTTTTCTTTTCACAACTTTTGCATTTGGCATCAGCTTTTACTGACAGCAGATAATACTGGAGAGAGACAAGTTCTTGACAAACATCGAGGTGCTCGAGCACTTGAACTTAATCAAGCTGCAGTTTACAACCATCAAGCGGCCAAAGAAGCTGGCGCTGGCAGAAAAACATTTTGTGCACAAGATTCAGGGCTCGGTACGAGACCTCGAGATCTCAGCAAAGAACACGGCGGCGTACTTGACGAAAACGCCGGCTGCGAACCAGACAAGTGATGCCGTGAAACAGTTTCTTGCGGAGATTCAGGACTATGAGCTTGAGTTGATCGAGAAGTTGCAGATTGTCAACTTAGTGCCAAAGAACTTGGTCAATTTGTACGCCATTATCGAAGAGTGCGACTCGCGGTTCAGCGAAGAGCAGTGCCAGCATATCCTTGACAAGTTGGCGGCAAATTTCCCGAATGAGTTCAAAACGCTTGAGGAAGACGCCGAAATGGACGTTGACGAGGGCGAACAAGGCCAGGAGCCAGAAGGAGACGCCGACGCCGAATTGGGTGAAGACGAGACGCGGGGGCTCGAACAGGACCACACTGAGTTGACAACCGAGTTGAACGCCTTGTTGCAGGACAAGGAGCAGGAGAGCGACACTGAAGACTGAGATGGAGGACTGAGACGGTGAACTAAGACGGAGGACTGAGACGGAGGACAAGATAGAACAGCAGGAGCAGGAGCCGGGCCCAAAAATTAGGAAAAGTACTGGGTGCACGGTACCAAGTTGCTGAGCACACGGCGATAAGAATTCCGGGACACTAATACACACTGATAGCATCAGCAGCCGTACACAAGCCATTTCGTCGTTATGTATTGAGACACCAGGCACACTGTTGGTGCCACTACTCCAACTTCTCATCCCGCGGGAGGTTGAACACGTTTTCAAAGTACCCAAAAAAGAACAACATGAAACTCCCTTCAACACTAAACTTCGCCAAGCGCGGCACCGACCCACTGTACAACTTGGAAATTCCGCCTTCCGTCATGTAGATTCTGTACGCACACTGTAGCGAGTTTGAGTAATGGAACCCAGTGTAGGCACTCGACTGCAACCGGGACTTAATCACATCCAAAGGTTGTGTGGCTGCAACCAAGCCCGCAGATGTGGCAAAGTTGACCATGAACCGCACCACATTGGAATCGCTCGTGTTGTTGGGGTCGACTAGCTGTTTTAACGAGTTGTAAATGCTGAAAAAACCAATCAGCGACATGCTCTGTCTCAAAATTGTGGGACCTGTGCCACGCAAGAACCCACGGATCCCCTGGTACTTGTAGATGTTGGCAAATGCCGTGAAAACGTTGGTAGAGTGGAGCAACTTGGAGTTCTGCGGCTTGTGGGAGTTTTGTGCCAATTTTTCGTGAAATTTCGCAAAGTTGTCCTTCTTCTTGGGTATTTGCCCTTGAACAACGGTACCAGCACCACTGGACGCCTGGGGTAATCCAAAAGGGTTCTTGTTCGTGTCCTGGTACGAGTTGTACAAACTCGAAGTGATCAGATTCATCTTCACGTTCTCAAAGGGCACAATGAGAAACGACTCGGTGATTCCGGCCATAAGCGCAGAAATCAAAACTCCTGGGTTGTTGGGAGTGTTGTACACGTCAAATTTGCTGTTCAAGTAGTTGTACACGGCAAAACGGCCGTGCGTCTTGACCACCAACGAGAGATTCAAGGCCCCCAACCCAGCAAAAAAGTACTTTGGTTGCTGCGGTAGTAGCACCCTGCTATCACCAAAAGTCAACTGGCTGATCAGTTTGTAGTACTCAAACGGGTAGAGAAGCGTGGCCGTAGCAATGGAGGCGCCAATTGACGAGACCTCTGCCCTTTTCAGCTTCACGAGAGAGAAATCTGTTGAGTATTCTGACATTTCACAACAAGGCACTTGCCGCTAATTGAGTTGCTAAAAAAATTGCGACGTCCTGCTTCCACAGTATGGTGACGGGGGACACTGGGTCGCGCCAGGGCACACAACCACATGGAAAGACCCGTTGCGCTGGTGCACACCGAGCGAGCAGCGGTCCAATTTGACGATGATTTTTGACGGGTTACGCAGCCCCGGCGTGCGAGTGGTCGAACGCGGAAACTAACGCGGATGGCAAAAAAAAAAAAAATAGCACAGTTTAACTTCGTTCCTATTCTTATTTTCTAGCAGATTTTTTTTCTTGTTCCTTGTTCTTTCCTAGCAGCAAACATTTCATGATAACTAAGTTTATGTTTCTTTTTGTTCCATGCTTTTGCCTTTGTTCTTAGTAATCACGCAAATAAGACAAAGCTACGACAAGAGGATATAGACAGCTTGCAATTTTTAAACCACACCATGGCCACAGTGGGATGACTCACTGACTGACCTGGGGGGTTTTTTTTTTGTTCTTGCTCATCTTGATAGTTGATTGTTATAGTTGCTGTCTCACCCGGCACTTAGAACCAGCCACCCGGTTATTAATTGTTCTCCTTTTCGATCTAAATAAAGCCGGGTAAGCACGAAAATTTTTATCTTGTGGCATATAACGAAAAAGAAAAATAGCGTTTTTCAAAAGTTTCCCGTTTATTTAAATTTGTTTGTATTTCCCGTCCTCGTGAAAAAAATTGTTGAAAAAAAAAACATTTTTTTTTATTTTTGGATTGGTACTTTTTCACTATCAAAAAATAAAACGTACTATCAGGGAGCGACGCGTATCCGTTCCAATTTTACGTGTATTTATTGAATTGAATTAGCACAAAAAGACATATTTTTTTTATTGAAAAAAGTATAAAATCCAAGGAATTTAATAACAAAAATAAATTGAGATCAGCTTAAAATAAAATTAACAAAATCTATTGATTTTGTTACTGTACCATATTTGTATATAAAACAGAAACAATAATACCGGAGGAACACAATGATGTCAGTGCAAGACGCGGTATTAACATCGGATCCAACCAATCCACAAAAGCACGCGATTGACGAGGAGTTAGGTAACGAGCCTAAGAAGATGAAGTTGGATAATGCGATTGAGAGCAAAAATGATCTTGCTGACTCGTCTGTGGAACTGGTAGAGTCGAGTGAAAAGTCCGAGGTTGCGAACAGTGAAGATAATAAACTTGACGTAAATGTTTCAGCCCAAGAAGAGCCATCATCATCAGCCCAAGCAGAGACAAGCGAAACGTTAGAGGCCCTGAAAGAAGAAGTCAACAGCAATGGAGTCAAGTCCGAGACCAAAAGTGACGCAACAGAGGGCGCCGCTGTGGATTCTTTTGCTAAAACTGAAACTGAGGCTGATACTGGGGCTGAAACCAAAGAGATTAAAGACACAGAAACTCAAGAAAATAATGGAGAAGTCAAAGAAGAGAGTGACAATGTTGAAAATAACGACAACTTAAAGAAGGAAGGGTCTGTTGATGTGTCTGCAGGGTCTGTGGATACGTCCAAAATGACTCCTGCTCCAAAGCCAGAGCTCAAGTTCGAGAAGGACTTGAGTGACGCTATGCCAGACCACCAGAAGCAGTACATGATCAAACTGCTCAAATCAATCAAAAGACTCAAAGACTCGGTGCCATTCTTGCAGCCTGTGGATATTGTGGCATTACAAATTCCATTTTACTACAACTTCATTCCAAACCCAATGGATATCTCAACCATTGAGCTCAAGTTGAACTCGAATGCTTACAGATCTCCAGCAGAGGTTGCTGATGATTTCAAGTTGATGGTGCAGAACTGCATTAAATTCAACGGAGAGAAATCCGGAATTGCGAGAATGGGCAAAAATATCGAAGCCAGTTTTGAGAAGTTGTTACTAAACGTCCCTCCAAAGGAGTTGGCTGTTAGCAATGGAGACTCTGGTGACGTCACAATTGGTGGCAGACACAAAAGAAAAACCAGCGTCAATATGGGTACAAATGGTGTACCAACTATTAGAAGAGACAATAATAGTGCTAGACCTAAAAGAGAAATTCACCCACCAAAGCCAAAAGATATGCCATATGATATTAGACCTAGAAACAAGAAATTGCTTATTGATTTGAGGTTTGCTGCCCTGGTGGTTAAAGAGTTGACTTCGAAGAAGCACGAAAGCTACAACTATCCATTTTTACAACCAGTCGATCCTGTTGCATTGGGTTGTCCAACCTATTTTGACTATGTGAAAGAGCCAATGGATTTGTCAACCATCAGCAACAAAATTCAAGGCAATCAGTACAACTCTATCGAAGAGTTTTACAAAGATGTCAAATTGGTTTTCAAAAACTGTTACTTGTTCAACCCAGAAGGGACACCAGTGAATCTTATGGGGCATAAGTTGGAAGCAGTTTTCGACAAAAAGTGGCTTGAAAAACCAGTTCATGCTCCAACTCCACCACCGCAACTGGCGCAACTGCAATCTAAAAACTCGCAAATGTCAGATAATGAGGATGAAGACTTTGATATGGATGAGGAGGACGAGATTAATATTGAAGAATCTATTGTAAATAATCAAGCTATACAATTTTTGGAGCAACAAATTGAAAGAATGAAGAAAGATTTGGAGAAAATGAAGAAAGAAGAGTATGAGAAGGCTAAAAAGAGAGCTGTCAAACAACACAAGCGTAAAAATAGTAAAAACGGAAAGAAGCAGGTACACAAGAGGGCTAAACTGATCAGTGGAAATGGTCATAGTAATGGCCATAGCAATGGTGCAGTTCCAGCTGAAGAAGAGGAAGAACAAGTGGAATTGACTTTTGACATGAAGAAAGAGTTGAGTGAGAAAATTGCTGATTTGAATGAGAAAAAATTACAACACGTTATGAAAATCATCACAGAATCATATCCGGATTTGCAAAAGAATGGAGAAGATGAAATCGAATTGGATATGGACCTGTTGGATGATCGTACGTTATTAAAATTATACAACTTTGTGGTTGCTAAATCACCTGTTGCTAAAAAAGCCAAAATGAGAAGAAATGGTAAGGGACACAAGGGTAGAAAAGCAAGTGATCGCGATAAAAAGATCGATATTTTGAAGCAAAGATTGGAGGAATACGATAAAGGCGCTAACTTTGCTAGTAACGACAGCGATAGCGGAAGTGACGACGACGATGATGACGAAAGTGAAAGTTCTGAAGAAGAGTGAAGAATTTCGTTTTTGTTCGTGTGCGTGTTAGTAGTACCAGAAAAGATAATAAAAAGCGAAAAAAATCAAATGAAAACAGAACAAAAATATATAAAACGTGAGATTTTGTAGAATTACAACTGGGGTTACCTCTTATTGTATACATTCAATACCACTTATACTTTTTCAAAGTCGTCACTTTGAAAATCTAACTGAACTTCTTTGAGCTTTATGCTCCAATCCACTTCGAAGTCAAAAAATTTGTACACATTTGGTGGTGAGTTTTCAAACTTTTGAAACCAAGTATGGAGTTTTTTGTTGTATCTCCAGCCTCTTGAATGCAATTCCTTCAATGCCAAATATTGAATATATGAGTCTTGATCCAGTCTATCAAAATGGAACAAAGACTTTCTGGAGTTTTCCACTCGTTTTTCGCTTTTCTTGGATAATTTTTCGTCTGGAGTTGTACTGTTTCTGTTCAACAAAATATCTTTTGGACTCTTCAACGTTGAGCCATTCTGATTATTTTCAGCAGGCACAATATTTGCAAAACTTGAACCGTTGTCGTCACCATAATAGAAAATATAGAATAAGGTTTCAACACCCAATTTTTTGAAAAACCTTTTGTCGTTGTATTGATGAATAAGGCAAAAATTGCTTGTATTTTGGCTAGACTCATTCAACTTGCCCTCATATTCAAACGTTGGATACTCAATCGACGTTGGATGTGGCTTCGATGGAGTGTAACTGAAAGGCTTGTCCGCATCTACCGAATCTGGACAGTAGATTAACGAATTTGTCACATATTGGTGGGTCAAAGTGTCGTATAATGTGTAAAATGGTGCTTGTTTATCGTTTGGCGTCACCGTTTGATTATAAATGGACTCCATTTTCGTTCTCGTTTTCTCAAAAAACGGCAATAAGTCCAGCAAGTAGCTTGGAACACTCGTTTCAGTCGTAGTCGTATTAGAATTTCCCGTAGTCTGTGCAGGAGTAGCAGGAGCTTCAGATTTTGGACTTGCGCTTGCTTCATTCGTAACTGTATGTTTCTCGGTCTTTACCTCCTCTTTCTCTTCGTGCTTGGTGAATTCGTTCACCAACTTAGAATACAGAAGCACAGGCTTGGCGGCTGTGACAGGTGGGCTTGGCGTAACACTTTTTTGCAGATGTTGCTGCTGTTGCTGCTGCTGTTGCAGAATCAAGTTCGAGTACTTCACCTCACTCACCTTTGGAACCGGTGCTGGCTTCAAGTTGTTCAATATCGAAACGGAGTTCTGGGACTTGGCGCTTGTTGACACCGAAGAGCTCGACGTTGGCAAATTTGCAGCCGCAGCAATCACAGCAGCCGCGGTTGTGTGTGCAGGGATTCCAGCACTTGAAACTGGCTCATGCGACTTTTTGCTAGGTGTGGACGTTGCAGAAAGCGACAAATCTCTCATTGCTGGCGTTATATCCGCTAGAGTTGGGGCAGCAGAAGCTGGGGCAGTAGCAGGCAGTGGAGCAGAGACAGGCGCAGCATGGGCAGCTGGAACTTCCACAGCAGGAGCAGCAGGTGCAGCAGTAGCGGTGGCAGATGAAGAGCTGTCAGTTGTATTTGTCGTTGCCAGGACTCCTCCCTGAGCTAATGCACCTGGCACGGCAGCCTGAGCCAAATCCGTGATGCTGCTGAATGAGGTGTCGAAATTTGTGTCGTCTTCGTCGTCAGAATTGCCGTTAGCACTGACAAACTCGCCAACGGGCCCAAAGGTAGGCTCCACTTGGTCCAAACCTAAATCGTCGTACACTGTGTCGTCATCGTAATAATCGGGCTCCTGGTTGTTTTCCACAAAGAACACAATGGAGTCCTTGATTTCGTTGATCTGGTCCGGCTCCACACGGCCGTTTTCCAAGTACCGCAAAATGGTTTCGAGCTTGCCCAAATGCCAGTTATTGCGGTCCATATACTCCTGTAGCGAATCAATCTGGTTTTGCTTACTCAAGGGGATCTTCTTGTTCTTCTTAACAGTGCTCTGGATCTGCGCAATCTGAGCCTCAAGCGTCTCATTCTGCTGATTTATCTTCTCAATGTTCTCACTTATGAACTCACTACTCTCGAGTTTTTCCTTCTCCTTTGGATCCAATTTCTTCTCCATGTTCAATCCCTCTTTCGAAAATGCCTTAGTCTTCATGTCTCGTTCCACCAACTTGAACCTTTCCATCTGCCGCTCAATCTTGCGTCTGTACTCCATCAAAGGCTTCTTATCTTTTACATCGTTGCCACTGATCCAATTTTTGATCTGGTCTCTTTGTCGTTGAAGCTTCTTTATTTCCTTCTTTAAGTCGCTTTCTAGCTTCTCCTTTTGAGACGGATTCTCGCAATTTATCACTTTTTCGTACAAGTAATCAAAGGCGCTCAACCCCTCGTTGACTCTTTTAAAAACTTTATCAATTTCTTGCTGCAATTTCCTTTGTGCCATCATTTTCTACCTGTTCTTCGGAAAGATCTCAGTGAGCTACGAGTTTTCAAAAAGTTGAATGTTGTAGTTGTTCTGGGCCATTACCCGGACAAAAGGTTTAATAAAACTAAATATTTATGTATCGCTAATGTAGCACTATATTTTTTAAAAAAAAATTAAGTAGTTTCATCTTCTACATGAAAAATAAACGAGAAAGCACGGATAGGGAGCTGTGGCGTGTGTATTTGTTCATATAATCGAACGAGGCACTATCCTTATGATGGCCAACATGACCAAGGGCACCACCACGAGCGCGATCAGCACCTTGATGTAGAACATCCACCCTAATTTGCCCTCGTTATTGTATACACTCAACTTTTGGCCTACCATTTCCACTGCACTTCCAGCCTGGTGTATCTTGTTCGTCGCATTCTTCATCACCTCGTCGTCCTTCTGTATGCTCTCGTTGATTCGCACAACGTTGTCTCTCAATTGGCCCACCAATCCGAGCATATCACCCAAAAGCGTTTCCTGTTTGCTTTCGTGCATCTGGTTCTGGCTCTCCAAGCTCATTTGTGCGCTGTTCAACGACGACATAGTGCTCTTCTTCGAAAGCAATCTATTTTTCAACTCGCTTAAATCGTCTGCGCCGCTGTCTGGCTGTTTCACAACACCGCTCGCAGTTGTTTCGTTACTTGCTACCAAATGTGTTATTGCTTCGGTGTTTGCCGCCAGCTCTTTCTCTTTGGCCGCACGCAGTTCCCGCTCAGCAAGCCTGCGCTTTTCTGCTTCCTCCTTCAACAACACGGCCGCCTCGTTTTGTCGTTCGGAGATCACTTGCGATACTTTGTGGAGTTCGCCCTTGAGATCGTTCGTGTTGTTGCCCTTGTCGGTGACTATCAATCTGCGAATCGAGTCTGAATCGTAGTCCAACGCATTGTTGACGATGAGCCGGAGTAGATTATCCTCAAGAAGAGAGCTGTCTTTTGTTGTGCTTAATTCCAAGTTGCGTATGAGCAAAGGCACGTCATTCATTTGAAACCCGAAAATGTGAAGAGAAAAAATATAGAGAAGTAGTAAGAAAAAAAGATAATAGTGCAGAAATGCAAAATTGCAAAATCGCATAGTTGCAGAATCGTAAAATTGCAGAAATAAAGAAATGCAGAACTGCATAAATGCAAAAGTGACTCTATGTGAACGGTATCAGCAGCATGGTGCTACAAGGTTAGGTAAAAATAGGCGGCTTTCAGCTGTTCCGGGCGACGCGAGATTCTCAAGCGCTGATGCCAATGCGGTGTGGGCGAGTATTTACGACCTACTAAGTGACAATTAATCACGCTCACGGCGTAGCTGTCAACCAGGTCTACTCTGTCAGACGAGTTAGTTTAAACAATTCGCCTCAGAGACTGCGTAAGAGTACTGGAGACGCTAAAATGCACCAATTGCCAGCTCCCAGAAAACAAAACCCCATTACGCAGCTGCAAAGGTGAGAAACTAGTCTGGCACGACGCATCGGCAAAATTCAAGCAACTGTGCGATCAAAAAAAAAAACAAGAAATTGGCCGCAGACCGTCGCGATGGGGCTTTCAGTGCCAGACTGTAAAGTTAGCAGCTCAATTGCACCAACAACACAATATCGGATATTTACAGTTGCACAATCAGCAAGTCGGCTGACATATGGATTTGTCTGCTGAAATTGTAGGGTATATAGAGTGATATAGAGGTATATGTTCATACGGAGCCCAATATTTTTTCCGTGGTGTGTTTTTTTTGTCACCCCACTGTTACTTACCCTTTCGGAAGTGCGATCTGGTGATGTTTGAACGGACAAATATCACCCAACTCCTAAAATTTCTTCTTTTTCTTTTTCCTTTTCTTAAACACCGCAAATATGCTTAGAACAATTTTTCCAAAGGCTAGCAAAAATGCTGCTAGAAATGTTGTGGTTCCATCAATGAGAACTATGGCAACCGTTGCTGAAGAAGATTTGGTCACAATTGAGTTGCCAGAGCTGTCATTTGAGACTTACAACATTGAAGGCCCTGAGTTGCTGTTCCAAACCGACAAATCAACTTTGTTGAAAATGTACAAGGACATGATCATCATCAGACGTATGGAGATGGCCGCTGACGCCTTGTACAAAGCCAAGAAGATTAGAGGTTTCTGTCACTTGTCCGTTGGTCAAGAGGCAGTTGCCGTTGGTATTGAATATGCTATTAACAAGAAGGACTCCATCATCACCTCTTACAGATGTCACGGTTTCACTTACATGCGCGGGGCTCCAGTTAAGGGAGTTTTGGGTGAATTGATGGGCAGAAGATGTGGTGTCTCGTACGGTAAAGGTGGATCTATGCACATGTTTGCCGAGGGTTTCTACGGAGGTAACGGTATTGTCGGTGCCCAAATTCCATTGGGTGCCGGTTTGGCATTTGCCCACAAGTACAGAAACGAGCCAAACTGTACTTTCACTCTTTACGGTGACGGTGCTGCCAACCAAGGTCAAGCTTTTGAATCTTTCAACATGGCCAAGTTGTGGGACTTACCATGTGTCTTTGCCTGTGAGAACAACAAGTACGGTATGGGTACTGCTGCCGCCAGATCCTCTGCTATGACCGAGTACTACAAGAGAGGTCAATACATTCCAGGTTTGAAAGTTAACGGTATGGACACTTTGGCTGTTTACCAAGCTTCCAAATTCGCCAAGAACTGGTGTATCGAAGGTAACGGACCATTGGTTCTTGAATACGAGACCTACAGATATGGTGGTCACTCCATGTCTGACCCAGGTACCACCTACAGAACCAGAGAGGAAATTCAACACATGAGATCCAGAAACGACCCAATTAGCGGTTTGAAACAAAAATTGTTGGAGTTTGATATTGCTACTGAGGAAGAAATCAAGGCTTACGACAAGGCTGCCAGAAAATATGTTGACGAGCAAGTTGCCGAGGCTGAAGCTTCCCCAGCTCCAGAGGCCAAGATGGACATTTTGTTCGAGGACGTCTACGTCCCAGGCAGTGAAATCCCAACTTTGAGAGGAAGAATCTCCGACGACACCTGGGACTTCACCAAGAAGGGCTTCCTCCACGAGGTCAGAGTCGAGTAAACTGACTAATCAAATGAAACATGTTTTTTTATAATCTCACCAGCGTAAGCAGCGTAAACAACCAACTGTGGATTTAGGGGCTGCGACGCCTCGTGGTGCCATGTTGGTGCACGGGTGTTGTATATGTGAGTAAATCTTCTACACCCACACACCACAAATCCAACACCAAAAGTGCCACAGCGTATTCTTGTTACTGTTCATCCTGCTCTCCATGTCAAAACCAGTCTACGTGCCCGTAACTTACGGTGACTCGATTGCCCAGAACAGCAAGAATGTGGGCTTCATCCATGACGTGTCGTCGTTGGCAATTGGAACGGCGGCGGGAATTCTCTCGCTTGAGTCAATCTACGGTTTTGCCATGTTTGTGATCAGCATGTTTGTGATAGACCTGATTATTTGCTTGTTGCTTGTAGCCAACGGCGGCATCGGCAACTACTTCAAGAGCCCTATGAAAGAGATATATATGAACGACTATTCGCGGAGTATCTCGAGTTTTATTATGATGTGGACACTTACTTTCTGCTTGGTGGGCGGTAACTGATTGTGCTTGCGATTCTGTTTCAACGTTTCTGGTTGTTCAGCCTGCAAGCAGCTGTGCTGGTTTGACGGGTTGTTGAGCTTGGAAACTGCTTATGTAATTTGGGACGGTTCGTTTTGGACTGCTTATGAACCTGAAAGCATTTTATTGTTTAGAGGTCGATATATTGTATTGTTTATCTTTTGGGTTTGCGCCGTGCAAGTTTGTGTATCTTGTGGTGCGGAATATACTAGTGGCAGAGCCTACAGTTATGTTATATCAATCTTATTTACGTATATGTAATTTATCAAAATTTCACTCAAAAACCAACCCTTCGGCGTTTCTCTCAATCAAATATCTCAAAGAATTGTACCAGATGTTGTGTCTGAATCTTGAAGGACATGTGAGCTTGATCTTCTTGCCCTCCGTAGAGTGAATAACAAGACTCTTGTGGTAAATACCCACTGGCAACGGGTTGTTGTCTTCAACACTCTCGACGCCACAAATGGCAGCGGCCTTTGTTTTGTCATCAGATGGGTTGCCGATGATTGGGTTTTCTTCACTCCAGTACAAGGTCAACGTGTATGGGTGGATCCAGAAAAATCTTTCGTGTCTGACTTCTGAAATAACACTCAATGGACCCAATTTACGGTAGTATTTGTACAAAAACTCACCGATAACACATTGGGTAACAGCAGCAATGATGTTTGGTTCACTCAAAGAGGCCTCTGTAGCCAAAGATAATCCAGTAACACTTCTGTTATTAGATTGTCTCGTAGAAACTGGCGTATTGACTGATGTAGTTGAATTCGAAACTGGTCTACTAACAAGCTGTTGGCTCGAAACCTTTCTCGAAGGTGGGGGCATCATAGATCTCTTTGATGGTGATCTTCCGATCAATGATCTAATGGACTTTCTGTTGGCCAACGCCTTTGGCTCAATTTCAGCAGCAATATTGGCGGTTGCTGAGTTTTCTTTTTCAGCACCAATTTCCAAGAATTGATATCCTCTCTTCTCGCATTCTTTCTTGAGCACCTCAACACTCACTTTGTGTATTGCCAACGCATCATTCTTTGCTAACTTGTTGTAGTATGTCTTTGGCAAAACGACAACGTTTGCCACATCAGGAACTCTGAACATGTTAGTAGCAACAAACAATTTCTCTGGGATCAACAACAATTTGCGCTCTTTAGCAAGTCGAGACATCTCCGTCATCAACTCTTGCTCACTAAACACAAACAATTTCATTTCTTTGGCTTTCATTCTAAATTGGTCTTCAGAATCCTCAATAACTTCAGAAGCATCAACAAATTCAGCACTCTCAATTTTATCTTGTTTCTCAGCCTCCAAAGATTTGTTAACTGATTCGAGAGCAGCATACTTCTTGAATAATCCTTCTTTTTCGTGGATAAGACTCTTATATTTTTCGGTAGTTTCCTTGTGATCCTTCATCAACTTGTTATAATCGCCAAACACTTGATCGTAATTCTTTTGCAACTTCTCATTTTGACTCTTCAAAGACTCAACTTGCTTGGTAACAAGTTCCATGTCCTTTTTGTGTCCAGATTTGATAATCTCACTATCTGAGATAGCTTTTTGCAAGTCGTTCACTTCTTTACTCTTCGAGTCATGCTGCTTGCTGAGCAACTTGTGAGCCACTTCCAAGGCTGCGAATTTGGAAGCCAAGTCTGTGAGCAGAGTTTTATGTTCTTCTGACTCTTTCAACTTCTTCTCAGATTCCTCATGTTGCACAGTAAGTGCTTCAATCTTCTCAAAAAGTACTGTTTTCTCCTTTTCAGACGCTTGCAACTTCTTTGTAAGATCTTGTTGTTCTTTGATTGCATTCTCCAATTTTTGAGCAATTTGTTCTTTCTCACCAGCTGCTTTTTGCAATTTCTCAGTCAACTCCTTTTTGACTGCGAGAGAAGCAGATAACTCTGCCAATGATTTAGTCTTCTCATCCCCGATTGCAGTCAATTCGGTGCTCAAAGTTTTGTTTTTAATGTTCAAAGCATCAAACTCACTTTGAATTTTTGAGTTCTCCTGTTTCAAATTCTCCAATTCATTTTGCATGTCTTGTTTTAACTTCGCCAATTCGTTTTGCTTTTGAGCTGCCAACTCTGTGTTTTGACTTTTGGCAATCTCCAAATCTTTCTTAACTTTAATTAATTGACTTTCAGCAGTTTGTAACTTGTTCTCAAGGTCTTTGTGTGATTCACTAGCAGCAGAAACGTCTTTAATTTTGCCAGTATGCTCTTTTTCAAGAGCTGCATGGGCAGCTTGCAAAGCAGAGAGCTTGACTGCCAAACTAGACAATTCAGTCGCCTTGCTCGAGCTTTCTTTGGTAACACCTTCAACTTGATCTTTCAATTTCTTGTTTTCCTCTTGCAAAGATGCGAAACGCAAGTTCAACTCATTAAGTTTGGATGATTGAGCTGCGTAATCTTTGGAAAGCTGAACATTCTTTTCGGAAGTAGCTTTCTCGGCATTTTTGGCAGTATCAACAGCCTTGTTTAACTCTGTCACTTTAGTCTCACTAGACTTGTGTTTCTTAGAAAGCAATTCATGCGCGGCAATCAAAGCAGCCAATTCCGCCTTAACTCCCGTAAGAGATTTCTTCTCTGTCTCATTATCTTGCAAGGTACTTTGCAAGTTCAGCTTCTCTTGTTTGTGCTGCTCAATGGCAGCTTCCTTAGAAGCGATCAAGTCTTTCAACTCCTTCTCAGTCTCGGCAGACTTTGACTTAATAGAGTTCAACAACTCCTCTAATTCAGAACGTTTCATTGTTGTCTTCTCCAAGTCAGAGTTTACCACCTTATGTGCGGTTTCCAATTCAGAGTGCTTAGTAGACAACTTGTCATGTGCAACCTTGAGTGCAGCAAATGCAGCCAGAATCTCAACAAACTTGGCAGCATCATGAGCCAATGATTCATGGTTATCGCTCAACTTGTTGGACTCAGACTTCAATTCCTTGAATTCGCTTTCCAATTTTGCGTACTTAGCAGTCAAATTTTCATGAGCAGCGGTGATACTCTTAAGTTTTTCATTTTGCTCTTTGTTGTTCGTCAAAATTTCAGACTCGTTGACTTTATTGTCAATTATCTCCTTTTGCAATCCTGTAACCTCAGACTTCAATTTCTCCAATTCGGCCTCCTTCTCGGCAGCGGATGACTTCAACTCGTTAAGTTTCTTTTCAAGTTTAGCCAACTTACTAGTAGCATCTGCTAAAGATTCCTGACTAGCTGCCAAAGCTTCACTCAAACGCTTGACTTCGGCTTCGCTTGCTTTTACCTTACTTTCCTGCTCAACCAACTCAGTCTCTTTGGCCTTTAATTTGGAGGCCAAACCTTGAAGTTCGGTATCCTTTGTCAGCAACTCGGTGCCAAATGCGGTAATCTGTGTCTCTTTGTCCTCTAATTGAGCACTGACTTTGTCGATTTGAGCATCCTTTGCTTGTAACTTAGAGCTTAACTCACCAATATGAGTGTCTTTAGCCAGCAATTTGGAATTCAACTCATCAATGTTAGAGTCTTTTGCCAGCAATTTGGAACTCAAATCGTCAATATGAGCTTCCTTAGACAGCAACTTAGAGCCTAAATCACTGGCCTCTTTGATTTTATCGTCATGACTGGCCTTCATGAGTTTGTGGGCACCTTCCAAAGTAGCCAATGAGGCAGCAACGACAGCCAATTTTTTGGCAGTGCTAGAGTGCTCATCATTCAAGTCCTTCAATTTGTCATCTTTCTCGGACAACGCTTTGCTTAACTGTGTAAGTTCTGTCAATTTCAGCTCGTGTTCATCAGATAAATTTTTCAATTTAGCTTCCAATTGATCTTTATCGTCCTGCAAGAGTTTGTTAGCGACTTCAAGATCCATGTACTTTCTATTGAGTTTTTCCATACTATCTTCTGATTTCTCCAAGCTTTCAAGCTTTTTCTTTGACAACTCCTTTTCTTTCAAATTTCTAGCAAGCTCATCTTCAAGTTCTTGAATTTTGCTGTCTTTGGTTTTAATGCTGGACTTGGTTGCTTCCAATTCATCTTGTAAAGCTTTGCAAGTAGAATTTAATTCAAGAATCTTATCAGCAGATTTTGTCTTGGTTTCAGTTAATTCGGATATTTGTGTGGTCAAGTCTTTTTCCTTCGCTTTCAATTCATCAACAGCAGAGCTCAACGTGGCCTTTGTTTTGGTCAACTCTTGAACTTGTGTAGTCAAAGACTTCTCAGAATCGGTCAAGGTAGATAATTTGTTGGTAAGCTTCAAAGATTTCTCCCTTAACTCTTTCAACTCTGTCTGCAACGCAGAGTTTTCCTTAACAAGTTGGTTCTTAACCTCTGGCAAGTCCTTCACAGAATCATGGTCGTTCTTCAATAATTGATGTGCGGCCTCGAGAGCTACTAATGATGCAGCGGTAGCCTTCAACTTATCAGCAGCAGAGCTGTGTTTTGCTTTCAACTCCTCCTTTTCGGACTTCAACACATCAAGTTGTTTAGATAATTCAGAGTTTTGTTTTGCATGTTGATCCAATTTTAATTTTAGCTCATCAATTTCCTTCAAGCTGGCCTTCTGGGTCGTCTCTGCAGCTGCAAGACTCTTTGATAAGTTGTCGTGCGAGACTGTAATTTCCTCGTGTTTCTTGGTCAACTCATTGTGTTTAGTCAAAATATCTGCGTGTTTCTCAGTTAAATCTTTATGAGCAGCAGTTAAGTCGGTGTGGTTCTTGGACAACTCTTCATGTTTTCCAATCAAATCTTCATGAGTTTTTGCTAAAGTTGCATGAGATGTTTTGTGTGAATCACGCTCGGCAGTGACAATCTCATGAGTGCCCAACAAAGATCTATGTTTTTCATCAAGCTCTTTGTGAGATGCCTTCAAAGTCACAATCTCATCGGACAACTTTTCATTGGAGTTTCTCAATTGACTAAGTTCCGACGAAAGCTCTTGGTTGAATGTTTGTAATTTATCGACGGTACTTGAAAGTCTTGAATTTTCAATCTTTAATTCAGAAATGGATTTGTTGTGAGTCTCTATCAAGCTCTTCTTTTCAGACTTCAACTCTTCCAATTCCGAAGACTGACCCTTTAATCCTTCGTGGGCAGAGTTCAATAACTTGTGTGCAGCTTCCAATGCAACGAATTTTTTGACCAAACTCAGAAGTTCATCATGCTTACTTTTTGACTCTTCCTCGGATTTGAGCAACTGGGTCTTTGATTCCTCAAGTTCTTGATTCTTCTTGTCAACAAGTTCACGGGATTCAGCAAGTTCCGCTTTCAACAGTTCAACGTCTTTCAAACTTGCGTCACTCTTTGACTGCAAAGAGTCGATTGTGGCAGACAAGTTTTTGTTCTGAACGTCCAACTCTTTAGCCAACTCAGCTTTTCTTGCAAGTTCATTCTCCAACTGGCTCTTCAAATCTGCATTATCCTTCTCAAGCAACTTGTGTTTGGCATTCAAAGCTTCATGGACAACCATAAACTCAGCCAACTTCTTGGCAGTGGAGTCATGCTTTTCAACAGCGTCCTTCAACTCCTTCGAGTGAGTTTCTTTCAAGTTGGCAATCTCTTTGTCAGATTGCGAAGATTGATGTTCAATTTTGTTCAACTTCGCACTAAAATCCTTTGCAAGCTCATTCGATTTGGCCAATTTTAGTTCAAGTTCAGAGTTGAGTTTTTCAAAATCAACCAACTTCACCAGAATCTCTGAATTAGTTTGCTCGGACTTGGCCAACTTGTCATTGAGTTCAGTTTCAAGATTTTTCATAGCAACTACTTCGTTCTCAAGTTCTAACTCGTGCTTCTTCACAGCATTTAATTGCTCCACACTTTCAGCGCGCAGCTTTTCAGAGACCTCCAATTTGCTGGTGTAGTCGTCAATAGTCTTTTCAAGTTTAGCGACCTTCTGCAATAACTGCGCATTTTCTTGTCCAGAACTTTGCAATTTTGAAGTCAATTGCAACTTCTCCTCGCCAAGAGTCTGAATCTTCTTTCTCAAACCTGACTTCTCATTGTCTAAGCTCTCTATCTTCTTAGCTCTATCGCTATGCTCTTTTTGCAACAACTTATGGGCACCTTCAATAGCAGCCAAAGAAGCAACAGTAATTTTTAGTTTATTAGCAATGCCACTATGTTCTTCGCTCAAACTATCGTGTGCTTTTGCCAAATCGTTATTTTTAGCTCTCAATTCATCGAATTCTTGCACAAAGATCTCATGAGACTTCTTCAATTCTGAGTTTTCAGCAATCAATGATTCATGCGCTGTTCTCAACTCGTTATATTGCTTGTCAGTCGTGTTATTTTTGAATTTCAAATCGTTAATTTGACCATTCAACTGCTCGTTCTCCAGCTTTAGAGCATGATTCTCTTTTGTCACATTTTCGAAGTTGGACTTGAGAGATTCGTGCTCTTTCGTCACATTTTCAAAGTTTGATTTAAGAGATTCATGCTCTTTCTTAACAGAATCCAATACTTTCTTGTCACCATCAAAGAAGCTCTCTTCAAGGTTCAAATCTTGAACCTCGATAATTTCGTCGCCAAGTGATTTCTTGCTCTTAGACTTGTGCTTTTTGCCACTCTCCTTTAAGACATTGAATTCCTCAAGAGGCAATAACACAAGGTTATGTGATTTGGCATAGTCATCAACCATTTCTTTGTCAATAGGTGCTTTCTGGTCGTATGCAATAACTCCAGAATCATTCATACTGATCAAAGACTTGTCTTCGATTCCAAAATTGTCAAAGTCTTCAGCGGCATCGGCATCGTCGTCATCGCTTGAAGCGTCCATCCAGTTTTCTGTGTCTTGCAATAATTTGTCAGTCTCATCGTCAATAATTTTGATACTTGGCTTCGTGGAGGAAGATTGTAACAATTGGACTTTGAGGTTATCTCTGGACTTTTTAGGTTTTGCGGATCTTTCAACAATGTTGAGCAGTTTCTTGCTAGACTCAAGAGAGGCAATATCAGAATCATCGTCAGCTTTAATAGACTCTCTTTCTTTTAATCTTGCTTCGCGTCTGTATTTGATAAGTTGGCCTCTTAATTTAGAGATAACTTCGTGAGCGTGATCCAAATTGCTCTTCATTGTTTGTGTTTCCAAATACAAGTTTCTAGCAGGCAAACCTTGGCCGGAAGGAGAATCGTCTAAATCATCATCAAGAATACTTGTAGAGTTAGTGAGTGCATTGTCGTCGTCATTGGCATCGTGCTTGAATAATTTCAATTCTGGGGTATCTTTTGAATCGTCGGACAAGTTTTTGGCATTTGGAGTATTATTGTGGTCTAATTCATCGTTCAACTTGACCAATTTCTCGTTCAATTCATTATTCTCGTGGTTCAACTCGTTCAAGTGATCTTGCAACTCGTTGATTTTTGAGTCCTGGGTTTTCTTTAAGTTGGAATAGTTGTCGTTCATGGTTTTCAAGCTCAACTTTAACTCGTCAATCTGGGAATTTAACTCACTATTGAAGTTGGTCAAGTTGTTCAACTCTTTAGTCAACTTGGTATTGGTCTCAGAATACTTCTTCAACTTGGCCAAGTTCTCTTGGTAGTTAACGTTTAATTGCCAATTGGTATCATCCAACATCTCTTCGTTGTTGCTCAACTCGCTGATTTTCGTTTGCAAGTTATTCACGCTGGAACTTAACTGCTTGTTCTGCTTGATCAACTCGTTGATCTTGGTATCTTTCATTTTGTTCTCAGCCTGTAATTTTCTGGTCTGAACGATCAAGTTGTGGGACAATTTGACCGTGAAATTGAGCTCTTTGTCGTTCTGGGGTTGCTGGCCAATTGGCGGTATCTCCGGCTGTTGCTGAAGTGCACTGGAGTCTTTTAAGGCTTCCTTGCTGACTCTTTTGCTCAACTTGTTCAACATCTCGTTAGAAGCAGAGACCGATGCAGAGCTGGGCTTTCTCAGCACGGCCTTGTCATCGGTCTTGTCGTCGAGCTTCTTCATTTTAGGTATACTAGAAAGCTCTGGCAATGGCATGGTGAAAATGTAAACAATAACAAATAAACAAACAGATTGAAAACAAAAGCTGGTGTGAAAATTAAATCGTGGGCAGGAAAAAAAAAAGTGAATTAACAAATGGGAAGTAGTGCAAAATCTAAAGTAGAAGAATTAATACCAAATGTTTGTTTTGTTGTTGTCGTTGTTCTTGTTTAAAAGTTTTGTCAAGTGTTTTGGTTTTTCTAAAATTTAGTTTTTTTTTCTAAGCGTGGGAAAATAAAAGGTAATCTTTAAAAAAAAAAATCTAAATAAACAAACGCGATCAACGGTTCCAAAACGGAAGATCATCTAGATTTTCGCAATACAAATTCAGGGTATAGAAACGGCCGCGAGTACTGGGATCGCACGCCAGCAAGGCAAGGCTACAAGCTGGGCGCCGTTGTGGAGCCCAATGTATCCGATATTAAATATATCGGAAACAAGAAAAGGGGCGCAATGTCTTGTTTACAACCATCAGCAATTACGAGTGTTTTTGCGTTACCGCATACGCTCTTAGTTGACTTGCCGACTTGATTTTTCTGCTGACTCCAAACTGAGACTGAGACGTTTACCAATGTGGTAACGAGTGAGAATCAAGTGAACTTTAATTGCTGCGGTTAAATGGAGACAAAACGAAAAAGAGTTTGGAAAAGAATTTGACAAAACAATCGAGACAACGGGAAAAGAGAAAAAAAAATTTGCGCAGCCCAAGGCCGAGATTCTGGCCAGAGAGTTCAGCCATGAAATCTGGCCACAAACTGAGCCGCAAACCTTGGGCACTCGTGGACAGCTCCCGGAGCACGCACAACAGCCACACGTACGGGGAGCACAACAGCTAGCTACGCAGCCAAAACTACACGTTTCCGTCAACTAATCATCGCATTTATTGTTCAGAAAAGTGTTGCAACAAGACTTCTCTCTCGTCAGAAGCAACACCCCAGTGTTTAACGACAACAACAGAAGCACCAACAACCTTTCTGGCGTTACCTTCTTGGTCCAATTGGCACAAACCAGCCCATTCACCCAATTGTTTGGCGTCAGAGACCTTGATCAATGGGATCTTCTTTTCTGGCTCGTTACACAAAGCTTCAACCAACTTGATGATGTTTTGTTCAGTGACAGACTCGCACAAAACACACATCTCAACGTTACCCTTAGCCAAGGCCTTGGTAGATTCTCTCAAACCTCTGGCCAACCCATCGTGGATCAAGGCGTTTCTCAAGACAGTCTTGATGGCATCTTCAAGAGTGATAGATCCGGAAGTTTGTTCAGCGACAACTTCTTCGACAGTTTCAACGGCTTCAGTGTCAGACATTTTGTATTTATAAATTTATAGACTTCTTCGACAAGGTAATTATAATTCCTGCTCAGTGGAGAAAAGAAAAGACTTTTTTTTGCGAGTGAAAAATTATTTTCTGCCATCAACGGTCACGTGGTTGATCAAAGAAACGAAAAAACAGTACAGCATTAGCGTTGTAGCGTTGTACCGCGGTAGTTTTTCGCGCCCCCACGCGGTCTGTGCCCTCTATTGTATCACGTGTCCGCATGTGATTTTTTTGTGGCGGTCGCCAGAAAGCAGCGCGGTCTTTTTTTTTTTGCGCGGCGGCACACTTGCGGCTAAGCAGTTGCGGACAAAAACATTCTAGAGCACACCCCCAATATCGGCGCGGACCATAAACACCCCATACGGGAAAAGTGACCCACAAAGTGTAAATACACTCTAAACACACGTGAACACCAGCAGGATGAACGTGTTTGCACCAATTGAGAGCAACTCAAGCTACAAGACGATAGAGCTTGCGCCTGAGCTTCTTGAAGTTGTTGAGCAAAACGAGGACCTTTATTTTCGGTCCTCCAAAGACGGATTTGCCGTGTTGTGCTCCAACAACAAGACGTTTGCCCTCAAAAAGAAGAACCACTCCAACACGGTAATTCTCGGTTACTACGAGAAGAATGGGGCCGAGGAGAACGTGTTGGGGTTTACAACCTTTGATTCGGACTTTGAGTGCACGCGGACACACAACAAGATAAACAGCGGCGACTTGCCCATCTACCACAGAAACGTTACACTCAACAGAGGCGTGTCAATGGAGCAGCTACGGCTCGATTCACCAATGTCGGATACCGAGTTTTACAAAGAATTCTACGAGATCAACGGCAGCGAGGTCAACGGCGTCGCATGCATTTTGTCGGACCAGTATGTCACAGAATGCTTAAACACGGTCATATTGCTGATGGTGGGACACGAACAGGACTTGCACGGCCGAGTCGACACTGAATTACTTTACAGCACGGTGGACAGTGTGCCAAAGAAGGTGCTTGCCACGGTTTTGGCAAAGTTTACGCTTGAATCAGGCGAGTTAGACGCCCAGAAGATTGCTGTTTGGTATGGCATTGAAGCCTTGAGACAGCACGCGCAGTTGCCCGTTTCTGAGCAGGAGTTCTTGATCAAGTGGAAGTCTGCGTTCCCGAGCGCGTACGAGACACCCGTGGAGCTTGAGTGGTTGAAAGGGAACTACTGTAGGCCAATTATGGGCAAAATACGGTATTTTTCAAGGTCGTTTTTGCCGCAGAACGTGAAGGAGCGGTTTGCGCACTTGTTCAAAGTGCAGAACACGTGGGAGTTGCACGAGATGGTGCCGTTTATTGAGGACTTGAACGTCAAGGGCATCAAAATGGACAAGTTTGTCATCAAATATGCGCGCAAGAAGGTGGAAAACGGCAAGGTTCTCATTCTGTCGCGGATGTAGCGGGCGCTGCAGGTGCAACTGCGACTGCAAACTTGGGCTCAGAATAGTCCGCCGGCTGATGGCGGCCGGAGCAAACGTGAGAAAAGAGATTCTACTTCATGGGACGCAATCGGGCACAAAGCTTGTTCCAACAGTACACGCTGGGCGGTACGGACGGAGAGCTGAAGTTCAAGTCACAAAAAGGCCATGATAGAGAACCAGGGACCCAGGAACCCAGGATCGACTTCTAGAGCTGGGCAATATATAGAAAATTGGCAATACAACGCCAGGGTCTGCCGAAAGGCGACTAAAACAATACACGGAGCCAAACTGGGTAAGCAGACGCACACACAGTAGACCAAAGCAAACGCTCACCCACAGAACCCCCTAATTGCTATACTGGCCCTGTAAACATATCCAATAAACTGACACTGACACTGACACTGTTAATGACAATTTTCCAGCCAACCCAGAAGTTGCATTAGCCCGGGTAACCCATCGCTCCGGATTTTCCAATGCAATTTCGCACTGGCGGTGCCTGTGCTACAGCTGCAATGAACTAGATGGCCTACACAAAGATACGTAATGGACTCCCGTTTGAGCTCAGATCCGTTTCGGCAGCGGCTTTGTTGCCGCGTGCTCGCCGCGTGCCATTGGCCCGGTTTGTGCACACCCAAGAGAGCGCGGTTTTGAAAAGACTTTGGAACTTGACAAAAGTGCCCGCGGAACAGGCTTTCGTTATAGACCAATTGACCATTTTGAGCAGGAGTGAGCCGCGGTTGCAGGCGTTCTGGCGCGACCTGCTCCAGTGGGCCGCTTCAGAACACGAGGACGCGGCACTTTGGCATCTTTTGCGCAAGTTTTACTTGGAAAACCGCAACATGTTGATTGATTCAAAGTTTCTTGTTCACTTGTTCAGCTTCTACTTGGACAAAGGTGAGTACCAGCGGTTGGAGGGCTGTGCGTCGCAGCTAGCGGGGTTCATCCTGGAGCTGGACTTGAACGAGTTGTTGTCGCACTATATTAAGGATTTTCCCAAGTTCCTCGAGATTGTCACTGCTATTTCCAAAGTCAGCAAAAAAGCACAGTTCGACAGACACAGCATTGTTCTGCGGGTCTCGATGCGCAGATACGGCAAAGCCAGTCCTTCGGAGTTGCTGGACTTGTTCAAGATACAGTGCAGGTTGTTGGAAAAACGCATTCTCCCAGAGACACCAGATCTCATAGGGATGATGTGCTTAACGGCATCTACCAACCTTGAGATACCAGAGTGCTCCCAGTTCATGGATCAAGTGAGCAATCTCTACGAAAGCTGCTGGGTAAACTGGGACTTTGTGCTTGGCATGATGAACTACAGTACTACGTTCAAATGGCAGGAATTCAAAGACTTTTGGACGATTTTCTTCTCCAAAAGTCCAAAGGGGTTCTATCTCAATAATCACTCGTTCTGGCGAACATTGAACCGCAAACTCTTTGAGAAAAATGCTGTAGAGTTGCCCAAATTCTTTCAAGTTTCCAATGCTTTCTTGTTCAAACAATCAAACTGTGGCTCGTTTTTGGAATTGCTACAAAAGAATTACAAGTTTCACGAAGTGGTTGAAAGACAGCTCAGCACATATTTTGTGAGGCAGAACTATAAACGGTTTGACAAAATCATGAATCCGATCTCAAAAGACTTTTTTGAAAACTTTGATAGATTTTTGGACCAAAAACGCAAAAACCCATATTTAATGTCACCCAGAATGCTAGGACTTTTCATTAAAAGACAATGCCAACTAAGACATCATGAAAAGGTGTTTGAGTTGATGCAAAAAATACTAGAACTGCAGCCAGCATGGAAGAATTCCGAGCTTTTTAAAGAGTATCAAACAAGGATGCTTCTTGGATACATAACCTCACTCAGGAAACTGGATTTTGGATTTATCATGCAGGTCTTGAAGCAATATCCAGACTCAGAGTTGAGCAACGAGATCCTTGTTTTGTTTTTGGAAAGGGATGACGTGGGCAAAAGCTTGAGTTTTTTACAGGTTGTGATCGAACAATTCAAGCAAGGAGGTGCTCAAACATGTAAAATTATACGAATCAATGGCAGGCTATTAGTCAAAATCTCTCAATTTTTGATGAGGCATCGCAAGGAGGACTTGCAAACTATAGAGGATTTTTTGGTTGACGCAGTTAATGAAAACTCCAAAAATCTACCAGTAGATCTATGGAGAAATATTCTCAGAATCCAAATCAAAAGATTGGAGTTTAGTGAGTTTGAGGCATACATTATGTGGATGATTGAGCAGCAAAGCTTTGAAAGTGACGGATTACAAGCTAAAAGATGGTGTCAGAAAGTATTTACTGACGCTTTACTCTATGACATAGCAAAAACTGATTTGGACTCAGGCCTCAAAGTACTTAAGAGATTGCAAAATATGAATTTGATTGAAATGAGCTTGAAATTTGAAACAAACTTACATGACTTGGTGAATAAAACTAAAAATCTTTCACAAAATTCTATGAAAGAACTGAATTAATTAAATACTGGCTGAAAGTTTGAGAACTGTCAGGCTCCAAAGTGTCGCCATAGTGTTTGAGATTCTGTTTCACTATTGAGCCTGGACTGATAATCTTGCTCTCTATAGATTTATCATAAATTACATACGCCAATTCCCTCTCTTTGTGGAACAAAGCGGTTTTAATCAAAGAATCGACACACTTCTCTGTCTTTGTTTGAGTGCGGTTGAAAATCTCAATGCCGGAGTCTATGTCACGAAGTCCCTCATACAAGATCAATAAAGGCGCGAGATCTTCTTTTTGTGCTAAAGCTGATGTGTCGAAATTCAACAGCTTCTTTTTGAGATGTGCAACAATGAGCACCTTGAGCAAGCTGTCGTCTATTAAACCTGAATTTTGTGGCGTTTTGGTTTTGTACTGATTATATTTGCCAGCTTGCTCAAACTCAGCCAAATATGCACCATTTATCAACAACACTTCGTGTAAAAGCGTGGATTTTGATTCGAAAAACTGTGCTTGTTCTGCTAAACTTTCCAATACACTCTGTTTGAGGTCGCCGGCTATTGAGTCGTCCCGGACAATCTTTTTCAACATTGGCAACACCTTGACTCTGGTTTCAGTGCCTGGACTGGTGAGTTGCAAAAAGGTTTCAACAAAATCTTGTGCATCAATGCTGACATCGCCACTATGCAAAATTTTCTCGATCTGCTTGCCAGAGATACAAAACTGTTTGAAGTTGCGCAACTGCTTATTTTCTACCAATACAGCCACCAAAGTCTGGAACACTGGGGTGTGTTCTTCCATTGACACTTGGTTCTTCTCAATGACTTGGGAAACTCTGCTCAAATCTGTCAGTATTTGGTCCAGCTCTTTAATCTTTGTTAATAAATCTAGCGCCATAGCTGCCGCTACTTCTCTGTCAATCTGATGTAATTTTGTAAATTCTTCAAAAAACTCCCATGAGCTTTTCACTCTTCCGGGGTTGTTCTGAATGATCTGAATCATAGTCTGGGGACTCAATTGTAGCCCATTTTTCGCAAGAAACTGAGTCCATATTTGCACCACCAGAAAATTGTCCTTGCAAAAGCTCGAAATCAATTCGTTGGCCAACGATTCTTTCTCGTGCGCCTCATACTTGCTGATATTCTCATTAAAGTGGTCCGAGATCTGCGTGACTCTCGTGAACGCATCGGTTTCCGGGAACTGGTCTGCCGCTTCTTGGAGCCTTTTGGGGAGCGGCTTCAGAAAGCTGCTCAAAAGCCTTGTTGGAAAGACATAAGAAATTTTGCACGAAATTCTGCGCGCAGTGTTGGTGGTTCTGCATAAACTTGTCAACATGCTGGCCGTGTGCAGTACCCAAGTTCGAACGGAAAGATGAGTAAAAATAAATTATTTTTCACATGACGGCGGATGTCATGCGGTGCACGGGTGCGATGTCACACTAAAATCTGGCCGCCCAAATAGTGTAGTGCGCATAGCCACTCTTGCCTGCAGAACCGAAATAGAATAGCCCAGAAAAAGTGCCTTTTGATGGCAAACGGAACAGCACAAACACCACAGATGAGTGAAAACGATATCGAAGCACAGCACAGTGTGGATTTGTTGAGCAACACTATCGAGTACATCTCGAGCACGTTGTTCCAGATCAACAACAACATCAACAACATCCAGAAGTTGGAAAAAAGCTTGGAGACGCGGTTTAAACAAGGCACGAGAAACAATGAGAAGATTGAGAGCCGGATAATGGAGTTGATGATGGCAACAAATGAGCTATTCAAGGATTTGAACGAGTCAAAAGGTTCCCTCTTAAACGATTTTGTGTACGAGAACAGCAGCCGGTTCCTGGACAGTGCTGAAGACGACTACAGCGACAGAATACGCATCAGCAAGAATGAGTCCATGCAGCGGGACAAAATTCTCCGGGAGATTGCAAGCTCGTTCCAGGTGTATCAGGAACTTCTGGCGCGCTTGAAGAGCTTCATAGAGGCTGAGAAAACCGAGGGGCAGCGGCAGCAGCATCAGCAGCAGCTAATGATAGACGAGGAGGAACTGGCACAGAGACAGGGCCAGGTGCCCCAGCTGCTGCTGCAACAGCAGATACACATGGTCAAGGAGTTGGACCCGATCAACAACGAAGAGCTTGTGTACCACGCGCGTTTGGTTGCCCAGCGAGAGTCCGAGATTGCCAATATTCAGACGTCAATCAACGAGTTGAACACGATATTTAAGGATTTGGACCACTTGGTCTCTGAGCAGGGATACTTAGTGGACAACATCGAGGACAACATCATGACGTCGACGGCGAACCTACGAAACGGCCACAAACAGCTTCAGAAAGCAGACAAAAGCCAGAGACGGGGCTTAAGAACTAAGAAATGCCTCATGTTGGTGTGCGCGGTGGTCGTGATGCTTCTCATAATGATCGTGTTGGCGCTCCTGTAACGCGCCGCTGGGGTGGGTATAGCCAATGAATCAAGACAGCAGATGTTATCACATTATCGGATTGTTTATCGTCTTTGTAGTTTACCGGTCGGACATCCAGCCAGTGCTCTGTACCAAAGCTGACCTCACTAACGCACCAGATACACCCGTACACCACTCCGGTAATCGCTCACGTGCTCAACTCAGAAATAGAAAAAATTTTCCATTTGAAAAAAAACGTAACTTTTGTTTCTAACACTTAATCGCATTCAAAATGTCCAGTATTGCTGAATTAGAAAAAAAATTGTCTACTACTAGCTACGTTGAAGGGTAAGTTCATACAAATAAGTTATTCTGGAGGAATTGCAGAAAAGAAGCCCAAAATGAAGACAAGTATTTGTTTACAGATTGTTGATCTGGCCACGATAGTGCCTCCCCTTGAGCAGTGAAAACAATTAAGGGGTCTGGAAGATCTGTTTTCAGCTTTGTCTTTTTTTTACAAGGCTACGGCAGGCACACACTGCAATTCCAGTCTTAATGATGATTAACATTGGTCCGTGTTTACTAGGTGGAAGTAAGACCCCATCCTATGAGTATCAAACCCAATCAAGATTTATCTTTTTCTGAAGACATGGAAAAACTAAAGAATTTTTTTTTCTCTCATAAGACCTTTTGACTAACAACCCAGTACATCTGCTACCCAAGCTGACGCTGAAGCTTTCAAAGCCATCCAAAAAGAATACCCAAACTTTGTCAGATGGTTGGCTCACATCCACAGCTACGTTGAGGACTTTGAGTCCTTGCCAGCTGCCAAGGCTGCCCCAGCTGCTAAAGCCGCTGAGGAAGAAGACGATGACGACATTGACTTGTTCGGATCTGACGACGACGAAGTTGACGAAGAAGCTGAGAAATTGAAACAACAAAGAATTGCTGAATACAATAAGAAGAAGGCTGCTAAGCCAAAGGCTGCTGCCAAATCTATCATCACTTTGGACGTTAAGCCATGGGATGACGAAACCGACTTGGACAAATTGTTGGAGAGCGTTAAGAGCATCCAAATGGACGGTTTGACTTGGGGTGCCCACACTTTCATTCCAGTTGGTTACGGTATTAAGAAATTGCAAATCAACTTGGTTGTTGAGGACGACAAAGTCTCTATGGACGACTTGCAAGGTCAAATCGAAGCATTCGAAGACTACGTTCAATCTACCGACATTGCTGCTATGCAAAAATTGTGATTTTTCCATAGGAATCTGACATATAATCTATAACAATTGTAGCCTTTCACTTGCACTATCGTTGGCTGTTTTGTCTAAATCTACAAGCTGTTCCAGAATTAGCACTATTCAAAATTTATTCATAATTATAATGTACTTGGAGGTCAGTAAACCTACAACTTAGATTGTCTTTGCATAAGAGCAACCTTAGAGTCAAACAATTTCTTTGCTTTGACCCAGACGTTGGCGGTGTCCCTGTTTGGCAACTCCAACAAACTTGGAATCAAGTCTTGGGAGAAAAACTCAGAAGACTCTCTTGGCAACAACGATGGCAAGTGATCAATACTCACAACCGACAATTTTGGACCTTTGGTAGTTTCCACTTTGACTGTTGGCTTTGGGAAAACAGTGGCGATGGAGTACACTGGGATTGGGTTGTGTGGGTTTGTCGTGTCTGCGGAAACGTCAACAATGGTTCTCAACTGTCTGTTTTCGTTGTTCAACACTTCGTAGTTGATGAAAGGCGCAATTGGCTTAGACAAGTAGATACAGTTGATGAAGATGTCGCTCTGGACAATCTCTTGGAATGGGCCACCTTTTTTGGTCTCGTTGATGTCCCACTTTCTGATGTTTTCGTCTGGAATTCCAACGCTCTTCAAAAAAGTAATGGCACCTGAACCGCATCTGCCCAAAGCTCCAATGATCAACACTGTAGGCTTTTTACCCTTTGTTTTGTTCAACACGCTGGTCAACTCACCCTTGACGTCGCTGATCAACTCAGACTCGTTTGGGTATGGTGTAACACCAGGCAAGTCCTTGGAGTCGTCATTCACTTGTTTGAAACACCAGTCCTTGATGCCGATTGCGGCACCAGCAAAACCGGCGTAAAAGCCAAAGGCAGCAACTCTTCTTCCTTGGTCGTTCTCCAAAAACTCCAAGTCGTACAATGTGCCCTTACCTCTGACAAATCTGCCCAAAACGTCTTGCCAGCCAGCCTGGTTCTTGTAGCAATGGGCAAACTGGATGTGGGTGTGGATCAATGGGAAAGTTTCTTCTTCCAACTCCTTCAATCCAATGATGATTCTCTCCTTTGGTGCGGATTTCCACGATCCAAATGGCACAATCTCGGCACCTGCTTGTTTGTACTCATCAATCTTGAAAATGGATTGTGGACTCTCTTCTACATAGATCTTGAACCCAGCTTCAATCAACTGCTTGGTAGTGGTAGGCGTCAAACATGATCTGGCCTCCATAGGCTTGGTTTCTGCTCTCAAATGAAGAATTACGGACATAGTGAGTGTTGGCTGTAATAGTAAAATTTATAAGAAAAGAAAAATGCTTATCGCATATTTTTTTTTTTATATGAAAATTTAGTGAGTCATGCCATGCATGCGATGAGTAATTTAGGTATGACTGGGATTTGTAGTAAAATTTTGTAGTAGAAAAAAGAGAAAATAAAAGTAGCACAAATTTATTTTGGCGTTGTTGCCGCTGCGCTAGTGTGGCGCTACAACTGGAAGGCACCAGAGGACACAGTGGTGTGGCTATGGCGCTGCCAGTGGCGCATGCCAGGCGTGTTGCGGGCTGGCAAAATTGCGCCGTTGCAAACGTTCGCTTAACAAAGAAAACGAAAAAGTGTCAGAGAAGCGGAACAAACAAATTGGAAAAAAAAACTCTAAAATGATTTCTAATCCGTCTTTTTGTTCCCTTGGATCAACCTAATTTTTACAACAGCATCAACTTCCTGAGTAGTGCAGTTCACAATTATTTCCATGAATATACCTGAAGTTGTAACGCTAATAGAAAAGAAGTACGGTCGACCAGTTATGGCAGTGTACCTACGAGGATCACGACTCAGGGGATTAGAAAGCGAAGACTCCGATTATGATATCACCTGTATAGTTAAACCTACTAAATTTGAACTTCTTAATAACTTTGGTACGAGCGACAGAATCAGGCTTCCTGGCCTCTCAGTGGAAGGAAATGTAATTGACATACCACAATTGTTCCAACATATTAGTAAAGGGAATCCCACGACACTTGAAATGATTCATTTATGGCCCGTTTATTTGGATGAGTTAGCATTTGGGTGCGTGGCTCGTTTCCTTCACAAAAACAGAGGGCAATGGCTTCAAAACCCAGCACATTTGAAAAACGTGATCAAAATGTCAAAGTATGGTCTTGGTCTTACCAGCAACAGTGGCAGGTATCACCTTGGGGTAATGTCTCTTTTGCATGGTGAGGCGGTGCTAAACGGTCAGAACTTTGATAAATTTGTGCCCATTGATAAAACTCAATTTGAGAGGGAACTTCAAAGGGAGCGTACAGTTGTATTACAAAGACTCCATACTTTGGAAACAGCTGAGTATAATGGCAAGATCCCACTTGACTTATGCGGCCAATTAGAAACCATCCTCTTTGCTGCCATTGTATCAGTCACGTAAGAGGTCAGTAGTACAAAGGCTACTTACTCATGATGTGCTGCGAGCTGTCGATAGCAAATCGGTTTGGTAGTGAGCAAAAAGACGCTGCTGCAAAGTTTACCTTCGGGTTTTGTTTCCTATTAGTCGATATACTATCCCCATCGATTGATAACACTAATGAAAGTCTTATTAGAAATAAATTTTCTAAAATGACCAACGCATTTTTCAACAATTCGACTTATAGTTTCTGTAGGTTTTCTTCAACTTTAGTTACTAATGACAGTTCTGGATCTTGCTCCAATACTTTGTGAAGTTGATTTTTGCATTATTGGAGACATGCCGGGTGTGTTACTGAGCACAATTGCACGGTTGTAACATTTGGGCAGAAAATAGTACGAAAAAGAGTCTGAGATGCGGGACAAAATAAAAAAAAAAGTGAAAAAAGCGAGAAAAGTGCCGAGGAGAGAGCAGAGAAGAAACTAATGAAATAGGAAAAGCAAAAAGTTTAAGAGAAAGAGAAAGAGAAGAAAGTGAAGAAGCGCGAATGACGCAAAGAACGAATTAAACGAAACCAAATGTGGGTAGATTGTGTGAATCAGATCAAACTAGACAAAGACGTCAAAAAATCAAACAGATCGAGCTAATTAATCACTCCAAACAATTGATCCGGGCAAACAAAGCAATAAACGCACTCAATCAGCCAAACAACCAGCCGATCCGGTAATATAATGAGGTCAAACGCTCACAAGCAGCTGCACTCAAGCCTCACGTACATTCCTGCTGCCTCAGCTGTCCACGTTTTCGTGCCAGCACTAAGTTGCTCGCTGCTTTGGTTTCTGCCGTTTTCGGCACTTGTCTATCGGGTTTTCTTCCAGCCAGCCCTTTCCGAAAATACCTTCCATTGTTCAAGCCCCGTTAAGTCGGCGAAAACTATTTTTGGTAACCAGTGTGCAACTCCACCAGCGTTGTCGAAAACTCGGAGAATCAGAAGAAAGGATTACGCCTGAACCAAAAATAACCCAGGACTCTGCTCTGGGTCCTGCGAGTGCTTGGCCTGGAGGTGCAAGACCTGGTGATCTGGGTACCTGGTGGAATTTGGTGGAACGCTGGTTTGACGACACTCCGGTGCTAGTCACTCGGAGTAATTTTTAGACCCAGCCTGAATTCTGATGTGACACTCACTAACCGTATCAATCTAGCCACTACCAAAGATTCGCTGCCGCCTGGAAACTGCAGCAATAAGGCAAAAAATCAAAGAAAAACAAAGGTGATTTCCACTCCGTCTCTTTTGGTCCCTTCGATTAACCTAATTTCCGTCAACGCATCCTAATGTTCGAACGCAAATCTCTATTTCGACTTAACACACGATCATAGCCCATTGCTTTTACTTTTTCAGAACTTTCCATGCTTTTACTTTTTTTTTTCCCATCCCGTTTCACAATTCTATACGTCCGCGCGTGTGGTTCCTAAGCCCATAGAGTTTGAACAAAATTACCACGGGTTGCACTTTTTTGAGCAGTCTTCAAATTTAACTCATTGAATCTGCAAAGAGAGGATAGAAGAGGTCAATACAGAGAGGTACGCGAAAAGAGAGCCCAAATTCAAGCTTCAACAACTACAGGGATCCCAAGGGTAAACAAAATAAAAGGGATTCACAGGGGCCAAAAAGGACAACAAGTTTCAAAAGCATTTCTAGAGCTGAACCACAACAAAACTACAGAGCCAAGCTAGCGATTTCTACATTTGCTGCAGCCATGAGCCTCCCGCCTCCTTCATACGCACCACCGCCGGTTCCCAATGCCATCCAGCTAAACTACCAAGAAGGCTCTTCCAGCGACCAGAGTGCCACAGCATCGTCGATCGAGCTGGGTGCCTCAGGCGGGTCTATCAACACTTTGGACGCTCTTCGATTGATCTCTGAAGGCGTTAAATTGGACCATACCGACATATTTGCACCTAAACCGAGTCCTAATCAGTCGTTCAAAGACTTGGCTAAAAAGGCGAGTTTTGCTATTGGCGACGATGAGCAGATCTGGGTGAAGGACATCAGAGGCGCGAGTCTGGGCAACATGCTCGCTTTGGAGAACGCGGGCCACGACGCTTCAAAAGATGAGGAAAGTCCAGTATCAACGGACAAAAAGGGACACAAGATGGATTTTTTGGAGAAGTTGGGGCACAGTGAAAAACATGTAGCACAGCACGACACGTCGAAGCACGACACGACAAAGCAACCGCGTCCGTCATTTCTTAAGAGACTCAGCAGGCTTGGGTCTTCAACATCACTCAATTCCGTGGAAGATTACGTCATAAACGAAGATCAGAAGACACAATTAAACAACCCGGAGTTGCTCAACAGCATGAAGCTCAAAAACCAGACAGTTTTGAATCTCCAGAAGGCAAAGCAGGAATCGAAAAAAGAGTTGAAGAAAAGACTTAAAGAGGAAAAGAAGTTGAAAAAAGAGCGCAAGAAGAACCAGGGAAAGGAGCTCAAAGAGTACTACGCCAAGTTGGACAAATTGGCAGAAAATGAGAAGCAGGAGGTCCCTCCGGCGTTTCTCTTGGACAACACCGTTGCAAAGTTTGCCGTGCCTGCAAACGTTTTAACTCACGCTGAGCACAAGTTCCCCAACACAGTGAAAAGAAATAGTTTCCAGGTGCCGAACCACGAACACGGTGCAAATCCAACACCAGTAACGGATCTTAGCAAAAAATCAACAAAACACTACCTGATGCCACCATCTGTGGGGCAATTGACCACTCCTGTGGGCACATTGAAGCGGTATACAGTTGCAACGAGTGGACATAACTTTGAGCAAAACTCTCAAATCACTCAAGACTTACCAAATCCTGTGCAGACTTTGCCTCAAAACTACGTTCAACCCGCGGATCGTGTCCTTCTGGAGCCCGTGGAGTTCCAGTCCAACGATTTATACACGCTTTCGGAGAAGTCCATGGAAAACCTGATCAACAGCAGACTCACGTCGCCGGTGATGCCGCTGCTGTACGAGATGTTTGACAACGAAGATGGCGTCAACCAGCCGGTGTTGACAGACTACTCCTCGGGCGAGTTTTATAGCGCGGATTCGGGCAGCGAAGGAAACTTGCAAACCATCCAGGACGACATGAAGAATTTACAGCATTTGGTCATCGAGAAGGCCGACAAATTAGAAAAATTGGGCAAGGCAGACAGCCTGGCGCATTGCTACACATGGCTTGCTCGTGAGCCTTCTGAACGGTCGTTTAACAGCACGCGCGTCCGCGTGAACTTGAATATCAATGGTACCGGAAGTGACAGTGACTTTTAGACATTTGCACTGGCACTTAGACAGGTATACATTTTGACATTTTGACATTTTGACATTTTGACATTTTGACATTTTGACATTTTGACATTTTGGCATTATTTAGCGGTATTGTACTATTAGACACGACATGCCCGTAGATTTTCTTTGATGGAGATTCCTAATCTCTGATACCGAATTTTCGATTCTGATTTCGATTGTGTTGCTGGATTTTGGCTGGCTGGCTGGCCAGAATTTTAGATAATTCACATACAAAACATGTTTGTCAGCCATTATCGGAGTGGAGAAAAAAAAAGGATTGAAAAAGAATCGAAAATGAATCTGGATTTCGAACTTTAGTAATTCCGATGAGCATTGTTGCTTGCCAGAAAATATAGCTGGCACCGGAAAGTATAAAAGCACAAGGGTGAGAACTAATTTCGAAAACTAAAACGATTTAAGTACAGTTTTAATTTTGCACTTCTACAAATCTGCACTTCTGCACTTCTGCACTTCTGCACTTCTGCAATTCTGCAACTTTACAACTTTTTCAATTCTGCAATTCTGCAAGTTTACATTTTCAAACTTCTATAATACATTTCTGCAATTGACTCCACACCATCATGGGATATCCAAAAGTTTTTAAAGGTGTTGTCCGAAAGATTGGCCAAACAATCTACACCTTCTCGTGTGACTTTACAAGATTTGACAGAATCCCTATGGGGGCAAGAATGTCGCTCATAAAAACCAGCAACGAGCCTAAGCCTAGTTTTGTTGTTTATGCAGCAGTCCCATACAACGAAACGATTATCAATTCGGTGAACGAGACATTGGTCAAAGACAACGTACTCCAAGCTGGCCAGAGTTTTGTTGACTTTGTGTCGCACGTCATAATCCCAGACACCGAGCACACAATGGCGGTTGCTGCGTACAAGAAGCAGCACCCCAGTATCAAAATCATTGGAATGGAGGGATGCAATGATGAAATCAACTCAATCATTGACTACAAGTTCACCGACGCAATGGGGGGCAAATTGTACGGCAGCTCAGACTTGAAAGAGGAGCTTGGTGTTGCCGAAAACGCAATTTTGAACAACTTTGAGTTTGTGTACGTTCCGAGCCACGTTAACAAGGAGTTGGTGATGTACTACAAGCCGGAGAAGACGTTGTTTGAGGCCGACTTATTGATGAATTTCCAAGCCAACGAGGCCACAAAATTGGAGTGTTGCGATACATTTTGTGAGCAGTGGGAAGGCAAAAGTCCATTTGTAGGCTTTTACGGTTGGATAGGCAAGTTGTTATTTGTTCCAGGAAGTTTCACCAACAACTTGTTGGCCTCGAAAACCTTCAGCGACGTCTCGGGGGCCCAGAAGGCGCTTCAGACAATCCACAAGTGGGATATTGAGAAAATCATTGTGTGCCACGGCGACAATATTGTGAGAAACGGCAGCCTGCACTTCAGAGAAAGATTTGCCACTCTCTTGGGCTGAGCACCCGCGCGTGTAACCCTGAATATAATGTTTACTATATCTGCCGTAAGTTCCATTTTTATTCTCGTGATTTCCAATCCACGGGACCCATTCGCACCTGCCGGCGGCGCACGTAGTCCGGGTAACTCTTGGGTCCCCAGCGTGTGTCTACGTTATATCGGAGCCTAAAAACGATGCTTTGCCACAGAGTACTTTCAGTGTTCAGAACACATAATTTTACCCACAAAGAAGGCGTAAAAAGACACAGAGCACATTATAGACCAAAAAGTGCAGAATGAGCTGGTTAATACAAGAGGATGTCATTAGCAAACTTGTGGACAGCACGTGCGCACCAAACTATCCTTTAGGCGAGCTCAATTATTCAGTAGCCTTGGAGCTTGTGGATAGGGTGAAGTCAAAGAAGCTGGACGCTATGGACTGTTGCGTAGTGCTCATAAACAAGTTGGTGGGTACCAAAAACGGCACGACGCAGGTTGCTGTTTTGAACTTAATAGACATTTGTATCAAAAGTTGCGGCATGAAATTCAATGAGGCTCTCATAATAGGGTACACAGATCGCGACAAGCTGCTGCACAACGACAACTACGGGTTGTCTGTGAAACAGGGCTCTTTCTTATCTAAGTGTATAACATTGTTGACAGATCCCCTGGTGGATGCCGTCACTAAGGACAAGCTTACCGAGCTCTTATCAGAGTGGGAGAAAGTGTACGAGCCGGCACCGGAATTGCAGGAAGTGGTGAAAAGTGCTATAGGGCTTTTAAAAGTGAAAGGCATCACTATACCAAAATGCACCAAAGATTTTGATTCCAAAGCGTTTTTCCTGGCTCTGGTGCCACCTACGTGGAAGGAAAATAGTGCGTGTATTATATGTTGGGAAAAGTTCACAATGCTTAACAGAAAACACCACTGCCGCAGCTGCGGTGAGTGTGTATGTCAAACTCATTCATCGCATGCGATTGAGTTGCCCATCTTGGGGTATACTGAGCCTGTGAGGGTCTGTGACAATTGTTATGAAAAAAACACCGGCAAGTCCGCAAAAGGAGTTGATCACAGCGCCAATGATACCAAACATACCAACGATAATCTTCCTGGCGACGACAATGGTAGCTTGAGCCAAAAAGAGATTGATATGATCAATAAGGCGCTAGAGTTGAGCTTGAAAGAAAGCACGATAGCAACTACAAATACGCACACCAACACAAACACCAACACAAACACAGAGCATGGCACGGTTGCTAGTGCAACAAAAACAGATGTGCTAAAAGCCCCGGAATCTGAAAGTGAGGAAGATAGACAACTCAGACTTGCCATAGAAGCTAGTCTTCAAGAAGCAAAAGAAGAAGAAGAGAGACGCAAGCTATTGGAGGCTGAAGAGCAAAAAGCATTCAGTGTGAGCCAAAGCAACAGCAAATATGAAGCAATTTTAGATCATGAACTTGAAACGAAAATAACGCCGAAAGAAGAGGATAAGATCCATGTATTTTCCCAGATGATGGACCGGATGTACGAAAAGCACGTTGCAGGAGAAACTGACGGAACAGAGTTGATTCAAAATTCTGATATGCAGAGTCTTTATGGGGACGTTATCAAGTTGAAGACCAAATTGGCTACAAATATTAATGACGAGTTTGGGAAATATGATAACATGATGGACTTACAGTCCAAATTGAGTACCATCGTGACATTATATGACAAGTTGTTAGAGAAACGATTGAGTTTGAGAGGATACCACAGAAACTCTAATAGTTTACCTTCAAGGCCAATGATGGTTCCTCCAATGGAAAACAGATATGGAAATTCGTACCCATTACCAATGAACCAGCAATACACAGGAATGCCACAGCAATATACAGGAATGCCACAACAGCATAGTGGGATGCCACAGTTCAACGGTGCACAACGGCAGTATACTGGTGTTTCACAGCAATTCACGGGAACAGCGCCACAACTCAATGGATTGCCACAGTACGCAGGAGTTCCTCAGCAGCTTACTGGAATGCCACAGCAGTATACTGGAATGCCGCAGCAGTATACTGGAATGCCGCAGCAGTACACTGGGGCCTATGCTAAAGCCTCTGCATCTTCTGACTCTCAGATTCAGTCCCAAATGCAGCAAATTGAACCTGTGGACCCATTCAAAACCCATGAAACGACGAGTTTACCTGCTAGCAGTGGTCTGCACTCCGAGCAGACTGCGGCGGAGATGGTTCAGAAGTCTGCAGAAGCGGTATCTGCTCCGTCTGCTCCTTCTGCTCCGTCTGCTCCACCTGCTCCATCGGCTACATCATTCCCATCGGATTCAGCGGTCCCATCAGTTCCATCGGTCCCATCAGTTCCATCGGTCCCATCAGCGGCTTTGAATGGCTCCGTCGCCCCAGCAGCGCCAGCAGCGCCATCAGCCCCAACAGCGCCAACAGCCCCAGCTGGCGCTGCTCCGGCTGCCCCGGCCACTCCAACACCACCAATGCCTTCAGCCAACAAAGTGTACTATGGGGCCGCGCCCAACACGTACGTGCCACTGGCACCACCTGCATTGAACTCAAGCAATTTGACGGCACTAGAGAACATGTTCCCTTCTGCGCCAACGGCTGTCATCCACGAAACGCCTAAAGAGAGCAGCGAGGAGCCGCTCTTGATCGAGTTATGACCACAAAAACATAATCTAATAGAAGTTACGGTTCAGAAACGTAGGAACGGATCTGCGAGAGCGATCACTGTAGAAACCGCTGTCCTCAGGCAAAGGAAGAAATTGGGACTAGTAGCATCTCTTCCAGTTGCAGCCACTGCACGACTTGCACGACTTGCACAACTTGCACAACTTGCACAATTTACAACACTTACTTAATTTGCACAATTTGCAATCGATTGTGCACCTTCTAGTCCTACTGAGGAGTCGGCCAGCTACGCATGGGTGTACAATGTCTATAGTATTAGAAAGTCGCTCAGACCAGCTGAACAACGAAAAAGAGATGATAAAAAAAAACTAAGCAATCAAAAAGAGTTGGTCGTTGGACATCGAGCTCTCAGATGAGTCGGCAATGGCGCCAATGGATATCTGCTGGCTCTCGAGGTCAAACACCGTGTAACTGGATCTGAAGTATGGGTCTCCCAAAGTCATCAAAGAGTCAGTGTCGTCGGATTGCAAGCCCAAGGTGCAGCCCGTGGATGTAGCCATGGAGGTCAAGTTGAATTGTGCAAACGGCACATCAATTTGCACTTTGCCGTTGAAGACAAATCTGAAAAAGTTTCCGGCATTCTCCAACTCAGAGCAGTCAACGACAAAGCCGTTTGCAGCCACCGACTGGTAGTTGATGTACTTGCTTGTGGCATCGTACAACGTCTTTGGTAACGTAATCAATGTGGACCCGGTATCGAGCAAAGTTGTGATTGCTGAGTTCTTGCTGAATTTCAACGTCGAGTTGTCTGCACTCTTTGTGCTGCTGACCTCTTTGCCCTGGTAGTACAACTGCACCGAGGAGGTCTGGATGTAGAATCCCGGCAGCCCATCGACGTCGCTGTACTTCAAGGTGGTGAAGTCGCCTTTCACTTTAGACTTGTCCACGGCGCCGAACAAAATTCTGCCTGAACTCATATCGGAACTAAAATGCACGCTAAATGCGGCCTTCTTCAAGTTCTTTTGCTTCTTGATGTGGTACGGGAAGTTGTCGTAGGTCTTGCTGTCGGTCATGCTGAGGGTCTCCAAACTTTTAGGTCCTATGCCAAACACGGACAAAGAGATGTCTCCGCTTTCGACCAAGCCAAAAGTGAAGTCAGTGACGCTGATGTCACCGACCTTGACGTCGTCCTGGACGTAAGTACCCGTGGCCAGCTGACCGTCGTTGTAGCTCACGGTGAAGTTGCGGTTCGTTACCTTGAAACTCAGCGATTGCGCTTCAGAAAAGAATCCGTTCAGGAAACAGCTCTTTGTTTTCACTGCCTTGCCCTGGACACCGTCCAGGTTTGACGAGGTACTAGCTCCAGGTACCACAATATTCTTTCTCTTAGCCAAAAATGGCGCATCTGGGTCAATTATGTTCTTTCTCTTGCGCAAACTCACTGTAGGCACGGATTTCAGCAAAGTTGTGGTGCTCTTCTTTGCGTTTTCTGAGTCTGTTGTCGGCGTACACAGCGGGTTGTTGATGGACTCAAGAATCAAGTCTGAAGACCCGGTGTCGATCATGGCCTTCATCTTCTGGCCCGGCGTGCCCACCTCCAACTCCACGAGGTAGTACAAGTTACGGTAATCCGAGACCGTGAAGTCTTCGAGTCCACTGACGCTCAGAGATCTCTTGAACGGGAGCACGGCGTACCCGTTTTCCGGGTACGCGTCTCTAGGAACCAAGTTCAACGCCGGCTCTGCCTCAATGGGCATCGCGGTCAAAAAGTGTGCCAAACCAAGGAATACTGAAAATCTGAAAAGCATGGGGATATCAAGTGTGCGGTTATGGTTATGGTTATGGTTCTCGTTCTGGTTTTCGTTCTGGTTCTGCTATCCAACACTCAAAAGTCTGCACTCAAAGTATTTTTGTCTTTTGCAGAATTGGACATTGCCTGGGGCACTCTGGCATTTTAAATGCCTGGCCCCAAGATCCCATTCCCAAGGCACTTTTTCAGGTGTGTGGGCCCACAAATCAGTCGCAAGTGTCACGTGACTCTTGGCCCTTAAAACCAAGAATTTTGCAAACTCTGCGGGAACGGGCTCAATTTATGATCAGGTTTCAGTGGTTGAGTCTTTGCTGAGTGGCAGTGTTCCAGTGGCAGAGTCGCTGCTGCTTGGTCTCGCTGTTGCTGCCTTGCTGCTGCTGCCACATTGCTGCTGCCACTTTGCTGCTGCCACTTTGCTGCTCTAACTTTCTTCTGTATTTTTTTCCTGTTCCGCCGCCTCACCGTTTCACCGTTTGCATTTTATTTTTCCTGCCTCAGCCAAGCCAAATTCCACACAATAATACTTGTTTCACCAACAAAGTTGGGAATTTATCAGTACCCAGATACAGGAACTCAAGGCCTGGGTGAGATTCTCCATGGAATTTAGCAGTTTATTATCTCGCTGCTGCGATCCATGAATGTACTCACCTGCTTGATGGCAGGATACTGAATTGCCGGTATCAGACTCATAATTGTGCGCACATACCGGCACCCAGGCTCAACTCCAGCCAACTCCAGGCAACTTCAGGCCCACCTCCAGGCACTCGGTACTGAGCTCCAACTGGCATGCCTCTAAGCACCCGGCGATTGTGGCCAAATTCTTGGCTTCGCAGTCCGTCACGTGATGTGCGTTCCCTTGCACTCACAACCAAAGTGTGGGAGCCGCTGCGGGCGCGGGCTTATACTCGTGGCGTGGCACCTCAATCACTGGAATCGGCACGACGATCTCTTTCTCGAACTCTTTCTCGAACTCTTTCTCGAAGTCTTTCTCGAACTCTTTCTCGAACTCTTTCTCGAACTCTTTCTCGAACTATTTTTCGAACACTTTCTCGAATCTCTTGCCGCGCCACGCGCCTGTCTGAACCATATCTCGGAGATGAGTCACCGTTATCGCGGCACCCAACTCAGCTCATCGCAGAGGCCATCTCAAAGAGGCCACCTGCACACACAGCTTCTGGTGGTCCCAGCAGCTCGTTGGCTACGTCCAAACGCTCCTTTGCTGCTTTATTGCCCGCGTTTGGGGGCAATCTCTATTTTTCTGCTTTTTTTGTTGTTTTTTATTTTTTTTTTTTTTGTTATTTTCTGCATATTTTTCAGATCAGTCATCACACATATTCCGATTTTCATTGGCCCGAGGTTATACAAATTTTTTTTTCTCTTGTCTTTATCTTTTTCTCTTCAAATATTCCAAACGAAACATGTTTGTAGCTAGAAAAGTGAGCACAAAATTCGCCACACTGGCAAGAAGAAACTTGGCCACGGCGGCCAGCATCGACGTGCCAAGCGAATTCAAAAAAAGAGCTCCTCCATACGAGAAGTTGATACAAAACTTGGCAAAAGTCAAGTCAATGGTGAACGACGAGCCTTTGACATTGACTGAGAAAATCTTGTACTCGCACTTGGTGAGTGTCGAGGACACATTTGCCAATTTCAAGTCTGTGCACGACGTAAGAGGCAAAGAGTACTTGAAGTTGAACCCAGATAGAGTAGCGATGCAGGATGCCTCGGCGCAAATGGCACTTTTGCAGTTTATGACGTGCGGAATGCCAAACACCGCGGTTCCAGCTTCGATCCATTGCGACCACTTGATTGTTGGTAAGGATGGTGCAGACAAGGATTTGAAGAGCTCAGTGGCCACTAACCAAGAGGTTTTTGACTTCTTGCAGAGCTGTGGTGAGAAGTACGGTATCCAGTTCTGGGGACCAGGTTCCGGAATCATCCACCAGATCGTTTTGGAAAACTTTCTGACTCCGGGCTTGATGATGCTCGGTACGGACTCTCACACACCAAATGCTGGTGGTTTGGGAGCCATTGCCATTGGTGTGGGTGGTGCTGACGCTGTGGACGCATTGACCGGTACACCGTGGGAGTTGAAGGCACCAAAGGTTTTGGGTGTCAAGCTCACGGGCAAATTGAGTGGCTGGTCGTCTCCAAAGGACGTTATCACGACATTGGCCGGTATTTTGACTGTTAGAGGCGGTACTGGCTACATAGTTGAGTATTTTGGTGAGGGTGTGTCCACATTGTCGTGCACAGGTATGGCCACAATCTGTAACATGGGTGCCGAGATTGGTGCCACAACACTGACTTTCCCATACCAACAAGCTCACTACGACTACTTGTATGCCACAAAGAGAGGCCCAATTGCCGAAGCTGCAAAGGCTGTAAATGGGCATTTTGGATTTTTGAAAGCCGACAAAGGCGCTGAGTATGACAAAATCATTGAGATTGATTTAAGCACATTGGAACCACACGTTAATGGACCATTCACTCCAGATTTGCTGACTAAGATTAGCGAATTTGGTGCCACAGCCGCAAAGAACGGATGGCCATCAAAGATTAGCGTGGGATTGATCGGTTCATGCACAAACTCGTCATACCAGGATATGACCAGAGCTGTGGAATTGGTGAGACAGGCTAGCAAAGCCGGATTGAAGCCTAAAATCCCATTTTTTGTCACTCCAGGCTCAGAACAGATCAGAGCTACCATAGAAAGAGACGGACTCATTGAAACATTTGAAAAGAATGGTGCAACGGTGTTGGCAAACGCTTGTGGTCCATGTATCGGACAATGGGATCGTTCAGACGTCGATAAAAAGTCTTCAGAGACAAACGCAATTTTCACATCATTCAACCGTAACTTCCGTGCTCGTAATGACGGTAACAGAAACACGATGAACTTTTTGACATCTCCAGAAATTGTTACAGCCATGATTTATGCACCAGATGCAAACTTCAACCCAATCACTGACAGCATCAAATTGGACAACGGAAAAGAGTTCAAGTTTGAGCCTCCACGCGGTCACGACTTGCCAGGAGAGGGATTTGTCAAAGGCAGAGAAGAATTCTACCCAGTAATGGACCCACAGCCAAATCCTTCTGTTGAAGTCAACGTTCTGCCAGAGCTGACAAGATTGCAATTGTTGGAACCATTTAGTGCTTGGAACGGTCAAGAGTTGAAGACACATGTCTTAATGAAAGTTGAGGGTAAGTGCACAACTGACCATATCTCAGCCGCTGGTGCATGGTTGAAATTCAAAGGACATTTGGAAAACATCTCATATAACACTTTGATTGGGGCACAGAATAAGGAAACCGGCGAAGTAAACAAAGCATACGATTTGGACGGACTGCAGTACACCATTCCTGAGTTGATGATGAAGTGGAAGGAAGAGCTGAGACCTTGGTGTGTTGTAGCTGAACATAACTACGGTGAAGGTTCAGCCAGAGAGCACGCAGCATTGTCTCCAAGATTCTTGGGAGGCCAAATTATTTTGGTGAAGTCGTTTGCTAGAATCCACGAAACAAATTTGAAGAAACAGGGAATGTTGCCATTGTGGTTCGCAGATGAGAGTGATTACGACAAATTGAGTGGGGGTGACGTTATCGAGACTTTGAACTTGGTTGACATGTTGGAAAAGAACGGTGACAACGGCGGATTTTTGGACTTGAAAGTGACAAAACAGAATGGTGATTCATTTGTCATCAAGGCCAAGCACACAATGTCGAAGGACCAGGTAGAGTTCTTCAAAGCTGGATCGGCAATCAACTACATTGGCCAGTTGCGTAGCCAGAATGCCTAAGCATGGTACAGAGAAGCGCTTTAGTTGAGCATAAATGTATGCCTATGTCAGCATATCAGCCACTGTAAGCGATATTACTGTAAATTATCTAGATTCCGTTAAACCATCAGGACTGTGTTTTGTTTACATGAAATTTGGGTGTCTGCTGTAGCTTGAAAGTAAAGAAAGCACAAAGCTGACCACAGTAAAGCCTTTCAAAAAGAGTCAGGCCAGATTTTTGCAAAAGTCCCGCTTTCACATCCGATAGATACTCGATAATTATCCAATAAATATCCGATACGGTTTACATGCAGCGCTACCCCCAAAATAGTGTTGCACCAAGCAGCGTTGCAGAGTATGCGTTGACCTCAGAGACTTTCTGCCACACGGCCTAGACCCAAATACAGTTGTGCATTTTCAGAAATAGCCCGTTCCCGAATTTCGCTTTTTCTCACTTTCTTTTTTTTTTCACGCTTTACCCTACCCTGCCTGCAAAATAAGTCAAAGCAGATTACTAAACTTCCGCAACAACCAACTACGATGTCAGGAGTAAAGAGTTTACACAGCATTGGCACGTTGACAAGCCGGACAGCCAGATTTATGAGCACGACACGTCGTGTGGCATTGGCTAAGACGGTGAACGAGTCAGTGGTCGGTGACGCCGAGCCGCCGACCGGATCGCAAATTTTGAAGAATGCGGTTTTTAACAAGGACGAAGGCGCTGGAACAAGACCTATATACATGGACATGCAAGCCACGACCCCAACGGATCCGCGGGTTTTGGACAAGATGCTCCAGTTCTACACGGGGCTCTACGGGAACCCGCACTCGCGTACACACGCCTATGGCTGGGAAACAAATACTGCCGTGGAGGATGCCAGAAAGCAGATTGCGGATGTGATCAATGCGAACCCAAAGGAGATCATCTTCACGCTGGGTGCTACGGAGTCGAACAACTATGCTTTGAAAGGTGTGGCCAGATTTTACAAGAGCACCAAAAAGCACATTGTGACGGTCCAAACGGAGCACAAGTGCGTTTTGAACTCGGCCAGACACTTGCAAGACGAGGGGTTTGAGGTGACGTACTTGCCGGTAAAGGAGGATGGGTTGATCGACTTGGAGCTTTTGGAGAAGTCCTTGCGCAAGGACACTGTTTTGGTGTCGGTTATGGGAGTTAACAACGAGATTGGTGTGATCCAGCCATTGGAGGAGATTGGCAGACTCTGCCGCAAAAACAAGATTTTCTTCCACACCGACTGTGCGCAGGCCTTTGGTAAGATCCCGTTGGACGTGGACAAGATGAACATTGACTTGATGAGCATTCTGTCGCACAAGATTTATGGACCAAAAGGTATGGGTGCGTTATACGTGAGAAGACGTCCAAGAGTTCGTATTGACCCGTTGATCGATGGTGGTGGCCAAGAAAGAGGTATTCGTTCTGGTACTTTGGCTCCACCTTTGGTTGCTGGATTTGGCGAAGCTGCCAGAATCATTAGAGAGGAGTTTGACTACGACCACAAGCACATTGTTGAGTTGTCAAACAAGTTGAAGAAGGGGCTTTTGTCGATTGAGGACACGGTGATCAACGGCTCTGAGGAGCACGGGTTCCCGGGATGTGTGAACATCTCGTTTGCTTATGTCGAAGGTGAGTCGTTGTTGATGGCCTTGAACGACATTGCGTTGAGTTCTGGATCTGCGTGCACGTCGGCCTCGTTGGAGCCATCGTACGTGCTCCATGCTTTGGGTGCTGACGACGCCTTGGCACACAGCTCCATCAGATTTGGAATTGGCCGTTTCACAACGCACGCCGAGATCGACTATGTGATTGACGCGATCCACAAGAGAGTGCACTTTTTGCGCGAGTTGAGTCCGTTGTGGGAGATGAAACAGGAAGGTATTGACTTGAACAGTATCGAGTGGTCCGGCCACTAGTGCAATTTCGCCGCGCGTTTACATAGTGTAAATATATAAAGACAACTTTTGCTAGAAGAAGCCATGTTACACAACACTTTGATCGTTCCACTACATATCGTTTGACTTCTCTTTCATATTTACACTACATATCGCTTGACAACACTTTCATAATTACACTACATATAACTTGACATCTCTTCAATACCTACCACGTCACACGGCTCAACACCACTTTACACCACAGTGACGCCAGCCAGCCACTTAGCCAGCCAGCTAGTGGGCCGTGAAGCCCCCCAGACAGTAGATGGTCTGGCCAGTGATCCAGTAGCCCTCGGTGACCAAGAACCGCACAATTGGCACAATGTCCGTCACCTGCGTCAATCTCTGCTTGATGGACACCGTTTTGTAGTACTCTACGTCCTGCTGGGCCTCCTGCGGGTAGAAAAACGGCGTGTCCATGGGGCCCGGAGCCACGCAGTTCACAGAGATGCCCCGCTTCACCAACTCCTTGGACGCTGCCTTGCTGTAGTACTCGACTGGCGCCTTTGTGCCCTGGTACACCGAGTAGTATGGCGTGTATGCCGCCAAAAGCGACGTCACCAACGACACAATCTTGCCGCCGTTGTTCACGTGTTTTGCCGCGTTCTGGAGGAAGAAGAACGCCGCCTTGTTGTTGACCGTGTCCATTTGCGCCCATTCTTCGGCAGAAACCTCCACCATAGGCTTTTTCAACACCATGCCCACGTTGTTGATGGCAATGTCAATACCACTGGCGCCAAAAAATGTTTGTGCAGCGCTAAATAACTTTTCAACGTCTGCGGCCTCGTCCATCTTGCCCTGGTACAAGCCTACCTTGATGCCTTTCAGTTTCAACTCGGCAGCAAGCTTCTCAGCGTCTGCGGCTCCCGAGGCCGAGTGGTAGTGGAGAAACAAGTTGCACCCGAACCGCGCCAACTCCTCGGCAGTCTTGCCTCCCAAGTTCTTTGTGCCCCCGGCAATCAACGCGTTCTTGCCCTTGATCTCGGCGTCCTTGCAGTAAAATGTCATTTTTGGTCTTTTGCAGCTTTCCTATCGGATAAATATTAAATATGTGCTGGATGTTCGAAATGTACAATTGCAAACTGTATCGATTGAGCTTCCTTTGCCAGCAAGGGCCGTTTTATCGGCTTACAATGGCTTTTGGGCCATAACCGTGACACTTGCACGCATTATGGTTCTTTGGTTTGCTCGAGCAACTGACGCCTAGCGCGAAAAAGAAACAAGTTTTGCTGGGACTCTGAGCTTCTGGGTTGCGTCAAAACTGCCGCAATGCCGCAAGGCCGTAACGCCGCAAGCCTCAACTGTTCAAAGAACGGGAAGTGGCTTTCAACAGGGCCGTGATAGAGCCTCCAGAGCCCTTGGATCTGATTCAGCTGCTTTTCCGGCCAAAAATGCAGCAATGCAGTTTTCTGAGACAGGGCAGTGGGCCTGAGCAATCCCGCGTTTGAGTTTGAGTTTGAGTTCGAGTTCGATATCTCACACTACGTTACATTACACTACACTACAAATCTGAGTCCCAGGCACTACAGGTTCTGGATCTCAGAGCCACAAGTTTCGGCGCTACAGGTGGAAACAGCTAATTTGGCAGCTCTCAAAAATTGGGAAGCCCCACACGGCCCTTGTACCAAACTGAGACAGACTGGTACTGGGCCTAAATAATGCGCACTACATTCACCTCCCAATTGAGCTTAATTGCAAAAAGCTAAATGTTACATTTTTTATTATTTTTCTTTTTTTTCTGTAATTTTTTCTCTGTTATTTTTTTTTTTGACTTTTTTTTTTTTGCCCTAAAGTCTCTGTTGTAATTTTCGTTTTACCTTTCTTACCATTTTCTCTCTCGTACTAATTAACTTTTTGCGTTCACACCACAATTTGCTAGTAAATCAAATCACATTTGGGTAACTACAAATTATACCCTTGTTCCGCATTGGGTACCTTTTCTTGCCTAAGTTTCTACAAGGAGAAAAACCGTTTCCCGATTTGTACGAGCCACTGCTTTTTCTGTACGCTTTCCAAAACATAGCGTTGTCCCAACTATTCATTCGAGTTGAGCATTTCGTTGGCATTTTACTAAATTTACGATTCTACAATGTTATTCTTGAATTTCAACAAGTTCCTCATTCATCTCACTTTTATGTGTAAGATTTGTACCTATTAAACTTACATATACCCTACAACATACGGGATTAAAATAACTTTGGTACCAAATTAGCATGATAGGTGCATCATAATGCATACACACTTATGATATCTTAAATTTTTTCCCAGCGGTGCAGCATAGGATATCCAAATGACACAAAATTCCAGTATGTTACGCCGCTGGAAAGAATAAATCTGTGCCATTAGGCAAAATGTTGAAAGCCAAAGGAAAACGACAGAAGGAAAGATCTACATAAGGATAGGTAAAAATAAAACAGATCACTGAATTGAAGAACGATTTGCTAGTACTAAGTAAGTAAGACGATATGCACGGGCCTCACTCCAATACGTTTAGAAAGTTTAGTATGCATAAAACATATCCTGTTTTCAGTGGGCCTTCCCACACGCGTCACCAAAATTGTTTTTCTACACGGAGGATCTTACGGTGCACAGATCTGTTTTATCACGTGCTCCGTATAAACTTATTGCGATTCAGCTCGTATGGCACGTGATCTTGTGCAGACAAACGCTACCTAAGTGGTTGAAAATAACAACAAAACTTAAAACTGGTGAAACCATGCATTTTCATAAATTAATGTAAAAAAAAATAAAATAAAACAACTAAGGAAAAGAGAAATTGGTAAAAAACGAAAAAAATCTTGTTTTTTTTATTTTGTTCCTAAATTTTTTAAAAGCCAACGAGTTCATAATTCCAACAAAACTCATTCAAAAGAGTCAGAAAACAAGTTTGTGTTCATCGTCTTTGTGATAGTTGTGGAATAAACAACAACTACAAGAGTAGGGATTCAAAACAAACCAGCCCATTTTCTCTCATAAAATAAACATGGCTGAGAATAAAGGAGAGATTATAGTGCCAAATGTTGGTGGCACTGACATCAGAGAGACGAACAACATGAAAATGAATGGGAACTATTCATCAGATAATCCTATTCAAGCAGTGTTGACTGGATCATCGTTAGACGAGTCTTACTACTCAACTGATAGATTGAACAGACTCCCAACGTTGTTTGAAGTTTTGAACAAAAAGACTGAAAGTCCAGTGGATTTATGGTCATTTTACGTGTTCATGAGAGACGAGCAGCACGCGGTAGATTATTTGGATTTTTGGATCGATGTTGTCAGTCATTTGGCACTCTGTAAACAGTACGTCAAAGGATTAAGAGAGAGTGTATTGTTGAACGACAACAAAAAGAATTCAGCAATGTTAAGCGGCAGCAACATGGAGAAAAACCCAATCAATAGTGGATTAAGTAATCTTGTGCCTAGTGATCCATTACAGCAGAGCAAGAATCTTGATTCGTACCACAGTGAGGGCACCAGATTGCCAAAAACTGCATCTATCTCGTCATCTGTTTTATTAGAAGCACTTATCAACGAGGGTGTTTTAGACGAGCACAACTCCAAGAGACTTTCGTCTTTCTTGAGAGGTGAGGAACCTATTAACGATCAAAGATTGAGTGAATTAATGGACAAATTAAAATCAGATGCTGATCACAGCTCTAGTGGAGGAGAACACAACTCGGGATACAACCATTTGTCCTCGGGGATGAGTTCAAACGCCAACACAAACTCACAACACACAAACGCATTGAAAAGCGCTTTACCTGAATTGCAAAAATTGTACAACAGATACTCACAATCAACAAGTTCCAACAAGAACTCTATGGTGCAGTATCCATCGTTCAGCAACCCACCACCATTACCAGACGATATCAAGATTTCACCAGAAGAGATTGAGAAAATCGTTAACGACGACGCTGCTGCTGTTAACCAAAGAAACGGCTACAGTCAGGTCAAGCGTGAAGATTTGAGATCCTCTTCTAGAAGAATTCTTGTTACGTATTTCATTGACAACTCCGAAAAAAAATTGCAGTTACCAGAAAAAATTATCAGACAGATTAGACACGCCATTGAGGTGCAAGGAAGAGACGACCCAGAAGTGTTTGACGAGGCCAGAGACTACGTTTTTCAGGCTATGGAAAGAGAAGCATTCCCAAATTTTTTGAAGTCTGCTGCTTTGAACAACATCACCAACAAGTCATTCACGATCAGATTGATCTTGGGCCTTTTCTTCTTCTTTGCCGCATTTTGGGTTGGCTACACCTTGATCTTTTTGGGATACAGTCCAAAACACGATCGTGCCACAGTGACTGTTCCATTCTTTTTGGGCACCTACTGCGTTGTTACTGCGCTTTTCAAATTGGATCCAATTTTGTGTTTGTTGGGCTACGCCGAGAGTAACGCGTCCACAAACAAGCACCACTTTATCAAGTTGAGAGAGCCATATGTGAAAAAGTTGTTGCGCCAAAGAAGCATTTGGGTGTTCATTGTGATTTGCGCCGCTAGTGCTGCATTTTCTTGTTTGTTTGCTTTAGTTCCTGGTCATAGATTGTAATGTGTTATAGATTTTTGTTATGTTTGCTGTTAAGTTATCCGTTTAATAAATGATAGCCAGTTGAGGTAGATACAGCCCTACATGTTGACTCCCTATACGACAGAGGGAGATTGCACCAGAAAAACCTTTTTTTGTGCAGTCTTCTAAGTCCCTTCGAACAGGACTTCATAGACGGTGATGATCCCGTATGGTTCTAGACACTACACACTGTCAAGTTTTACGAATGGTTGAAGGGAATAAATATAGGAGGATTGGCACCAGATGGTCGAAAAAATAAGAAAAAAAAGAATAGCTATATTGCATTCATCGAAAAGCATTGCTTCATTTAGCCTCAAAACACAAAATTGAAACGTGTGGTTTTAGGCGCAATCTCAAACTTTTCAACATCAGACCTTTCCATAGCGTCTAGTTTGGAGTACTCGAGAACTTCCAAATGGTCTAACTTATCTGCTTCCAAGCTTTCCAAAGCCGTTGTATTATCAGAAATGATTGTTCTGATGGCAGGGCAGCCCGATATCTTAACCCTATTGAATCCCTGCAATAAAAGATGTTCAAGCGAACTGGAATGTGCTAGTTCGATGACCATATCGTCATCACTGTAAGAACTAAATCGAATCTCAAGTGTACTGAGATTAGGAAATGAAGTTTTGATATTTCTCAACAATATGATTCTATCCTCCATCAATGGTCTCCTTGAGTCTTCGCCGTCATCAACGTCTTCTGAGTAATCAGATTCATCCAGGTACTCTTCATCCTCTTCATATCTACTTAAAACTAAATTTTCCAACGCAGCAAACACTTTTCTACCGTTTAAAAGCCAGTCTATTGTGTTTTGAAGAAGAAACCGGTCTAGCTTCAAGTTTTTCAAAGTTCTGATGGTCTCAAATCTTACTGCATCTTTAAAAATTTCACCAATAGTTAAGCAACTGTTAAGACATGATTCAAGAACCAAATCCTCTAAGTTTGGGTAACATTCATGTAGCGACGAGAAGGTCGTCAAAGTATTTAGATCTGTATTTGTAATTGAAAAGCGCATTTTCAAACTCTTTAGCTTTTTAGCCGATTTGTTTAAAACAATTTTGCTTGACGTTCCAACAGAGTTTTTGGCAACCTCAAGACGCTCAACATTAGGCAATGGTATAGACTGCAAAATCCGAACTTCCTTATCACAAGAACAGATTGTGACCAAAGCTTGCGCGGCTTGTGACAACCCCACTAGATCACGAAAAATTACAGGGGAGCAGACTTCCCACTCTGGCACCCTTTCAAATGGTTTGAAAATACTTTCAAGTGATTTGAATTCTGATTTTTCTGAATCGGTGAAACGGGGGTAGTATGCTAAAGAATTCAAAGTGCTCGAAGCCATACCAACTGACAAATGGACCTTTTTGGGAGCAGACGACAACACCAATCTCTCCAAAGATGGTGTGCAAACGTTGAAGAATCCTATCTCATCCGGCTCTGGCACACTTTCCTTGAATTTTTGAAAAATGTTCCAACCACACAGCATAAAGGTTAAATTTGGGAGAACGCAGTCATTCATTGTATGCATCTGTGTTATGCAAAGTATCTGAAGATTAGAAACATCAATACCCACAAAGTCCACAATTGTCCATGTCGAGAAAGTCAAATGAAGGCGTTTGAGGTTCTTTGATGCAACGCGGGTCAAGCCAGCTGGCCAAAAATCTGTTTTGCACTCCAGTAGGCTTAACTCTTCAAGTTGGGGAATGTCCAACTTTAAGTAGGCATCATCGAGAAGTTTTGAGACGTCACTTATGGACAATTCACTTGCGGTCTCGCTTGTTATGGAGGTTATTTGATCAAACTTTAGTCCAGACAAATATACTTCTTCGTCTAGCAAAACAACATTGAAGCCATTGTATAATCTTGAGAACCTAGAGTCGCACTTGAGCAAAACCAAGTAACCATTTTTAATTTGTTTTAAAAAGCCATCTTTGTAGTCCCTTGCTGAAATTTTGCGTCGGAGCTTTTGAATGTTGTTTTTATCTTGAAGTAACACTAAGTAAATTTTTGTTGACACTAGCAGGCCAAAAGAATTGGCATAACTTTGTTTTGCAAGAAAATCGAATGTCTTCAAAATTCTGGCTGCTTCACCTGTACACTTCGTACAGTCTGTCACTATTTCACAACTTTTGCGCAAAAAGTCATGGAATTGTTTGATCTTCGCGATGTTTTTGAGGGTTCTGAAGTCATTCACGCAACTTAGTATTTTAAACTGCAATTCATTCGGCAATTTTTGAAAGATGCTCATTTCTAAGCTGGCCGCTTTGTGGATCTGTTTTGTTCAAGTGCCAAAGGGCTCTTTTGTATGGTAAATAGTGGTCATACTGGCAGTCCTTGTCTGGTTGTCCTTGTCTGGTTGTCCTTGTCTGGTTGTCCTTGTCTGGTTGTCCTTGTCTGGTTGTCCTTGTTCCTTAAAACGAGTAAAAGCATTAGTGTGTCACTCGGGGCACATAACACTTGCATTTAGATGTCAAATTTCAAAATCTGCGAAGTTCAGGTGATCCACTGACATGGCTACACTAGTACATAGACAATGATAAATTTACAATCATAAAAGTGCACTGATACAAATGAACTGATACAATAGCATCAATACAATCACAACGATACTGAGATCTAAGTCGCGGGAGTGCAGCTCTGGTGGGTGGTATCTTATCAATTGGCCAATCCGATAAGTATAGTGACGGAAATATGGAAAGAAAATTGAAAAAACAGTGAATGGCAAGCTCTAGCTGCACTCGTTTACGGAACTGATTTTACAGATTTAGGCCTAGAGTATGTTATTCAGAGACTAGTAAAAATGTATAATAATCACGGCAATGCATCTAGCAAGGTGTCGGGGTCAGGCCCAGAGTATGTGATCCAGACACGATTAAAGAAAAGCTATATCAAAACAGCCAGGGCAGTGCATCTAGTAACGTGTCCTGCCAGTGACCAGAACGAATTGTGTGCCGAGTTGTGTGCCAGTTTGTGTGCTGTGTTTTGTGCTACAAGTTGGGGTACTTGAGGCTCATGTGGCGCGTTGACGTTCTGCCGTGGGCCAAGCTTCCCGAGCCTGTGCGCGGCAACGGTGTCTGGTAGTTCAGCGTCAAGCTCTGTGTGAAGCTGAGCGAGGCCTTCTGCGCGTAGTTGCCGTCAAAGTCCTCGAGTTGCCGCAACAGCATCAGCGCGAGCCTGCTGCCGCCGTGGCCCAGTTTTGCCGGCTTCTTGCTGAGCATTGTCGAGGACCTGTCGTAGCTCATGTCGACAAACAAGTTTTTGTTGCTGCTGCCGGCGCTGGTGCCGTAATCGGCGTCGAGGTCGATGGCCTCCTGGGACATGTTGAAAGAACTAAAGTCCAGGAAAGACTGGCGATTTTGCTGCTGCTGCAACAGCTGTTGCTGCTGTGTCTGGAACGCTTTCAACCGCAGAACCGTTCTATTTGGCGTGGGACTCATCTCGTGGTACCGTCCCGAGCTGCGCAAACTCCGGTCGTTGCGCATGCTGTTGAACCGCGAGTCGAGCCGGCTGCTCGTGTCAAACGAGCTCTCTCTTGTGTAATTGCGCAAACTCTCGCGGCGTGAGCCGCTGCCCGCGGAGCTCGCGAGAATGCGGCTGTGTGATGGGCTGTACAAGGGGCTGTGTGCCGTACTGCCGAGCTGCAGAAACAGCAACAGCTCTTGCATGTCGGAATTGCCACCGGCATCAGCGTCAGCGTCGTAGTCGTTGGTGTCGTAGTTGTCGTTGTCGTCGCTGAATTCGCTCAATTCGTCGCCAGATTCGCCCACGCCCACGTTGTCCACTGTAATTGCCGGTAACGGGCTGCTGTACTCGATCGGGAGCTTGTCGCGGCGGCTCAAAATCAGAGACGTGCTGTGGTCCATCTTGGGCGACATGATCCGCACATCGTCAAAATCGTGCGCGCCAAACTTGGCCAAGCTCATTGCACTGTTCTGTACGGGCGTCACCATTGTGCTCTCCATGGCCGTTGCTGTTGCCGTTGCTGTTGCCGTCGTGTTGTTCCCCGTTTCATTGAGCCCCACCACAAGGTTCATGATGGAAGAAACCACGCCTTGCATCCGAATGAACAACCGCACAGACGCCGCATCAATCAAGGACTTGTTTGTGGCACCTGAACCGTCGCGCGGGATCTCAATAGTGCACTGGAACAAGTCGAACGCGCAGTGCAACGTGTTCTCAATGGCCCTTCTCTGCTGCGCGCTGATGCTGTCGTTGTGTGACGAGTTGAGCAAGTCCATCAACTCGTGCTCGAAGGTGAGCATCTCTTTGGACCGTCCCAAAACCGAGCGCTGCCGTGTGCCCGTGCCCGTGGCTGTGGCTGGGACTGAAGCTGTGGCTGGGACTGGAGCTATGGCTGAGCCGCCAGTGCTGGCAGTGCTGCTGCCGTTGCCGTTGCCGTTGCCACCGTTTCCCACGCCGCCATTATTGCCACTGCTGCCGTTGTTGTTGATGTACAGCTCTAGCGACGCCAGCGACACGTCCAGCTTCTCAGGAGAGTTGAAATCGAGCTTGCTGAGCTTCTTGATGGGAAACCGCGTGCTGGCACCCTGGCCGCCAATGATCTTGGGCTCCTCGATGATGCTGTCGAAGCTGATGTCCATTGGTTCTATGCCTGGGTTGTGTGTGTGCGTGTCTGCAACTTTGTATTTTATTTTATTTTATTTTTTTTTGTTCTGCACTTTTTTTTCTTATTCCTCACTTTTGGTTTCTGCTATGGTTGATCGCGACGTCGTGTGGCACAAGACCCGCGACTTCTTCTTTGAGAAAAACACGCTCTTTGCTACCGTGTTCTTTGCCAACACCCTTGTTGATCCTGCAATTGTTAAAAAGGTATTGAATCAGGTTTACACCCAATGGCACGCCTTTCTCAGGCCCTGGCAAGACATGTTTGTGTGGACGGAGGACCTTCCGCAGACGAGTTTGAGGTGCTACAAGCCCAGCAACGGTGCCGCCGTCGACTACATCGAGTTGCGGCTCCCGTTTGGTGACTGCACCGCCGACGAGTGGCTTGCAGTTGCACTTTTGTTGCGTTTTTTCTCCCAGTATTTGGACATAAGCGCAATTGCGGAGACCAAGAGATACAACATTGGCCGCAGCGACTTCTACATCCACTTTCTTGACGAAGACGGCGAATTTGTGCTTATGGAAACGCATGACGCGATCCCACGCGACTGGGTGCCCGACACTTGTGTCAACCGTGTGTGGTTCAATGGTACTGGCGACATGTTGTTCATTGGGCACGAATTGACCCAAAATTCGGGTGCCTTGCCGTTGCAGGAGGCCTTAGACACAATTGAGACTCTGGCGTACAAATTGCAAAAGCTTACGGGTGCGCGCGACAAGTTGTGGCGTTCGCGGGTCCTGACCAGTGTGCAGACGTCCTTGAGTCTCGTTACTCGCTGCGAGATTGAATGTAGCACAGAGTTGTGGCGAGCCATTGACCAATGTCCCAAGAACGCCAACGTGTTGTGCAAGGCGTTCTCGAGCTTTTTGATGGAGCAGTTTGGGGCCCGTGTGCCCTTGGAGCTGGAACACAGTTTTAAAGACGAGCTGCAACTAGAAACAAGGGTCGTAGAGTTGCCGCTTGTGTGGTACGCCGGGCTACAGCAGATATTTGCCGGCCACGGGGAGTCCGGCACGTTGTTCAGCAGTTTTCCCGAGTTGGCGCGTGCCCAGAACAGGCTCAGCCGGTTTTTGGGGCTCTGTTTGAGCTCTGGGTTCAGCAACTTGCACAAATCTGGGACCTGGGAGCAGCCCCACGAGCCGGAACCGGAGCAGGGGCCAGAGACACAACCGTTACAGACGAACGCTGGAGGCGTGGACGATCTCCAGAGTGTCTTGATGCTGCGTGGCGTGATCTCCGAGAAAGTGGCCACAATGGGGCTTGTCGAGTTTGAAAAACACAAAACGGTGGAGGAGTTCGACGTGGACGACTTCGACTTGAACGAGATGTACAACGACGACAGCGACTACACGCTGGATAACAATGCCGACGTTTTGGAGTACTTCAAAGACGAACAGGTGTCGATCGATGAAGACGATTTCTTCGAGTACTTTGTCACGCAGGAGTTGGGCGTGAGCCAGAGCGAGTTGGAGAATTTGCGCACGGACAATGCCGAAGAGAGCGACGAAGAGGACGTGTACGCGATGCCGGAAAAGGAGTTCAAGGAGTTGCGTAACAAACTCAAAGAGCTACACGGCAGCATGTTTTGACTCGCAATGCTGCTACGGGGTGGCCTGCTGCACCAGGCGCTTGATGCTGGGTTCAAAAAATGTGTCTATTGTGCATTTCTATCATATCTGGGTGGTGTGGTTAGGTTGTCATTGCGTGCAGCCCTGGCACACGGCTTTGGCATCTCAATCTGGGCGTCTGGGCCTCCCACAACCATTTCTCAGATCAAAAAGTGTTGCTGGGTGGTCTGCGTGGTGCCATATCCGGCTGTACGCCCTAGAATGTGGTCTCATTGCACCGGGCAAATGCAGAACCCGCGATACCTTGGATCCATGGGCCGTAACTTGGAACAGTTGGCTGAGCACTATTTCAGCTGCGACAGCTCTCACAGCCACACGTCACTGGTGGCGTGCAGTTGTCCTCGTCGTCGCTGTCCATGGCCAACAGCTTCATCAAGTCAGAAACGCTCTTTTCGGACTTCTGGGTTTTCTCTGCAGGTTCCGGCTCCTCAGACCCTGATTCATCCGACCCACCGGGCTTTGTGAACACGGCCTGCAACCAAATACGGTACATCTTCAACTGCTTTTTGCGGTTAACGAGTAACCGGCGGTCTGTGCCAATTTTTTCCTCCAAAAGCCCCCCGTTGGTAACAAAGATGTTTCTCAACTCTTCTTCGGTGAAAAAATACACTCGTGTGCCGTCTCCGCGAATGTAAAAGTTGTCCTCGAGGAGTCTGCCCTTTTTGAAACGCACCTGCGCCAAGTCGTATCTGCCATAATCTCTGAACAACACTTTACCGCCTTTTTTCAAAACCTTGTTCACGTTGCGCAAGGCCTGTGTCCACTGCTCGGGAGACAAGGCGCTGAACACAAAAATCATCACAACAATGTCCACAGACTCCGGCTCCAAGTTTCCAGGCAAATTGCCCTCCGTGTCGGCGAGGTCCCACACGTACGCTTCGGCAAATTCTGGATTGAACTCTTCAGCGTTTTTAACCAAATCGACTGCCACTTTGCTGAAGTCGGCTCCCACAATACGCAAATTTGGGTTCTCGTTCTGCGACAACACCGGAAACATAGTGTTGCCCGCGCCACACCCTACCTCCAAAATTTTCACTGGCTTCTTGTACTCCTTCGAGCTCACTTTGTACAATATTGGGAACTCGATTTGGAGCCACTTGCGGTCCTTGAAGAAATTCTCGCCGTTGTTTTTGTAAAAAATGTCCCAGAACTTGGCCGGCTTGCCGTTGTACACCGACTTGTCAAACTCGCTCACTGGGTTCTCGTACTGCTTCGAGATCTTCTCCTCGGCATCTCTGATTTGTTCTTCGCCCCACTCAACGTGGTCCCAGGCATTGTGGTTGAAAACGTCTTCCTCTTCGGTAAGGTATCTTTGGCCAAACGTGAACGGCGAATCTTTTCCGATACGAGAATCTTTGGCCACGGTGCCTTGAATGCGCTCGTCGAGGCTCGGCTTCTTGATCGACATTGCGGAGTTGTCCTTGTGATTATAGTTTACTGGAGTAGCGACTGAAAATTTTATTCTGCAATTTTTGGTTTATTTTTCTTTTTTCTTTTTTTTTTTTCTTGTTCGAAGATATGCAACGGAACCACGCACATGGAATTGTAGCGCTACATTGATTAATTACAGTAGTTTAGAATGTAACATGGAACTCGTGTTTTGCAGCTTACTGGTCTCGGGAGAGGCTCTTAGTTTGCACAAGGACTTCAAATGGCTCCTGTTAGGTGTGCCGAGGACGTGGAGGCCGGCGTAGAGTGCTGCAGCTGAAGCATATCGCAGTTCTAAACCAAAAACCAGGCTCGGGGTGTGGCACAGCGCCGTGTCAAACGGTAATCAGCCGGCCAGTATGAGCAGCAGCCAGCAGGTGCCGGGTGCTAGGTACCAGATACCAGAAATCAGGTACCAGATACCAGATACCAGATACCAAATACCAGATATCGGGTATCAGGTACTTATCTGCCCAAAACCACGAGCAAACCACCCACAAGGTGCAACGATCCGCACACAAAGACGTCCACTTCGCGGGTCTCTTTGGCGCAAATCTCTCTAACGCGCTCAATTCCGCTCTCGATGTCCGAGTAAATGTACGTCGCAGTGTGTTTCTGGCTAGACTGCTGGCCCGATTGCTGCTGCTCCAAGACTTGCCAGTGTGTCTGAGACCGTTTCTGCATCTCCAACTTGTCCACCTTCTCTTCGTCAACGTTCATGCTCACCAAGTTGATGTCGTACTTGTGGCTCTTCCACGTGACGTTTGTCGTGAAGATCGCATAGTCAAACTCACTGTACTTGTTATAGAGCTCGCTGAGGAGCTCCTCGATGTTCCGCGACTGCTGGTTGAAAAACAAAATTTTCACTCTGTCGTTCGTTTTCTGCTCCTGCACAGATCGCCACCACTGGCTGCTGTTGGCCACACTTTCCTTCGTGTGTGAGCCGTCTATATACCATGTCAACTTAGCGTCTTTGTCGTCTTTCAACGTCTGTGCTCTGCCGTCGATGTGTGCATTTTCAAGACCCCGGACAAACTTTTCCGGGAGCTCGTTCAAGTCCTCAAACCTCGCCGGCAAGGCACCATTTGCGGTGCCCGGCACGATCTCAATATCCCGCTTACGGAGGAACTCGTAAACCATGCTGCTGGCCAACGTAGCATTCAAATATTGTACGTCACCCGAAATGCCCAATTTGATCTTTTGCAAGGGCGCAGGCACGTTTTCGAGCATACAGAGACTGCTGCCTTTCTCTATGGCCCTCTCTTTCAAAACTTGGGCGGCTTCGGGCTCCTGTGGCAAGCTGAATGCGCTCAGCTGGCTCTTGAAGATCCCAGACTTGTTCCACGCAATTTCGCCCACGGTGTTGCCCAACACAAACGTGTGGTCGATGGCAATGGACGACACGCCGCACACAACAGGGTGCTGAATGATGTTTGTAGAGTCTAATTCGCCGCCGATGCCCACCTCGTATATCGCAGCGTCAACACCTTCTTTCATGAACGTGTAGAAAGAAAGCAACGTCAAAAACTTGAAGTAAGCCGGTTTCTGGTCCTTTGTCAACTCCGTGGTCACCAGCGCGTCGTCGTTTGTCGCCTCCAACAACTCCTTCACCTCAAACAAGTACTTTGTGAACAACTCCTCCAGAATGGGCTCGCCGTCTATGCAAATTCTTTCCCGAACTGATCTCAAGTGTGGCGACGTGTAAAGCCCGATCTTGGTCAACTTCTGCGGCGTTCTGTACTGGTGCAACAATGACTGAACAAACGCACACGTCGAGCCCTTGCCCTTGGTACCCGTAACGTGCACCAAGTTGAGCCTATCGTATTTCACTGGATCGTACCCAATTCTTTTGGAAAACTCGACCATCTGGAGCAACGTGGCGGTGTTTTTGTTGCCCGTGAGCCGCGTCTGCTGGATCGTCTGGAAATTTGTTTGAAACGAGTTGAGTACGCTCACAGCCTCCTGGTACGTGTGCATTTTCATCAATCGCATAGTCTCGGACTTGCCCAGAGGTGATTCCAGTATTTTAGCCTTTTTTTGCCTTTTTTGCCTTTTCTACCAAATTTTTTTTTTCATGCTGCAGTTTTTTTTTCTTTCCGATTTCCTCATTCGGACGGGCTCGATTTCTTTTTCGGTTTCTTTTGTCTTAGCAAATCCGTACACCTTAAAGCATTTTTATACCAAGTATATGGGCCTCACTGAGTGAATCCATTAATCACAGAAACACAGGCAACTACCGAATAGCAGTGTGGCACGCAGGCAGAAAACATAGCAAAGAAACACCCAGTGACACAGTCTGCTGCAGCGATGATAAGGGCACGAAAAAAAGAAAATGAGCGCACCACTGACATCAACGACTCGTACCACCGGTTGTACCGCAAACTCAACTCAGAGAAGTTGGAGAACGTAGGTAACTACCAGATTTTGAACCACATCGGCGAAGGATCGTTTGGCACAGTTTATACGGCGGTTCACAAGTTGACGAAAACAAAAGTGGTGCTAAAATGTGGCTCCAAAGCCGACCCTAATGTGATTAGAGAGATATACTTCCACAAGCTGGCATTCCACGACAATATCACGAAACTTTACGAGGTGATAGTTACAGAAACCAAAGTTTATTTGGCAATCGAGTACTGTCCCAAGGGTGAGTTGTTTGAGTACTTTTTGAAGAAAAACTGCAAACTTTCGATCAGAGAGATCAAGGCGATTTTCTCACAAATTGTGGGTGCCGTTTACTATATTCACTCGTTAAATATAGCACACCGGGACTTGAAGTTGGAAAACATTTTGATTGATAAGCGTGATAACTGCAAGTTGTCTGATTTTGGCTTCTCCAGAGACTGTTTCAAAAACTCTGCACTCAAAACCATTTGTGGCACACAAGTTTACATGGCACCTGAGCTTTTGAAGTTGAAAGACCCGCAAACCGGACAGTCCACATATAACGGGTTCAAAATAGACATGTGGTCCTTGGGTGTCATTTTGTATACTTTGCTTTACGGCCAGATGCCTTTTGAAGAGGACGACGACGAAGAAACGAGGAAAAAAATCATCAACGAAGAGCCAAATTTCGGACTTAAAAAAGTTGTATCGTCTGTTGCTGCAAGCAGTACGGAGACAGCTCTGGTTAATGAAAGCAATAATGTAATACCAGAATCGGCACTTGCACTTTGCAAATGGCTCTTGCAGAAAGACGCAAGCAAGAGACCACAATCATTGGATTATGTGTTGAAACACGAGTTTTTGACTAGCTACGGAGAAAATATGTTGAAGTATACCATGCAGCAAGTGAAGTTTAAAAGGAACTTCAAGGCAATGCAGTTTGACAAGTATTTTGAAAAGCATTTGTTGAAGCATTTGAGTCGGCTTGGATTTGACACCAAGAAGATCAAAGATAGTGTAATCACGCGAAAATGTGATCAGCTAGACGCTATTTGGTACCTTTTGTTGGAAAAAGAAAACAAGAGACAGACCTTAAAGGCCAAGATAAGACAACGTGACAGAGAACGAAACAGCAGTATAAGCAACTTGATGAGTGGAGGAAAAAAGCTCCTGATTCGTAGCTCACTGGCTACTCGGAAGGAAAACGAAAAACCGGAAGAGAAAGAGGATGAGTACGAGGAAATTGAGGACTTTATGAACAAGGAAGATCTGTCTGACGCAGAGATAGCCGCAAACAGGGAGGATTTGGAAAATTCCGAGCTCACAAATGCTGAGAATGCAGCAAATATTGAGAATGCGGATCTAGACAGTCTGGCACGGCCACTGGGTGAGGCAGGACCTCTGACACAGCCGCTGCCACGTTCATCGGTTGCTCTTCTGAGAGAAGAGACTAAAGTGCTAGCCACGCCAATTAGGTTCCGAAACATTTTTGAAGACGCAAGTATCACTAGTACACATAGCAGCGGAGTCAAATCGATCAAGCAAGCTATAAGAAAATCCTCTGTGGGAGCTTTGAGTGTTCAGTTGCACAAACTCAGTCTGGACGACGGCACTCGCCACAAATTGATAGGAAAGTTGAAGTTCTGGAACAAGGACGAGAAGACGACCAGGAATCATTTGAAACACAAAAAATCACTCTCCATGGGTGATCTAGCCCGGGATCTGGCTCACGGAAATGGTACGCCACGGTATTCGAAGCTGAAGGACTCTAGCAGTAGGGACACAAAGAAGACAGGAACAAATGAGTCAGGAGATGCGAAAAATGGGCAAAAACTTGATGATGCGAAACCGGAAAGCACTGTGAACAAAACGCCATTACCAAATGGCGCAGCAAATACAAACACAGACAGCGAACAGGATCTGCGGTTTACAAAACCTAGCCCACTACTTTTAGGTGACAGATCAGATGAAAAGTCGCGGCGCCGAAAATTGAAAAGACCAGAGTCAATGGTTTCGAACTACTCGACTTACTCTCAGCTTCTGGACTTGTCGTCTTTTAATGGCACGGTGTTGTCTATGGATACACCGACAAATGGGCATTTCCACATTCTGAATAGCAGCGCGAGTTTCAAAAAAGGCACAAGAAATAGCGGCTATGGCGCAGGTGCTGGTACAGCAAAACGGTACAGCGGGGCAATATCCAGTGCCTCGTATTCACCAAGTACGCTGGAGCAGAGCTCACGCAAAAGCTCGTTTTACGACTACAGTACCGGTAGTTTCAGCACAAACAATTACAACCGCAGCAATTCGCCAGATCCGTTCCACGGAGATTCCACCTACAGCAAGTACAACGTGTTGAGCCAAACGTTGCACAAGCTCAGTGGGTCGGATGGTGGCTATGCGGGTGACTCTTCCCAGGGCCAGCCGCTGCCAACACAGGAACCCGTTAAGCTGTTCACAGTGTACCTGGAAAATGGTCAAGGACTGACTCAAGGTACCTGCAGTGACCGTGCAAGACCTCCGGACTACAGTGCAAGACGTAAATCACCTCTTGGTAGTCCGTATGGAGGGTTCAAGTTCATAAGTAGCAGCAAGAAGAAGAAAGGCAACGCCTTGAAGCGAGAAAAACCGCTTGTTATAGAGGAGGAGGAGTCAAACGACGGGCTCGAGTGAGCGCGCATTTTGTATTATATAGTGAACATATAGTAATAATATAGCTAATATTGCACCACAGTAAATTTGCTAAAGCACTATCAAAAAAAAAAAAAAAAAAAAAAAAATGGGGCCGAAAGGTGTGGATACGCAAAAGCCCCCAGTCTTATTCGTTTGACGGTGCGTTTATAATCGCAGTTGCAGGAGCTCATAGGGACTTGACAGGGATCATTTCTGGCCATTTCTCCCACTGGGTCCAGTGCGTTCGTTGTAACGGTCAGCCGTTACGCCGGGCAGCGGACCCGATCCCTGGTTACAGAAAAAGAAAAAAGACGGTGAAGCTAAAAAAAAAAAAGGCCAGACTCGGAACAGAACTCGGGCCCACACTGGTTGGGATAATTCGATGTACATAAATTGGCCAAATTCAAATAGCGTGAATTTGCAATAGCTTATTGATGCGATAATGCGATAATGCGATAATGCGATAATGCGATAATGCGATAATGCGATAATGCGATAATGTGATAATGTGATATTGTGATAATGTGATACCGCTCTAATGTGATAACGCAAGTTCTGATTTGCCATTGTCCAATACTTTTATTTTGACAAGGATTGTATCAGAACAGCTGGTATCACGGTGCTGAGTGTCGCAGTGTTTTTGTAGTGTGCGGAGTTTCGGTGACTGCTAGTGCTCAACAAATTCCGCAACCCTGCGAATTGCAAGATTTGCGAAAAATCTCAAGTTTCTGGAAGTGCATTGGCGGTCCCACGGGCCTTGTGACGCGGGGGCCGGTACCTTATATTGCGAATCGCATGGACCATGCCGTGCTTAAAGATCGCACTTTTGTTGGCTGTCGCCAAAATTTCAGCTTTTTGGATGCCTGAAACTCTGACAAGCGATCGCATGTGCAGAGCTGCGAAGAACAGTGCGCTGATCACCAGTAAATAATGGTCAATGTCAACGATGTGCTGGCGATCAGAGACAGCAGATTGTGATAGAGCAACAGAGCAGAGCCAAAGTGCTTTGAAAGTTTGTGTTTACTGTACTCACGATCGTGGCCGCGGTAGTGTGCCTAGAGCAGCTGGGCTAGTTGTGCAGGAACGAAGGAGAGTTTTTGGAGTAAGCACCAAAAGGGTAGAGCTGGGCAGAAAATTTTGCAAATGTAAAACTTCAAAAGCCTGTCACTGCTCCAACCGTCAGTGCGACCGGAACAGGAAATACTGAAAACTTAATTGGGCGGTTTAAGTTCACAAGGAATAGTAATCAATTGAAACAGTCCTATTAACCCAGGGCGCATACTAGTACTCACAAGTTTAATTATGCTCCAAAGATGCGACTTCTCGAAAATTGGCGTGTGCACATATCGTACCAGGATTCGCACCACTAAATGGAGTTGTACAGTACAAAATCAGAAATCAGGTGTACAGACAAAATACACGATTACTTTGGATCAAAACGACTTAGGCAGATGCTTTGTGCTATTTGTGTCACTTTTTTCTCCATCGAATGCAATAGCCACTGGCCACTGGCCACTATGGTAATTTTGCGATTCGTACATAGCGAATTCCATACGTGCCTAACTTTTAGCTTGAATTTGGACCCTAATAAGTAGTCACAAGTGAAATAAAAGCAAAATTAGCACTAAGGTTTCCGCAGATCCTCCCGAATTGCATTATCCCTTTTGAATGTGTCTAAAAAGAACAGAAAACGTAAAGAACGGAAATTCTTCAAAAAAATAAAACAGGAAATAGTAGAGGAAAAAAAAAAATAAAAGTGAAGGTAAAAAAATGCAAATTAAAAATAAAATAAAAGTAAAAAAAGAGCAAAATAAAAGTAAAATGAAAGTGTTAAATAGATATCAAAAGTAAAATATAAATAAAATTTGTGCGAGAGTAGAACAGAACTGTCAGTTGGACAACTACCGACACTTTCAAGATATATTTCTATATCCACCATTAGAGCGATTGGAGTCACTCAACGAGTCGCGAGCCACTAGCCAGAAGCCACAAGCTACAGCTCAGAAACATCCTCAGAAAACCCAATGATGACAGAGTTTTACAAAAGCCTCACAAACAGACACAAAAGGCGGTTCTCCAACGATCAGTTTCTTGGGTTCAGTTTCGAGGAAATCTTGTATAGCTCGTACATTTTGGAGACGTTCAGTCTGGACGAGTATAGAAAGCTTTTGCGCAGATTGAAAAGAAAATTGCTTGTGGCCGAGTTTCAGCTAGACAGGGACTTTCAACAAAGAAACAAATACGAGTACTTGCTCGAGTGTTTTGAGAAGTTCAAAGAGAGCATTGACCAAGAGACTTTAGTACTCAGATTGTCCAGATCTCCCAATTTTAAGCATATTTTATCCCAACGAGAGATTGAGCACAGTTGCTACACAAATGAGTCATTGGCAGAACATGGCTATTGTTTACTCAGCAGCTACCAGCAAATGAAAACCAAAATATTGAATTCAGAGTGCGAAGAAAATCTTCGGTTCTTAATTGACATCCACAACTATGAAAAAATCTGGAATTTATGTTTTGAGGAAAAATTCAACAGTTTGACATGCCAGGTCACAGGCAATGGTAGCAAAAGGGTTGACAGCTTCAACTCTGCTGTTTCGAAGCAAGCAGTAGCTGTGGAAAACACAAGTCAAGACGCAGAACCTGTGCAGGACACAAAACCGCATCTTGGCACCACTGCGAGCTTTCATATGGCCCAAAAGGCAAACTTGGACGTCTCGCTGATTGTTGACATTGGACACGAGCAGCTGGTGAGCAATAAGTTGTACTTGAACTCCTCCAGGGGTGCACTTTTTTCGAACTGGGAGTTTGAGTTTGAAAAGAAGCAACTCAATGAAAATAGCACCGAGAATACTAAAAGACATCTGGAAATGACTTTCCAAAGCTCTTTCACAAAATTCAATGATCCATTGAATGCTGTGCTTTTGGATACATGGCAGTACCTTATGAACAACTATTTCAGTGCGGACTCGCCGTACCAAATCAATGTGAGCAATCTGTTACTCGAGGCGTTGATATTAGAGAACAAAACCAACAGGTTTCATTCACCAAGCGTTTTGATAGAGGCCAAAAACTCAATACTTGCGTTATTGAGAGAGAATTTTCAGCTACAGGGCACGTTTGATCCCGAAAAAACCTCAAAGAGAAGACGTTACACTGGTATTCGGTCTAAAATTTTGCATTTAAAAAGGTTTATATAGATAAAATTGGGTCATGAAGTCGTTTTTGACTTAAATTGTTTAATAAATGGGAATGAGTCTCGCAAAAGAGACTCGGTTACTAGCAATAAATGATATCTGAATAAATGAACTGAGTCAGCATTTTTTTTATAACGAGTGGTCCTTATTCAAAGTAAAACCCTATATTATACTAGCTCTAAACTCACAGTCTCTCCCAAACATTGGCCATTGCTGTGTTCGTTCCTCGAAAGTTTTTGGTAATGTCTAAATTGCAAAATATACAATAATCATCCGTATAACCAGCCTCAATTGATAAGCATTTCTTTAGGTGGACTGAACTGGCGTAAAATCACACCTGCCTCATTCAAAATACGGCGCAGCTCCGTGTCCATGCTGTAGCTTTGGGAGTACACCACTTCTTTGATTCCACTCTGAATAATCTTTATTGAACAAGTCAAACATGGGCACGTGTTACAATACAAAATGCAATTGGAGCTAGAGCTGATTCTGTCTCTGCCACTTTCGAGCAAAGCATTTTCCTCGGCATGCAAACAAAGACACGTTGCCAATGAATTGCCGGATCCATTCGTATTATTGCAGCGATCACAACCTCCCCTGTTGCAGTTGAGCATATTTTTTGGCGTGCCATTGTAGCCTGTGGCGATCACTCTGTTGTCTTTTGCTATGATGCACCCAACCCTGCGCTTCATGCAATTTGATCGTAATGCTGCCAAACTCGCCAACTTCATAAAATATGTGTCCCAGTTAGGCCGAAGTCTTAGTGGGTTCAAGATGTCCAAACTTGACAACTGCACGTACAAGTCTTTCACCGTGCTGGTACTATTAATGACTTTCACCGTTGGAACCGAAGAATCCTGTGAGATTCCCAAAAATTCAGGCGTGTAGGTGAGAGCCTCAGATTGTGTTACAAAGAATTCAAAATCAACGCCATTTGAGTGTTTATCAATGAATCTCTGGTACCGAATTCTCGATGGTGCGTCCACGATCAAATGTAAAAAAAACGGCCGCACAGAGAGCAATTCTATCAACTTGCTATCATTTATTGGCAGCAACACGATATTTCTTTGCCAGTTATTTGTCACGTAGCTTAGTAGCTCGTCAATTTTTTCAAACTCTTCATCTGCTTTGAGCGCGCTTTTTCTCGCCAAATTTCCCAAGGTAATGTACAGAAAGCCTTGATATATCAAATACCTTGTGATCTCGTCTTTCCCGGCACCTGGGGCCCCACTGATTCCTATAAGCATTTTCTTTCGTGGTTATAATTGTGATAAAATGTTGATTGTCAGAAAATTCAGTGAAAAACTCCGTTACGCGTTTTGGTGTGACAAACGAAAAAACCGAACTTTAATCGGATCTGATCTGGCGACCACGATGGCCACAAAAGCCTCAAAAAAAAGGCAGCCTGCGTCAATGAAAGCCGCTGCGATGAATGCCACCGTCTGCACAATTTCGTTGTAAGCCGTTGTTTTGTGTCCGATATGCTCTAGAAAAGCGTCATTCTGTTTGTGTTGTGTTGCACGTCCCTAACTCCAGCACCATCGATGATGCACACTTCTGTGACAGCTTCCATCACCTTCCATCACCACACAGGTGACGGCAGTTGGCGTCCGCTGTCTGGCTCAACTTTACTTTACAACGGTCCAACTGACAATCATATCAAAAGAAGCTTTTGTTTGCCCTTTTGTGTTTTCTTGGCCAGTAAATACTTCAAGTCGATTTGATTGCCTCATCAAATTTATTTCTTTTGGGTCTCCCGTTTTACTTTTTTTTTCATTTTTTTTTTATTATTTTCTGCATCGTCTCGGAGATTAGAACAATATTTAAAGAAATTCAGAATTTTGAAAAAGTCTTTCTCCTTTGATATACTTAAAACCAGAGAGAATAACCACGTTTACAACATGGCTTCAGCACCTATCAAAGTATTATGTCTTCACGGATTTGCGCAGAACGCTACCTTGTTTGCGGCCAAGTCATCAGGCGTTAGAAAGCTTTTAAAGAAGCAAAAAATTGAAACCTACTACGTTGATGCTCCCTACGGATTGAAACTCAGCGACTTACCATTCAAGCTTGAGCCAGAAGCAGAGAAAAACTACGTTGAAGATGAATTGAAAGGCTGGTGGTTAGATGTCAAAGGTTTTGATATTGAGCCGTCAATCAACGTTATCAGAGAGGCAATCAAAGAGAAAGGACCTTTTGACGGTATAATCGGATTTTCCCAGGGTGCTGCATTGGCACAATTGGTCACCAACGAAATGGTCAGCTTGGGCAACGGGCACCCATTGAAGTTTGCGATTTATTTTTCAGGCTTTGTTCCAAAATACGATGCTGCCAAATCTAGATTAACACTGAAAGTGAGTATTCCTACGCTCCACATTATGGGAGAATTGGACAACGTTGTGAATGCTGAAAGATCGATCGAGTTTGCAGAAAAGCATTGTGAGGAAGGAACTTTTACCATTTTTAAGCATCCAGGCGGCCACTATGTACCTAATCAGAAAGACGTTGTGAAAAACTGGGTGAACTGGGTGGTTGAGCAATTGGGAGAACGCAATTTGGATGAAGAAAAGCCAAAGAAGCAACCAAAGCAGAACTCTCAAAAGAAGGCTTCTGCTAAACAAGTGGAAAAGAAAGAAAATGATGACGATATTTTGAAGTTAGCCGATGAAATTGACAAGCTCGGTACTATATAGTCTCGTATATACTGTATATGCACAATAACATTCAAACCTACCAAAAAACTGACAACTATTAACATGCATTACATCATTACAACTTCTTTTTTGGTAACTTCTTGAAACTCACCGACTTGTCCAATGGACTGCTTTTTTTCATAAACTGTGCTATCCAGAGTTTTAACGGGCGAAATACGTATTTCACAAGCGGTTCCGTTAAAAGTAATGATACTAACAACCGCAATGGCGATAACGCCTTCCCTAGCACCGAGGCCTGTGTTCCTTTATCCAAATCGCCATCCAAAACTCCCAGTTCGAGTAAAAATCCTATAGTCTTTCTGCTAGCATCTCTGGTGTGCTGAGAGGTCATTGTGTGCAAAGAGTCGTAAACACTGTTTAGTAGCGTTGAGTCATGCTGGAAACCGTACCAGAACCAAATGAAACTCCCAATTCCTATGAACTCAAATACTGTTACAAATCCGAAGAAGTACGTGATGGGCTCGTTGTAAAATCTTGTCACAATGTTGGGTTTCGAACCTACCACGGCTTTTGATTCGGTTCCAAGCACCTTCGTGTGCAAAAACCGCCGAAAGTGACCCTGCCCACTGATCCCAGCGTTAATTCCAAAGCTTCTGAAAATGTTCATCGGTTAGTCAATTATCCACCACAAGAAATGCGATGCTATATATTTTCCTGTGGTTGTGAGCCCTTGCTTACTGTTAAAGTCTATCACTGTCATCCTACTCCAGGATAGATACTTTTAATTACGTATCGGCCATGAATTGTAAGTGATAAATCAAGTGCTTTGTTATACTGAGCCCAAATATTTTTGTTTACTGACAATAGACTACAGGAGCTGCTACTACGAGTCGCTATACCCGTTGTACTCGTTTGACTGGTCTTTCGTTAAAGATAACTCTACAAATGACAACGTACACGCTATAGTAATGTCAAGTTACCGTGAAGACCTTGTCAACAAAATTCAGATCGTACACGGTTTGGACAACGAGGACGACGACTCAATTTTTTTCAACAAAGTGGCCCAATGCGACGTGAGCTATCCGGCCACAAAGGTTCTGTGGGATCCTCAGATAATGAACCACGGCATCGAGAGATTTGCGAGCACGAGCCAGTGTTTAGAGTTGTTTCTCGTAGAGTACGACGAGACACGCAGCATCAACGGTAACAATATCACTCGCAAAGCCGTGCAGAATAATTTTGTAATCCAGCCGAGTGTCAAGTTGGCCAATTCAAAATTAGACGTCAACAAGTTGCCACCATTGACGTCTTTTGACTGGAATGTAGTGGACAACAACTACATACTCACAAGTAGCATTGACACGACGTGCACACTCTGGGATTTAACAAAACAAAGCGTCAAAACACAACTCATTGCACATGATTCCGAGGTTTTTGATGTGAAGTTCGTGCATAATGACGTGAATAACTTCTTCAGTGTGGGCAACGATGGACTGATGCGTTTATTTGATCTCCGTGCGCTTGACCATTCAACTATAATATTCGAGCCCCAGGCCAGAGACGCGACTTTGCCGCAAACAATGGCTCTTTTGCGCATAGACTCTTGCAAAACGAACCAGTACTTAGCCGCCACGTTTGGGAACGACTCAAATTTGGTACTCATCATGGATATGAGGTACCCGGGGTCTCCCACGTTTGTGTTGAACGCTCACGAGGCAAATGTGAACTCTGTTGCATGGCACCCAAACAAACAGGCACTTGTCACTGGGTCAGACGACTGTCAGGCAATGTACTGGGACTTGCACGAGTTGAACAGCTTGAGCGAGGGAAAAAGAAAAGATTTGAGTCCAGAATTTCAACAGAGAGTGAACAAAAATAACAACTCTGTGCCGTGGAATAAAAATGGTGGTGGATACTTGAAAAGCAATTTGTTGGAGTATCCGAACAAAAACTACGTTGACCCGTTGGAGATCAACCACGTTGGCTGGAACAAATTTGGTGACTGGCTTGGTGTGGTGTCTGGGAAAGGTTTCCAGGCTGTCAAGCTATAGCATAAAGGGCTACTTAGGGTTTGATGTTATGGGTATCAACTAATATATTCAATGAACTGTACTCTAGAGAAACTGCTTTTTAGAGTATGTTAGAATTGAACTCTTTTTTTGAAGCTATTCAAATGTTTCTTGAAAAATCTTCCCCAACTTTGAACCGTCCTCGATTGGCCATTTTTAAAGATCTTTTAGACATAATCTAGTTTTTGTATGACAAAATGCTTTAATGCAATTCATTGCTCTTATTGCGTCGTCAATCCAATGCACTTCAACTTTTGGTAGCCATCTTTCTGTAGACTTTCCAACGCCAACTTCTTGTCCAAATTGATGTCCTGAATCAACGCCTCCTTTGTCGTGTAATCCAACTCGGGTCTCAAATACCCAAGAACGTTGAACTTTATGTCAGCACCGTAGAAGTTTGAGTCAAATTCGTGAATTATGTGGATCTCTACCGTTTTCTGTTTGTTATGATAAAATGGGTTCCATCCAATTGACAACACATATGGGTAAACTTCATCTAACTCTTTTGTACTCAAACTGGATCCATAGCTAAATTCTATTTCGCGGTCTTTGATTGTTTTCTTCTCTACGTTCTCACCAGTTTTCTCGATCTTACAAAACCCAAAATACACCCCAGTGTTTAAGTCTAAGATGTCTTTCGGAAGCGTCTCAATAGGAACATTTGCAGTAGGAATTCCGAGATCTGAGGAGCCTCTACCAAATCCAGATACAATATGACTGCGAGCGCTCAAAGGAAACGGTTTCTGTGGTGTTTCAGGAACTGTAGCTCTCATAGGCTTATTTTGTTTTGTTGAAATTGTTGATTACTAACGGCTGATATTAACTTTCTTGATTTTTACGTCCGAGCTACTGGAATATACTGGAACATCATCACTGAAGTCACATGATCTGAAAAAAAAATTCTTTAAAAGATGAATATTTGGAGAAACTTTTATCAAAATTAATCCATATCAGTTACTAGTTTTGAAAAATATGTCTGAGAAAGAAGATTTTTTTGCACCTGTTGGTGAAAGAGCTGAACAAGTTTTGGGAAGTACTAACAATGAGGTTGTCCAAACTGGCGCACAAGACAATGAAGGAAGACCAGTTCAAGAAGTCGAGTCATTGTGTATGAACTGCCACAAAAACGGTACCACGAGAATGTTGTTAACCAAGATCCCCTTTTTCAAGGAGATCATTTTAATGTCTTTTGAGTGTCCACATTGCGGCTTCAAAAACAGCGAAGTGCAGTCAGCTTCCGAGATTTCCGAAAAAGGCAGCAAATATATTTTGAAAATCGAGGATTCAAAAGATTTCAACAGACAAGTGGTAAAGTCTGAGTCTGCTTCATGTAAGTTTATCGAGTTGGACACTGAGATCCCCCCAAAGAAAGGGCAATTTATCACAGTTGAAGGTTTATTAACGGAGATGATTGAAGATTTAGAAGGCGATCAACCAAAAAGAAAAGAAATTCAACCAGAAATTTACGACAAGATTGACGCATATATCAAGAAAGTGAAGAGTTACATCAATGCCGAAGAAAACACATTGCCATTGACCCTTGTCGTGGACGATCCTGCCGGAAACTCTTGGATTGAATACATTCCAAACGAACCTGCCCATAAATGGTCTAAAGTTGAATATTTCAGATCACTTGAACAAAATTTTCAATTAGGATTGCTTACTGAAGAAAGATATGCTCAGCTTAAGGCAGAAAGAGAGAATGCTGGTGTTTCTGATGAGCCAAAACCATTGGCTACTGGGTTTGCATCAGACAACTCGGAAATTGAAAACTTTTCAAATGAAGTGCAGGTGTTCACAGCTACGTGCCCAACATGTTATGCCATTTGTGAAACACACATGAAAACAGTGAACATTCCACATTTCAAAGACGTCATTATTATGAGTACTTTGTGTGATAAATGCGGTTACAAATCTAACGAAGTCAAGACCGGTGGTGCCATTCCAGAAAAGGGCAAAAGAATTGTTTTGAAGTGCGATGATCCTGAGGATTTGAAGAGAGATATATTGAAATCTGAAACTTGTCATTTGGTAATTCCGGAAATTAATTTGGATTTGACACCAGGAACATTAGGCGGAAGATTCACTACGCTTGAGGGTTTGTTGAGACAAGTTCATGACGAGTTACAAGAGAGGGTTTTTTCGCAAACTTCTGATTCCATGGATGGTGAAACTAAAAGCGCTTGGGAAACTTTTTTCAGCAACTTGGAGAAAACTTACAATGGTGAGTTAAAATTCACTTTGATGATGGAAGACCCTCTTGCTGCTAGTTATATTCAAAACGTATACGCCCCAGATCCAGACCCAAATATGGAATCTGAGGATTACGAAAGAAGCAACGAAGAGAACGAAGATTTGGGTATCAATGATATGATTGTATAGTCTTTGATATGTGTTAACCGGGGTAATTTGTACTTTTTAATGAAGGCACAAGAATAAAATGTGCCTATAATGAACTTTGTAGTATCTTTGTTGCATAGTATACTTTATTTGATCGTGCTTTGTTGCTACATGGTGCACTCCAAAAAAACGTATAAAACTCATAAACTTCTCCTAATTTAAAGTGTGTAGTTGCATAGTTCTAAACAGGCTGTACACTTGAACTGTGGTATCATACTGCATGTATGATATTTGCAAACAAAATAGACTACTCATCGAGTAGCTCAATTGATATTTTACATCGATCTCCTATATCTGATTAAGCTAATTAGAGATCTGAATTATACATTAGCGTCAAAAAGTTGTGTAGATAGACTTGTGTAAAGAGCTGATCACTCACCCCACCGTGGATCTTGCGCCTAATTGACTGGAGATCAACACTTGGATTCACAATATTAGGTCACGAGCGCTGTATGTATTGTATCTCTTTGCAAAGCCCCTACTTTCACAAAAAATAGAACAAACGTCTAATGGTTTAAGTAAGTGAAAAGAAACTTTGACATCAAAGTCCGAGATAGTTTAGTGGCTAGAATCCCCGCTTGTCGCGCGGGGGACCGGGGTTCAATTCCCCGTCTCGGAGTATTTTTTTTACATATTTTTAATGTACTCTATTTTTCCGTTGGCAGTTAACGAAAGTACACTCAAAGAACAGATTTAATGGGTGCGTTTGACTCATTTGATGTGTCGCGCCTATTTTTTAGTGGGCGATCACAGATGGGCGTCAGTCAATACCAATGTTATACGAGTCAAAATTTTCAATAGCCTTTTTTCGGAGTTGAAACTGTAAACTTCCGATATAAAGTGAATAAGAACAGCAATTCAATAAAGATCAATATCAGCGAACGAACCTGAAGTGATGATATATCGCTTACAATAGTCGAACGCAAAGGAGTTTCTCCATTGATTTAATTAATCTCGATCACTTGAGCTAAAAATAATAAAATTTAAAACTGTCAGGTTTGACTATTATAGCCGATAAAACCCCGGGTACAGACGCACTACCCGATATTCTCCATCTAAAGATGGCGCACCTAATTTTCAAAACCCCCCACGTTTCCGGGCGTTATAAACTGCTGAATAAGTGCCTGGGGTAATTTTCAAATCAAAAAAAAAAAGCAAAGAGAAAAAAAAATTCCTTTTTTTTTAATATAATTTCGTCGTGTTGAAAACTCAAGTATGTACGCAAGAGTTTTCAAGAGAACTGCTTACCTTTCAGGGGCTTTGGCAGTGAGTAGTGTTGTCGCTAATGAGTATTTAAATCAAAGAGTTGTTCATAATGATGCGCAAGTGCAAAATGCTGATAAGTTCAAGCCAATAGTCACCAATAGACCTGCGCCTCCTAGCAGAAGTGAGTTAATTGACAGCTTGAAGAAAACTGAAGAGTTTGACGTTTTGATTGTTGGTGGAGGAGCTGTAGGCTCCGGAACTGCTGTCGATGCTGCTACCAGAGGTTTGAAAGTCGCGTTGGTCGAGAAGAACGACTATGCTTCAGGAACATCCTCTAAATCAACTAAGATGGCCCACGGAGGTGTCAGATACTTAGAAAAGGCGGTTTTTCAGCTTTCGAAAGCCCAGTTGGATCTTGTTATCGAGGCCTTGAACGAAAGAGCCTCTATTGTATCTAACGCTCCTCACTTGGCCTCTATCTTGCCTATCATGATCCCTGTGTACCACTACTGGCAAGTTCCTTACTTCTATGTTGGTACCAAATTATATGACATCTTTGCCGGCTCCCAGAATTTGAAACTGTCTTACTTGTTGTCAAAATCCAGTGCCAAGGCAATTGCTCCGATGCTTGATGATAAAGACTTGGTTGCAGGTTTGGTTTACCACGACGGTTTGTTTAACGATGCTAGAATGAACGCAACTTTGGCTATTACTGCCATCGAAAATGGTGCTACGTGTGTGAACTACACAGAGGTCAAGCAGTTGGTCAAGGACCCTGAAACCGGAAAATTGAAGGGTGCAATCGTTGAAGACAGAGAGACTGGTGAGACATTCGAGGTCAGAGCCAAGTCTATTGTCAATGCTACAGGACCATTTGCTGACACAATTTTGGAGATGGACAAGAACCCAGATGGAAAGCCACCTTCTGTGGCACAGTTGCCAAAAATGGTTGTTCCAAGTGCCGGTGTTCACATTATTTTGCCAGAATACTATTGTCCAAAGGATATGGGTTTATTAGATGCACTGACAAGTGATGGCCGTGTGATGTTTTTCTTGCCATGGCAAGGAAAGGTTTTGGCTGGTACAACCGACACACCACAAAAACAGGTTCCAGAATACCCAATTCCTACTGAAGCAGAGATTGATGACATTATCAAAGAGTTGCAAAAGTACCTTCAGTTCCCAGTTAGAAAGGAAGACGTTTTGAGTGCTTGGTCTGGTATTAGACCTTTGGTTCGTAACCCAGATAACGTCACGGGCGACAATGTCGGTCTGACTCAAGGATTGGTGCGTTCGCATCTTATTTACAAGACAAAATCAGGACTTTTGACCATATCTGGAGGAAAATGGACTACGTATAGAGAAATGGCACAGGAAACTGTGGACAATTTGGTGAATGACTTCAAATTCGACAATGCTAAGCCTTGCGCTACAAGAAACATGAAATTGGCAGGTGGTGAGAACTACGATGCTAACTTCTCCTCGAGATTGATACAGAAGTACAATGTGCCAGAAAAAATTGCTACACATTTGGCTAAGAACTACGGTACTCGTGCACCTCTTATTTTAGAGTTGTACAATGCCAATGAGGAGAACCAGACACCAGTTGTAAAGCAAGCGGGTAAGCCAGGAACATACGAGGACTTTGAGTTCCCATTCACCAAAGCTGAGCTTTTGTACAGCATAAAATACGAGTACACAAGAACTCCAGTTGATTTCTTGGTAAGAAGAACAAGATTGGCATTCTTGAATGCCAGAGAATCTCTCAAAGCCGTTGACAATGTTGTGGATGTTTTAGCCAAAGAGTTGAAGTGGAGCAATGACACTAAGAAGAAACAGAGAGAGTTCGCTGTTGACTACATCAGCAAGATGGGCGTTTACCAGACCAAATGAGGTTATTTTGAAAACTTTTTTGCTTTGATGAAAACAGTCTACGAATAAATCAAATTATCTTTATACATTTGTCTCTTTATTCAATCATAATATTAAGCGTAATCAAACAATATCTAAATCCATCATTCCGTCACCAAAATCGTCCTTGCCATCCAACTTGTCCAAACTCAACGGGTCCAACACGTCCAGATGCTCCAACTCGTTTGGTACCGCAGTAGGTGCGGTTGAAACGGCAGGATTAGCAACAGAATTGGAAGGTACAGAATCTGGTACGTGGCCATCAGAAGCAATTGCAGTCTGATCTTCAGTTTCCTTCTTTGGTTGGTCTGCGCTACCCTCCTTTCCATATGCTTCATTCTCCTTGACAAGCTCTTCGTATTTCTGCTTTGCAATGTTTTCTAACTTGATTGCATCATTGTAAACAATTGACCCTTCCTGGTTGTATGTTCGTGCGTTCACAAACATCAAATTCATGTCCTCCATGAATTGATCCAACTTGTAATACACATAACCAGAACTTTTTTTCTTGATCTCCTTCAATGAAATCGGCTTGTGAATGATCTTGTAGTAATCTGGGTACAACTTCCGTGACGGCTTTTCTTTGAAAAGCTCACTCAAGTATCTTGTTGGCGTGCCTTCGTACTCTGGCATTGTTTCACCATACTCTTCAACAGAGTCAATAATAGCCTTAATCTGCTTTTGTAAACGCTCTCGTTCATCTGGTGTGAGCAGAACCACATTCAGTGGATCTACGTCGAGTAACTTTCCACGACCTCTTCCGCGGCCTCTTCCACGGCCACGACCTCTTCCACGACCACGCTTCTTAACTGCGAATGCCTCTTCATCTTCATCAACTTTCCGTTTTTTTGGTGGCTCGTCATAATCAATGAAATCATCCAAATCCTCGTCAATTTCAGTGATAACGGGTCTTGGGTTCAACTTCTTGCGGCCGCGTCTCTTTTTAGGAGCATCATCGTCTTGTTCAGCAATTTCATCCTCTACCAATCCATTAGCTTTTGACCATTCGAATTCGGACATACTTTCATCTTTGTAGGAAATCTGTTTCTTCTTTCTAACTCCTTCAACCACAATTTTTTTCTCAAGATCGATTGGCTTTTTGTAGTATTCAGGTAATTCACTGAATTCGTATAATCTAGAAACATTTGTATTGTGTTCTTTGTTTCTCTCTTGCCACTCTTTCTCGATCTGTTCATCAATTTCTTTGAAAAGTACTTTCTCGTTTTCGTTACGAGCTAAAATGTCATTTAATTCATCAGCAGTCAATTCCTCTTCTTCTTCGTCGTGGTCATGATGAGCCTCCATTAACTGTCTCAACAATGCTTCCTGCTCCTCAGCAGTCGATTTATTGTCGAATTTACCAGCTTGAATGACTTTACCGTCAATATCCAACTTCTGGTGCGCCCTTTCCAAAACTGTTTGCTCCACAGAGTCCTGAGTAATTAATCTCAAAATTCTCACCTCATTCTTTTGTCCAATTCTATGTGCTCTATCCTGAGCTTGTAAATCTTGATGAGGATTCCAGTCTGTATCAAAAATGATAACTGTGTCGGCAGTTTGCAAGTTAAGACCCAAACCACCCGCTCTTGTAGACAATAAAAAGGCAAAGTATTCACTATTTGGCTCATTAAACACTTTCAAAAGCTTGGTACGATCATCTGATTTTGTTCCACCGTCCAATCTCAAATATTTGTATCCACGAAGATTCAAAAAATCTTCCATAATGGTCATGACCGTAGTCATTTGAAAAAAAAGCAAAACCCTATGGCCTGTTGCTCTGAATTTAGGCAAAATTCTGTCTAGAATTTCGAACTTACCTGAAGTTCTCCATATCATTTCATCAGTCTCGTGGGTAGGATTGATCAAATCTTCTATTTCATCATAAACAAACGGATGGTTAACAATTTTTTTCAACTGCATAATAGTATTGTTATTACCTTTTAATGGATAAAGTTTTTGCGTTTGTTCATCATAGCCGAATAATGCCTGCTTTTCCAACATATGCTTATACAAAACGTTTTGAATAGCAGACATTTTGCACTTGATAACTTTTTCGACCTTATTTGGCAAGTCTTTCTCCACATCTTTCTTCAATCTTCTAAGCAAGAATGGTCTCAAAACCTTGTGCAATCTTCTGATGACTAACAAACTCTCCTCCTCACTCAAATCCATTTTTTCTTGAGTACCAGTACTGGCGAACGGAGAGTTGAACCAGTCATCAAACGAAGTAACAGAATTGAAAATTTTTGGCAAAACAAAGTTCAATAATGCCCACAATTCAGGCAAATTGTTTTGTAAAGGAGTACCTGTCAAGATCAATCTATAATCAGTTCTGTAATAAGTGGTCAATGTGTGAGACAATTTACTCTTATTATTCTTCATTCTGTGACCTTCATCTATGATCATATGAACCCATTTAATTTTGGCCAACAATGGACGATCTTTGAGAACGTATTCGAAAGTTGTGAGCAAGATCTGGAAGTTTTCTGTTCTAATATCATGCTGCATATGTCTTCTTTCGTTGGGTGAACCTTTATACGTGATTTTCTTCACACTAGGAGCCCATTTGTCGAATTCTAAATTCCAATTAGTTAATGTTGATAACGGAACGATAACCAAGAATGGACCTGCAACTTTTTTGACTTCCACTAAGTATGTAATCAACGAAATAGTTTGAATGGTTTTACCCAAACCCATCTCGTCTGCCAAAATACCGTTCAAGTTGTTATTAAACAACGAGACCATCCATTGAAGACCTTTCAACTGGTACTCTTTCAAAGTTCCACCAACTAAAATTGAAGGCTGTTTTGTAACGACCTCCTTCACTCTATGTGCCACATTATAATAGTCAAGATCAGTACTGTCGGTATCATCACCATATTGTTTCTTGAACTCTTCCTCATCTTTGAAAGCAGCATGATATTTGCTCAACTCCCTGGTTTCTCTCTGTTGTTCTTTAACGGACTCCGTCAAAGAAGACAAGAATTGGTTTGTTTGTTTCAAAAGCGTAGTGATTCTCGTATCTTTTGCCTGATCCAACAACTTGATATATGCTTCTTCATCGTTAGCTTTCAAAGCTTGCAAACGTTTCTTTGCGTTTCTCTCAATTCTCTTAGCTTCTTCTTTTTCAGCATTGGAATGGAAGTGTCCGATAGATTTACCAAACTTCTTGTATTTCTCGAACCTCTCGGATCTCTTTGTGACTACTGCATGTGCTTTGTTTAGCTGGTTACTGATTTGTGTAATCTTCTCATTTCTTTTACTGATTCTGAGTTTCAGCTGTTGATCGTTGTATAAGTCTGCGGTGATCAACGCGTTTTCAATCATGAGTTTCTTCTGTTTGACAAAGCTTTTGTGAGAAGTGCAAAATAATGATCTTTGGAACCACTGGAATTGCAAATAAGTGCCACGAAGAGTTTTCTGTAAATCTAAAAGTTTGAGTGCTGACAAGTCAATTTGATAATCGTCATCGCATTTGGCAAAATCTTCAAGATTTTCACAAGTTTTTGCAATTTCAGCCAGAATCAATGCTTCACGAATTCGACTTGCCTCAATAACATCCAAGCCCAATGGAGCCATACCAGGGACAATGAGTCGAGAATTTGGTGAAATCAACTGCTCGTAAGAGACTTTTTCGTTGTTCAAAGGCAAGCTGAAAGTTTCTACCAAAACACTTGGGTCTTTCACAGCGACTATTTTTGAATCTGGGTACTGCTTTTCAGCTTCATAATCCACCACTGGAAGAATTGGCAGACTCACAGTAACAGGTCTGAATGAAGAAACAATGCTACTACTAGCATTGCTTGCTGGCGAGGACATAGATGCATTGTGCACGTTCTGCAAATTCTGAGGCATATTGGCATTCATCAAAGGAACACCAGGAGTCATTGCCGTGATAGGAGTTCCAGGAACACTTGGAGCAACCGAGCCCGGTTTTGGAGCTGCTGGAATCATCACAGGACTAGGCAGTGGCTGCACAAATGCGTTTTGATTACCAATGAATTCGCGTTTCGCCATCTGCACTGGTACAGGGGCTTGTGTAGGCTGTTGCTGTTGTTGGGACGGCTGCTGTTGCTGCTGGGGAGGTCTTGGCCCATGGATGTGTGCTTGTGGTTGCTGAACATTAACAGGAACCGCGGAAGGGTGAGAACTCAGAGGAACACGACGTGGTGGGAAACCTGCTTGGTTCAAAGGCTTGTTGTTCATTGAAGGAGTGCCAGGAACGCTCTGATGCTGCGACTGCGACTGCTGTTGATGATGTGGCATATACTCTTGGGAAACTCTCTTGTAGTTGTTGGAAAGAGACATGTACAAGTCCGCAGGAATTGGCTGGGAGCCAAACATCAACTTGAAAGCCAGAATCTGAATTTTGGAGTACTGCGTATCCTCAAAATTCAAAAACGAGTTTTGCATCTGCTGCTGAGGCTTTTGGGGCATTTGCTGTGGTACCTGCTGAGGGAGCTGATGATGAGGTTGTTTCTGCACACCGGGCATCTGACCTTGTTGTCGCTGATCCGTAGGTTGCTGTTGACGCGTTCTTTCCTGCTGAAATTGCGTAGAAGCTTTCAAAAAACGTGAAAGATTTTGAAATTCCTGGTTCATAGCGACATTGGGGCCAAACTGTTCTTGCAATTGTCTGCAACGCTGGAGTGTTAGTAAACTGAAAATCTTGGGGTAAACAAAGATTTTTTTTTCTTTTTATACATCGTGACTTCATATAAAGGAACATATAGAAAAAAATTTAATACATCATGATAGCACACATACCTGTATAGCACGCTGAATATTGGGTTTACTGTAAACCTGAGAAATATCCATATTCCAAAATAAAACGCGAAATTTGTTAAAAAATTAGATAAATATCTGTGTGGTGATATACAATACCTATTTTATTTAGGCGGAGACTTGGAAAACCATTTGGAATTAGAAATTAAAATCTTTTTCTCTGCCGTGGCGGTCACGTGCCTCCTCAGCATTTTTTTTTGCCAACGTAACCTTTTCATTTTCATAGGCATCTACATTGTCGTACAGTGGGAGTTGATCAACAGCTTTCGAGGATGAGAATTCGAGCACGAAAAAGGATCTCAGATACAAAAAGTAAACAAAAACTCGAAAAATAAAAATACAGGCAGTTTAAATCAGTGAAATAGGGACATTAAAGTTTTTGTTGCTTAGCTTGATAACTTGTAACTGGAAATCCAACTTTGGGTGTCGATCACGGGAACCACGTGACCAGATAAGCTTGCTAGAACCAGAAATAAAAGTAAAACACTGTGACAACAGGAGGTGAGCACGGTGACCTGGGGCAACTTTAACACACACTGTGTGCTCGCAGTGTGCTCTATAGTGTGTACTTGTACTTGTGAGGTTGCGGCCTGTTGCTGCTTCTCGAGTCTGACCTTTCAGGAGAGTGGTCCATGTAGGCACCCTTGTTTAACCTAACCCACTTACCCATTTACCCATTTACTCTTGCAACTGCCCATCTTTTACCCACTTTGAGTGTCAGTGGGACATTTTTACCTCGAAGGAAACCCCATCTTTAGTGTCAGTGTGCCAAACTGGCTACAAGCTGGCACTGGCACACCATCTGGCCCTTCGCCCGTGGCAATTTTACAGGTGTTAATCCGATACGTTCACCCTGCACTTTGCGTCCAAGATTTAAACTCGAACTCGTTGTCGCGAACACAACGAGTTGCTCAAATGTTCGGGTTTCTTGCCGTTTTTCAGGCCCTGGTGACGCGGTGTCGGTTTGTTACAATTTCCAGCTTCCAAAGCGTTCCAGAAAAAACTTGCAGGTAGTGCCAAACTTTCATCACAATAGCAATTGAGCACTTAGTAATTTTTTTGCTTTTTGTTGCCCGCAGATTCCAGATGACGTCACCCGGGCGCTGAGCTGAGCTATATAAGCAAGTGATATCACCGAAGACTCGGAAAAGTACTTCCAATATAACTCCAACACACAGAAAAACACGGAATTGACCCCAGCAGAACCCAATAATAAAAATGGATAAAACAATTGCAACAGGACTCTCATCATTGCCTAAGCCAGCACCAAAGTTGGCATCCAACGTGCTCGATCTTTTCTTGTTGAAAGGCAAATTTGCTTCCATCACGGGTGGTGGTGCAGGAATTGGGTTTGCAGTGGCCGAGGCATACGCACAAGCCGGTGCTGACGTAGCCATATGGTACAACTCCAACGAAGAGGCCATCAAGAAGGCTGCGAACTTGGAAAAGCAGTACGGCGTGAAGGCACGCGCTTACAAGTGCAGAATCACGGAAGAAGAGGAAGTGAAGAAAACGATTGATCAGCAAATTGAAGATTTTGGACGCGGTTTCGATATTGTGGTTGGGAATGCCGGTTTGGCGTGGGTCAACAAGCCATTGATCGACGAACCGGACAGCAGAAAAGCACTCAACATCATTGACGTGAACGTGAATGGATTGTACTTTTTGGCCAAGTACGTGGGACCAGTGTTCAAGAAACAGGGCCACGGGTCGTTGATTATGACGGCGTCTATGAGCGCACACATTGCCAACGTTCCACAGTACCAAACAATGTACAATGCCTCAAAGGCTGCTGTTTTGCATATGGGAAAATCATTAGCCATGGAGTGGAGCGGGTTTGCAAGAGTCAACACGGTGAGTCCCGGGTACATTGATACCGAGATTACCAAGGTTGTGGACCCAGAGTTGAAGAAAAGCTGGTACCATTTGACCCCTATGGGTCGTTTGGCCAATCCACGCGAGTTGGTTGGCGCGTACTTGTACTTTGCTAGTGACGCCAGCACATTCACAACAGGGTCCGACTTGGTTGTTGACGGTGGCTACTGTGCTATGTAACGAATATCTACGAGTTTGGTTTGTTGAGGTCAGTGTAGGTGTACTTTTTGGTCTAGTTCCTACATCTGGAGACCGCCGCAGTTTGTGGTGGGTCCCAAACCGAGAAAAGGCTACTTAGAATCAGAGAAGCCTCTGAGACAGCGCTGCTTAACGGAAAAGCGCTTTGCATGTCTGAGGCATAGCCAGGTTGGGTGTTTTTGGCAATTTACTCACATCTCACACATACACACACTCTCTCATTTACTACGTAACAATAATAATATTAACAGTGCATGTCGGAATAACGTAAGGAAAACAGATTAGAAGCCGAAAATAAAAAAAAAAAAGTAAAAAAATAAATACGACACCCGATTCTGCTGAGATGGAACAACCAACCATTGCCAGCATCGTATGTAGCGCACCATGGGTCAGCAGGCCAGCAACTAACAGCAGTCTAGTGGGATTCTTTTGGAAATGCTCAGCTCGTTCACCCACGAGCTCGTTGCCGAAGAACTACTCAAGGAGAAGTATCTCCGTAGTCAGTTTGGGAAAGCCGTTGATGTCAATGTGCTACCACACAACAACAAGGCCAAAAACAAGATCATGAACGACCGGCTCGCGTTGAACAACACGTTGCAGGGACGCGACGTTTTTGGCAACGAGAAGTTGAGTGATTCCAGTACGTACTTTGTGTGTGGGAACTGCAACAGAAACATTGCCGGTGGTAGATTTGCTAATCACATAAATCGGTGCTTGGGGGGTAGAAACTCCAAGAAAGACTAACGAAATTGACGTGTATTACTTTTGTGTACTTTTACATTGCGCTTCTGCTTCTCAGTCCCTGATGTCCTTGAACAGGTTTGGTCTTGCCAAAGCGTACTGGTTATTTTTCAACTCGTTTGGCAACTTACTGATCTTGGACCGTTCGATCATTTTCTTCAAGTCGTAAATAACGTTTTTGTCAACTTCGCTCTGTATGAACGTTATCGCCACACCTAGATTGCCTGCACGACCCGTTCTGCCAATTCTGTGCACGTACTCTTCGATATTTTTCGACATTTGGTAATTCACGACCAACAGCACGTTCGCAATGTCAATACCTCTGCCGGCTAAGTCAGTGGCAATTAGGACATCGAATTTTCCATTTTTGAGTCCATTGATAGCAAACTCTCTTTGGTCTTGGGATTTGGACCCGTGGATGACTACAGATTTGAGCCCACAAGACTTTTGTACCAAATCGTGCAACACTTCACAAGTCTTTTTGTAGTTTACAAAAACGATAATCGGAGGCTTGAACTTTCTCGAGTTGAGGAGCCTCACCAATTTCGTCTGTTTCATCTCGTCGTTTGCCACTAATTCAACTCTCTGTTCCACACTCTCTGCTGCTTTCGAAGGTGTTCCAATGGTAATGGTACGAGCGTTTTGCAAGTACTTCTGAGTCAACTTCTCAATTGCACTCGGCAATGTTGCAGTAAACATCATTGTCGTTCTTCTTTCCACACCCAATCGCACTGCCAGTGGTTCGAATTTGTCACACACGGGAAGTGCACCCAAAACGTTGTTGACTTGTTCTTCAAAGCCCAAGTCAATCATGCGATCCGCCTCATCCATAACGAGATAAAAGCACTGGTTCAAGACTAATATTTTGCGATCCAAGCAGTCTAAGAGTCGTCCCGGTGTTGCTATCAAGATGTGGATTCCGTCTTGAAGATCCAAGACATTTGACTCTAGTTGGTGGCCTCCATAGAGTGCCAGAGACCTCACTTTCAAATAGCGTGAGAACTTCTGTACCTCGTTATGAATTTGCTGGGCCAACTCTCTTGTTGGGACCAAAATCAATGCATAAGGACCGTCATTCTTTGTTTGGATGGTTATCTCTGGCAACTTGTCCAAATAAGCAAAAAGTGGCACCAAAAAACTGAGCGTCTTACCAGAGCCTGTTTCTGCTATTCCTAAAACGTCCCTTCCACTGAGCGCTACTGGGATAGCAGCTCTCTGAATTGCAGTAGGCTCAGCGTAGTGGAACTTATGTTGTAATACATCAACAATGTGTTCTGGGATCTCAGATTCCTGCCACGATCTCAATGGATGCTCGGGTACGTGACCCTTGTAAGTTATCTCGTAGTCCTCTTGAAGAATTCTCCAATCTCTAGACGTCATATCGTCAAGCCGTTTTTCCTTCCAGTGTTTATCATCCCAATTTATTTGTTTCAGTGCCACCAAATCGTCAGTCTCCGGCTCAGCTTCAACCAACGGCTCATACCCTTGTGAGGTGTCCTCAGTTTCGTCCCACTCAAACTGAAACTTCAGTTTCTTTGGCTTTTTGGGCCTCGTCACAGTTGTATCTGGTTCTGAGGGCTCCGACAGCACAGACTGTGGCAGTGCTGTTTGTTTCAGGACCAAAATCAGCACGAGCTTCTCTTGGGCTCTCTTTGAGTTTGCCTGCTCTTCGATCTGCTTCTGCTTTTTGAGCTTTTCCCGCTTCGCTTTTGAGATGAACCTCGGTTTTATGATTTCTGGCATGGCGAAGACTTTTGGAAAATAGAAATAAAAAATTATAAAAATAAAAACAAAAACAATACTGAGGAAATACCAACAACTACGGGGGAACATAGAAAAGCTTACAAGCTTACAAGCTTACAAGTTCAAGATCAATTTACTGACAAATTTTATCAATGCACTCAGAATGTGTGCTTGGTCCACCTATTTACTATCAGATCCGGACCCGGATTTGGACTCAGACTCGACTATTTTCTCGTACTTCTTCTCCAACTTCGCTATGTTTTGTTTCAACTCTTCCTCCGGGCTCGGCTGGCCAAGCTTCAAAATCTTTGGCTTGAGCTCTTTGGGCAAAGTGTACTCGTCTATGGCCAAATCTTTGGCTGCCAACTGTCTTTTCAAGTACTCTATCTCGTCCTGAAGGGTCTTGATGTCGTCCTCTATCATCTCGGTACGTTCGTTCGCTTTTTTCTTGGATCTGTATGCCTCGTACACAATAATAGATCCAGCAACACTGAACACAAAAAACTCAGACAAAAACGTCGCGCCATCCTCAATAGCCTTTCTGTCGTTCAATGGTCGCACCTTTGTCTGGCTTTTGCCCAACAACGACATTCGAAGCCGTGTGTCGATGTTGTGGAGTCTCTGTGCAATATGAATGCAATTTTTTCTGAATCTGGGGTGTTCCAAGGCCTGCAGTTTCAACGCAATCTGAAGTTAGAAAAGAGCCAGCAGTGGCAAGAACACTTGGTACTTACCAGAAGCGGCTTCGCAAGCTGCCGAAGCGCCACCTGAAATAGTTTCCCACCAATTCCACTCATTACTTGCAACAAAAAAGCGCTTGCAAACTAGATCTGTATAGCGGTAACTTTTTTTCCGCGCGTTTTTTCTACTGGGGATTTGCCGCCAGTTCTACAGTGTTCCACTCATAAATCGTTATTGTATTACCAACTGTTGCCACCATAACTTACAAAACAAAACGAGACGCGCGACATACACACGCCAGCCAGCACCAGCCAGCAAAACCAAAAGTCCAAGCTCGCACACACGCTCACGCTCACAGTTGCTGCTTCATCTTGTACTTTGGCTGGATTTCGTAAGCATTTGGCTTACCGTGTTTTCTGCAGTGTTTGCAGCCGTTTTCGTCCTCGCTCTCACTCTCGCTCTCACTCTCACTCTCGCTGTTGGACCCCTCGTCGTCTTCCACCTCGTACTCGTCCTCATCATGTGGATGGAATATACAGCAGATCTTGCTCTTTTTCTTGTTCATAAACTCATTATCCACGGTATCGTCACTCCATCTTACTCTGTTTCTGGGTCTGTCGCCCACAAGCAGTATCACCACACCGTCCTGCTGGGCCCCATCGCCTGCATGCTCCACTACCGTTGTTGTTGTTGTAGTTGTAGAGGCCTGGCTTTCCCCATGCTGTGCGTTATTTCCTGACATAATTTGTGAGGAAGCAATTTAATCATGTGATTTTTTTTATTTTTTTTTTCTTTCTTTCTAAAATTTTATTTTTTTGTGATGTGGCGCAGTAGGCCAGGGAGACGACGAGAAGGGTAAATGTTTCTCGAGTTCGAATTGGAGCCTTGCACAAACATTTTTTTGGCAAAAATGCACCCGCAGAGACGCGGCCTAAACTTTAGAGTTTACTATATAGAATTCCGAGCCTTGTGGGCTCTTTGTCTCTCCAAAAAAAAAAAAGTAGTCGTTTGTAATATGCTGCGAGTGTTGTGCCATCGCGGTTATGTGCCATGTCCTGTAACTTGTATCGCCTGCGGCGCACTTTTTCTCTTTTCTGATTTATTTTTCTTCTCTGTTTTATTTTTTTTTCTTGTATCTTTGCAACTCGAGGAATTGAATTGTGCAATCTACTGATTTCAACAAATACAACAATTAACAGAGAAATTTCATTTGCTTTGTTTCTCAATTGCAAGAAACACTTTCAAGTCTAGTCCAAACTACTGTTTGCATTATCCAGCGCATTTTCACAGGTGTGACATTTTTGGCAAAAAAACTTTGTGTCATAACGGTCTGAAAATTGGTAAAGAAAAAAAATAAAAAAAAAACAAAAGTACCATTGAAGAAAACAAAAGTGTCATCAGTCCTAGTAGAGCCACTACTGCTGCAAAAGAAAATCACACTATATTATAAACGATGTCAGACGATAAAGGTCATGGGTCGACGGATTTCGTCAAGAAGCTATTCATGATGCTCGAACAAAATAGGTACCATGATGTGGTGAGGTGGACCAACAAAGGAGACAGTTTTGTTGTTTTAGACACTACAGAGTTTACTAAAAAAATACTACCACAACATTTTAAACATAGCAACTTTTCCAGTTTTGTTCGACAGTTGAACAAATATGATTTTCACAAGATAAAGTTGAGCAGTGCCGAGAAACTCGAGGAGAATCTCGGAGAAGGTGCTTGGAAATTCAGACACCCAAACTTTCAGATGAATAACACAAATGCTTTGGAGAACATCAAGAGGAAGGCTCCGAGTCAGAAGAAATCTGACGAATTGTCGGTTGAGATGCTTAACCCATTGAATAAAAAGCTCCAAATGGTCACCGAGGACTGCAACAATTTACGGTCTAGCTTGAAAGATATGAACACAAAGTTCAATCATGTAATGAGATCTCTTTTGGATTTACGCACAACAAATATGAAATATCGAGATGCTGTGGTCACATTGGCCCACTGCATGTCAAATAGTGGTATCAAGATTCCTCCATTAGATTTACCAGACGTTGAATCATCAGTTTTTATTTCCGACTACCGCGACCAAGATCACAAATTGAGCAGGGACTCGATCCCGCAGGTTCAGCACCAAATGCCGATGACACAGGTGACCCACATGGCCCCTGTTACCCAAGCTCCAGTGCAACAAATTCAACAACCGCCTCAGATGCCCCAATTGCAGCATATTCCATCTTCACAACAGATCCCGCAAGTGGCACAGGTGCAACAAATGTCCAACATGCCGATAGCTCAACAGCAGGGCCTGCAACAGTCTTTACAATCACAAGCTCATGAACAGACGCAGCAAAATCAACAAGCCCAACAAAACCAACAAAATCCCCAAAACCAGCAGAATCATCACCAAGACCAGCAAAATCATCAAAGACAACAAAGCATTCAAAGCCAGTCAACCCATCAAAGACAACAGAGTCTTCAGAGCCAGCAAGAACAGCAACAACAACAACAACAACAACAACAACAACAACAACAACAACAGCAACAACAGCAACAACAGCAACAACAGCAACACCAGCAACACCAGCAACAACAACAGCAACAGCAACAACAGCAACAACAGCACCAACAGCACCAACAACAACAACAGCAACAGCACCAGCAGCACCAGCAGCAACAACAACAGCAGCACCAGCAACAGCCACCGCAGCTGGCCCAGCTGACGTCAGAACATATTCTTCCAGGAATTTATACAGGAAGCCCATCAAATCCAATTGGGCCTATGCAAGCAAATTCTGTCCAGATTGGTGATACCGGTGGTAGACACGTGCTTTTGGTTGAAGACGACATGGTATGTATCAATTTGTGTCGTAAATTTCTCTTGAAATACGGCTGTACGGTGGAGATTGTGACTGATGGTTTGACAGCTGTCTCTGCGGTAAGCTCGAAGCAGTATGATCTTGTTTTGATGGACATTGTGATGCCCAACTTGGATGGTGCTAGTGCGACATCACTTATTCGGGAACTGGGTGTTAGAACACCGATCATCGCCATGACCGGTAACGTGGAGGATGATGCATTGAGAAAGTATTTACTCAACGGTATGACAGACATTTTGGCCAAGCCTTTTACTAAAGCAGATTTATATTCTATTTTGGAGAAACACTTGATCAACAAAAATAGATCAGGGTCCACCAGTGTTGATGCACAGCTTTCACCGCAACAGGAAAAGGATATCAGTATGAATGGAGGCGTAACCAACACCAGTACTGACAATGGACATAGTATTGAACACAACAATGGCAATGACGTTAGTAACGAGATCGCCATGGGAGTAGCGTCTTCTAATCTGTCACAACAAAGACAAATTTCTCTGTCAGGCACACCATACCAGGGACTTGCACCGCCTGGTATGTCAATTCCGGTTCCAGTACAAGCACCCGTTCAGGTACCAGTTCAGGTACCGGTACAAGTGCCAGTACAAGTTCCCCAACAGCAACTTTTACAGAACAACAACATGATGCATATGTCTCAACCAATGCCGAATCTCATGAAGTCAGAAAACGAACCATCTTTATCACAACTCTTACCTGCGGAAGCGTTGAACAATTTCAGCGAATTAATGGAGCCGGCCATGAAAAAGCAAAAGATGGAATGAATAGATAGATTTATTGTGCCTTTATATTATTTTTACGGAATGCTTTGAATTTTTGATTTTTTTTTTTTTTTTTGCTTAACGAATGTAACGACAATTCTATGTGTAATATGTATTCAATTTTTACGTAAAGATTTCAAAATAACTGCTACATGTATATGAATTTGGTACAGTTATCATTGTTTACGAAATCACTTATATTACTGTTATTATTTTTGGAATGCTCTACCCGTCTAAACCTAATTCTATGCCTTCTTTCTTCATCTGATACTTCAAGTCCTTGACTGCCTTTTTGTGTTTTTTCAGCTGTTCGTGTGAGAAATACTGTTTCTCACTCTTGAAGACCTTATTACACACAACACATTCAAAAACTTGTTCCACAATCTCTTCTGGGTCATCTGTTTCATCGTCCTGCGATTTCTTCTCATTATCATACTCGTACTCGTATGTGTAGTTCTCCATTTGAGCTACATCATCTGGATCAAATTTCTGCCAATCTTGGATCTCAAACTCTTGCCTCTTTTTTTCCTTGTCCAACTTCATTTGCTCAAACTGCTTTTCCATTTCGATCCTCTGCTTCTCCTTTCTTTTCTTTTCCAAAATCTCCACGCCTTTCTTCACTCTGACGTCTCTCTTTTTTATGAACGATACAAAAGACCGCACAGTTTCATTGTACTCTTTCTTTGCGGCATCTCTAGCCTTCTTATTAGTTTTCTCGATTGCCCTTCTAGTTCTTCTATCCAATCTGGACGAGTACTTGTAATTATCTTTCCAATAAAACGGCTTCACAGTCGAGAAGTTAGTCCAAGTAGCGTAAAACTCTCTGACCTGTGTCTCGTAGTCACTTGTCGAGCTGCCAAATCTTGGGTACTTTAGGTCTCGTTCGTCTATCTGGTCTGTAATCTCAAAATCGTCCACAAAATGCTCGAATCCCTCCAAACCTTGAGTTTTACCACTTGCAACCTCCTCGGAAGCAATAGTTTCAAAAACGCGCCCAGCTACCCTATAAAATCCGGCAATACTGTCGTCGTATCTCTGGTACAATGTTGCATCAAAAAATCTCATCAAATCATCAGATGTAACCCCAATTTCCTCCTCATTATACCCGTACTCATCGTCAAACTCGGACCCTGCACCTGCTCCACTTCCACCACTCAATATCTGACTTTTGTGTGAGTCGTACCAAGCTCTCTCTTGTGGATCACTCAAAACCTCGTACGCGGCTTTGATCTCAGCAAAAATTCGCGTACTTTCTTCAACATTCTCGGGGTTTTTGTCCGGGTGGTGCTGGAGAGCTTTCTTTCTGTAGGCCTTCTTTATCGTACCATCGTCCGCATCAGCCTCCACGCCTAACAACTCATAGTAGTCTTGCTTCATGTTCAGGTTATCCTCAGTCTTTGATGGAAAATTTGTGTGTCAAATCTCACGTGACCAAAAAAAGGAGCGGAATGCCGCTCTCGGGAACCCGCGAATTTGATGATAGATATTGGATTATTATCATGAGTTTTAGCAGATTTCCACAGATTGTCGCACGTGTTTAGTTGTTATTGAGTGATTTTACACCATTGTGGGAACCTGGAGGCCGCCAACAGCAGCTGTCCAGGGACAAACCCTTCTCTTTTCAAATTCATGTAATGTCAGAGACACGTCTTTATATTATCTTTAATATACACTAAATTACAGCGAGGAGCCTTGCTTGCCTTTCCTTACTTTGTCCTTTTTGTCCGAGATCAAATTCTGCTTCAAGAGTTCCATGTAGCTCTGCAAAAAGATCTGCTGGTGCTCCAAGTTCTTGAGTTTGACGTTTGTGTATTTGGACTCATTGATGAACACACCGTCAGTATCTTTGCCAGTCTTTTTGTCGGAATCTGTATCGGCAGTGATCGAGGTAGTAAACAATCCATCATAGAGTGATTTTTCCTTGAGCAACTTGAATTTCTCCTTATTCTGTAGTATTTCGTCCATCTTCTTGATTTTCGCATTCAAATCTTCAAGCCTAGTTATTTGCTGGCCGACAACCGCAGATTTCTCCTGATATTTTACTCTCGACTCATCGATTTTGCCGCTAAGAGTCTCTATTTTGTCCTGGCGCTCTTTGATCTCCTGTTCAACCTCTTCAATGAGAAAATTTTGCCTTTCAGCTGACACCTTATCCTCCTTCAAGATTGTTTCGATCTCTGATTGCTCCTCTAATTTTTCGTCAACTTCGCAAAGTTCGTTTTTGTCTAATGGCTCCAACTTCGCAGCAGAATACAACTCTTCAATATTCCCCAATTTATCCTTCCCCGAATACTCTCTAAAGCTATTTAACTTTGTCAAAAGCAACTTTTCGTTCTTTGTCATTTTGATAATTTCATTGTTCAATCTTTCAAACACTTTTTCCTCTCTCATGATACCTTTATCTAAGTCTAACTCGTTCTTGTACAAGCTTTTTATATTAGAATTATTGTTTTCCATCAATATTTGCACGTAGTTTCCCAATACATTGTTTAAGTTGAGAAAAAGTTTATAAAAATCGGTCAACTTTATGAGTTGCAATGATCTTATTTTCACGAGACGAGTAAATTGCTTTTTGTAGTTTTCAAAATCGTCAAAATGATCACCATTGTTCATCTCTTCTTTCTCATACTCTTGGCGAAAACTTTTCAACGTTTCGATAAACTCATTCTTCAAAAGCTCTAAATTTGTAGCAGTTTCGGTTGAGAAGCTCGTTTCTAACTTCCGCTTCTTGCTGACTGATCCGCCGCTGTTCAATAAAACGCTTCTAGGGTGAATAATGTTCAATCTTTTCATTTGAGTATCGTCCAACGTTTTTTCGACGTAATCTAAATAATTATCATACTCGTGGCAACACTTGTTAACCAAAGTGTCGATTTGCTTGAATATTTCTTGATTTATGTTAATATCGTAGTATTTCAAGTCAAACTTGTCAAGCGACTCTTTAATTATTTCTTTTACTTCAAAGTCATTCAACGCAACGTCTTTTGGATTGAAACCATTATGAAACTCGCAATTTTTGAACCATTTCTCAAAATCAGGACTGAACTTTGATGCAAACTCATCTGCAGGCTTCTTTGTATACCTTAATACCAAGAAGTTCTCTATAATTTTCTTTAAAACACTCATGTCATCCAATACCAAATCAAGCTTAGTGACGTTCTCATCTATGTGATCTTGTTTTTTGAGTTTTTTGTAAATCTCATCACCAAGAAGTAGAGCAGAATGGCTTATGCTCCCAAAACTAATGAATCTGATAATTGGTAACAATTGAGGGTACTTGATCAATCTATTTTTTTTACCATGGACCTCCAAGAATCCAGTTCTGAGCTTTCTCAAATAAAAATGTTCCAAATTCAGATTGTTGTTGAAATCGATAATATAATCAAACTTTGTGAAATTATTGTAGTCTAAAAAATCAAAGTGATCAGGCTTGTTTGTGAAGAATTGAAATTTCAACTGATTGATCGTGATCAAGTGAACCGTCAAGCAGTAATCATGACTATTGTTATTTTTCAAATACTTTCGCAATTTTTTCTCTTGTGTCAGCAAACGCTTAATCAAATATGGATCTTCCTTTTTCTTGCTGTCATTGATCCCCGAGCCAATAATCTCACCAGCGTCACTTTCGTCGTTATTCAAATGTTTTTTGCTCTTTTTGGAGCCAGCATCTTTCTCAAAAAGCTTAGTACCAGCGTATCTTTCGTAATTCACAAAACGACCAGTGAGCAAACTCTCCACAAAATCCAACTCTTTTGTGTTATTGGCCAACACCAAAACGTTGTATTTACGACTTTCATTATTCAACGACTCGTAATAATCAATAATCTTGTTGAAGTTCGTAAACTTACCACTCACATTTTTGAGCAGCTCTTTCGTGTTCATCAAGAGCATGTTCTTGGGTATATAATGGTCAATCAACAAATAAGGATTGAATGCTACACAGTTCAAATTATGAAGTAAAAGTTTGAGCACTTGTTGATCACTCAATTTAGTTCCGGCATCAACGTTCAGTTCAGTGCCGGTGAAACACTTAATCAAGTGGCTCTTATGCAATTTCAAAATCAACTCATTGATATCCAGCTGGAACGTCGTCGCCTTAGAAGGAAAATAATAAACGTTGTCTTTATTTTTTGACTCGACCAAATTGGCTAGATTCATATTGAATTGGTAGTGTTATAAGTGAAAGAAAATCAAAAAGGAAAAAGAAAGTAAGAGGAAATTCAAAAAAAAAAAATAAAAATAAAAAAGTCCGCGTTCATAAACTGAGCAACTCACATTGTTATGTTCTGACAGAACTTGACATTGAAAAATTACAATGAAAAAGGAAATGGAAAACAACAAAAATAAATGAACGTTTGCTGAAGTTTCGGCAGAAAAAATTAATTTGGAGTACTTCACGTTTTTCTGCGTTACTTTGAGGCAGTGCTTTGTTCTAAGAGTAAGTGCTGGTGACGTTCACAAGCTCTTCAGCCGTGATGCTGCGTTCAATCATTTGTTCTGTAGGATTAAAATAATGCTCTGGGACATCTATCCCCAAAACATCTGTGCTTGGTAATTGATACTCGAAAGGTCAAGTGTATGGAAAGAGTTCGAGTGTTTAAGCTCAGCTGAGACTCAATGGGAGATTTTGTAGTGTTTTGGAGACTTACGGCCGAGTCGTCACGAGTCTGACCCATATTTGTTAGGCACCTTGCACTGTCATTTTCTTTAAATTCCAAGATTGTATGACAGTGAATCTGGACGCCAACTTTTGATCAAATGCTTGATATTCTGCAAAAGTGCATGCCAGTGAGCTCAAAACACTTCGGAATCAGATACTGCCGCCTGTGCCATTGGCTTTGATCAGCTGTTGCGAATATCGTGGGAACTCATCAAATGCTGTCAGAACCGCGGATCATTCAACGGTGCAAAGGTAAAAGCAAACAAAAGCAAACAAAAAACCTAGAAGGGACTATAAAGGAACACTTTGAGCTTGAAAATTATTTATTTTTGCACTCATTGCAGTTTTGCAACATTTTTGCAACATTCTGCAACATCTCTGCGTGGTCCAGATAGAGGTAGAGACTTTATTAGACTTTGATATCTTTGTTAATAGATTTCTGGAGCCTCGCGCACGCATGTCGGGCAAAAGTTCGACTCCGTTTTAACTGGATTTTAGGTAGTGTTCGCATACGTTTGCTGGGTGTATGTGTGCGTGAACTTTAATAATATAATGCACACTCGGGTTCTGGTACTTTTCGACTATCCAAAAAAATACAATTTTACGCAGACAGAAAAACAAGTTTGGAGTCTGGATTTTGCCCTGTGTTTAAAGTTCCACAAAGTTGTACTGGAGCCATATGGTGCCATCTGGAGCTATCAACAGATACGCGATGGTCTAGCACTTCGACTTTGATTGCTTTCTTTTACAAGTGGAATGAATTGTACACGTTCTGAGCACTCGAACGAGCTCGGGGATTTCCATAAAAGTATTTTGAGTGGTGTGCATTGTTTGGCCCTTTTGGGGTTCGTCTTGGAAGGATAAACGGCCTAGAGTTGAGCTAAAAACTGATTTGCAGGCCCGGTATTATTCTTTCTCTGTGGAAGTGCAAATATAGCCTAATGAGATCAGCTGAGCGGGAACCAGGAAAGTTGAAAGCTCGGGAAACTAATGAATTGCAGAGTATCTGTGGTCGCCCAGCTGCCTCCAACTTTATGATACCGATATTCACCAGCCGGCACACACGATATCGCCAGATTATCCAGTTTTGCACAATGCACATGCAAAAAGCAACTGTGTAAGACCTGAAGTGTGAGCTCCGGGTCAGGTATGTGAAGCACGACGTTGCGCTGTGACAACCGCAAATGTGGGGACAAGTCAATCACGTTTCGATAACGTCATAAGGTTTGAACGTAAAATACGAAGCAAATTCCAGTTTTATCGTAATTACGTGGGATTTACCGCTGTAGTGTCTCACTAAATCAGGTGCAATCTCACGCTAAGCCTGACTTAGCCAGTCGTCCAGTTGGTTGTGCTGGCGAGTGACGTTATGGAGCCACAGGCCACAGGCACCTGGAATTACGGAGTTTTGCTGTTTTTGCCAAGTTTGTTCTATCTAGGAACTCTCTCAAACTTTAATCAAGTAATATTTTTTTGTCTAAGTCTCGACGCTAGCCCCACAAACAGAAGTCGTCGTGGGGGATTCCACTGGAAGCTTTATTTTTTTTCTGCCCCATGGGGTACAGCTGGGATGAGGTGAGTACACTGAAAGTATAAATAGGGCCCTTAGGGGTACTGAAGTCCCTACATAAGACGACACAAATTACACGACACTAGCTTTCAAACTTTTTTTTTCCAGTATGGCCATTTACAACTATCAGCTCGTGACATTGATTGTGAGCTCGTGTTTGGGTGCCGTGTTGTTTGGCTACGACACTGGTTTCATTGGACCGGCCACAAGTATGCAGTCGTTCCAAGACGATTTTGGCGTGAAGAAAAAAGACGTGGCTGATTTCACCTCGTTGATTGTCAGTTGTTTGCAGATTGGCTGTTTTGTGGGCTGTGTTTTGACTGCATTCACAGGTGCCAAGTTTGGGCGCAGAACCAGTATTGCGTTTTGGGGTGTGATATTCAACATTGGTGCCATTTTGCAGTGTGCTTCCAAAAACAAGAAGCAGTTGATGTACGTTGGACGAGTCATTAGTGGTCTCGGTGTTGGTGCCTGTTCTCTTTTGACGCCTGCTTACCTTAACGAGATGTCACCACGTGAGATCAGAGGTGCTGTCAGTATGATGTACGGCGTTTTCCTCTTCTTGTCCATTTGTATTGCCTACTGGGTCGACTACGCGTGCCACAGAACGTTGACAGGAACCAACCAGTGGCTCGTTCCTGTGGGTCTTCAGTTGTTCTTTGGTACTGCGCTTACTGCCGGCATGATCCCATTGAAAGAGAGTCCACGTTGGCTCGTGACACAGGGCAAAGAAGAGCTTGCTTTGAAGAATTTGAAGTACATTCGCAAGGGCACCTACGACGATGAGAAGGTTCTGGAGGAGTTTCAAGAGATTGTTGCGGGCCACCAGTTGGAGCTCGAGGAATTCGAGGGCCGCAGTTGGAGGGAATTGCTCAACAAAAGCAACTTGTACAGGGTTTACCTCACTCTTGGGCTCACGTTTTTGCAGCAAGCAACAGGTACGCTTTCGTTCACCTACTTCTCGACAACGTTCTTCGAGTACGTAGGAATTTCGGGATCCAATGCGGGCCTATTTGCTACTGGTATCTACGGTATTGTCAAGTTTGTTGTGTCCTTAGTCTGGGCGCTTTTCTTCATCGACAAGGTTGGCCGTAAAAAGACTTTCCGCAATGGTGCTTTGATCATGGGGACGTGCATGTTCATAATTGCTGGAATCTACAAGGGCAAAAACATTGACAAACAAAAAGTGGGCGCACCTATTGGACCTGCTAACTATGTCATGATTGTGATGATTTACATCTTTTGTGTCGGATATGCTCACTCGTGGGGACCAGTCCCGTACACGTATTTCTCTGAGATTTACCCAAACAGAATCAGAGACTATGGTGTGGCCATGGGCTCAGGCTCCCAATGGTTGTTCAACTACGCCTTCACAAGAATGATCCCATACGCCATCAAAAACATTGGGTGGAGAACGTTTGTGATGTTTGGTGTATTCAACTACTACGCCGTTTTCTTCTCCATTGTCTTTTTGAAGGAAACCTCTGGAATCCAGTTGGAGGACATGGAAAAGGTCTTTGCCCACCCATGGAGTGACGCCAAGAATATTTTGACGTTCAAGAAAGTTGACCCTGTGGCCACTGATAACGTGAGTGTCCGCAGCATTGACAGTATTGACAAGGCGGACGAGAAAAGAGACGAGGATGTCCAGGTTTGAACAGGCCGAGTTAGAGATCTTTGTTTTTGATTTTCGTTAACGAGTGTTTTTTTATACTTTTTCGTAGTAGAATATGTCCCACTGACTCGTATCGTAAATTGCAGATCCAGAACTATGGTTCCATATACGACATTCCCAGCAGGATGCTCTGAACTTTGCTGTGCCAAAGCAATTTCTACACTCGAGTGAACACGCTTAATATTATTTATTATTAATTAATCAATTAGCTATCTACTTAAATCGTAACTCATTCCAGTTTCAAGAAAAAAAAAGGGTATTAAACTGGATTATCTGTTTAGAGAAGGTCTCTAAACTAAGAGAACTCTCGAAAGATGTTCTCTTCAGGCTGCAAAGCCTCATGCTGAATCAGCAGAAACTCTGTTTGCCTCGTCCTTTTGGGAGTGGACGCTAGCGGTCTCGTCGCTGTGCTCAAAGGCGTAAACAGTTGGAATCACAGCAAAGAGAAGCAAGTCCAAGATACCGTAGAAAACGTGCTCAGAGTCTGGTTGGATAACATTACCACCCTCACTCAAACCCCAGTTGATTGGGTACAAAAGAGCAAGGACATCCAACAAGGCAACGGCGCACTTAGCGGCATTGGACAAGTGGAAGCTTCTGAAGATTGTGAAGTTGAAGACACCAGCAAGGAAGATCAAAGAAGTTGTGGCGAATGTGAAGTAACCCCACTTGTAAGTAGAAGAGACCAATGAGCCAATCAACAAGCCCACAACGTAGACTTCAGAAGCACCAACTTCAAGGGCGTAAGTGGCAGCGGCTTTAGCATTGAAGTTCACAAACTTAGAGCCGTTACCAACGAAGTCGATCAAGAACAATACAACTGGCCATGCTAAGAACCAACCAATGTATCTAGCGTAGAAGATCTGTCTCGTGTATTCACCAGCATTAATTGGGTCGTCAACTGTTACGTGATCAAACTCAGTGGTAATTGCAGTCCAACCCAAGTCAGAGGCCATGGTGAAGTAGGTGTAAGCCAATATAGCGCTGGAACCTAAAGCAGCAACGTTAACAACTTTCTTTCCCTTGAAGAGGAAAAGGGCAAGGTGTGCAAAGGCAAAGACGGCAAACAATGAGAATGCCGACCAAAGCCAGTCACTACCGTGCGATGTAAGATGGATGTCAACGTTTGTTGGTGGGTTGAGTGCCACTGCTTCGTTAGCTTTAGAGACTAAAGGCATTTTGATAAATGTAATCGCTTATAGCTTTTTGTTTTGTTTAGTTTAGTTTTGTTTTGTTTTGTTCGCAACTGTTTCTTGTTTTGTTGTGTTTGTGTTTGTGATTGAAGTGAACTCTTCTCCTCAATTACCGTGCCCTTTATATACACCTCATTTTCGGATATTCAGGAAGCTACAAGCTCTTAGAAACTTACAGAACCCTGTAAGTTGCAAAAGATCACGAGCTCAAATTTTATGCTTCAATATGTCCGTGCTTAGTAATTTAGTTCGGGTGTAATTTTGACAGGGGAGTGACGGTCAAAATCCAGAGTTTCCGAGAAAAATTTTAGCACACTTTTGATATTACAGAAACGAGTGCAGATAGAGCACCACTTGCGAGGCAGTTGGATTGCATACAGCTCCCATGGCTGTAGTATACAGCGTCTTGAAAAGTACCTGTTGTGTACCTGAATTTCTTCGTTTTTTTTTCATTTTCGTTTCTCGTTATTCTTTCGTTTTTTTTGTTTCTTTTTCTTTTCCGTTATGGTGTCGGCGAATAAATTTGAGCCATTTTCATGGTGTACCCGAATATTCCAAATTCCAAGAACTTTTTCGAAACTGTCAAAAAAAAAGTTTGGAAACTAAGATGAGCGCTGACTAAAGAGGAAATGCAGTTAGGAATCCACAAAACTGGAAATTGCTAATTCATCAAAGAGTCCCCCTTACTACATGTGTGGTGTATGGTGTGTGGTGTGTGGTGTGATGTGTGGTGTGATTTGTGGTGTGATTTGTGGTGTGATATGGTGCTTACTACGTCATCTTCGTGAGCATTCGTTTTCAAATCCACAACAGTGCACAGTGCGGCAGTTGCTCACTGAGTCAGTTTCTCTATTACACAAGTCGCCCGATTTCTGCAGAGCTACAGTCACTGGGCATTTAGTTCAAAAATCACCCAGCTGCGTATTATTCTGATCCCTACACACTAAATCTCCTGCAAAACTGTGCCGTGAGCCCCAGGAGCCTAGTCTACCATTGATCCATACCTTGTTCTATTATGACATAGATACCGTAAAAACCTAATCTATCAATAATCCCATAACACCATCTCATACTAGAACACTATCCTGAATGCCCATTGAATAAACCTTCCACAAGATTCTAACCTGATTGCCGCAGTGTGTGCACTCCACTAGGTAGCAGGAGCCGAAAGTGCCAGACTTTCAGCCCTCTCCTCACACTGAACACAATCTTACATTTACCCGTATTATTATATTTCCTACAAATACCCAAATCAGCAATTCAAACTGCCAAAATAGCATAGAGAAAATAAACAAAAGTTCACTGCAGGAACTCATCATAATCTCTTTCGGCCCACACCACCCATGAGTGTTTGGCACATATTTAACCCTGCTATGCTTCCAACTGAGTTTCTCTACTTTTTTTGCAAAAGGAGCTTCAAAGTTGAGCAATGGCGGAGAGCCACTCAAAATGGCGTAAACCAAAACTATAACTGCATACTATCTCAACAGCTTGAGCAACATATCATCCTCTAAAACTTCATCCTTGACAATATGTTGTCTCTTAAACCCTTTACCCAGCATCTCAGTACTATTTCCAACAACACCGCTTCTTCTTGGCGATAAACTTGACCGACGCACGCTTTTTTCCAGTTTTTTGACCGATAAAATCAACTGAATCTGCATAGTGTTATCCTTCTTGTTGATCTTTTTGCACTTGTCAACAGTCAAAGATTTCAAATTATCAATCTTAGTAAACCGGATAACCTTTTGCAAATTATCTAATCTCAGATAGATTGCAATTCCGCACACGCTCTTGTAGTTGATTTTGTTAAACCTATAGTCTTGAAAACTGAAATTCAATCTCTCGTAAATCTCATCCACGATTATTTTTTGGTCTAGCTTCTTGGCACTTGCAACATACAAAGAAACAAATCTGTAAGAGTTGATCAAGTTTAGAATGCCCAAGTCAATAGACTTGGTCATAGTGATCTTGTACAGTTTGTGGTCTTCGTCGATTTTGATATCAAGTGCCGGCAAAATCTTGCCAATGTTTTCTTGCAAATAATTCAACTTGAGAATGTGATTTACCTCTTTCTCAAGCTCTTTCTCTTCTTCTTCTTCTTCTTCTCTCCCGTTTTCATTCTCATGTTCCTGTTGTATCGCGTTCATCCCATTGAGCTCCTTGAAAATCTCTCTCAGCTTTGGACTTAAAAAGCCGAGAGGACTCTCGAAAGAGCCCCAAGTGTTGTCGTATCCTTGTCCGTGTCCATAGTACGTTCCAAATAGTTTCTCATATTCTTTGTCAGTAGGTATGAGAGTCATCACCAAAATAAAAAATTGCTTTATGCTTAATTATAGTAAGTAAAAATCATTTAAACTTGAATCAGTAGTTGTATTTAGTACTCTTGTTGAATATTATATATCTGTTCTTATTTTTAGCACTCGGTTAACAATAAATGAGTCGTTTTCTCTTAAATTGTTAGGTAAGTAATTTCTGAAGCTATCAAATTTTTTTTGTTTTATTTTTTGGATTTACCGAGGGTCTGCGGCCTTTATAAAGTGACTTGGTACAAAAATTTCTCAGATTACGAATCTTGTGTCCAACTTTCTTTTTAGCACAAAATTATGATAATTTGCCCCGATTTCTGTTCTGTAAAAAATGAGATAGATCGATTACGAATCAAATTCTCTGAGTGAACAAAGGTCATGGGGTCACCCGGCCGTGTTATTAATCATTTTCCTTTTTCCTGTGCCAATTCTCGAACAAAGTTGCTAAAATTGCTACTGAGCGGGCAAGAAATAATGAGATTTTTACCCGGAAATGTGCTTGTGGATCCAACCCCTAAGACCGGCGATGTCCTCAGTTCGGGTTTAAGATTATTTGAAATCAGATAATTACTTGGTTACGTTTTCAAACGCCCCAATTGGGCGCCGCCGGAAGCGCTTTGACTGCTCCGGCGCAAATTTTATGCTGCAAATGCTTATGCTGCAGTGGCGCCCTGGCAAGTGACAAACTTGTACATTAACTTCGCCATCGTGGGATTACGACTTTTTGCACTAGTTGATGACTTGATCACTCGAGATCGAAGCAGCTGAATAAATCTATAATGAAACTGCTGCACTTTCATATTTATGACATAATTTTGCTTGTCGGGTAATACCTAAATTTTCCTTTGTTTAATATTTTGCTCTGCCGTTTTGCAACACACTAATTTACATTACATTGGTAAACACAACACACATACGCAAACAAACAAAGAAAGAAAGAAAGAAAGGAACAAAGCCTAGCTCGTTGAAGCTTCAGCAGCATGTCGTTATTGTACGCCGCAGGATATCGCGCGACCCTTTTTGTGTTTGTGCTCTTTTTCCTTGGATCCTGTTCGTTGTTGCCCATAGACACACTTATCCAGAGCACCAAAAATGACCATCTGAACGGAAGTTTGGCAGTCAACGCAGTTGTGGTGATTGTGTGCTGTGTTCTGTTTATTTCCTTGTGGCTAGTGTCGGCGTCGCTCAGATTTGTGTCATTTTACAGACAGCTCCTGGACATCCCAAAGAACTACGTTCCCAGCCACAGAAACGATTTTGTGTACTCACAGAGCTACGACCACATACAGGCAAATTTGCTGCGATGCCAGCATATATACCATAAGAGCGTGTTGGCGCCAGAGATAGTGGAGCACAACGGCCTCTCGTCTCCCACGGGCTCGGGACTTGTTGTTCCCACGTCGTTGGTATACGAGGACGTTATCCGGGCCTTGGGCCAGAACGTGCGGTTCCAAGACTCAGCATTGTCTTTCAGAGAAGTTTTCTTGCAGGCCAAGAACGACTCGGAGGCGCGGAAAATGGTTGCATTGTACGAGAAGCTTCGTTTTAGTGGAAAAGCTGTTCTGCAGGAGGATTTTCTCAAGTTTTTGACCCAGTTTGTCAAAGTTCTGTCATGACAGCATGAACCGCACCCCCAGATCTGGATCCAGGTTGATACCAGCTCTCTACGCTCCCGGCTGCCCATGAGCTTGTTGGCAGCCCACTTCTTGTTTCTAATTAATTTGTTCCACTCACTGTTTAATATAATTTTGATATATCCGGTTTTTTTTATGTCACGTGATTGTAGATAAATTTTCGATGCCCAAAATTTCTAGCCCCAGTCCGTAATATTCAGCTGCCGATAGAATCAAGATGACAGTTCCTACAAAAGTGTTGCCGGGACAGCCTATAGTACCGCTTTATGACGAAGCCCCTGGGAGCAGATGGGTGAAAAAGTACGTTTGTGGCACTGGAACAACGTGCACAAAAATACGATTTCAGAATCGCACGGTAGAGGCAATCACCGCGACTATAATAGGGAAGCCAGAGATTGTGGAAGAGGACCAGGAAATGACGGAGGAATCCGAGAATGGGCAGAGTAAGTTGCAGTACAAGACGTTCAAAGTGAGTGTGGTGCCACTGAAGAACAGCACACAAAAGAAAAGCACGGTTTTGCCTAAAGAAGGCGATATAGTGTTGTGTCGAGTAGTGAAAATTGGCCAAAAGCAGGCCAACGTCGAGATATTGAGTGTCGAGGGCGAGAACCTTGGCACCGATTCGGGAATTGGTGCAGTGACTGGTTTGGGTGACTACATTTCGATCAACGGAGTGAACTCGCAGTCAAACGTGGGAAGTTCAAACATAGCCACATTGGCAGCCACCAACTCGTCGTTGAACTCGTTGATGGCAGACATCGGCGAGAACTTCAAAGGCTTGATCCGGGTGCAGGACGTGAGAGCCACCGAAAAGGACAAGGTGAACATCTTGGAGTCGTTTGCACCTTCAGACATCATCCGAGCCAGGGTTATCTCCATAGGTGACGGGATGAACTACTACTTGAGCACGGCAGAGAACAGCTTGGGTGTTGTGTTTGCCAGAAGCTTGCAAAATGGCGAGTTGATGTACGCAGTGGACTACGAAACGATGGTTGCCCCACAAAGTGGGCTCAGCGAAAAGAGAAAGTGCGCAAAGGTGTTATAGTGAGCAGAAGGCTGAGGCTCAGCACTACAAGGTTTATTTGGCATAAATATAATACATTAGTGGTTAGTGGTTGTAGACGTGATATGGTACAGTGGCAAGCTCAGAAGTCGAAGACGTCTCTTCTTTCGAGCAATACTTCCTGGACGGCCACAGGTATTGGAGCTGCGTTGACAGACAAAACGGCGGCGAGAGCAAAGAAGACAGTAGAGAATTGCATTTTGTGGTGAGTGATATTCCAGAGTGTTGTTGAAGTGTTTAGCTGTGCTGTGTTGTGCTGTGTTTAGCTGTGCTGTGTTGTGTTGTGCTGTGTTGTGTTTAGCTGTGTTGGTGTGATCTACCAGGACGGCGGTGGGCCTTTATATATCTTACTGCCAATTTCAGTGCAAATCCAACTGCACCAAGCAGTAAGCATTTCACATACTCGAACTGCTGATAAGCAAGAGCCTATTCTGGAGACATCGCCCCGAATTCTACCGAATTCTGCCAAATTCTGCTGCTGCGATATCACTTTAGGCCCAACTGCGCACAAATTTGGCCACAACATACCGTATACCAAGTGGTAAACACCGTTTAATGCCCAAAAATATTCCACTCGTTCGATACTTATGTCTGGGACGGCCCCGGGTAGCCAGTGAAATGTGTGAACAGGGAAAAAAAGTGAAAAAAAAAGTGAAGAAAAGGAAAAAAAAAGCAGTGAAAAAAATAAAACAGAAAAATAGGCACTCAGCGCAGGAGACAAAAATAGAGCAGAGATCTGGAAACTCAGGAGAGACTACCGACAACCGACAGCACCTACTTTAAATAAACACATAGTGAGGCACTACTTTTCCAATGGCTTTGGAGGACTCTATCTGGGCAGATCCACCCAAGAAGAGCCATAAGGATCTGCGCTTCAAGAAAAACGAAGAACTGAATGACGTAAAAGATGAGAGTCACAGTGACCGATCACGCAAACACGTGCTGGAAAGAGGCCCAAAAATAAGAAACAGCAGCAGCAAGAGGCCGTCGTCGAACCCGTTGCTCGACAGAATCGCGCCCGTGAGCTCGGCTGCCCACGAGACCGCGCTGCCGGAGCACCACCACAAGTTTGATAAGAGCGAAAAACCGCACACTGGGCACACTGGGACTGGAGGTTCTGGATATAGATCCGATAAGGGAACCCGGGGCAAGCCAGAAGCCGCGGCGAGAAACGAGACGCGGGAGTTGGCCGCTGCGAAGCACCGGATCGCGCAGTTGGAGCAGGAGGTGGCCCAGTTGCGGCTCCAAAACAAAAAGTTGGAGGAGGAGGCCAAAAAGGACTTTGACAAGTTGTTCAACGCGTACAAGAAGAAGGACTTGGACTGGACAGACTTTGAGGACTGATGTGATGTGTATAGTAGACCGCACGAGCAAATGTATTGTATTATTGTGTCGCAGGCGTAGTGCTGCTGCCGTGGCCGTGGCTGGTGCTAGTTGGGCCCTAAAGATGTGCTGTAGAGATGGGGGCTCCCCCCCCCAACCCCCAAACACCCCGCGCGGTCACGTGACCCGGGGGCCTTTTTGGCCGCCAAGTCGCTCTCCCAGCTAGCACCACAATGCACAGAATTGAGAGCCGAGTTGCGCGACAGTTCTCGACGACGCGGTGGGCACTGCGGGCACTGCGGGCACTGGCACGGGCACGGGCGCCGTGGCAGAGTGTGCAGTTCAGCCCGCGGCGGCGGTTCAGCTGGGGCAGATCCGTTCTGTTGGGCGTTTTAGCCGTGGCCGGGTCCTTTGGCGCCTTTGTGTCCTACAAAGTGCTCTGGTGCCACAAACACGTCTTGTTGCCGTACTGGGTGCATTTCCGCGACCAAACGATCACGGACGCCGCCGAGCTTGCGCGGGTTTCGTGGTTGAACACGACGCTCTTGGAGAACTTGATCGACTACTACTTGTTGGACGCGCTCTCTTTGAACGCGTACATCCAGGACCACTACAAGTTGCCGTTGAGCTTGGAGACGTTCCAGTTTGCCAGGAGCAAGTTCACTGCCAAAGTGCGGGCAAAACACACGCAATTGAGCATATTGCGGTTAAGTCCTAATTCGAATACCCGATACGGTATATCCGGTACAACTATAACAAAAATCGTGAGCACCAGCAAACTCGTGCCGTTCCGGCCCAAGGAGAAGGGCGCGATCATCGCACTGAAGCCCGAGATCAAGGACACCGTCAAGGTGTTCCAGGAAAGCCCGGCAAGTGCCTTGGCGAAGGAAAACGACGTGGAAGTGTGGGGCGAAGTGCAGATTAACAATACAGACGCCAAAGTGCGATTCTGTGCAGTGTTCAACGAGGAGCACAGCCACATTGTGCGGATATCGCGATGCAGCGTTGTGGATACGGGCCACGAGGTCGTGTTGTGGGGCAGTAAATAGTCGCCGTAAGTAGTTACAAAGAATCAGTAAATAGCCAGTTTGTATTGCACTGTAGGTAGGCTGTGTGCGTGTGTGTCAGTCTCTATGTCAGTCTCTGTGTCTGTGTCAGTCTCTGTTGCGGCTCGGGAGCCACCGCTGGTACTGCACGCAGCTCACCGTGTAGCGCCGCAACAACTCGGCAAAAGTGGCCTCTTTTCGGCCAATCTGCCGCAAAATCCGCGTGTACTCGTCCTGCGTCGGCGCCTCCACGTAGCAGAAAACGAGCTTCTTCCTCACTCCGCCCACCACACGGTTCACAGCGTTGAGCTGCACAAAATCGCGCGTTTCCAGAGCCGCACTCAGTACCTGCACACAGTACTCGGCGTGCGAGAAAGGTGGGCCTCTTTGGTACATCAAAAAGTGGGTGCCAAACTTGATACCCAGCCGTACACACCAGCCACGTGCCCGGAAATGGTGGTACACGACATACCGCAACAAGAACATGTTCTCTGGGCTGCCTGAATCAGCGTGTGCAGCCTGGCAGCAGACCTCGTATAGGTCGCTCGTTTCAGCAACATTTCCCACCTCCACTGCTCCCAAAAGGTGCAAAAAAAGCGCTTCTTCCGGCATCAACTCAAGAACCTCGACGTTCTTGAGGCGTCCGCCCTCTATCATTTTCGCGTCTTCCGCACGCATCTGAGTGATTTCCGGGTACAACAAAACCCTGTTCTGTGCAACGTTCCGGAATTTCCTCAACGTCAGGAACCTGCCCGATCGCTGCTTCAACTCCTCCAACTCTTTCTGCAATGCCACCATCCGCGCGCTGCCGGAACTTCCTTGCTCAAGCAACTCTGAGATCTGCGTCTCCACCAACAACTGCTTTTCTTCCTGCTCCTGACGCCATTGCTTGAACTTGTTTCTTTCAGCTCTGCGCAAAGCTGTCACCTCTTCCAGACTCAAATCGCCCTCCGTGTACTTCTCCACCAAGTGAAGTCGGCGACTTGTTCTTTCGTACCACGTCGGCTCACTTCTGCTCAACGTACCCTTGCCAAAGAACCCGTTGTTCCAAAGAAACATAGACTTGCGCAGCAATTTGTGCTGGTTGTGCGTGTCCGTCTCGAGTCTCACCCAAAACTTGCTGCCAGCAGCCACTTCCACCAATGCGGGCTCCAAAAATGGCCAGAAAAAATTCTCACACACAGACCGGCTGATCTTGGCCAAGTTTTTAAAGTAGCAGTAGCCAAAGCGCGCCCACGAAATAACATTGTGTGGTACCAACTCTGGCAAACTGTACTCAACGTTGCTGTAGTATATCAACTTCACCGGCAACGGGTGGATATACACCTTTTTGGATTTTACCATTTCTGCAGTTAGTTGACTTTGTTCTAAATTTGGGCACTCAAAATCTGTGTCGTGTTTGTTATTCCTCAGATACCGTTGTAGTCATTATTGCTGACATCGATCTCTTCCAGCAATGGGTTATGGTGTCATCACAGAATCACAAACACACACAAATGTAGCAGCAACTTACCATATTGATGAGTTTAGGAACTTCACGCTGCAACTTGCAAACAAGGCAAAATGTTTTGAAGTTGAAAAACTGAAAACTTTTGAGAAAAGTTTTTTTTTTCTGCACTCCAAAAAAATTTTCGGCAGAAAAACACTGTTTTCCAAAAGCGGCACTCGCCATTGCATTTTTTTCTACGCCCTGGCTCTACACCAAGTCAAATGGATAATATATATTTACACGTAGCTAAGCATCATTTCTGTGTGTATCATGATGTGCCCGCCCCGGACCCCGTGCCACTCTGATTCTGACTCTGACTCTGCTTCTGCTTCTGAAGCTCTTTGTACTTCAACTCGCCGGCTATTCTTTCTTTGGCAAAATATATCTTGCTTTGAAGGTAGAAGCTGCCACCCTTCTCTTTCGAGTTCACGTTGAACAAGTAGTCGTACTTGCTTTTGAGCGCATCCATGTCGAAATCCGGACTCTTTGGGTTCACGTCGAGAATCTTGCACGCCTCGTCTAACTGGATTCCTCCGTACGACGCCGCAGTTGCCGCTTGTCCTGAAGCTCTTTGGCTGGCGTTTGCACTGGCTGCTTGCTTGTATGCCTGTGTGAACGCAGCGCCAAACGCCTTGGCTCCGTTGAATACCACTTTCACTAAAATTCTGTGTGCCTGCGAGGTTAGTTTGTGTTCTGTAGCGCCTTGTGGTGCCGTGAGGCTTGTTGTCTACTTACCATCTTGTGTGTAATGTGTTGTAACCAGAAGAACGATCTCGGATTTTTTTTTTCAGTTTTTTTTGTTCCAGAATTTACCGCACCACCCAAAAAGAAATGTTAGCCAGAAACATGATGGCAAAGCGTATTCTGGGCCAGTACACGCCATCGCGCCATTCTGTCTAGTCAGACTCTCTCGTCTAATGGCACCGCACTGGGCGTAAGGAAATAAATGGGAATGGAATGTGTAATTGTCAGAAAAGCCCAGTGTTTATTCACTTGTGCTCGATTGTGCATGGTGAAAAGCAGAGTACCAAAAGTGCAAAATGCAAAATGCAAAATGCATAAATACCTGACTTTCTGCAAAAAAACAAACAACTCTTAACATCGACAAACAAACCGTTGCAGTTTCTACAAACGACAATGTAGACGATTTCATTGCTACCGGAGAAATACATAAAATATAACTAAACGAAACATACAAAACAAAATTTTTATGCTGTCCCGATATCTTTGTCACTATACACACATAATATACACCAAATCAAAAAAACACCAGAATATTGAAACAACCGATATCCATAACTGTTCCGCCAAGGGAATTCATCAAAAAAAAATCAAACATAATCAAAATACAATTATACATACATAAACTAAAGTACAAAATGAACGCTCGCTAAAGTTGGTTTGCGCCGTTGACAACTATTCCTCTGGTCAGCTGGCCTTGTGCAGAATGCTGTTGCTGGGGCAATACCTGTGTCTGTGTGTTGGCAGCAATGCCGTGTCCATAGCCCTGGTGAGAGCCTAATGGGTAGCTGTAGCCGCCGTTGCTGCCATTGTTGTTATTGTTCCCGTTGCTGCCATTGTTGTTGTTCCCGTTGCTGTTGTTGCTGTTGATGCCAATGTTGCCGTTATTGACGTTGCCATTGCCGTTGCCGTTGCCGTTGTAGTTGGAGCTGCCTCTTCTTTGGCCCGGCCCGCGAACACCCAAGGGGTTCTTGGAGAAACTCAAACGAATACCTCCCTTGTTGGAGTTGTTGTTTGCTCTAGGTAACTGTCTGCCGTAAAGCTCTGCCAATGCAACAAAGGCGTGAGGAACGTCCTCAAATTCAACAAAGCACATTGGGCCATGAGAATGGGAGTTGCTCGAGTTGGGGTTCGGAGCTTTGTTTTTGAAACTCAATCTTCTGAAGCCTTTCTGAGGCGAAAAAAGTGCTCTCAACTCACTCTCAGTAGCATCCGGTGGCAAATTTCCCACATATAATGTGTTGCATGGAGGATTTTGGTCTGCGGGGTTCAGAGGGATTGGCACCCTAGCCATCAAATGTGGATCAACAGGCGTAGCTCCTGCTGCGTTGTTAGAGCCATTTTGACTACCACTTGACCCCGGAACACTATTCAAGTTCACGTTGCCGTTGCCGTTTCCGCTGCCGTTGTTTGCACCGTTGTTGGCCCCGTTTGTGGTGACCAACTGCTGCACAGTGTTGTTTGGCGATGTTGAATTTGATCCATTTCTAGCGTTCTTTGCACCAGTCAGGATTGGCGAGAAATAGCTCTGTGAGCCACTTCTCGTGTCTGTGTTTCTTCCCCATTCAAATCCTTTCTCACCGCTGCTGGTACTGTTAGTACCAGCGTTTTTACTGTTAGTGCTAGTGTTGGTACTGTGGGAGCTGGTACTGTTGATATTGCTGTTGTTGTTGCCATTGCTGTTGTTGTTGCCGTTACTGTTAATGCTATTGTTGTTTGAAATGCTATTGTGGTTGTTAATGCTATTGTTGATGCTACTTGAAATGCCATTGCCGTTACTTGGGACACCCGAAATGTCTTTTGATGCTTGAGCCGGAGCAGAACTAATCCATGGATCTTTCACAATCTGCTCATACTCTCTTGCGTCATTTTGGGTCTCCATCAAAAGCATTTTGCCGGTGTTGGCGGTCGTTGGAGTGGCAACTGGCATTTCTATTGGGCTAGGCATGTTTTCAGTGAAAAACCTGGATCTGGAAGCCGATGGTAAAGCTGAGTGACGTTTCATTGATTGAGAATGGAATAACGAAGTTGGCGTTGAAACGTTGAAATTGTTGCCTGTGACACCACTGCCCACATTCACGTTCAAATCACTTAGGTCTTCAAATTCACATTTGACCGGCAAGTTGTTTGTACCAAACAATAACTTGTTATCCAACATTCTCTGAACCCTCTGAGTTTCACCCAAAGAGCCGAACTTTGCCAAAATCATCAATTGATTGTTATTTGTTTGGTCTTGCACAATTTCAGCACCCACAAAATCGTTTGCTAACGCAAATATCTGAACCAAGTCTCTCTGGGTCAAATCGTGAGGCAAATTTTTCACCTTGAGGGAGTACTGCTGGGCGTTCAAAGATAACTGTGTGATTGAGTGAATAAGCCCGTTGCTGTTCGTCATCAAAGGCGAAGTGCCCATCAAAGACGACTTTCTTGATCCATTTTGCCCCTGTAGCGTAGGAGACATGTTTATTTGGTTCATTCCACCCAAGTTAGGTGGAGCATTGTGGAACAAGCTGTTTGAAGTGTTTAGCTTTGGTAACGTTTGGTGTAACAGTATTGGTTTTGTGTTGTTAGAAAACACGTTGTTGCCCTGAAAGGGAGAAATATTCACATTTGAGCTATTTCCCATGCTATTGATGTTTTCAATCGGCTCAGGGGTTCCAGCTCGTTCGTACTCCGAGCTGTCCCGAGACATTTTGTCGTTTCTTAAAATGTGGTGGTTGCTTGATGTGTATGCCTCTGGTTTTCTCAATATCGAGAATGTGCGGTTCCTAACTTTACTAACTGGTCTTTCTTTGTTTGCTTGAACACCAAAAACTGATCAATATCAAATGGAACTAGAAGAAAAAAACTCTTTCCTTTTCTCTTTTGTCTTTTTTGTCTCTTTTTTGATGTTTCTCGTTGCTAAAAAGTCGAGGGGGTTTCGAAATCGTTGGCCTCGTCTAATAATCCTTAAATCCTTTTTCAAAAATCTCTGGCAAACGCTGCTCAAATTTAGCTCTGCAAATCCCTATTAAATGTCTTGTCGCTGCCGAATTAATCAATCACTTAGTTCAAGACCAATTTTTTGTCAAGGAGTAAAACTTTATGGTACTCCCTATAATTTTAACTTGGTTATTAAATTCGATGGCGTTGAGGTAATGATGCTTCAAATAAAAGGAAAAAAAAAAAAAGCACGCACGGGAAAAGAAAATAGGACCCAATTTTTGGGAGAAAAAAAAGGACACGAAGGGTGATCTTTTTGAAAGTCATAATTCGAAAAATAGTTTACGCGTTTGAGTAATATGCACGGTGGCGTTTCTTTTTTTTTGTACATTAATGTGGCTAGTGAGGGGATTTGCGCTACAAACTGTTCGTCTAATGCCGGTGGCGGGCAGTAAGTGAGACAAAAAAAATTTTTATCGTTTTTCTAGAGCAGCCGTTTGAACCAGCCACTGCGTTGAGGTAGGGGGGTCACCTTGGTCTCCATGCACCCTGTTAAAGGTGTACGGGTGTAGAAGTGTAAAGTCCGGGCAACACACATGCATACAGCACACCCCCTAAAACGTTGCTCAGATCACGTGCCATCTCCGAAGAGCGTTCAGCTTTTTTCCCAGGTAGGTCGCTGCGGATCTTCTGCCAGGGGCCCATTATTGGTGTCTGGGCGTTGGTGTCTGGTAGCTGAGACTTCACTTTAAGTCCATTCTAATTTAATTGAGTCTAGTTCAAAGTACTTTTTTAGAACAAATTCGAGATGGCTTACTTAATCTCGAGGGCTGCTGACCCATTATTCGGCATAGTTGTTGGAGTTGGTGCTTACTACATGTACGAGTCACGCGTGGGACGCCCACAGGGACACACGCTAAACGAGTTGTTGAAAAAGAAATACGAGGCTTGGGGCAAAAACGAAGAGAAGTGAAAGTGGCACGGCGTGGTGATACAATGAGTTTGTAATAGCTCTGTCTTCTGTGTACGGGATGGAGCTGTCTGGTGCTCTTTGCTTTTTACTGAAGCAATTGGCTCGCTTTGCACGGTATCCAGCTGCACACAACTATTTGAATGGAAGTTTCTAGCAGCAAACAATGTAGATGTGTTTGATTATATCAGCATATGGGCATTTACGTATTTCTAGAAACTGGCTTTAAAACATGTGTTTTTGCAAAATGCGAATTTTGATTTCATAAATACGCTGTGTTTGCTTTTTGTAAAGCCTTTTAGTTGTAATAATACTACGCCGCTAACTTTGTAGAAAACTCTCGAGTGTGACAAACTCCAGAACGCGAGTGAACTAATTGAATGTATGAAAAGCGACCAGTGTGCCCTATACTGTTACATTGTGAATAACTCGGCAAATGACATAAAAAGCCTATGGTTATCGTAATCATAGAAATGCCATACTTTTCTCGTAAAAATTTCATTTCGAGGCAAATTATGGATTAGCATTACCATGACAAGGACTAATACTATACTAGTACACTCGGCCACCAGCGTTTGTGGCATCGGCAATGTCTGGAAAGGCACATGTTTACGTCTAACAGATAGGACGATAACATCTAAAAATCACGGAAACATCAAAACATTCACTCTTCTCTAGAGACAGCAACAACGTAATAATTGTTGACTGTCTAAAGATTCGAACCTACATCATCAAGACAACTGTCGAGGAGTAACAATATGCAAAAGTGCTTCCTACATGAGAGTCAAAAACGGGGTCTGCAGAAGCATTTTTGTGGAGTATGGCGCACTATCTCTTGTTTAAGTCCCCAGATTCTCCAAAATTGCACAAGTTGATTAAAACAGCAAACTCTGGCTGCTGAACACAGAGAAACAAAACATTCAAACAAGCTGCGTTATAGGAACAATGTGACTGCAATGCAGCATACCCGACATGGGGGACCAACAACCAGGCCGGGTAACGTTGTCAATCATCTTTTCCTTTTTTGATAAAGTTCCAATTTTCGCAAAGGTGATTCAAACCGATTGTATTTTGTTACGCTCGCCAGTCAAATGTCAAATCAAAGAGCAAAACCTTGGGAAGTGTCTTCTGGTACCTCGGCAGCAGCAGCAACAGGCGCAGCAACAGGAGTGACTACAGGAGTGGCAACTGGCTCTGCAACAGGCACAGAGAACTCGTTGACTTTACCTCCACGTGAGTATGCGACAAATGACACAAATGGAACCACACAGGGCGAGGTGCCCGGAAGCTATGGCGGCATGAGATACGGCAGCGGCGGCATGGGCGGTTACGGTCTAGGTAGTGGATTAGGTGGACTAGGTGGATTAGGCGGTTTTGGCACTGGTTTGGGTGGATATGGAGGATTGGGAGGAGGCTTTGGCGGATTTGGAGGCTACGGTGGCTACGGAGGATTGGGAGGAGGCTACGGCGGTTACGGCGGGTACGGGATGAACGGCGATATGGCAAACGGTGGTGGTTTAGCACAGAGCACGCAGGCCACGTTTCAGTTAATCGAAAGCATCATTGGAGCAGTTGGCGGGTTCGCACAGATGCTTGAAGCCACGTACATGGCCACACAGTCGTCATTTTTTACGATGATGTCGTTAGGAGAGCAGTTCGGCAACTTGCGGAACGCCTTTGGGTCGATTTTTGGCATTTTTGCGTTGATCAAGTACGTGAAGAGGGTGTTGCACAAGTTGACGGGCAACAAGGTGTTCCGCGAAAAGTTGGAGTTCCTGGCCAGCGAGTTCGAAGAGTTCAGTAGCCGCGGGGGCAAAGAGGGCGCCAAGAAGCGCCGGATCTCTATGAAGCCATTAATTTTCTTCTTGGCCGCCGTCTTTGGTGTGCCTTACTTGCTCAATAAGTTGGTGAGAGTGATTAACAAGCAGCAGCAGCAGTTACTCGAGCAGCGCAAAATGGCTAACGGCTCGCTACCTTTGGACCCAAAACAAATTGAATTTTGCCGCGCCCTCTATGACTTCAACCCAGAGGACACCAATGTGGAGTTACCTTTAAAAACTGGCAACATTTATGCGATTATTCTGAAAAAGGATCCTTTCGGAAAAGACAGCAAGTGGTGGAAGTGCAGATCCAAGGACGGGACCGTGGGGTTTGTTCCATACAACTACGTGGAATTGATTCACAGAAAGTGAAGCGAGTGAATATGTATGAGATTAGGAATTTGATTGAATTGTTTGTTACTCATATATACACATATGTATGTTTTACGACTTTAACTTCTACTTCTAATCTACCAGTTCAACGTGATAAATGTTTATTTCCAGTTCATTTCTGGAAGAACGAATTAATTGTATATACGAAAGAAAAAAAACATGTCATAAACAAGGATGCTAAACCATAAAGATGAAACTTTTAATAACCATATGTGAATAGTGCCAAGAGCGTGATAGTGATGTGATAGTGATAGTGAAGTGAAGTGAAGTGATGTGTTGTGATGTAATGTGCTTGATTGATGCAATTGTTTATATATATAGATGATATGTGGGGCGTGAAACGTAACTGATGCTGATGCAAATAATTTTTTTGGATTTGAATTGTTCAATAAGGTCAACGGGTGGTGAACATAAGTTTGGAACAGTGCGACTACTTCTTTCTAATTGTTGGAGAGTCAAAACACAAATCAATGTTCGACAAACTGGATTTGTTGCCCAACCCATGAAATTCGGTTATTTCATTGTCACTTTCACTATCACTCGGTTCCAAGTATTTGCTAAAAAGCTTGTTACTACTGTCTTCGTCATCATCGTCGTCGTCAAACTCGGAACCGTTTTTTTTCTCTTGCAAAATTTCCCCGAGACTCTTTTGTAGAATTGAACCCGATTCTGAAGGTCTTCTAGGGAATTTGAATTTTAATGTGCTTGAATAGTTTGAAAAAAGCTGGAAATCAGCAGCCTTAGAGCTCAAATTTGGTGAAATATTACCCAGAGGGCTATTGGCAGTGCACATCAAACTTTGGTCAAATGATGATATAATATTATTTGTGACGATCGTGTTGTGTCTTCTGTGTTTTATTTGCGTAAGTGACTGTAAACTGTGATTATTAGTATTATTATTAGTGCTTTGATTATTGAAAACTAGCGAAACTGAAGATGAGTGTGTTCTGGACAATTTCAATTTGTCATTACTTGCGTCCTTGTCCAGACTAGATGAGTTTGCCGTTATGTTACCAAAGTGAAACGACGAGGCTTTTGTGAGAAACTTTTTACGATCATTGCGAAATCTTGTAAGTTCCCTTTCACATGCAATTTTGTGTTTGTCATCATTCATTTCAACGTAACATTGTGGGTAGCAACGATTTGCAAACATGTTAAAAAAATTCTTGTACCCACCTTCTAAAACAACAATGTTAGGATAGTACAAATTTGGATAGTTCTCTTTGTTCAAGATTCTGTCACATTTACGCAAATGTAGTGCCATAAAAGGACCCCTGTAACTTGAGAACTCACAATGGAAAACCATTAACGTCTTTTGGTTCTCGACAAAAGAGCTTGTATCATTGACTCCCCCTTTCCCTAAACTGGAAAAGAATGTCTCCTCGAGTTGCTGTTTTGAATTTATATTTTGGGACCCATCTATGTGCCCACCCTGATATTCGTACTCGAATCTGCAATCAATGATCTCGATTTTGTCAAAAAACTCTTCGAACTTGCCGTCCAACAATCCCACCAAAGAATCAACGTTTATACGAGGTATAGTATCATCTTTGATATAGAAAGTTTCTAATCCTGAATTTTTTAAGTAACTGTCTTCGCTCATCATGAACTCTTCGTCAATAGGAGTGTTGATGGTAGAGCTCGACTTTTTGTCGCCAATGTTGTGGCTGTTCATGCTATTGTTATAGTACATGGACTTAAACCGTCTCACCTTGTTTCTCAAAGGTCTTCTCTGTAATGGACTACTGAGTTCTCTTTTACTTGGTGTATCATCTAAATCACTATCTTGAAAAGGCTTGCCTTTCATTGGAGTTGGTTGGAAAAAACAGTCCAAATCAGAAGAATCATTTTTCAATAACTTTTGCAACTCGGTGTCATCGTCATTGTTGCTTGTTTTCTTCGAACCCTCCACGCTGAAAGTGAAGTTTGAGTTCAAATTCAAGCTGTTGAATTTGCTGTTAAGCAAACAATTGTTGAGTGTAGCACTGTTGCTCACAAAGCTAGACTTTGTTCTTCTCAAAGTGTTCTTCTTGTTTGAGTTTGATCTGCAGTGACCGTGTCCTTGCGCTACCGATGAGCCCATTGCTGTCGATGTTTGTTTACAGATGCTCCCATTGCTCGAAATCAACTTCTTATTTGGCGAGATTTTCTTATCGTCGTCAAACTTTCGACTAATTGCAAATGTGGGCGATTGAAATCCAAACGATTTATCTGATAGCATCTCGTTGTTGAAGATTGGAAACAAGAGCAAGTTTTCTTGTGTTGATGTCAGGTTTAAACTATAATCAAAGATTTTGATCTAAAGAAAACAAACCAGTCAAATTCAAATGAGTGGATAACAAAAACACAAAAGACAACAAAAAAGAAGAGACACAAGTATGAATTGAAAGTGAATGTCAAAAAAAAGATATCACAATCTTTTTAAGCAAACAAGTATAGTGATATATAAAGAAAGAAACAAGCACAGATTCAGAAAAAAAAAACACACAAAAACTGAGCTCACTTAATTTTGATGATTTTACTTTTTTTTTCCCTTTTACTTTTTCTTTTACTTTTTACTTTTGCATTTTACTTTATAAAAGTAAATTTACTTTTTTTTTTTGCTTTGTATTTTGTGATTTTACTTTTTTCTTTCTCAGTATCCTACCACTTTGAATCTGAGTTTGAACTGTTCGTGCTGCTTGTGTTGCTTGTTGTAAACCTGCACACGTTACTTTGTTCAATATCTGCACATATACACATTTACTTTAAAAATTTTTCCACAATTACCTTTGTTCTACAACAACCTTTCGACTATATGTTTATCATGAACCACTACCAGTAACAATTTGGCAGTACTAAAGAGGGCTAAATATCGCTTTAGATTGATGAAAGTTCACTAAATTAAAAAATTAGCGCGTTTGTTTTCGACAAGTTGCTAGATGTATTGGTTACAAAAACGCTTTTTAGACTGAAACCAAGTCACGTGCAAAATATTGTTACTGTAGTATATCCTAAAAAAGCACAACAAACAAAGGCAGAAAGAGGTTTGCAGTCAATAGAATGTATGTACGGTGGTGTGTACCACGTCTTTTATGAGTAAATACGGAATTACGTAAGAATGTAAATTTCAAAATGAATGTGATTGCAGTTGTTCTTCAAGGAACACAAGCACAATCTATGTAAGAAAACTTTTGTACCAATTGTGTGCCAATTAAGTGCCAGTTATGCACCGTTTTTGAGCTTGTGTAATTGCAATTTACTTAAAAGGCAGGGAATTTGAATTGAACGGTTCGGCCCGTTCACAAACAAATTTAAATTGTGAGTTGCGTTCACACTTGACGCAAAAAGCAAAGCAGAAAAGGAAAAAAACTGAATGGAACATATGGACTAGGCATACATGGTTTATTACTAGAGCTGACCTGATGATAGGTAAACAAATAAACAAACGCAAATATATTAATTCACTGCGCTGGATTAGCTTTTTTAGACTAAAAAATGCATCGCCAATTCACTATACTGAAGTTTCTAGATAGTACGTACCATAGTCCAGAACCGGAAACTAGTAAATCTTAAAAATTCTGTACGGTAAATCCAATTGTTAATATTTGTTCCGAAACAAGCACCGTCTTGTTACTAATTTGGGCATTCAGCACCAAGCACAGGGAATGTAAAATCAGTATTGCGCTGTATACAGCTGGGGCACTGTAGAAATCGAGTGAGCTTAGCATTTTCGAGCGCAGATTTAATCGATTAAGTCAACTAAGTATATGCTTTGTTTGTACCAAAAGCTTGAGTTTGGTCAAATTTCAGGTTTCAACTATTTGAGGTCGAGTCTTAAAAGTATGTACAATCACCATTGACAGAGAAAAGCCATGAATTTTCAAGAAAAGTCAGCACAGTTTTGATTTTACCTTTGCTTGAGGTATGTGTTTTTATTGCCACTTTGGACAACAAAGTTTCGAGGTGATGTTGTTTCACCATTACGCTAATCCAACTTGCCTGATCTATGGCGCATCAATATTGTACTTAAACAGCGCCGGCTACTGGGAACTTTAGCAATTTGGGGAATTTAAGGTATGGTAGTGGGCCACCGCAAAAAATAAACAAGGGTACATAACATCCTTGCACCCGACTCTTGGATCCACTGCTCGATTTGGGCAGTATTTATAGTTCCCCTTTTGCTTTGCTCAGATTTCCTGGTGCGCAGATCGTTTGTTTACGTCGGGCATCCCTTTTGGATGATGATGCCTTCTGCTCACGTCATTTTAAGCGAGTAGAATCATATTTTTTGAGATAGTTTCTAGCGAGAAAGAGAGCTGCTGCTGTGGCAATTAAAATGATTTTCGACATTTTCTGGCTTTCGTTTCGTGCTTCTTTTACTGCCGCAAAATTTTCTTGCTTCAAACTTTCCACAATTGGCCCTTTTTGTGCCAACCGCAATTTATTTTGCTAGACTGAGCAATGGCAGAATTTGGATTGTAGCAGCGAGTCTACACAATCAACAGCTCAGCGTTACCAGAAATGTCTGAATACTATACGGACCGCCTAGCACAGTACACAACACAATGCCAGTAGGTTATCACTGAACTTTTCAGGTACCTGAACCATCAGCGCGTATATAGGAGTGGTAAATAATAAGCAAGTATTCTCGGTCGTTTAGAATGTCCTAGCCATGGCGAGTACGCGCAAAGACGCTAGTTTAGATACGCAAAGTTTGAGTTGGGCAATTTGTAAAAATTGTCAAAAGTGGAATTCTCGAGAATGCACATTTGTACTTTTTTTGCGACACCCACCGGGAATTCCGAAATGGAATCTCTGCGCTTTTTTTTTCAATAGGTCTTAAGGATGTACCGTGATGCACCCGTCTACTACTCACACAGAGCACTAGGTACCTGGTAAGGGCACATCTAAAGGCTTTAAAGTAGAGTAGAGCAACTGCAAACTATAGATATTCAGAATTCTCGCCGTTCGGCTAGACCTTGGTGCTTTTCTCAAAAGATTATGGGTTTCCGTGGGGGTCCAGTCTCCTCTACGCCCGCCGACACTCAAAATTGACACAAAATTGTGATGACTCTTAAAGGGGGTGCGAGCGGTTACCCGAAACGGCACAGCCGTAGATTTCTCCAATATGCAGCAAATCAATTCGTCCACAAACGGTGGCCAGCAGTCTAGCTCACTACAAACCAATACTTCTATTACGTTTATTGTACAATCCAGGCCTCTGCTTTGTGGCGAAGGCCTGGAACATAAGGTGACGCGGCGTCGAATTGTGCTAAAGTTTTGCACGCAGAAAAGCGTGGAAAACAACCAAATAGCAAAATTTGTGGACACGCTCCATGGCCTGTTCGATTACTGGGGGAATATTATCAACTACCAACTGTGCTCCAGCCAGTTCAGTTCTTTTGCTCTCTCAAATTATTGATTTTCCGTCTTCTTGCGTTGATAAACCAGTTACTCAACTGCTGGTTGGTCAATCCAGTCTTCAGTATCAACTCGTACTTTTCCTTTGAATTAGGATATGGGTTGTTCAAGTTGTCGTTCAACCAATCAATTAAGATCTTTGTGGTTCTCTTAGGCAAATTGCATCTCTTTCTCTTCTTGTTCACACCTCCATTTGATTCCAGATCACTCTTTGGCGATTTTGTGAAAGACTTATTGTATGGCTCGTAGTTCTTCGGCAAGCTCTGGAACGACAGCACCGGGCTGAGCGAGAAGTTTGTTGATGGTGTTGTGCTGACTGACGAATTGGCACTGTTGATCGACGTACTGCTCACACTGCTGATACTACCGTGGTTGATGCTACTTCCACTACCCATGAAGGAACTGTTTTGACTGTAACAGTATGGCCGAAGCGAGAGCTTTGGGTTTATTATGTTGTTACTGTAGTCACAGGAGAGTTCTGTGTTGAAGTCAGTGAACCTGTTGTAGTAGTGGTTTCTGTGGTAGTTGGTTTCAGTTGACATGGTAGAAATGTATTAGTGCTATGAACTCAAACACAGAAAAATCAGAATTTTTGAGACAGGATTTTTTTTTTTTGAAGGGAATTACAACACTTAAATAATAATGGTAATCACTGACACATTTTCTGCACGTAATTTAAGATCAGAAATCTATCAAAAATTAAATTGGAAGTAGAAGAAAATAAAAATTTTGATCATTATTACTGTTGTGCTTAGGGGGTGCAAACATATTATATTTTTGATGTATTTAGTTTAAACTGCATAAAGGTGCTGCCACGGTAAAAAAATGCTTGACGTTTTTTCGTCATTTCTACCGGTTCAGGAAATCGATCAGCTGTCGAATAAATTCGGAGAAACCTAAAATATGAATCAAAAATGCAAATGCCACAAATGATATAGAACGGCATAGAACGAGAATTTGATTTATGGTTTGGTGAAAACCCGCTTGCTACGAGATAAAGAATTAAGTATATAAGCGGCGCTTTAGATATTACGTGAACCCTATACACAAGTTGATTCGTGTCAAATTACTCCTTGTGCCACATACTCAGATCTGGTCGCGAGAAGAAGCAAGCAACCGTTAGTATCCTCGAGTATGTACAGTAAGGTATACGCATTTGTTGAGTGTTTTAGAAATTCACGAATTCCTGTGCAAGTCAATGTAATTCCTACATTTGTACCTTCCCTCAAACACAACTTTAAAACAAACACGTCAAAAAATGCGTTAATATGGGGGTGCTCAACACGCCAGATACGGAAATGCAAAAAGTAAATAATTGCTAGTTGTGAACCAACAGTTTCTAGTTGTATTCCAACGTAAATACGTAATGTGCTTGCACGCTGGGCCGAGTTCAAAAATTCACAAAACAAGAATTAGGCTAAGTCTTAAGTTGAGCCTTATACTCAATTAGCATGATCCCTTATTATAGAGACTAGTCCAGTCAAAAAATATATGCGTTTCTTTTTGTCTCCAGTCGACAACCCTGAATACAATTTACAATTCTGTTCCATTCCACCAAACCTGAGTGTTTAGGTAACTGTGGCCGATCGAATGTAAAAATCTAAAAAAATAACCCTAAAAAAGCAAAGTCAGAATTTGGCGCGCTTAATTGGCCAGCGATAAAATTATGTCAAATAATAAACCTTACACTAAAAACTTAGCAAAACTGTGTGTAAAATCCCGTTCCTTAAGCAGACAATGGGAAAAAATAAAGTGGAAAAAAAATTCATAAGGCACAAAAACAGGTCCAGAAAAAACCAAATGGAATTAAAGTAAAACTTCAAGAACGAAAGAATAGGGCTCGCCGATTTTTATTACAAATTAATCTAGGTTGCAACAGTGTGGGAATGGCAAAGGCAAAGGCAAAGTAAAAGTTTAATCAGGCACCCCACAAATCTCACAAAACCCAGAGCGTAAAAAATATTGCCAGAGCTGTTAATGTTTTACACTGTTTTACACAGCTCCTATTGTAACGCCGAGGCAAATCAAATATAAGCAAAAGCAATGAAACGAGCAAAGCTAGCAAAATGCTGGCCGAACGAAATGAAATTAAATGACGTGTTGCCTCTTCGGTAGTGCATCACATAGCCTTAATTCAGGAAATCTCTTGTTCTGTAGCGGCTCTCCCCCAAATCGCAGTAGCCGATGGTTTACTGTTTTGAGCTTTTTACTTTTTTTTTCTTTCACATGTTTCCAACTACGTGTGCAATGCGCATGCTTTAATTACTGATGACTTAAAAAGAAAGTTGTCGTTTCGTTGACCATTTCCGCGATTTGAAAATCGGACTAGCGTTGATGGACTAATTGAGAAACAAAAGTTTTCCTTATGTGTCACATTGATATTGTGTCATATTTTCTCGCTCCCACTTGTGGTGTGGAGCCGGCTCTCGCCGTTGTGCCCGGTGGGGGTGGTGTCGCTGATTCGCCGGTGTAGGTTCCATTCGTTTTTGGTCACAAGTACACGCCATACCGGGTATGGATCTGGGACTGGAAATGGCCACACTACTTGCATGTGCTCGTTCCTTAGTACGCTCTCACTTTTTTTTTTCGGTTTTTGGTTTTTGTTTTGCTCTTTTTTGTTTTTTTGTTTTTTAGTTTTTCTGGGTTTTGTCTCTGTTTCTGCACTTTTGTTGAGTCATTCGCCCGGTTTCCACATTTAGCGCCAGATCTAATTTTACATTTTTTTTTGTCTTGTCGTCCCCCTGGAGGGTGCTCCCGCGGGCGGAGATTTGTTTGAATTGAGTAATGATCACAGCTAGTTTGCAGAATAAGCGGTCAGTTCATTTTCTAGTGTGCGTATTTGCACTTGTGAACATATATATCTATAACGCACTAGTCTAGAAAGTAAAAAACACAAAAACACAAAAACACAACCAAACCAAAAGCTGAAGTTTTGAAAGCTGAAGTTTTGCAAACTCGGATGCGCAACTACAGAGGGGTCACGGCAGAAGCTGCCCGTTTGCAACGCCGGCGTGGGCTCCACATCCGCCTCACCACTTGCGGCTCGTAATCTTGCTGTGCTAAAGAGTGATTATACGAACACGTTGTGCAACTGGAAACACACTGTTTTGTGTGGAATTTTTTCCACCCAGAATATGCGAACGGAATTGCGTGCCTTGCCAGAATGTACACCCGGACACCACTCATTCCCACGCACGGGCACAAAAATTAAATTTTACAAAAGATTAGTCACACAGGGTTAACTAAGTATTCGACAGTTTCTGAAGAAATAGCAATATTTATTAACTACCCCCCTCAAGTTTACACAACACTGGCGCGCACGTTGATGACAAATGGCGATAAGCAACGTGTCTGAAGAGTTTCCAGACACTTATCGTGTAGGCGAAACCATGGGGAAGAACTTTCTGGTTATGGAACAAGGGATGGCGGGCGTTTGTATGTTGAAGCTGGAGATACCAGAGTTGACCGACTACAGCAGCGAAACGAGCGAGGAGGAGGAGTGCAGAGACGCTGGCGCTGTGCACTCGCCTCAGTTAGCCGTGAGTAAACAGGTGTCGAGAAAACTCATTATTCGTGTTGTGTGCAACTCGTTGATCACGAAGTTCCCAGTGGACGAGTGTTGCAACGACAAGAACAACTTGATGATCAACAACTTGGTGAAGTTCATCGAGAAGGTGTTGCACCGGCTGCACGTGACAATGAGACAATTTTTGGTCTCGCTGATATATTTATTTAGGCTTCAAAAACGGCCGTTCTTTCAGACGTTTAGGAACAACCGTAGTCGGCTCTGTCTCAGGAGGTTGATGATCAGCGGATTGATTTTGGCCAGCGGCGCCACGAACTTTGACTTTTGGAGCCAAGTTTGTGGGTTGTCAGCCACTGAGTTGAAGACTGGCGTGGTCAGATTTGGGAAGGAATTGGGTTCTTTTGAAGTTTCGGAATTGGAACTTACGGATTTTTGTTCGCGGTTAAACGATATGGTCAAGTTGCTTGTTAAAATAGGTGCTGTATAGTGTATTATATATGTCAAAAAGTGTAAAGTGTTGTCCACCAGCTGTAAATGCGTGGCCCGCAGCGGCTACATGCTCATGCTCCCAAGTTCCCGTTTCGTTCATTAATCAGCGCTAAATAATCTCCAGTGCACGAGCAGCCCAGCCCAGCTCACGACACACTCATCAAGCTCACCAAGTAGTCGCCCAACTGAGCTGTTTCACCTTTCAAAAGGGTTGCATTCACCTTGTAGTTCTTCTTCAACACCTGCAAGTCGCAGTGCTTGCCCAGATCCAATTCCTGCAAGCTCCCCACTTCGCCGTCCACAAGAGAGTCGTCGATTTCACCCGCTGCGCTCTTTGTAATCTTCAAAACCACCAAGTCTTTGCAGGTTTTGCTCAACCCGAATCTGTTCAACGAGTCGCTGATGATATTGTTGGGGGACAAGTTCACAAGCACCTGGGCGTTTGTCGAGTTGGCCTTTCCCTTGCCCTCGTTGTAGTGCTCGTCGTAGAGTGTTTTGAAAACGGCGTACTTGATCTGTTTCAAGCTCACAATGTTGTTGGCATCGATGTAGCAGTAGTCGTACTTTGGGTCCATGGCAATCACGCGCTGCTTGATCTCGGCCACGTTTTTCACGTTGGTGTACAACTTGATGGCCACCTGCTCTTCAAATTGCGGAAACGTTATGATCATCGCACAGGTTTTTCTATTTGGACACAAGAACAAGAGAATTTGTGAGAATATTTTTTTTTTGCTTTTTTTTTTGTTTTTCTGTTTTTCATGTCGTCTGTCTCGGCACTGGGACCACGACCCTGGAGCACGTCAGCACAACTGGGCCAGGTTGATTAGCCGGATTTAATTGGAATTAACTAGACTAAGTTGGACTAAACCGGACTAATAGTTAGACAAAGTTGGACTGAACTAACTACTGTGCCCTCACTTCTGAGCAGTGGCTGCATACTTGATTGCATGTAACTTATCCGATACGAGGCTTACACTGGGACCAAATTAAACAGATTCTTTATAGTATATACCCCCGGATCAAAATGCAGTGCTGAGCCCCACAGAGTCAGTATCTGAGCCGCGAGGGATGCACTCTAAACAGCGCCGAGTCACTGAACGAGAAACCTGAGCTCTTGGGAGCTCTCTTGGCGAGATCCGTGTCCAAATGGAGTTTGATGTGTGCCCGCTGGAGTGTCCCAGTCTTTTGTGTTTTGTACGGTAAAACGCAATTTGCCGCTTGTGTGTTCTTGGACATTGTGTACTGTCAGATGTTGTTGTTGTGTTTGATTTTGCTATTGAACAATATTCTGTGATGGAAGCAACGGCCTACTTATATGTGCGCATCTGGAGAGGCGTTGCGATGCAAGTGACGTTTGGAAAATGTGACACTTTTAATTTGTGTCGGAAAAATCCATTTTGGGCGGCGCTGAAAGTGGCGCCTTTTCAGAAATTGCCGGCAAAAAGTCAGGACAAGGGGAACTTGCCCAAGATGGACGTTTAAGAGGCGGCCGTGTGACCCATAGACGTACGCAGGTTCAGTCTTTTGTTCCAGGTTTTGGTTGCCACTCGCGGTGCTGGATTTCGATGATTTGAGTGTAGCTTCTTTATTTTTGTAGCGCTACTTGAAAAAATAAACGGAAAGTTGTGCCGTGATCGGCACAGTTTATTAATAGTACAGTGAGTGCGCGGCAACTTGTCGAGGAGTTGTGCCACACTTTTGGAATCTACCAGAACCAGTCAAAAGAAAGCAAAGCACCAGAAAGCACCAAGTAAGACCAAAGACGGCTAAATCAGGCCACATAAGGCAAAAGAGGACCAGATTAGGACCAGATTAGGCTAGATATAACCAGGCCTTCTCTAAATGCTGCCAGACATTCCCAGAAACCCCCGGAAACATCCAGAACCTCCAGAAACCTCCAGAACCCCCAGAGCTGAACACCGCTGTTGTGCGCCGCCAGACCTACTCGGCCGTCTTGCTCTTTTTCCTCATTTCCTCGTACCTGTCGCCCTTGCTGCCAGCCTGAACACTTTTGCGTTTTCTGTGTCTGCGGCTCCCCAAATGGCCCTGCCACAGCTCCTCGCCCATGAGCACCAAGTTGTTGCCGTTTCTGTCAACACAGACGTCACATTCGAACCTTTCAAGGTTATTTTTTGCCCCACCTTGTGATCGCGCCAAACTGCCCAACTTGTCGCCAATGCTGTCCATTTTCACAATCTCAAACAGCTCCAGACGCGGCTCAAGCTGCTCCATCGCAAACGCAGACACTTTGGCCCACTGGCCCAAGTCTGTGGTGTCCAAAATGCACATTTTTCCCGTTTGCAGCCACAAATCCCGCAATAAGGTGTTTTTGATCCACTTCACCTGCCGTTTTGAGTACTTGCGCGTGTTGAGCTTCATCTGCTCAATGCACGCGTTCAACCCCAGTGTCCCCTGGAGCCACGGAAGGAACTCCTTGAACCCAATCACCTGCAAAACGCCGTGTTCCACAGACTTTTGGCCCTGTTTGCCATTGTAGAACGCGTACAACTGCTTCACTTCGTCGAGGGCCCCGTCGCGCACCATGTCGTCCACACGGGCGTCCAACCTGGCGTCCAAAACGCGCTGCTCGCTCCAGAGCCAGTAGAAAACGGTGTCAAAACGTAATGTGGGCTTTTGCTGCTTGTAGATCTCGCTGGGCTTCTGGCCGGTCTCAAAATAGATCTCGACCATGCGCTTCACCCGTCTCGCGTCGTTCGGGTGGTACCGTTTCGCAATTTCCGGGTCCACACTGTTGAGAAACTCCCAGACTTTGTCTTCACTCGGATTCTCCAAAATCCGTCTCTGCTCTTCGGGCATCTGGCCCGTTTTCTGCGTCTTCGTGACCGCAAAGTCCACGTTACCTTCCTCCACGGTCCGCTCGTTGAATAACAAGCTTTGCAAGTAGTAGTTGGTGCCGCCCACAATGATGGGCAACTTCCCACGGCTGTGGATCTCTGCAATGGTTTCAAGTGCCTCTTTCTGGAACCGGTGCACAAAGTACTCCTCGTCCCACCTTACGTGGTCCATCACATGGTGTGGAACGCCCTCGCGCTCCTCAATGGGGTGTTTGTTGCTGATAATGGGGATTCCCTCGTACATTTGCATCGAGTCTGCGTTCACAACTTCGCCGTTGAACTGCTTGGCCAACTCAATCGACAATTTGGACTTCCCCACGCCGGTGGTTCCAATTACAACGGCTACCTTGTTCATGGCTCTGCGGTCATGGAAGCCTTTGAGATTTGTCACGGCGATGTAGAGTCTGCGCAAAATCTTGACGTTGAGATGAGTGTGTGGAATTTTTTTTTTTCACGTTTTTTTCACGTTTTTTCAGTCTCCGGTGCGCGGCAGCTAGAGTGGAGTGGAGTGGACTAAAAGTAAAAGTTAGCCCTGAGGATCGAACCCAGTCCAAAGTTGTTGCCAGCCATTAATTGAGCAGCGCTACAACGCTACAACGCTGCAGCAGTGCAGCGACACAGTAGCCAAAACACAGAGCAGGCCAAGGTGCCAAAGCAGTACCCCAGATGCCAAGTTTGTGGAAACGTTCAGGTACTGGAGAAAACAAATCATTCTTTCGACCCCAAATCTCACGGTATTCGCAACTTTCAGCAAACTAAAGCTGGATGCAGAAATTACTCCCGCTGCAAACCAATCTCTGCACCAGCACTTAACTGCCAAGCTCGAGACTAAACACTAGACCCACTTTAAATCTAGTTCCAGGCGTAAAGGGACGTGACAGCACTTCTACTTCTTTCGGGCTTGTGGCACGGTTCTCTGTCCTGGGCTGATCGGAACATAAGCAGAGGTGCGCCTATGTCTACACGGTGCAAAACTTTTTTTTGCCGGTTTTGCTGTCAAAACTTCACATTAATATCTTTATTAGCAATTAAAACTTTTTAGCTCGTTTATCTTCTCTTGAAAAACCCCTTCTTCTTTTTCTTTTTCTTCTTGTCCTTACCACTGCTTGTGGTGTTCAGTCTCTCCACTTCTGCAACGTTCTCGTTGATCACGTCCTCAGAATCAAATGAAATGGCAGGTTTCGTTGCTACCTTAACACTGTGCTGTGTCTCTATGCTGCTATTGTTATTCGTATTTGAAAAAACCCCGTCGCTGAGCGAGACTTTGGAGTCTGTAGAGTTGTTTGACTTTGTGACCGCAGCATTTTCAGTGTTGAAGCTGCTGTGGGCACTCAGTGTCTGCATCTGCGGTGGGTTTATTTGCAAGTTTTGTGGGTTTTGTTGAACTGGAGCGTGCACAGGTACCGGGTTCTGTGCTGGCGTTTGTGCCGGTGTTTGTGCTGGCACTTTCCCGTTCAAGTTTGTCAAGTTCTTGTAGCTACTCACACGGTTTCTGCTGTGTTTCATAGCGCCATTTGGCAAATTTTCGCCTCCGTACAACGAGTAGTCGTCAATGTCCCTTACGTTCAACATGTTGGCCAAGTTTGTGCCACTGCTGGCTCTGTTTGGCATCATTGGCATGCTCGATTTGCGGTTTTTGCGCGAATGTGGCGTGAATCTTGCCGGAACGTCGTTTGCTGGCAAGTAGTGGGATTTCTCATTGGCAACAGGTTGCTGCAACGCTTGAGAGGGAATAGATGTCATTCTGCGCACCGTTCTTTGTCCATTTTGCCCGTTTGGCCCGTTTGGCCCGTTTTGCACGTTTGGTCCATTTTGTGGCAATGGGGCTACTGTCAGTTTTCTGACATTCGAAAACGACTCGGAACGAGTGAGGGCGTCGCTAGGCAGAGGCGTTCTAGAGTGCATGTCTGCATACTCTTGCAATTCGTCCTGGCTGTTGTTGCTGCTGTTGTTGGAACCGGTGTTGTTGGCCATTTTCAACGGCTGCTGGAACAGCACGTCAAAGTTCAATGCTCCGTTTGCAGAAGCTGCTGGAGGCATGGCTGACTGGCGTTTAGGCAGCTTTTGCAAAAGATTGCTTGAACTGTTCAGTTTGAAACCCAAAAAGTGCGGGTTTCCATTTGGCACACCATTCTGGGTGCTGGCGCCCACCAAAGAAGCTCTACGGCTATTTTGGCCGTTGCCAGCTTTCTGTCCAAACTGTTGCAACAAGGCGTTCTTTTCGCTGCCCAATTTGTTGACCAAAATGCGCTGTTGGTTCAACTGAATCGATAAGTCGTTAATTTGTTTGATTAAGCTCTGGTTGCTGTTTTCCAAAACCCGGTTTCTTGCAACAGAATCGTCTGGCTTGCCGCGTACAAAAAACTTGGAGTTCTCGCTGTTGATTTTTGCGTACTGACACACGGTTGCGTACAAAAACTCCAAGTACGGAGTCTTGATTTTGAAATCGTCTGCCAATAAAATCGGCTGCAAAAGCAACAAGTCGTAGTCCACGGGCATCTGGTACTGGAAACAGTAGTAGAAGTTTGGGCTGTTGAGGCTCGAAGCCCACTCCTGAGCACTTGTAACAGCCTCAAGTTTTTGCAACAGTTTTGGGTCCAAAACGAGGTTTGATTTGGACTCTGGGTAGAAACGGGCCCATGTTGTTAACAATGCGTTTTCGTTCTCGTACCCCTTGATCAACTTACAGTCCATCTTCTTCAAAAGCACCAAAAGCTCGTTCAAAAGCCCCGAAATCAAAGGCTTGGCCAAAATCTCTTTGGAGATCTTCACAGGGAAGTCCAACTCAAAGATCGTCAACAATGGGTCAAACACTGCGCGCGGCAACGCAAACTTCCACTGGTAGTTCAAAAACTCCTTCTGGGTGCTGATTGGCAACACGTTGATTTGGGAAAAGGCGGCAGTCACGCGAGACACCGAATCAACAATGTCCGAGTCGTACTGCGCCAGGGAGTGGCCCACGTACACAAAGTCCTTCTTGTTTTTTTGCTGGTACACAAAGCACCCGGTGTTTGGCACTCTTTTGACGTCAGTGTCGTTCATAATGGACAAGACGGTGAAGTCAGAGAAGCCGCAGAGCTTGTTCAAGTTCTGCGTCACGTAGTTCTCAAGCTGGATAAAGCCTGTGCTCTCAATCAAGACCACCGTGCCCTTGCTCACAAACTTAGCAATACTCTGGCAAAGACTGGCAAATCCTTGCAACGAGTCGCAGCTGACAACTATGAAGTCAAACTTGACCAGCCCGTACCGCGATGCAAGCTCCTCCTCGTTGCTGACTATGTAATCGTATCTAACTGAGTCCATAAACTTCTGTTCGTCGTTGTTGTTGCAGTACCACAGAGTTCCCTCTTTGAATTTTTTCAACAACTCGTTGTCCTTTACTATGCTATAAATTTCGGCATTTCTGCTCATTTTCCAGCCGTAAAAGGCCAAGTTAGTGCTGCCACCAACTACCAAGCTGTTTAGTTTTGACATTTGCTTGTTCTCTGTTCAAAATCAAGTGAGGTGTTGTTTTTGAAGATAAACAGATTCGCTGGTGATTTATTTTTTTTCTCAATTTTTTCTTTTTTTTTTTTTTTTTCTCTCTCTCTGGTTCAGTCTACCGGTTCAAGGAGTTGAAAAATACATTTTTTTCCGAATCAGCGTGAGAACGAACGAATAAAACCCATCGACCACCGGAGTCTGCCCTGTTGGTAAAATCAGCCCAGTTGGTCACGTGACTTTCCAGATTTTCCGGTTGGTCAAGTCGCGGGGTTAGGGGCCCTGGGCCCAGGGAATGTGCTGAAACTGCAACTGGTGTACACTGGGCTGGGCGACAGAGGCGAGATGAGGGCGACGGCAGCTTCGGTGGGTTAGTACCAGCGGATGCTGGATGTGGGTGACAAGTGCGCCGCTTTTTTTGCAGCCCAAACGATCCAAACGCTTGTTAGTACAGAAAAAGAGGAGCGGCCTGAGAGTGCGGGCGCGGGAGCGGGAGCGGGAGTGGGAGCGGTGGAAAGTAAGGAAAGTGAAATGGAGTGCACAAAAATGCACATTAGGGTGAAATTTCACGATTGCAGTGAAAATCGTCGAAAAGTGCACGCAAAATTGTATGCAAAAGTGTACGCAGAATTGTATGCAGAATTGTATGCAAACTGAATGAAAGTGGAATGAAAATTGGGCGGAAAGTGCAAAACAAATCTGCAAAAACGAAAAATTGCACATCAAAAACGAGCGAAAACAGCAAAACAGCAAAAACAGCAAAACAGCAAAATCGAGAAAAGAGGGCAGCTGGGTGGGTGGGTCCCTGTGATGAACCTCAATACGCTGGAATTGAACTACTCAGCAGTAAACTCGCTGGATGTGACACAGGAGCCCTAACCTCATTTTGCCCACTGTGCTCATCCGACGCAGGCCTCGTCACCGCAGCCAAAAGAAACGAGGCAGGTGAGACACTTGGGGCTTTGTTTGGATGCGATTCGCAATCCGTAGGTCTTATTTTGCTCCTCGTGCTGGCCAACACATCGTTGTTTTTGCCCAAAATTAGAGCCGCCACAGCGTTAGTCGCCAGCGTGAACTCGTGAACTCGTACTAGTGAGATGCAAGACAGACAATGCTGTGGATGTTCGTCACTAGCGCTGGAAGATCTGCCCACGTCACTTTGGCTTATTTGCCCGCGTTTTTCTGATCGCTCTGGCTTTTTTTGGATGAGTGCGTGCCAGATTTGATAAAATACTGGGTTGACACAATTTGTAATCGTCATTGTCCATTGTCTATTGTGCGGACTAAGGTTCAGGTAGGTTAACCTCCCACAGCCATAAAGCGTCGAGTTTCACAACGTTGACAAAGCACTAATTTCATACGTAATCCAGATGTGGAATAATATGTCAACGACGACAATTACGTCAAGTCTACACCAGTACACCGAAATACGGGAAATAAAAAGCAGGCTCTTACATCACTATGGAGAAAAACCTTAAAGCCAAAAGTTACATTTGTTGGAAAAGGCTGAACTTTACCCAAAGCAAACTTTTCAACCTTTGTAGATGGCATGATTTTTCTGCTACGAAATTCACAAACATATCCGATATGCACCAGTACGAAAAAAAAAATTACGTCTGCCCAACAAAGTCTCCTCTTGAGGCACAAAGTAGTTAAGCAGCAGCGCAGCGACTTAAATCCAAGCTTAAAGAACGTCGTACGAACAATTGCCACTGACACTTGGACTTTGCCCAGTTAATAAACGATTGGACATCTGCGGCGCTACAGCACCAAGCGGTGACAACTTAGGTACTCAGCGGGTTTAAAGTTGACAATCTCCACTACCGCCAGTGACCGCACAAAGCAGCGCTGCAAGTTTCACCATTGTCGCATACCTTTTTTTTTTTTGTTTGTTTCGATAGCGTTACCATATCTCCAATGGGTGCCAGCACACTTGGAGTCCACACAGTCGTAACAGAGTAACCAGTCTAAAATTTATCCGGGCACGCACGTCCTGCAATGACATGCTACAGCATTTGCAACACTTTGTGGATGACGTCAAAATGAGGCACTACATTCCACCTTTTTCTACGCAACCGGGTTTTTATGTGGCACGTGACAACGTGCGTCCGGGTAACGTATATGCTTTTGGTGTTCCAAAGCGGATTACATCATAATTTAGAGTTTTTTTAGACATTAAGCATAAAGAAAAGCATTTCAAACCATAGAAAATGAATTCAAGGCACAAATTTACCGAAACAAGTTCTACTAAACTGACTATAAAACTTAAATTTGAATTCACAAAAACAGGTGATGTAAACAGAAGGACTTAAGCAAGGATGATTGAAAAGTCAGTTTTGTGAAAAAAAAAGAAAAAACCGTAAAAACAAAAGCCAAGTGGTGCTTGATGAAGTTATTCTTTGAATATTGTTCCCAATTGTTTTGCCTAGTAATTTCAGATAGACATTGATTGGAATTAGCGTTTATGTACAAGAACCATCCCCAACCTGTTGAAATTTGGCTAATCTCGGAATAAACGGTGCATAAAAAAGTACGAAAAAATCCTATGGCAGGTTCCGGAAATTGCAGTGCCTCAACTCCCATCTCCACTAGTCACAGCGTTACCCGGCTTTACTAATTGGTGGCAGCATGCAGGGTGAAATTGTTTACATCAGCAGTGAATAAAAGCTTATTTTTCATAGAAGATATTTGTGTATAAATAACGAGTAGTCTTTCCCATTTTATTTTTTTTGGAAAGATACAACAAACATTTTATTTTACAATTTCTAATATTGGCAAACTCTCTGCAATTGATACCATAAAACACAACTAAGATACTTACTGGAACGACAATATTCCACAGGTAATAATTGACACAGATAACGGATACTTAATTAGTGGATACACAAAACAAGACACAAAAACAAGACAAACAAGACAAACAAGAAAAGTTGTACATACACTATGTCTGCTGAATCATACGACACCCCAGGCAGCCGAATGAAGGCTGTACAGTTTCAAGATCCCTTTGCCGAAGGCAGCTTTGTTGTTGGTAACACTGCCACCCGGAACTTCTGTTTGACACACTGCGACTCCTTAAAAGATGTTGTGGACGAAAAAGAAGTGGAAATTTTTGACGACTCCAGCGCGGCTTTCAATGCGGGTTACAAGCCATGTTCAAGATGCTTGCCAATGCAAAGTAACCTGATGAAAGTGACGTTGGCCAAGGAGTGCATGGACAAGATAAACAAGGAAATCAACTTTGTGCCGGTTGCCAACATTTTGGACAAGATTGCCAACAACGAGGGCAGCAGCAGCAACAACAACCAGTTGGTGACGATAATTGCTTGTCGCCACTTGTGCTACGCCGCTGCTTGTAGCTACTACAACGACTGGGAGTCCGAGTCAAGCGACGAAGGCCACAACGCAGGAGGCAAGAAGAAGCGGAAGCGGGGTGGCTTGGTCGGGTTCAAAGAATTGGCCACAAAATCCAAGTTGTCGCCATGGCACTTCCACCGGGTGTTCAAGTCCATCACGGGCTTGACACCGAAGGCTTATGGAGACAAGTGCACTGCGTTTATGCGCGACTACGAGGCCCGGGAGTCCCGGGAGCCTGTACCTATGCTCAGTCCTGCCACCAGCAGCATCAGCGGATTTGGAGGCCAGCAACAGCATCATCATCACGAAAGAGCCTACTCTATGGCACAGATGCCTGTACTGGTGGGGGTAGCTGCACCAATGCCAACCCACGCCAGCGTTGATTCGCCAATTGAGACTCTTGAAGAGATTCTCAAATTGACCCACAGAGACTCTGTGGTGTCGAGCGACAGCTTTTTGGGCAACTTGGAAGCGATTTCGCCAGCACTGACGCTAGATCCAGAGCCACAATTATTGGATTTGGAGTTGTTGGACTGCTTGGAGAACAACGACGTGTACACTGGAAACATGAATATGTTTGAGGGGGAGATGCTCGGGTTCGAAGAGGACCACAAGGATTTTAATGGGTTGGACAATAACGTGTTCAACAATTGGGTTTTGGGTAATGTATTTACGATGTAATGATAATGAAATATGATAATAATATAATGACTAATGTACATACATCTTCGTAATTGAAAAAATAGCTCTGGGACATCTACTGTAGTCTTGTCATATACCGGTAATTTTCAAAGCGCTAAATTTGTTGTGTAGTAGCGCTAAAAAATTGTAGCGCTTCAAGTACCACAGTGTGCGCGAGTGCTCTCTCTGAACCACAAGCACGCTATTGAGTCTGGGCACTGATTTTGTCACAGACTATCTCTGACGACACCACAACTGCTCCGTCCTTACCTAGGTGTTTTCACCCACACAGCTGCAAAATACCTGACAGTATTTCAGTTGTGACATCAGCGCTGAGCAAGCTCAGATGTCATTTAAGCTCGTCGGCCCGAGATGGGCTAACTGCAGCTCCTGCGCCACTCGTTTGCGGACGCATAATGATGCACTAGCATGCACGTATGGTACCATCTAAGAGAAAAGTGTCGGATTCTTGCGTAAATGGCGCCTGCGACCGGGCACCCAAGTACACGGGTCAATGCGTATTATTCGGTGCTATAGTACTCTATGTCTAAAAGAAACGGCAGCGTGGGTCTGGCCGCAGCCACAGCCGGGCTCCCAAAGCCACCGCCCGGCCAGAACCGGCCAGAACCGGCCACACTGGCAAATTTGCGCAAAAGTGAAACTCACTTGTCTATCTTGCCGTTCTTCTCGAGCCAGTCGTTGAAGCTGCCCAAGTAGTTGCCGCGCTTCTCGTACCCAAAACTCTGGGCCAATTCCTCGGCCAAACTGCTGCGCACACCAGCCTGGCAGTAAAAGATCACCTCGTCCTCTTTTTTCGGCTTACTCACCTGGAACATGTCTTCAAACTCGTCCTCGGGCAAGTTCAAAGCCCCCGGCGCCGATTTGATTGGTACGTTTATCGCAGTAGGGATTTTGCCGCTGTTTTTCACCTCATCTGGTTCTCTCACATCAATCAAGACTTTGTTTTTAGGCTTTGTCTCGATGATCTTGCAGATATCGCTGAACTCGTATATCTTTGCGTTCTCCAAACACCGTGCCGAGCGGTAAAAACTTCTTTTGCTGACCGCTTGTTTGGCTAAAACTCTGTAGAAACTCATTACAACTCGTTGTAGAAGGCAGTTCGCTTTTTTGCCAAAATTTCATTTGCCGTTTGCTGTAATCTGGAAAAATTATGGATCCTGTTACCCGGGTTTGTGGTTTGCGACTGATAACGCTGATAAAAACCCAATACCCAATACCCAAACAAAGTAAAATAAAAAAAAGCACCCACCCCAATATTGTACCCATAAGCGAGCAACTGTATTAAGTTCAGGACCCGGGAGACTGAGACGTCGCCCGGATCCCAGACCTTGCTCGATTTGTGGATCTGTGAACCTGCTAATCATTGCGTGCTGGTTTTGTGGTCAGGCCAATGGGTTCACTGGCAAATTATTTACTTTTTTTTTGTATTTTAATTACTCTTTTTAGCGCTAAGGTACTTTCCTAATACAAGCGTTGTACTAAAGTTACCGCTAAAGTTACGCTACAATTTAAAGGTTCGTCTTCGACATAATGGTAGATCATTTTTCAAAAAGGGCATCAGCTGTAGTGACAGATTGTTGTGGTTTGTGCTTTTTGTGTCACAAATCAGTGATTGCGGCGGTGTTGTGGTTACACATAAAGTCCTGGTGCACATAAAATATCCTAAATCGTTTGCTCAAATTTATACAAATACGTCTGTATACTAAGGGTATATTTTCAGCACCCCCTTCAAACCTTTGCGTCCAAATCAAAAACACGCTTATTTCTTTTTTTTAGCCTTGTTGACAACATGCCTATTCTAAAACACACTATATGGAGTGTCCAAACTATTTAAGAAATCAAGTATCCAGGTGTCATGAAAAAATTTGGTCAAGCATTTTAGTTTAATAGCCCAGTATTAATAGGTTTAACAGGTTTAACAGGTTTAACACTTACTTTGCTTCGCATTTAAACCCACGCACTGACGTTCACCTATTTCAAATTTCCAAAGGGGTGACGACACGCTTTTCCAGAAAGTTAAATACGCTGGCTGCAACAGGGAAAAAGAGCAGACAAAAAAAATTTTGGAAACCAAAACAAACCAGAAAGAAGACAGCAAACCGTCATGTTTCTATTCAAGAAAAAGAACGACGACGCCCAGAGCATCCACACACAGAGCAGCAAAAGCTGGAACGTGTTCTCAGGCGCATCCTCGAGTCAAAGCATTTTCAGCAAATCTTCGCACAAAAGAAGATCGCCGTCAATAAACTCGTTACCTAGTTTGGGCTTGAAGACACTTGGGAAACGCAACAAGCGCATGAAAACAAACCGGATGGAAATCTCGTCGCCGCGGGCACTCGAGGAGTTTGAGGAGAACCAGGAGGTGTTGAACAAGATGTTCCACTCGCCGATTTTGGAATTTGACTCCAAGTTCAAGGACCCGTTTGAGCACTGCAACAACACGCTGAGCACGGACTCGGACAAGAGCTTGGACGCCTTGACGGAGGCTACAAATGTGAGCACGGCCACAAAGGGCGAGAAGCTGCTTGTGAGTGAAAACAACGCTTTGATGATCAACTACACACAAAAAACACTCGACCCTCAGTCGATCAACATCAAGCGGCAGACAACGTGCGCTACAACGGCCACAACGGCGCTCAACGTGAGCCAGAACCACTACAGAACAAACAGCGACAACATCTTGACGAGCTTTGAGTACAGCATTCTGGAAACGTTCAAGGAGTTTGACGTTTTTGTAAGCGACAGTTTTGACTTGGACAAGAAGAGGCAGGAGCAGCGCAAGCACGAGAAGTTCGAGTCCGTGTACAACGACATCAAAAAACGCAACGAGCAGATTTTGATGTCACCAAAAAGCGTTTCAAACATGTCGGTGTTCACCAACGTGCTGGGCCAGAGCAACTGCAAGCGCAAGATCCCAGAGAGCTACTTGAACAAGCACGACACGTTCCAGTTGTTGCCGGAGGTTGAGAGTGCAAAGCTCGACTGGAACATTTAACCCTGGGTGTGCTGTCCCCCACACCCTGCACAACCACAACTACATTGGCCCCTCCCTGGGGGCCTTGATTATATACTGCATTGCATTGAATCCACGATTCCAGCCCGTGTAAGCCGCCAGCAACCCGTAGAGGTCCTTGAGCCCCGTCAGCAGTTTGTAGTGGCAGTTCTGCTTTCAAAAACCGTTGTTGCAACTTTGGTTTCCCATTTGGGCCGTCTTAGCCACCCAATGGAGAACGGCAGAGCTCCAAACCAGTGTCTGGTAAACACGGGGAGCACGCCAGAGCAGAGCACCCAAACGGCTGCGATTTGAGCCCAAAACGTGTAGAAATCCAAAATATAGTCACTCTGGGGGGCTGGAAATACTCAGAGAACGTACTCACGCTGACGCGGGTGACAGCGGCCAGTGGCACATGCAAATTGTGAACAGTAGCGTCTGGGTCGGCAGTGTTTAATAGCACGAAGCTCCATTGGAGCTGTGCTGCCGTTGCACTGAATTTGCACTGAATTTGCACTGAAATGCACTGAAAGTGCTCGGAGCGTGTTCGGGAATTAAACAAAAAATTGCACAAAAACTGTATGGCGAAGTGGGATGGTGAAATAATTGCAAGGGCGCGAAAGTGCAATACGAACGGGTACGAAAACGATATAACGCGGACTTTAAATCAAAAAAAGAACAAAAGCGATATATCGGAGATTAACCTAACCTGTAACTGACACCATACCGGCCGGCGGCTGTATATCGAGCTGTGATGGATGGATATATGGAACTAAAATACCCCACCCCAGCCACCGGTGCGTCTCCCTTAACCCAACGGACTTTTCTTCGGCTTCAATTTCTTGGAGACAGCCACTACTCACTGCCCGCGGGTTGCACCGAAAATACGTCAAATTGTGGGGCTTTTTGTGACCCAAACACCAGAACCCGGTAAATATGGTGGCGTGGTGCCGAATTCGCTGCAGAGTTCGAGTGCAAACAATGCGCGTTTCGCCCGCCATACAGCGGCTAGACAATTGCTGGACAGCACAATCGCAGCACCCGTGATCTGCTCACAACTCGTGCAATCATAGACACTTGCACAAACCGGCCACCGCAGTATCCCGGATTCTGCCCGATATCGCATTTCAGAATTTGCTTACCGGTTGCACTTTCTCGTATCACATGACTCACACCCCCTATTTTTAATTTCCGCGCTTCCTGCTCAATTTGAATTATCCGAAATCCGTTGTCGGTCCTGGAACTTTAATTCGGGTAGGCCCTGCTGGACAGAGGGATGTAGATCAGCAATGTCGCTGATGGGATGGAAGTAACAAAAAAGAGCAAGATAAAAAGGACTTTGAAATAACACAGACTTCAGGCACCAAAATGGCTGAAAAACAGCTCTATATGAAAAGAAATAAAAATCTCGGTCTTTAGACCAGCTCTACAATTTTCAGCGCAGTACTGCGATTTCTTTTTGTTCATCAGAAAAACGTCCTCAGATTCTGGCTTGCAGTAGTATGCATGAAAGAGGGGCATATGTGGACAATTGATATATTCAGCCCACCAGCGAGTGGATGATCACGTATTTCGGAGAAAATGGTGAAAATTTTTTACAAACTTTCCTATTCAGCATTCATTTGTTGCCGTCATTCTCTTCTGAACTTCGCCACTTGCACGTTTAGCGGCCCACCAATCGAGAAAAAAGTTCCTGTGGGGCTAGGTAAAATTCCACCATAATCCACACCTATTTGAGGTGTGGATTGTGTTGGTGGTGGGTGTTCGGTATCGGGTATTTTTTAAGTACCTTGCCCCCCCTCCCCGCCTTTTACAAACAAAAAATTATCACCCTTATCCACCCGACATGACAAGCCGTACTATTCCGAATACGGAACTCCGGGTCTCTGAAAAAGGTATCGCAATATAGTCAAATTCGAGGTTGAGCTGGGCAATTTTGTCTACAAACCGCCCAAAAACTTGCACTAGCCTACAATTGTTTCAATTCTATAATACATTGACTAATTCGCGCACCTCTCGTTTCAGCTCCAAGTGTTCACAATCTGTATTTTTCGCAAAATTTGTGCTTTCAGTCGGAGCAACTCCTTGGCCGGGTGGCTCACTCGTTGCACCACGAAATACTATGACTGAGACAATCAGGTATAGCGGCTAAAGAGCGCTCTTTTGCACTCTGAGCTTCGCTGGCACGTGTACGTGTGTCTGAGTTTGAGTCTGGGCTGGGGCCTGGGCCGGGGCCTAAGTCCTGCCTCAGGCTCAAAACTCAAACGGATTCATTGGTGGCATCGAGACTTTTTGTGGAGTCTCTTTGAACTGTTTGTCGAGCTGCAACTCCTCGTTCTCTGGTGCGTCCAACACAATTATGGGGCTGTCTCTGTTCTCGTGCAAAACGTGTCTTTTGTACTTTTCACCGTCGCTTTTGAAAATCTTCTCAATCTCGTCGGTGTTGCCCACGCGCTTGAACACCAACTCTGCCAAGTCTTTCTGTGAGTAGATGCTGCGGCTTTCTGGTGGCTCTTCCTGAAAACTCTTCCAGCCCGGCGGCGGCGATGGCGGTGGCGATATAATAAAACTGTTGCCATTGCTCGGCAATCGCAAGTACTCGCTCGTGTCAAACTTGTATCCCTCGTCGGTCAACACAAACTCGTCATAGTTGTCGTGCATGCTGAACCCCACCTGGAACCCGGCCTCTTTGAGGATCTTGTGCAACTTCTCGCTGTAGTCGACCTCTTCGAACATGATTATGATCCTTCTAAACAGTTTAAGGATCGTGAACTTCACTGTACTCGTCTCAGGTGTGTTTGCAATCACCTGCTGCTGAAGTGTCTTGATGATCTGCTCGTCCTCAAGCTCCTGCGTCGTCAACCCAGTCAATATCAACGTGTTTGTTGGCATTATCATCGTGTCTGTTGATTCTGCGAGTAGGAAAAAATAGCTCGAAATAATGTTCCGCGCGCAAGTTTCCGCCTTTTTGATCAGCTGGAATAGCCACAGCCATCGAGACCAGCGCAGCCACGTTTGGCAGCACAGCCGTGCCCGTTCTTGTGGATCTTAGTGTAGCATTCAAAAGAATTCAGCCATGCGGGTTTGTCGTTGTGCGGAGACCCGTTTATGGATACACAATATCAAACCGGTGTGGATCAGTACATCCAATCGTCTTCGCTGAATTTTGCCTTGCTAAACCCCACATCCTTCTTGCATCTTTTGGCCATGTCAAGCTCGCGCGTAAATTCCTCGTCCATCTTGAGCATGTTCTCAACCTCGAATGGCTTCAACTCGTCCACAAACTCAAAACTGCGGTTGAATCTCACCTTGAGCGCCTTGTAGTTCATGTTTCTCTGCAGCAAGTAGCTGCTGTTTCCCACCGAGCTAGACGCTGCAAACTGGCTCTTGCTTTTCTTGTCCTTCTTGTACTTGCTGCTCGCCGTGCTTCTTGTTTTGGCCAAGTCCTCCGGTGACACATGTGGCAAGCTTACAATGATGTCCAGACCCAAGTTCGCACTCTTCTGATAGATCTGGTTGAAAACAAACCCAGAAGCGAGCTCGGAGTGTTGGAGCGCCTCTAGCCTCGAGTCCCTGATGAGCTTGCTCTTGCCTGGTCCCTTGCCGTTCTCAAAAAAGAAATCCAACTTGTTTTCTTGTAATTCTCTTTCAACAGTGCTGTTGCCCTCGACACTTGAGGTGTACAACGACGTGTCTTTGAGTATCGGCTTCTTTGGCTTTCTGAATTTCGACGGAGTGTCCATGGTATGTATGTTTGTATGTTTGTGTGCTTGTGTTTGTTCTTTGTTTGTACGGCTCCTTGTTTGCAGCCTGTTCTTGTTTGTAATTTGTTCAGCTCGTTTTTGTTTGTTGTTTTTTGTAGTAAAACGACACTGGCGTTTTTAGCAGGCGTACTGAGTCTCTGTGTAGCGAGAGTTCTTTCAGCGTGCGAGTTGTGGCTTTTGTTTACAGAACGAGCTCAGAGCGTGGTAGATGATCTAATGAATGAAGTTACTTTTTTTTTTCATCTGCATTTTTTGATCGCAGTTTGCAAATACAGCTGGGAGGGACGTGGGTTCGAACACTACACAAGATTAAAATTATTGCCTATGCCATTAACTATATTAAATCTGTTTCCAAATTGCCATCTCTATAATACACTTCCTTTGAAATCAAACAAACTATTCCCATTGCCGCTGCCATTTTTGGCCACCTTCGGCTTCTTATACTCTATAAAACAACAAGAGCAATTCGAGTCCATCCACGAACTTCTTTTGCTACTTGTGCAACTTGATGTAGCGCTAGTTTCATCATTATTAATAGCGCTATTTTCACTCGACAACGTGCTGTCCGTGGAGCTGACGCTGTCGTAACTTCTTTTGCTGCCCACGCTGACATCACTTTCACTACCACTTTTGTTGATAGCGCAGTTTTTCAATGGGCCATTCTTGGTGAAGCTCTTGCACTTGACAATGAGCCTTTTGAGCAACTCAAACTGCATCACGCCGTTGGCGTAACGCTTGTTGGCGTCCTCAACCAAAAAGTACTTTATCAAAATGATAAGCAACTCTTTGGATATCGGTAAAATCTTGTACAAAACCTCGTTTTTGCGCTGGAAAATCTCAAACGTGTGGTCGTCCAAGCTCGCTTTCATCCACGGGTTTCTGATACACGTCAAGTTGATCAATATTATACCCAACGACCAGATGTCACCTGCGCCCGTTGGGAAAAACTTGCTCAGCTGGTGCAGTGATTGACTGTCCTTCTGTAATCTCTCTGGTGCCATGTAGTAACTGCTACCGCAGCATAAGCTCTCAGTGACCATTTTGTCCTCGATTGCCAAGCCAAAGTCGGTGATGAACACGTTCTGGTAGTCGTCGCTCATCAAGATGTTTTCCGGCTTGATGTCACAGTGGTACACGCCCATCTCGTGGCAGTACTGCACAACGTCCAATAGTTGCAAAAAGATCCTTTTGATCAACTGGGCGTCGTTGATAAACATCTTTTTCTCAACAATAGTGTTGAACAAGTCGCCACTCTTGTAGTAGTCCATCACAATGAACAAGAACTCCTTGTACTTGTATATTTTGTGGATTGTCACAACGTTCGGGTGGCTGTTGACCTTCAAGTGCATCGCAATCTCTTTCAAGTACTTCAACTTGGACCCGTACAAGCACACGTTCTTCAAATCCAACTGCTGCACGTTCTCAAATACAAAGCCGTTGTGCTGGGCAAAAATCTCGTCAATCTGGCGCTGAATAACAAGGCTCGGCTTCTCCTTTGTGTAGTTTGTGTTGTTAGACTTGCACGATATCACCTTAATGGCAAACTCGTGCTGGAAGCAGTCTTCGGCCAAGTAGACTAGCCCATAAGCACCAGAGCCAATTTTCTTTTTTAAAGTGAATTCTTTCAAGATCATCAAATCTTGCGCCGTCAATGCTGTGTTCTCAATAAGTTATGTGTCTCGTGTTTGCCAGTGGTTTGCCAAAGTTGGTCGTTGGTCTTTTTTTCTGGATTTGGTTCGCTATTTATATGTCCATCACATGATATGTATGCATTTATAAGAAACTTAGGTTTTGGTGAAAAAAAAGTAAAATCCAAAAAAAAAATAAAGTTAGTTAATCAAGTGAACGGGCAAAATCTCCGCCCCAATTTGTTGACATGAAGAATGCACACCCCGCCTCGGATTTTGCCTGCACTTGTGCGGTTTCGGCTTGTTAGCAAATTACTCTCGAGGGCCTCGATCCGCGCTTCCAGTACTCCGCGCACTCTCGGAACCGTCCCGTTTGGCTCGATAACCGACTGGCGAATTCGCCAATGAGCCTATCGCCTGGCCACAACCACAACCGGCCGGTTATTCTCCCACGCCCACGCCACGCCCACTCCCACGCCACGCCACGCCACGCCCAGCTTTTATTTTTTCTTAACTAGCCTCTGGGTAAAAGAAACAACTAAATATCGACTTTTAAAACAAACCCAGTTGAAATGAAAACACAAAACTGAATATTTACAATTGCTGTTTGCAGTTAAATCAGTTCCACAACTCTGCAGTGTTGTGTGTTCTGCACAGTCTTGTGGCGTGTTTCTTTGTTTCCTTGTTCTGGTCTCCACCAAACTGTGCTTTTTGCAGACAATCAGTGGACTTTAGAAGCATCTCCTCCCACTCTCCGCGTTTCTGGACATTTTCCGCCCGATGCCTTGTGACACCCCTCACTAAAATGACTGAAATACATTTTGAATTTGTTTTTCACCGGAAAAACTCGAGCTATTTCGATAAAGCGGGTTTTCGGTTTTTTTAAGTTCGGAGTATTTAACGGGTTACCTACTGGTGGAATTTAAATGCATATACTCGGAGTTTTACAACACCACTCACCCCCCCCCCCAAAAAAAAAACTTGCGCGCGCGCGGTTGTGGGTCAGGCCACACACAAACACGCGAACACACACCTTTTTCACCTTTTTCACCTTTTTCACCTTACAGAGCACCAGAGTGAATATTCTTTTTACCAGCTGAAACGCAATGGCGTTACCGAATTTGCTCTTACAACGAGCCCTGACTGAAATTCCTCTCCATGGACCTGGACTCTGAATCTAAATTCTTTATCGTATCTGGCTTCTGTATACCTTTTTTGTTTCTTTTTCAATTGAGTATTCACAGTACCCGGTTCCCACATACCCATTTAATTTTGCGTTTCAAACTACCCCAATTTCATCAAGCGCTATCGCAATTACATTAGTTTGAGCGCAATATCGCACACTCGCACTCGCCCGCCCACCCACACGCACACACCCACTTGCACCCACTTGCACCCGCCCGCACACCTGCACACCTGGGTTTTTAAAGTTTGCTTTGACGTATGCAAGAAGGGACGTAATTACTGCGATAAACAAATAGTGATTGTATGTACAAATAAGAAATAAAATGGCGAACAATTGGAGACCAAAAAAGAAAGACGAAAGATGTGTATTTGGAGGGGCCAGTGTTGTGAAGTCATTTCGTGACTTGATGACAGGCCCAGAATGTAGCAATTGTGATACGGTCACGTGTGCCATGCCGCGTGGGTTGCACGTTGTACCATTTCAACAGTCGGTAAATCAAATAACCGCTAGTGTGTAGCAAGCTTTGCAACAAAAGTGATTTTAAGGTTTCTGGTGTCATTAGAACAAAGTGGGAAACTTATTGGGGTACAAAAGGCTTCGAGAAACAACGTTCGTGTGTTCGGGGAGTCGCAGCAGTGATGGAAAGAGCAAGGCAGGCGAAAGAAACGAATCTCAAAAAGAAAACATCGTAAAAAGAAAACATCTTGAAAAAAAAAGCATCTGAAAAGCAATTCTGGATCAACTCAAATCGGAACTGGTGTAAAAAGAAAAGTCTCGAGGCGTGCGGTGCAACGGCACTGCAGTCTAGTTCTGTGTCCACTGAAGTACGGCAATGTAAACACAAAAGTGTACGGCGTATTGAGCTTCGTTTGCTGCTCTTAAGAAAAACTGCTTTGCTAAACTCATGGCAGGGTGCCCATACGTGGGGAAACACAGACCAGAACCTAAGCTCGCTTGCAAATAGTATTCCAAGGGTTCCTCACTTCCAGGAGCCTACTTTTCAGTGTTTGTAGGCAATTTCAGCTCAGGATTTTTCTATTGCAAAAGGAACTTGCAAAAACACAACTTGTAGGCAACTTCTCATTTTGCATGTTTGGAAAAACGCTGGTCTGTTGCTGAGCTGTGGCTACAAGGCTAGTAAAAACAGCTAGGTGTACGTTGTTTTCGGAACTTCGTATGATTAAAGCAGATAGGACAATTTGGGTTCTAGAATTTTCAACACCTTGGCTTACGCCAGCCAAAAGCGTATCATCATTTTTACAGTTAAACAGTGGCTGTACGCGCTTTTCAACGGTGCCTGATAGCACAGCACATTGATAAGACTACTTGCAATGCTAAATAAACACATATAATCCGATATTGATACCGGATACTTGGTTGCAACTGAATCGTTCATCGTAGTCGATGTCTAAACACCGTAGAAACATAACACCACCATAAACAAAGGGACTGCAACCAAGCTTCATCAGAACTGACAAGGAGTAGCTGACAGTGAGTTTAAGTAGCTTTTCAAACTTCAAATAACATCAATGGGCATATGGTCGCACCTTTCCAACCTGTCTAATAACAATATAAAATCAAACACAAACACATACACAAACACATACACAAAACGCTTTTTGCAGTGTCACCAACTACTGGAAACTCTCCAAACACTAGCAGTCTGCCTGTGGTACTGCTTACGAGCTCGTCTCCTTACTCTGGAGACTCGAAAATTGAGCCTTTTTGCTGATTCAATGTTGAGACGCACACTTATACGGGCAATTTGTCACGTGACCATAATTATATACAAAATTAATCAGAGAAACATGTCACGTGATCTAAAGGACGAAGAGTCTGAAATTTTAAGTGCACCATTTAGCTCTAAGCCGTTAAGTGCAGTTTCGCATCAAGTAAATTGTTGGGTCCGATTTGCTCATCCCTTAGTCTACAAAGTGCAAATGAAATCATTAACCTTCCCTCTATTACCACCGGTATCCAACCATTAAATAAAACAACAAAAGAAATGAACCGTTCTTATTATACTCTGACCGCACCGTCCGCCTTTTTGACATCGTTATTTGAAACCAAAGGTGAACCCCCAACTCTTTTTGGTGAGGTTCTTGGTGAAAATGTAGCACTCTTGTATGGATTAAACTTGATGTGACTACTTGAATTGCTGAAACTGTGTCCAGCACCTGAAACTGTGTTGATAACTGCTCCACCAGACGAGGAACTACTAAATGAGCTGTCTGGTGATGAGTAGTTGCTGTCGTAATAAACTGCAGTGTTGCCACTACTTACAGTGCTTTCGCACAAGTTTGGCACAAACTCCATATCGTCGTCGAAATCAAACCCCTTTGAGCAGAAATATTGGTTTCTTGTTGACAAAGTGCTCATCGACGAGATGCTAGATGACACCGAAGCTGGCGAGTTCATCGAGTAATAATTTAATGTCATGTTGCTAACTTGCGGTGTTTGTGCCTGTGTCTGTGCTTGTGCACCAAAGACACCGTCGCTTCCCACACTGTAGTAATCATACAGTGGTGTGTATGTGTAGTTGTATGCCATGTTCGCTGATTTTCTGTTTCGCTGTTATCTTGTCCTGTATTCCTTTTTTTTTTTTGTTTTTTTTTCTGTCTAATTTTCTGTCGGGGGGGATAATCCCAATAAATATCGCAAGGTCATGCGGGAATTCAGAAAAAAGTATAGCCCGTTACCCTACTGGAACGGTAATGCGTGCAGGCGAGGATGTTATCCTCCGTCCTTAACAGTGGGACCTGCGAGCTAATCGGCTCGGAAAAGTTAGCAGATCTCAAACGCCGGCAAAGGCTGGACAATTGTTATCGTTTAAAAAGAACCCGTCAAAAGTGCGTTGTGCTCTTCGGGTCAAATTATACTAGCGACAATCAGCAGCTAGTCGAATTTGCCTATATTTGATTGCAGTGGACGATCAAATACCAGTGCCTAGTGAAAAACACCACAACTCCTTTAAAGTCTCCGTTTTGGCAAATTTGTACGGTGCGGATCCCCAGGAGGCATCTGTACATAGAAACTTGGACAAAAAAAACAGCGAAAAAAAACAGCCAAAATGTGGACAAAGTGAGCTAAAAAAAGACACTGCTTTTTCTTATTTCATGTCAGTCCCGTTACTATCCAGCTACCGTTCGCGCTCACGTTCCTGTGCCTGAGTCAGTCCTAGGCCTTAAATCAGGCCTTTATTCTCGTGCACCCTTGTTTCAATCACACTAAAACCAATTCGAAATTTTGCAACCGTGCTGTCCTGATTCTGTTGACTTGTTACTTCTTCGCACAACAAATTCGTGAGTCCCAACTGTTGGCTATTTCAGTTCGTGAATTCGCACCTTGTGACTTTGCAGCTTGTGACCCCAACACAAAAGGCAGTCACAGAGCAGTTTAGCTGCTGTCAGACAGCATTGCGACAGTGCAAAAGTGCTAGCAATGCAAAGCTCAGTGGCCAAAAACGCTCTTGTGTGCACCCAATGTTGCAACTTCACAAGTGTAAGACACACAAGCTCCAATTTGGCCATACAAGCCCACAAAAACGTTTTCTGTTCTATGGAGATTCCCTGATTGTACTGGTATTGAGACAAGGTCCCAAAACCGTCTCAGCATCAGCCCATCTTCAAATTCACTCCCAATGAGTAAGAGCAAAAAGAATATGAGTGGTGAATTCGCGAAAAGTTTTTTTCAAAAAAAAAAAAAAAAAAAAAAGATCACTTATTGCGCGTAAAATGCTTATTTCCGAGTGCTCTTAGCAAAATGTGTACACAGAGAAAGCATCGGGCAGATCATCAGATTTTGAGCTCACGAAAATAGCCAAAGACTTTTCTGAGCTTGTGCCTGCCAATGATATGGATATAAACGCACTCAAAGCATCGATAGTTGCTGAGATTGATGCGACATACTCTGCAAGATTCCAGAAATTGAGCTCATCGGTTCTGAAATTGGCTGCCATAGTTGAAACGTGTGATTTGGACCCTGTGTATAAACAGGAGATCAGCAGAATCAAACAGGAAATGTCAAGTGATCAGGAACTTTTGGGAACAGCTACGACTACTTCTGCCACGGTTAACAGTGCGAATGACAGTTACTTAAACGAGCTCAACGAACGATTTAATTTGAACATCAATGACATAAACAATAACCTACAAAATTTGGAAAACTTGTTTCTGACCAAAAAACACAGAGACAGAGTGGATGCAAGCGAGCCACACAAAGTCGTCAAGCCTGGCCAAGTGTTCAGAAACACCCTGGCGGAGAACCTGCCACCCATGTATACTTTCCAACAGGTTTCCACGGTCAAGGAGCTCTTAGATGAGTATTTTGTTGGAATCAATGGTGCGAAACCTGTCAGAGAGTTGGAGAGAACCTTTGGAGCCCAGTGGCGCGGCGGGTCAAAGCACAGTGTCAGCAAACAGTTCAATCGACGCAAAAATTTGTATTTTGCTGTTGAAAATGCCATGGAACGCGGCAAACTGTTAGATGAATGTGCTGAAATCTTGGAGCGTGCGAGAACGTACTATAACTATGAGGACCAAGCGATGACAAAGAAAGGGATCAACTGGCTATGCCAAAACTTGCCGAAATTTTGAAACCAGAAAATTTTGGCCTTTTCAAGCTTTTTTCAATCTACTCAACTCCACTTTCACCACTTTTTTGTCTGATTTCCAGTCTTGATTCACTTCATATTGTGCATCCACGGCGAACTTACCGTTGGCAGAGTTGCATTTCACCAATCCAAGCTTGATCAAACTCATCAAACTTCTTTTAATCAAATCGTCAGGATCTTCCTGGTCTTTCGGGTTCTTCTTGCCTTCGATTTCACTGGTTTTTCTCTTGGCCGTCCAAAAGTTCATGCCCGGGTCTTCTTTTGTACAGTTTTTGCGGATCAGCAATTTGGATATCATCTCATCGTATTTCCAGCAGTCCTGCTCATTGAAAAGCAAAAGAACACAGCCAATGATAAATAAGGTTTGCAAACGCACCAGCTGAGACTCGTCGTCGCCAAACTTGTACTCTAACTCCAAAAAGTGCAACGCAAAATTCCAAGTCATCAACTTGGCACTGTTTGTCGAGTCTTTGAAAAACTCCGAGCAGTAGTCTTTCAACTGGTTTGCCATGGCTTCGTTCAACTTCAAGCTGAAGTTGTTGTTAGTGAAGTTGGGCCACAGCCTGCCGTTGAGTATCAAAGGTCTGAAAGATTGGTTGTCTTGCAAAGTGCTGTTGATCTTGGCATAGTCCTCGAAGATTCCACAGATCGCATACAACATTTCGTCCAAGAGAAGGTCAAAGCTGCCGTGTTTGCTCTGTTCAAGCGCCCCACATACTCGCGTCTCTAACGTCTGTGTTGTCTCCCCGATTGCTGCCAAGTAGCCGTCGAATCTGGTGCCGAACAATGACGGAAACGATCTGATGTTCTGCAAGATAGCCATGAATGCCACAAGCTCGTTGACAAAGATCTTGTCGGCGAGGACCTCGAGGTCAAATATATAGTTCAGGTTGAGTAGCCTCTTTGACAAGAACACCTTGTAGTAGCTCAAGAAGTACTCGCCTTTGGTTTTCACGATTCTCTGCAACACCTTCTCGACAATTCGCAATTTCGGCAAAATGTCTTTCTGAAAATTGGCCACAAAGTCGTCAAAAACGCGCGGGCTCACACTCTCGCCACTGCCACAGGCCCAGCACTCGTTGAGCAGCCGCGTGATTGTGTAGTCGCAGTACCTCACCAATTCAAGCACAAGCTCGTTGTTGTTGATGTTGAAAAGTTTGAGAAAGGCTTCCAGGATTTTGCCTTGAAAAACGGCGCTGTTGTTGAAACACTTGACAACGGTCTCGATGGCCAGCACCTCGAGCTGGTTCAACGCCTCAAACACCCAGTTCTCCCTGTTTCGTGGCTCTTTGTTGCGTTTGCTGCTTATAAAAACGTTGAAAAACCGGTTGTACACTGTTTGGTACCAAATCTGCGCAAAACGGTCCAAATCGGCGCTGAACCAGTTGTAGAACCGCGACAATGCCGCGATATCGCTCTGGGCCGTGTAGTGTGCCACAATGTCCACGAGAAACGGGTTCTCTTCGAAAATCAAGATTTTGTGCAAACTCAGCAAGTTTGAGGCAATAACGGCTTCGGTGCTGAACTCATAGTCCCAGCGGTACGCGAGCTTGTACTGGCGGTACTGCCGCACGTACTCGGCATACTCCCCGGCGCACTGCTCGTTGTATACGAGCTCAAAGAGCTTTTGCAAAGTTTGCGCCAAAGTGTCCAAGTTGGCAACAAAGTTGAACCGGAAAGCCTCGTTTTCACGCATGCGGCCCAAGAAAGCCTCGCTGATCTTGCGCACAAGTTCCGCCACAAACTGCGGGATGCCAAGTGGCACGAGCTGGACCCCTAGTGCTGTCCAGTCAACGTTTTGCGACTCTGCGTTCTGCAAAATGACGTCGCAGTTGTAGAAAATGCACAAAACAAGCGCCGCGTCGTCGGGGGCGTCGCCTGACGTGCCCAGCTCAAGCAGCACGTCCACACGCTGCAAGAGCCGGGTCTCCAAGCTGTGCAACAACCTCTGGCGCACCTCGTGGTTGCCAAAGAGTCTCTGGGCAAAAAACGCGTGTGCCAACTCGATAATCGCGAGCTTTGAGTGCGAGTTCTTCAACACGCCGTAGTCCACGTAGCTGTACACAAGCTCGAGGTGTTTCACCCTGGTGAAAACGTACTTGTACAACTCCAAAAACACGGCCAACTCGTCGTTCAGTCCCAGAATCTCGGCTGCCAATTCTTCAACCCGCGGGTCCTCCAGCAAAAACCGCCGCACCGTGGCAACTAGCACCTCGTACAACTCGCCCGTGTGGCCAAAACTCGCCACGTACTTCACCGCGTTGTAGTGTTTGGTCGTGAAGAGCTTTTCTGGATCAAAATCCGGGCTCAAGATGTGGTTTGTCACATGTTGCAACAGTGCGAGCTCCTTGTGGCACCGCAGCACGGCCAGCAGCACGCCAGGGTCCGATCTCGGGACCTTGAACTTCTTCTGTGTGTTTGTGCGTATCATAAACGGCCCGTCTGGGTTCGTGAACTGGAACATCTGGGCTAGACACTTGGAGAGACTGAGGTGCGATTTTCAGGTTCATGCGCGGTACCACTATGGCGCGGAATCACTATAGCGCGGAAACGCGAAATCGCGATAGCGCGGGAACCCCAGACTACACATCGCGGATTTGCGCGGGTCTACAGACGTGCCAATTAGTCAATCAGTGCATTGCTTATTAGTTATTGAAAGGCGATCCAGGTCTATCGCACGTGCCGCATCGTGCCAGGTCTATCACACGTACTGGATCGTGCCAAAATTTATCGTGCCAAGATATATCGTTCCAAGATATATCGCACCAAAAAATTTATCGCACATACCGGATATATCTATCTATCAAATTTGCGCCCTTCAAAACACCAACGAGTCACCTCTGTACTGGAACAACTGCTCGTTGTTGCTCTCGGCCTTGACGCCAGCTCTCAATGGGAACCCTTCCAAGCTCTTTCCGTAGGTTCCAATACTGTGCGCAATCAACTTGGTGTTCACAACCCATGCAAAGTAGTCGACATTGGTCAAATCGTCACACAACTGGTGGTAGCAGTGGTCGTACCACTCGCCAGCTTCACCGCCAAACATAGAGACCTCTTCCTCGGTCTTGACGCCCTCGGCACCTGCAGCAATTCCACCACCTGGAATGCCGTTAATAATGAACTCGGCGTAGTCTGAACGGCCGTCAAATGGAATCAAAGTGTAGTTCAAGCCCTGCGACAAGTACCAGTCAATGTACAAGTCGCGGATCTCCTCAGATCCCACAGGGTTCACCTTGTTCTCACCGTTGTACACTTGGAAAGCGTAGTTTGGCGAGGCCATCATGTCGTAGTCGAGAAACAATCTGTGCTTCAAGTTCTCCGTCTCGGTCAAGTTCTTCACGTAAAACGTAGAACCAAGCAATCCCTCTTCTTCAGCAGCCCAGAACCCAAACTTCACGGCGTTGGTTGGCACAAATTTGGTCAAATGCTTGGCCAAAACAAGCAAAGAGATCGTTCCTGAGCCGTCGTCGTTGATTCCAGGCCCACTACCAACACTGTCAGTGTGGCCACCCACCATAACCACGTTGTCCTGGTCACCGAGCTTGGTTTGTGCCAAAACGTTGTAAGTCTCGACGTTCTTCACGTACGAGTCAATGCGAAATTTCGTCTCAACGGTCTTGTTCAACGACAAATAGTTGTCCACCAAGTCCTCGGCCAACTTGCGGGTGATGGCCATGGTTGGCACCTCTCCACCCTGTGGCTCGCCCAAGGTTCCGTGGAACAAGTCCTTGTTGTACTCGTTGTCAAAGATGATAGCGCCCTCGGCTGCGTGCTTGCCGGCCAAAACGGATTTTGTGATAAAGGCACAAGAGCCACGCTGGACAAGTGCGATGTACGCAACGTTCTTGTTAGCACTTGTTTTGGCTGCCAATTCTTCGTAGTCGCTGTCGTCACAGCCATAGTTCTTTACCAAAACCAACTCTCCGTGGATGAAGTCCTTGTTTGGCGTAGGAGGTGTTAAAGTCATACCTTCGAACAATTCAGGCTTGACACCATTGAAAAAGAGCTCGGCTTCCTTGATCTTGCTCACAACCGCCTTGAATGGCTGCACGCTGATGTCGTAGTACCACGAGTACTTGTTCAAAGTATTCAAAATGTGTCTCAAGGTGGCAAAATGGCCCTTGGAGCCAATCACACGCGTTGGGTTGCCAAACTCTTTGATGGACTGCAAGGACACGTTGTAAAGAACGTTGGCCTCGTACTCCAATTCGGCAGCAGTGACAACACTTTGGAACGACTCCGAGTCTAATGGGAGTCCAGCTTTTTGTACAGTCTGTTCCAAACCACCAAATGTGTTGCCTACAATCCCGCCGAGCACTGGTGCTGCTAGCAAGAGAGAGAGTTTCATGTTTTTTGTAGATTTATGTTTATTTTGTGGTTTTTCTCTTTTGTGAGATGTTCTTTTGTAGATATTTTGAACAGTACAATTTTGCTGGTTACAAATCTGGTAGATATCCAGTTTTAGCTGATTTCCGCATTGGGCTCCGGGCAGGGCTCACAACGCGGCCGGCGACCCTAAACCAGAGGTAAAAAGAGTGTAAAAGGTCAAGGAGGTACCTAAAATTTGAGCCGCACTAGGAAATATAAAATGGGGGGGGGGGGTGTTTGCACCCAGAGGTAACGGGGGTGGTGCTTTTCAGAAAATACTCACAGTCAGTCAAAATCAGTAAGTACAACCACTGGAGTCGCGCAAGAAGATAGGATGGACAGCAAGGATTTGATTGCAGACTACAAGCGCAAGGGCCATTTTGACAAGAAGAGACAGCAGTTATACCAGAGCTTCAAGCAGTCGGACGAGTACGCAAAGTTGATTGATCTCGTGAAGGAGCAGATAACTGAAGAGGTGAGGAAGAATCCGCAGTTGCTAGAGCAGAATAAAGGCAAGGTTTCGGGTTTGATGACAGGAAAGTTGTACAAGAACGAGGACGTGAGCCGGATCATCGAGGGTGTAGTGAAGAAGTGCATTGACGCGGACGAGTTGGAACGAGGTGTCAAGGAGACTTTAAAAGAGTGAATTCTGCTAATTGCCCACAACAACAACAACAACAACAACAACAACAACAACAACAACAACAACAACAACAACAATAGGGGTGGCCAAAACTGCAGCGACACCGTGCGACCAGGTCAAGAACTGGAACGCCAGAGGATGCGTTCAAGGCAAACAAAAATATAAATCGGTGGCAGATCATCACTACGCGCGATCTTCACTCTGAAACCTTTTCCTCGAGTACTGCATTTTTGAAAGCTTCCTTGTGAAGCAGCTCACCGTGACTGCTCGGGTGAGAGCGATGCCCAATCTACAGATTCTTCGTTTCGCGAAAATTGTGACGGCAGCAGCAACAAAACTACTCCACGCAACATTTCATTGGTCGCGGTGCCGGCATCTAAAACAGTGCCAATTCTGTGCGTGCTACAGCCACAGCCACGCCACAGCTACAGCGACGCCTCTACAAGTACCATAATTTACGATTCATTCAGACGTACTCAATAAATCCAAAAAAAAATTGCTCGTAATATAACAATTTCATCCGCCACGCTTTTTCATCTTCAGTCTCTCATACACCGTTTCTCCATTCCATTTCAAATTATTTAATCTCTACCTCTGCCAGCTGGTCTTCTGAATCCGTCACGTCTTGGACCTCTGGTTGGTCTCTCAGCAACGGTTTCCTTCAATCTGGTAGTTGGCAAAACACCTTCTGGAACGTGTAACCATTCTCTCAAGTATTCAACACCTTCGTCAGTCAAGGTGTAGTAGTAATATTGCCATGAAAATTGGGTCTTGACAAATCCTTTTGAAGTCAATGATTGAAGAGCTTTGATGACATACAAGTTCTTGGTTGGGAGAACATCGTGTTGAGATTCAAAGTCTTTTTTGGCAACACAAACACCCTCTATATTGTTAGTAATCCGGATCTTCAGGTATTTCTCACAGTATCTCAATATCTTCGTCTTTACGTACCTTGGAAAATGTATTGGTGAATCAATTTTCTGTCTTCTTTTGGAATAAGCATTTTTACTTCAACAGTTTGTAGATAGTGAAAAATATTTTAAAAAAGTTTTTAAGAACGCTGAGATTGCAGGATCGGTAAAGTCAGATCACGTGTAATGAGGGCTACTGCGCCCTATGGGAGGTCACGTGTAAAACTTTTATGTGATTGTTAGATTAATGTCCCAGAAGCCAATGACCGCGGTACCCGACCTATTACCCTGACGAGCGCAGGACAATATGTTGGATCATCATTCATGACAGCAGTGTCTGACTCTGACTTATTACCCTAACGATTTTAGATCATAAGGACTGCAGTATCCGGCCTATTACCCTAACGATCTCAGTCCAGTATCTTGGATCATCATGACAGTGGTATCCTTCTTATTACCAACAATCTCATGAAAGCCGTCTACGTGGACAACGTTGTCCATCAATTAATCGTTGCAAATAGCTACCGCCGTTGTGGTCAGCTCAGTTAAAGACTCTATTATTATGTTATGTGACGACACCGCAGTATGCTTAACATTGGTCACAAGAAGCTTCCCAGATTTATTCTCATACGCACAAAGTGCGTTTTTAGCGCCTGGTAAAATTGGCAAAAGAGAGTTTCTGGGCGTCACTATCTCGCTGATCATATGGATTGTGACAGCTGTGATCACAGCCACATCGATTTTCTGGGTCAAATTGTCACTGCCAGTGGCTTATACGACGGGCGAAATTACGAGGTATAATTACAAATTGGATGGTGATATACACAATGCGGTGGTACCAGAGCTCAAAGCTTTATCAGTGGAGAGCCAGTTAAACAAATTTAACTATAGCTCGCAGTGGCAGCACGTCTGTATACACAATGACTTGAGTAATACTGCTGGCTGTGTTCTATCAAATATATTTAACGCAGACATAATGGGAATTCAAGCATTAACAGGCTTGACCTTATTAGATACATCGGTGCGGAAGGAATTTTTCCCAGAGGCATTTATCTACAAATTAATAGACGATACCGGTTACATATGGAGGGAACAGAATATTGGAATCGGCAATAATGATTTTGATGTGTATAACATAGTAATTAACGGTGTGGCTAATTACAGCAATAACGATACAACATGTGCCCTCTGCGGTGATAGTAATTATTGGGACCAATTCAACACTTCAGCTGTGTTTACAAATAGCATAGCTTATGAGTATATTTTGGCAAACTACACAGACTTGATAGGCATCGGGACTGCACACTTGGTATCAAACATATCTTATAAGGTGCACAGCCCTTCTAAAGATTTCAAATTTGACTATCCAGGTATACCCAACTGGGAGATGGTGTGCAATGTGAGCGACTTGCAGTATGGTAACAATGCCTACTTCTTGAACCAGACAGATATAGACCTTAACACAACGCTGAGAGTTGACCTTGATAATGACAACTTAGACAGTTACAGACAACAATGCATTCTGGCACATCAGGCAGCTTATCACAAGATTGCTCAAAACAATAGGAGTTCAGTGGAGTCAATGGACAGATACGCAGAAGGGTTGGCAGGCGGATTTGCGACGAATATCAATTACAGGGTACTAGGTGATACTGTGTATTTCAGAATTGCCAGGTCGATACTAGTATCGCAGAGGGCGATGTTGTTGATTAACAATGAAGTCAAGATCCGAGTCAACAACACGTTGTATACTGATTACGATGATGATATTGTGGTCATGATGGTCACTGACAGCAAGTCGGTAGATCCTGGGAACCACAAACAGATAGTTGATTTGACAAGGTACATGCCCGACATCAGGTATTCGTGTGCATTTCAACTCTGTACCAGAGGGAAAGATCTTAATCACGGTTATGAGGTCAGCAGATTATTGTTGGCAATGACAGTCATGGTCATAGCTGCTCTTATGACACTATCGTTGCGTGCTTTGCAGCAGTACATCAACGAAGAGTCAAGCTACGTTATGTGGTTTCACGAGTTGTGCCACCCTAACGATGAGTGTGAAAAATTTGTGAGCCTACGGAATACAAAAGAATTGCGGGCAGGAAAAATATTGGATGAGAAGCAACAATGCTATCACTACGGTGTATTCAAGAAAGAAGATTCTAAGGAAGGTAGAGACGATGATACAAATGAGGCGTGGGTATCAGCCCATGAAAATCTGTGTGGCTTTGAGAAATAACCCACCCACATCGCAGCTGAAAAAAATGCTTTATTGTGTTCAGGACTGCCGTAGGGAGCTGCACAGTGATCACAGTTGTCACAGCACTGACGTCCACACTTAATCAATTTATAGTACTACCAGCTCCACACAAGCGTGGGCATAAATGCTTATTAAACTACATCTGTTGCAGAGGTTAGCACTGTGATAATGATTGCTTACTGAGAGCCAAGAATGTGATTGACTGAGAAGCAAAAGATTCTGATAGGACCATGATAACGTCAAAGAAATTGAGCTCAATGAGTTCCAGCATGTCTATGAACCCCCGCCGGACCTAGAGTGAATAAAAAAAATAAAAAAGAATTTCTACACAAATCCATACCCAAAACCAATAGGTTTGTAGCAAAATAGATTTAAGTATATCTGGGGGAGGGTGCACCAAATCTTCGGGTCTACAACTTTAGCAAAAAATCTTCCTCGTGCAAAAACACACACATAAATTTTGAGCAGCGCCGTTTCTTCCGGCAGTTGAACTCGCTACGGGTTTGCTACAGGCCGGCGTTCGGCCCACTGAATTCTATTAAACCTAACTAGTGAGGTGTCTCACCAAGTTTTTGTATCCTTCCAAGTTTTCCACCAACTCCCAGATACTCACGTTCTCGTTGTCCCCGTGGGCACTCGTGATGCTGCCTGGCCCATACAAGAACCGTTTTTTGGTGGGGATGTCGAACAACGGAATGTCTGTGGCAAAGGCAACAATAATGCTTTCGAAGCCAGGAACTTTGTAGTCCAAGTACTGTGGCTGTTTGGTGACAATCTTCGACATGTACAAAAACGGACCACCCACACTGTCTTCCAGTGGCTTCTCAGACACGTAGTCCGGGTGTTTGTGGGCCCACTTCGCGTTGTGCCTGTGCAACATCGAGTACACGGTTTTGGTCAACTGGGCAAGATCAGCAGAGACCCTGAAGAACACCAGGGCCTCACTGCGGCTCGGCAAGACATTGACGGCTATGCCGCCGTGCATGACGCCAACGTTGACGGTGGTCTCGCCCAACGTTTCCGAGACTGGGTACTTTGTGCCTGGGTTCTGCATCATCTCGTGCAAAAAGTCCACCAAGATCTCGTTCAGCGACACCCCCAAATGTGGGTATCCGGAGTGCGCCGCCTTGCCAAGCGCCGTGAGCTCAAACTGGAAGTTGCCCTTGTGGCCCACCGCAAGCTTGTTCTCTGTGGGCTCACCGAACACCACGCTGTCCCAGAGCCCGATTTTGTTTTGCTTGATCCAGTCGACAGCAGCCTTCATTCCGTCGCCGCCGATCTCCTCGCCGACAACGAACAAGAGCGCAAAGTCCTCCTCCGCGATCTCGCCACTCAGCAAAAGCTCTTTCACGGCAAAAATCTGGTTTGTCACTGCGCCTTTGTCGTCGTTTGCACCTCTGCCAAAAACCGTGCCACTTTCCGAGTCGTACTTGTACGGGATGAATGGCGGCACCGTGTCCAAGTGCGACGTCAAAAGCACCTTACGGTGCTTTGCTGCGTCACCGTAGTACGCGTACAAGCAGTACCGCGAGTCTGAGTCTGGCAACGGGATCCGGGCAGTTGTGAGCCCCAACTGGGCCAAAATGGGCTCAATGGTTGCGAAAACAGCGGCCTCGTGCTGCGACACCGACTGCGTCTCAATGAGCGTCTTGTGGAGATTGAAAACCGCGTTCAAGTTGTGCAACTTGCCATACTTGTCCAAGAACTCGCGCTGGTCGCGAGCAAAGGCTTGTGTGAAGTTGAAGGTGCCCCGGATGCCCAGTAGGGCAACCTGGCTCCCGCCGGCGTCGCCAGCACGTGGTGGCACACCCAAACACGCTGCAATATACGCAAAAACAGCTAAAAGCGACAATGCCCACATCCTGAGTTGTTCGACGATGAAGGAAACCTTGAGTCAATGCTTCAAGTCTCGAGCAAGCACGCAAGCACGCACACATCCGTGCATCTACCAATACACACCCGTGCATCGAAATTTATGCATGGGACTTTTCCAAAATCAGCGGGCTCAAAGTTGCAGAATTTTTTGCAAAGCAAAGGCATTTTTGCAGTTCTGCAGTTCTGCAGTTCCGAGTTTTGCATTTTTGCATTTTGCACTTCTGCAGTTTTGCATTTTTGCATTTTGCGATCAACCAACTGTACCGCGTCATAATTTCCAATGTTTCCCTTTTCGTAGAAACCAGCGAGATCAGCATTATCAAGTCCTTATTCATGAGATCGCAAAATGGTTGGGAGTGAGTCGTATTTAATTTCGCAAACACAACGGACAAAGGAGTCGCTGACTTTGATTATCACACCGCCAGTGTTGGTGTCGAAAAATGCCGTCTTACCTCTGAGGAAGAGCAGGGTATATTTGACTAAGCATATCAGCGTATGTTGCCAAACCTACGTCTGACCACCACTAGTAGATAAAACTTACAAGAATACATGGTTAGCGAAGAACAAGATATTGATAGAAGAAAATGTGAACAAAGGCAAGTATTAGAAAAAAATTAACTCTCTGGAGCCTTTTCACCTAAGACAATTCAAAAAACCACTCTTATTAGAGCTCTCTTTTCATAAACTTCACAGCTGCTGGGAAAATCGTACTGTTGTCAAAGCTTGTGAATAGATCGTCATGGGAGGTACCGTTTTGACGAAATATAGTGGCATCATGAAGTTTGGCTATATCGATCCAGGAAAAGATTGAGCCAGCTAAGGTCTCATTGATTGCGGCAGAAACAAAGATTTTTGAGTGATCTGGTAGAATACTGTCCCAATCTGCTTCAGCGTCCTTCCAAGCGTTTAGATCCACTGACTGGCGAATATGCTTCATTGGCTGAAAAAGAAGACCCATTCCTGCTAAACTTGATGACCCTGTATACTGAGGCACGCCATTATATATAAACGTTCCATTTACTGCAGGATCAAGATCTAACCAAGGAGAGATAAGAATTGCCCCGCCAAAGTTGCCACCATCAAGCTTTGGAACCCTATCGACTGGGTACACAGAGTGTCTCATAAGCGAGACAGACAAGTGTCCACCAGCAGAGTCACCCAACAACCAAGGTGCCAGACATGATTTTTTCAAAGCATTGTAAACTTGGGAAATCTCTATCAATTGAGCAGGATATGGCATTACAGTGGACAAAGTGTAATCCAAAATCAATATCGACAATCTCGGATTGCCGACAGCCTCGTATAAAAGTCTCAAAGTCTCTGGGAAGATGGGATCAAGGCCGTAACAATAGCCACCACCGTGACTGTAGATTATGACTGGATCGTCTTTGGTTCTGTTCTCGGCTTCAGCAAACCAGCGAACCTTTGTTTTGTCAAAGTTTGGGATATCGAATTCGACTTCGGTGTTGAAGTTCGGAATGTCCTTGACGTATGGTGCAACGGCCGTTACACTGACGTCAATTCTGAAGTTCGGTGTTCGAGGAGCCATGAAACAGTGCGGGTAAATCGAGGCGTTGTACTTTCTCTTGTAAGCATTGTGAGCAATCTGATATTCCGCTGGAGTCTGGCCGTACTTGGGCCAAGGATAATCAGGAAAGAGCTGTGGATTCTGCTCATTGCAACCATACGGGTAATAGTCCTCAATGGCTGCACTGGTCGATGTTGAAGCTGATGCGCTGGACGAGCTGGACGAGCTGGACGAGCTGGACGAGCTGGACGAGCTGGACGAGCTGGATGTTCTAGATGTCTTGGAGGAAGTTGCAGTGATTGAGCTTGCTGATGCAATTGGGCCGGATAGCGCCCCAGAAAGAGAGATGACTATCAAAGCTATCTTGTAAAGCATTGTCAGTGTTGAGTGCTGAAGGTTTTTTCAAGTAGCCAAGAAAGATGGATGGAACGTTGTCTGTTCTTATAAGCCACAATGGCTTCGAATTTGCCGACAGGGTCTCGATTGGGTAATGTGGGGGAGTGCGTACCATCCATCAACCTGTGATACCATCGGGGACCAAACCGTTTGAGCTGCCGAAGGTCATACACAATAGAATGATGTTGTTTGTCATGAACAACAATTTGCATTGTTTTTCTTTAAACTCAATTGGGAGATGACTTGTCGGTATGCGCGAGTCAAATCAAAAAAAAGCTCTTTTGGGCCTAAATTCATGCATAATGCACCCCACATTTCACTCCAAATACGGTCTTAGTAGCAAATAGTGGCTAGACAGCTAGTATCGGTTTTTGCCAGAGTTTGTGGAACTTCCAGATCCCACTCATAACGTGCTCGTTAGGGTGCGAAGTTGGCCAAATGCAGATCTTGATCAAGGTAAGTGAGACAGCGAGCTCCACCCAGACACCCCAGACCCTTTTTTGACATGAGTGTGCTTCAGCCTAAGATACGTTTGATGAATAGCTGAATCGCAATGAGGAGTGACTTGAGTAGCTGAAGACATGTTGCTGATGTCAAAATTGTGATTTTATGAAGCTCCACCCAAAGGCATCTAATAAAACGTTCGGCAATGTATTCGTAATTCAAGGTTTGGTAAGAAACATTTTTCCGTCCACTCAGTCAGCGTTTTCATGGCTTGGCGATCTGTAGTAGTTTTTAAAGAGTGAAAGAGTTGTTTATGATTTCTGTGGACCTCTGTTTTGAGAGCCTGTTGGACGTGGCACCGGAAAACTCAACGCCGTCTGTGCCTTCCTCATTGAGCCATCCCCAGATTAATCTCCAAACTGTATGATCGTGTCTGTACCTGGCTTGTCTTTCTGTGTCAGGTGGTTAAACTTGAAAAGCTGTCGAAAATAGAACTGCTATAGTAAATTGTTACGAACATGGCGTGGTACGAGTGGTTTAGAGAAATAATTGTTTATTTTATGAATTTCAAGAGCTTTTACAGCAAAAACTACACTGGAATGAATATGCAAAGGCTCAAAATGATGAATAGCGCATTGTTTGACATGTCCAAACATTTTGAAAGGATGCATCGACTTACAATGCTGAGCTCCTGGGCAGAGGATCTGGCCGCAACTGAAGTCTATATTTAGCCTACCATGTCGCCAGCACGTGGTGGCATGGCCAAATACGCCCCAATTAACGCAAAAACAGCCAAAAGCGACAGGGCCCGCATCCTAAGTGGTTTGTTGATGTGAAAAATATTGCGCACCCGTGCACCAATGTACTGGGCCCCAAACTGTGTAAACGGCGCGCAAAATCCGTACGTACACGCCCGCAAATTTGTGTGTACAGAAAACGGATTTGCACCCAGACACATTGCAATTGTCTTAAAACGATGTCGCATTAAGGTTTGCGTGGGATTTTTCCAGAAGCCACGGGCGAGAAAGTTGTAAAAATTCAAAACAAACAAAGCAAATGCACGCAGTTATGCAGTTTTGCAGTTTTGCAGTTTTGCAGTTTTGCATTGCAGTTTTGCATTGCAGTTTTGCAGTGTTGCAGTTTTGTAGTTTTGCAGTTTTGCAAATTCAAAAGGAATGCCTAGTGCAAAGCCTTTTATCTGAGCAAACAAAAACAAAACAGAGGAGACGATACAGTGACCACAATTGGCCGGCGAGCCACTAGTGCTAGTCACTGTGGCATCTAGTGTGTGCTACTGTGCAAAGTCGCTAGTGGTCAGCCAAGTGTGATTTAAGTTGACGCAAATTTCGCAGATTAAGAAAAAAAAAAATAAAAAAAAATACCAAACCGGAGAAGCGAGGGATCAGGTATATATACAAAGAGATGCCAGGGCTAGGAAAAGCGAAAAAAAAAAAAGTATAAACAAGCAAGTTAAGAAGTTTTTAAAAATTTGAAAATTTGGCCACAATCACCACCCGGTTTTGAAAGTGAGAAAAAAAAAATTACCAGAACAATTGGCCAGCAAGGTCGAATTTACAACAAGGGAGTGAGTCAGAGCAAGCTTTATTTTTGAATTTGGAGCCAAGAGCAACTACAACGCGGGTGGATGAAGTTCAACAAAATACTCAATGAGGAGGATCCCATACGGCTTGCATTGCTTGGGGGCTCTGGCGTCGGTAAGTCAAGCTACATCACAAAGCTTCAGACAGGCATCTTCCAGGAAACACACTACCCCACCGCCAAGTTTACCCCGAGCTTGATGAAATTCATGCCAGAGTCGAGCAAGAGCAGAATTGTGTTAGACGAACTCGCGGACAAGGAGAGCTGGCACAGCGTGATCCCTGATGATGAGTTTGTGGTTAGCCGCCGCCTTCTGCAGTGTTTGGACAATATTACGCCCACCGACCTGATCTTAATGCATCTGCGGCTCGACGAGATGAGTTTCAACAACAGCAAGTTGGGCCGCTTCGTGTCCAAGATAAACCACAAGGTGCGTATCCAGCACAAATACTACACCTACTTTTCGCCAGACATTGTGGAATTGCCCACATCAAACGACGCTCTGGAGCTTTCGGAGGACGTTTTGCCCTTCAAAATACCGCGTGTTTCGCCAATCTTGGTCGAACTCGTTGACACACCTTCGTTCAACCCGAACTTGGTGATTCCGTTTTTGGAGATCTCGTTGGGCGCCCGGCTTGGCGAAGAGTACCTCCACAACTTGGCCAATGTCCCCCGAACCGATACCTCCACACAGCCTTTGCTCGTGGGATCTGGCGCAGGCGAGTTAAACGGCAAAATTGACGGCTATGTGTTGATGTACAGCGCGGTCCCGAGCTTAAACCCGCCCATGTACGTCATTGAGGACCACACGCCTCCACCCAAGGCCACGTCGTTTGAGCTTCTCACAAAGATCAAGGAGGTGATGTACGAGTCATGGAAGAGTTACAAGTTGTACAAGCAGCAGGCCGAGTTGGAGTCCGAGGCCGATGCGTTTTCTGTGACGGCCCTGATCAAACAGTTGTGGAAAATCACCAAGGAGGAGAAGTCGCAGCTTAAACGGCAGCACGAAATCGAGGCCGACTTGATGAGCCAGAAGCTGAGAACGAAGGAGGAGATCGGGGTCGTGCTCACAGATGACGAGATACCGAGCATGATGATTTTGTGCACGCACTGTGACGACTATCGCGCTAGTCCCTTGTTGATAGCCAAAGGAAAGAGACTTGCGCAGGAATGGGGCTGCGCTTTTGTCCAAATCGACATTGAGAACAACAAAATGGTCGAGGAGAGTTTGGCGATGATGTTGCGGGATGTCATAGAGCGCAAGAAGTGATGAACAGGTGCCGGCACTCATTCACGCACACAGAGACACAGACACACATACAGACTCGGTCGCAGTCACAAAATATTGCATTATTTCCTTGTTTTGTACTTTATGTTATATTAATCATGTTACAGTTCTTTTTGGCTTGTTGTAGTACACCAAGGCGGCAATTGGGAGATTTACAGTACTATTATACAATCTGGCTCAGCTCAATCGTAACTAAACGGGTCTACAGTGCTTCAATCTTGCCATACACCATGCCAAAGTCTCCAATGCCATTGCTATCACAGTATGCTATACTCGCCCAAATCCTGCTCAACCTTCTCGATCTCCTTTCTGAGCTCTCCCAAATTCTCCACCAACGTGCTCACTTCGTCAAAACGCCTCTCGTGTCTAGCATTATCTAAAGTTTGCTCCAACAAGTACTCCTGCTCTTTGAAAATCATCAAGTTTTCGCGCAACTGTCTGACTTCCTCAGCAGACTTCTGCGTATCCAACTTGTCCAACTTCAAGATCGTCATTGTGTCCTTTTGTGAGCTATCCACAATAATACTGCTATTGCTGCTGCTTCCACCGGTGCTGAGACTATTTCTGGAGTTCCCACCGTTCGACATTTGCGATATCTGCATCTGTTTTTGAATGTTTTTCAACGTCTTGGTTTTGGATAGTATGTAGTTGACAGAGAATATTTTAACACTCCCTATCAATTGTGTCTCGTTCACCGTTTTTGGCTCTTTAACGATAATCCTTTTCGACTCAGTCTCAAAGTTCGTCAACAACTTGGTGAACTGCTTTATTTTGCTATGGTTATCTTCGACCTTTAGCAAATCTATTTGGGTTTTCAACATCAACAAAGATTCAATTGCCAGCAACAAATCTTGCGGTTTTTCCACGTCTTTGTCAAAATTCTTCTTTTTGAACAACGTCGATTTGCAATTCAAGCATATTCGGATAGTTTCGTTCATTTTCTCAGCAACTTGACTGTATTGCGCAGGGTTCTTCAACCGCACTATGGGCACCAACAAATTTAAAGGCAATTCTTTTGAGCACTCGTTGTTGCACACGACCAATCCACAGAGTCTGCAGTGATGCTTTCTTTTAAAAAACTGGTTGAAGTTATCACGACATATGGAGCACTCTTTGCAACTGTCCGCGTCGTGCCAGTAGCCGGTGTACTCGGCCATCAACTTGGACTTGCTGTCGTTGAATGTGAAAAAGTCGCCGAGCCCACTGAAATTCACATGGTACTGGTAGTAAATGTGAACCATGGCATTGATGTACAGCTCCAACCTGTTCAAAAGCTTGAGTTTCACGAGCTTCGTGCTCTCGATCTTGACTGCCCGCATCTCTTGGTACCGTTGAGTCAAGTCCTGAACGTACCCGGTAGAGTTTTCGTTATCCAAATAGCCCTTAGTCTTTGTTTTGTAGCACTGGTAGCAGCACCGCAACCACACGCCGTTTCCGCTGTCGACTTTCCCCTCCATGCTCATCTTGATGTTGCACCCGAGGTGGCGCCCACAGAAGATTCGCCCACAAGAGACGCAGTTGTATTTGTAGGAAACTCTTTCCTCTGTCGGCTTGGGCCGCACCACAGCTTTGCACCCGTCTTCGCTGCACGGCCTCAGTTTCGTTAACTTTGTCCAGCCGCGCTTGTCGATGTTGTGGAGCAACTTCTGCCGGAACTTCGCCTCAATCTTCATGTCTATCTGCTTTGTCGTGTTCGTGGAGAGGATGTTGTTGGGAAGCTTGATTTTGTTCCTGATCCACGAGGTTATGAGGTCCTCGACGCCCGTGTCAAGGGCCTGAGGCGGTACCGCCCCTACACTCGTCTCGGTGCCGCTGTCGTTCTCAAATTCGCTAGCAAGTGCGCTGCCGCTGCCACTGTCCAAATGCATGTCGTCAATGTGTCTATTCAACTGGTTCAAGTTGAGCATCCGCGTATTACATATCGGACATTCAATATCCATATTGAGCTCGCCCATTGGGCTTCCAGGCGTCACCGGAGTGCCCGGCGTGTGTGGTGATCTTGGGCTGAGTGTTCCAGCACTTTTGGGAGTTCCAGGCAACAAAGTGCTGCTGCCGTGGCCGTGACCGTGACCGTGGCCGTTATAGGTACCGCCGTTGGCCCCAGATAACACCAGCGCCGCTTTGGACCCCGCGTGCTTCATCTGCGGCGAGTTTGCCGTGTGATACTTGTGCACGTCGTCAGAACTGACACTCACCATTGGCAACTCCACGGGGCTGGATCCAGAGGCAACAAGATTGGGGCTGCTGTTGTTTCCACTGCTGCCGTTGGTGCCGTCCAAAACGTTCAAGTTCCTCACCGCCTGGGGCGACCCAATGACTCTTTTCGGTCTTCTCTTCTGGTTCATCGCCATGTGCTTGTTGGCTAGATGACATTTGTGTGGAATCAAAATACGACTGCACCGGGGCTCACAACCCGCGCGCCGAAATGTTAAATCTGGAGATTGTGAAAATGTGTACTATTTACTAACATGAGCGAGGGCGACAAATTGGCAAAAACTGAGCCGACCGAGGTTGGCGCCGGCGGGGAAACTGTTGACGCGGTAGGTACCGAAGTGGGACCTGAAACTGGTGCAGATTTTGAAGTAAAAAAGGTGGACGAGTCGGTAGATGAGACTGAAGAAAAGGTGGAAAAGAAAGCAGAAAAGGTGGAAGAAGCAGCAGAAGAAGAAGTTGAAGAAAAACCGTCAGCAAAGGAAGATAATCTAGGAGATAAGGAGGAAAATGCAGCCAGCACATCGCCAGATAGCCCAGAACAGCTAAAAGCTGAAAATACTATAGAACTTGACGAAAGTGCTGGGATCAAAACAGAGACTGTCAATTTCGAAAAAGAGAAAGAAGAGAAAGAAGAGAAAGAAGAGAAAGAAGAGAAAGAAGAGAAAGAAGAGAAAGAAGAGAAAGAAGAGAAAGAAGAGAAAGAAGAGAAAGAAGAGAAAGAAGAGAAAGAAGAGAAAGAAGAGAAAGAAGAGAAAGAAGAGAAAGAAGAGAAAGAAGAAAGTGCAGACAGCCTGGCTGAGGTAAAAGCAACTACTGAATCTGACGCGGTGCTGCCGGGGGATGAAAACGTTGACGAGGCGATTGACGATCAAAGTGACGCTGAGTCTTTTGGAAACTTTTCTGACGCATCGTTTGATGATTTTGAAACAACCCCTTCGAAAGCGGATGCTCTCAAGTCGTTTATACAGCTGAAATTACCAGAGATATACGAGACGAGCACCGCGGAATTGGATACGAAGTTTGATGCATTCAAGTCGCAAATTGAACAAGTCTCGGATGCAAAACAGCTTTTCACCGAGAGATCTTTGGCTTTGTGGGAGCAGTGGAAAACGATACCGAAACTTCAACCACCGGACTGGAAACGAAGCTCAGTAAGAAGACACTTTTTAATCAGTATTGGTGTTCCAATTGATTTGGATGAACTCACAGTGCCAAAATTCGACAGCAACAACAACACAGAGAAGCAAGCAGATGCTGCTAAAGAAGTAGAATTACAGATCAAGCTGATTGACGAATTGAAGATTGAAAAAGAAGAATACGAAAAGATTTTGGAGTCCACAAACCAGGTATTGTCGCAAGTGGAAGATCAGCTACAACCGGAAACATTCTACGAGCTGCTTTTGAAAAATGACAAAGCCGAAGAGTTGCAAAAGGTGTTATCCGATCTCCAGGAGAAGGAAAAGACCGTTGAAAGGGTTTTGAGCGTCTGGAACGATAAGTTGATAAATTTGCAGAAGGATAAGGAGACTTTTGAGGCCGTGGTGGAAAATATGGTAGGCTACACACAAAAAGTGAGAAGGGAAGAGAGCTTCAAAGACGGTAAGAAGAAAGGGTTCTGGAAGAAATAACGTGCTGAGCAGGTTCTAATTTGATTTGTTTTTTTTTTTTTATTTCAATTTGCGTTTGTAGAAATCCAGTTGTATCGTTCAAGTATTCTGATATCCGATACATTATACATTATACATAATACATTATACATTATATCCGATATACGAATATGTCAGGTTCGAGGTTCAAAATCATGGTTATGTGCCCGGTACCAGTGTTTTTCATCACCAGAAAAAGTACCAACACGCCTCAAGTACATTCGACATCTCATTTCAACGATGTATTTCCAAATTTTGACAATTTGGATCTTCATGATTAGCTTCGTTGCCGCGGTATACGACAACGAAGCATTCAAAACGGACTGGCTTCTTCCCCAATTAGGTAAAGTACAGAAGTCTAAGCTCACAAAACTGGGTAAGAACTTTGTCACCATATCTGAAAGTGGAGTTTTGTCATTGTTGGATCTCTCAAACAAAGGTGATTTGGTCTGGCGCCAAAAAATTGACATTCAAGGTGCTAGTGACAATTGCCTTGTCGAGACCGTGGAAGATGACGTCGTCGTTGTTTCGTGTGCTCTGAAGAGAACGAACTCTGGGTTTGTTCAGTTTTGGAACCAGAGCAGCAGCTTCTTGATACAACAAGTGCCTTACGAAGGTGAAATTGTTGCTGTTGCAGTCACAGATCTGCATGTGGTATTTGTTGACTCTGTTGGATCTGTGAGTGTTGCTGAAAATTTCAAACTGATTTCTCCTGTTGCTAAGGTGTTGCCAAGCGAATATATTGCCACTTCTTTGTTGAGTAACGGCAACTTGCTCATTATAACTGAAGGATCTGCCAGTCTCTTTGACGCAAACACGTTAGAGATTGTGTCTACGCAAAAAATACCGACACCTGTGGGCTCCAAATGGAGCAAGTTGCTTGGTAACAAGTACATCTTTGAAACCAAAAACAGCAGATTGAATGTGTTAGAGTTTACTGACTATGCCAAAGATTTGAGTAATTTCAAAACCATAAAGACCGATTACACTGTTGACCAAGCCCCATTTGTGGATTGGAACTCACTCATTCGCACTGATAACAAAGATTTTTATGCAACTTCAAAAAATTTGCAAGACTCTATTTCAGTCACAGTGAATGAGCACGTCGTAATTGCTTACACAGAGACCCACTCTCATGTGCTTGATAGCGAGTTTGGAATTGAGCACGCTATGTATGAAACTCACATTGACGACTTGACTAATATCAAAGAGCTCACTGTAAGATACATTGAAGAAAAGGCACACAAGCTCGTTACTGTTGTTCAACACAATGACGATAAGTTTGCTGCATTTGAGAATGGAGTGAAAGTATGGGAGTTTGACAACTCTTTGAGCCTGATTAGCAAAGTTGCTGTTTACAGCAAAGCCTCAAAGTTGGAGCACGAATTAAAAGTCTCAACTCTGTTCAAAGAGCGCCTTCAATCCCACTGGAAGCAACTTATCGATTTAGACAAGCATTTAAATCAAGTATCGTGGAAAGAGTGGATTCTCAGTAGCCTGGATAAAAGTTCTGAATTTGGACTTGAAAAGCTTTTGATTACTCTTTCCGAAACTCAAAAGGTCACTGCTCTTGACATGAATAATGGTACTATTATGTGGAGTTTCGCTCCGGAAAAATTGTCTAAATTGAAGGCTGGAAATGTTGTTGAATTAGTGGTTGACTCCGAAGCAGAAAAAGTTTTGATTTGGTTTGATTCTGGAAAGTTGTTGCAATTGAAAGCTGATGACGGCCAGTTTTTGGGTATTCAAGCTGTTGTGGAACACGAGATCGATACAGTCATTCTTGCTGATCAACCTAACGACTGGATAATTGGATACAAAGGCTCTTTTGAAAGAGTGTCCACACTCAAAGACGTGCAACAAAATTCCGAAATCTTCTTTGTTGACTCTTCGAGCAGTCAAGTCTGTGGATACAAAGCTGTGAGCACAGTGACTCAAACTTGGTGTCACAAAGTGACCGAACCAAACACAATCATTGCTACTGCTTATAACAAACCAAACGAAGGAGATCTTGCGCCAATAGGTACAGTTTTGGGAGACAGATCAGTGCTATACAAGTACCTTTATCCAAATCTTGGTGCATTTGTTTCCCAAAATGTGATTGATAACTCGTTCGAAATCACCATATACGACACCATCACGGGTGGCGTAATTCGTAAGATCACACACCCAGCCAGTGAAAAGATCAATTTCAACGTGTCAAAGTTCCAGTTGGTATTCAAAGATAACTACTTGGTGTACTCATACTACAGTTTGATGCCAACAATTTCTACCAAACTTGTCGTTGTTGAGTTGTATGAGTCCCAGTTCTCGAATAAGAAAACGTTGTCCTTGACACAGAACTTTTCAGCATTGCACGACTCTTTACCAATGCCATTTATCAAGACCAAAGCGTATAACTACCCATATGCGATTGATAAACTCATCATTTCAAACACCAAATACGGTATTACTACCAAAAACTTGATTTTGAAACTCAGCAATGGTAGAATTGCATTATTACCTAAATTTATTGTCAGTGCCAGAAGAGTTGAAGGGCGCGATTTGACTAACGATGAAAAAAGCGAGTTTATGATGATTCCATACGACTCATTGATCCCAATAGACAACAATCAAATAGTGACACACAAAAGAATCATAATAAGCAACAAAAATACGCCAGATCAATTGATTTCTGCTGCCACGGAATTGGAATCCACGAGTTTTGTTTGCTATGCAAACAATGATATTTTCTGCACAAAAATTTACCCATCTTTGCAGTTTGATGTTTTGAGCTCGAGTTTCAGTAAAGGCAAATTGCTCTTGACTATTTTGAGTTTATTTGTGGCTTTTATTTACACACATAGTGCCGTAAATCTGAAGAAGTTGAACTCTTTTTGGATTGATAGCTTCTAAGTTGGCATTATATGAGTTAATGCACATTTCACATACACTTTTGAAAATAATTTTCTTGAATATCCAAAGTTTTCTTGTAAATGGCACAAAGTGGCAAGTTCAGCAGTCACGTTCTGATCGCACTCCAACAGAAATCTCGAGTAAATGTCGACATCGTCTGCACTAAACTTGATGTTATCTTTTACGTTAGAGTTATTCAAAACCTGTAGCATCTTATAGCTTTCAAAATGTATGCTTAAGATTGTGCTGAACGATGTGATCGCAAAAAGGTTTTTATCCACAAACTCATTTAAATATCTGTTGAATTCCGGCTCGTTAGCAAAATAGTTTACTAACTTCTTTGATGTGAACCTATCAAATGACCCATTTTGTCCAACTTTTGTCATTACAATAGAACCCGTAAGTCTGAACTCTTGCTCTATTTCCGTTTCAGTGATTTCTAGCTCGGAGCATATGGTTCTCACTTGTTTCTTGATTTGCATTGCTGCAGATTCACCAAAATCTATATTACATTCAATTTCAAAGGTTGATAAAAACTTCATAACACAAATCTCAAAAGTTTTGAATTGTGAGTTTGAAAAATACTCGTGATCGTCCACATTTTCGAAAATTTTCTGAAAAAGCAACGAAAACAAACCTTTACGGCTTTCGTAGATCAAATGATGAAAACCAGCATTTTTTGAACCTCCTTTGATGATGTTATGAATCAAAATGAGGCAGAACAACACTTTACAATCTGTCTCTATGCTGTTATTGCAAACGGACCTCACAAGTCTTCTGAATTTGTCGGTGAATAAGATCTGTAATTCAGAATACTTAGACAGACACAGTAACCTGTAAAAGTATTTAAATGTATTCAACAGTCCCCATAGATTTTCAAGTGTTTTCTTAGGACGAAGTTTGTCTCCCTTTATATAATTGTGCATCAAATCATATAAGTTGTCTTGCCTCACTGTGAGTTGAAAGTAAGACAAAAGCGTTGAAAATACAATGGTGGAATAGTCAATCAAAAGGGTCCATTTGTAAAATTCTTTTTCGTTGTTTGCCATTATAAACAAGCTCTCGAATCCTGATCGTGCTATTTCCGTAAATACAGAAGAGGGTCCAAACATATTGCCTTTCAGTAACTCAACCAGAGGAAAGAACGTGTCAACGTTCATTGGAACCTTCTTGAACAGGCTACAGCTATGCTGAAAAAACAGCATGTCGGGCTCTATGGAACAATTGAATTCCAGCCACTGAGTGAATATAAAAGGAATTTGCTCTGCTACTTGAGCAATTCTGCAAATAAACGTTAGCAACAAGTTTGTGTTTGACGATACCAATCTATCATGTTCAATCAGAACAGTAAAGAACTTGTATATGAATTTGCTGATCTCTGTGAAATAGCTGGGTTTTTTGGCGTCTATGCCTTTTTCAGAATATGGGTTCTTGTTTTCTTTGTTTGCTTGGGTGCGAACTTCGGTGATGGACGATAGAAGATTGTCGATTAAAAGCAAAATTTCTTTCAGAAGCTTGTCGCTGGCAACCTCAACCAAGTTCAGTAGAGGCAGCACTTTGAGCTCTACAATAAGCTCTGGATGAAAGGTAGTACCATTGATGTTATCTAGGCACTGCTTTATTGTGTCTATTTCGTTATTACCAGCTGTACACAAGTGCGACAAGAGACAATTCTTGAGATTGTGGTACTTTTTGTCGTCTTTTCGAGACGCCGCAAAGTACTTTTTGGACATGGGCTCTGAAATTGTCAGTGTATTCTGCAATGTTGCCCAAAAAGTGTCTGTCATTGGAAAGTTGCACCCTTAGTCACAAAAGAAGTCTTACTAGGGATTGAGTTCATGAATATTAGTTCGTATTTTTGTATTTTCGAATTATGCATGTTGGAGAAAAAAAAAGAAAAGTGTGTAGCGGAGCCAAAAATTAAGGTGTCGCAAAACAAGTCTTCAAATACAACTCGATATTTGCCCAATCTGCATTCTCTTTTCGCGGCGAAAGCTGATACAAGAGTGAAGTGCAGGCTTTGTTCTAAACTTAGCTGCATTTTCAAGGTGTTTTGAGTTTTCGGTTTCTGAATTCTGCTTTGTGCAAGTGAGTACCTGCCAAAAGTAAATTTAGAACTCGCTTATTTTAAGGATCTTCCAATAAATTTCCCTGTTTGCGCAACAAGAGCATCTAGGAGAATGGGGTATAAATACCCTAGAGCCCAGATTTTATCTTGTTAGTATTTCATTTTAAGTGCATTTTTGATTTATTTTTATTGCATTTTTTTATATAGCCTCAACCTGGAATTCATTAGTCATGGGAAAATCAGCAAGAAGACTGCAGTACCACGATAGTGCGTTCGAACCAAAGAATCAGAACAAACAAAGCAAGTTTAATTCTAAAGAGGGCTACAAATATCAAACAGAATACATATCAGATCTTCCGAGTTTCCAACTGAACAATGAGCTTTACAATATGTTAAGTCCGTTGTCACAACTGATGTACTCAAACGCTCAGCTTACTTACCAAAACAGCGACTTCTCGAACAACTACGTCCACACCGAAACACTACCCACCAAGTATATAAGAAACATTGAAAATACTGTTGACGGGTATCCAAAGTTGCAGTTGTTGCTTCAATTGAAGCAAGAAAACAACGAGAAGTATTTTACCAAACCTTTTGGGGTAAGGTGTCAACCTGAAAAGATAGCACAACTTTTGACTCAGTGGATTGTTAAGTACAACATTGTCTTTGACACAATCATGATTGGGTCACTTACAGAAAATCAATTTACATTGCCAATATTAACTCAATTGCCAATAGACAAATTGTGCTCAAAACCGGGCTTTTTGTATATTTGGGACAGCGGTCCTAAGATACATGAGTTAGCCAATTTGCTAAATGGCAAAAACGAGTTCAATAACTGGTCAAAAAAGTTTAGAAGAAGTGAGGAGTTAGTTTTCACCCAGGGCGATAGTAGCAGCCATCATTTCACAAGTGGCCCCCTGGGATTCGATGACAATGCATTGTTTACCATGAAACAATGGCACTGTTGGATGTGTATAACTGGCACAATCAGAAGATCTTACGATGCTCATTTGATTAATTGCAATGTCAATACGGACTTGAAGATTCAAGACTCTAGTGAAAGAAGAAATCCATCCTCAGTGCCAGACTCTTTGTACAAAGTTGCGGAAAATTTTGCTTCGGGCAACAGAAGGTTGCACATCATCACATCACGGTCTGGTACCGATGTTCCAGTTAAAGCACGGCCTGGATGGGTTATTGTGAGCCCAGACATCTTGTTAGACAACTTTGATCCTCAAGAGTATAAAAGTGCCATTCAGAAAAACGGATTTAACGTTGATACCAGCTCAGAGATTGAGTCGCTCAGACCTAAGAGTCCTCTCCAGAAATAATTTGGCTTGGCTTAGTCTCGAAACTTTTGTGGCTACTTATATATTAATAAATATCATGTAACTAAATCACTCTAAGCACACCCATAATGATAACTATCGCAACGAATGGTTTAGATAACCTAGATGATTTGCTCTCATCAGAACTTTTGATGGTTTTATTTGGCTCGTTCACTTCAAAAGACACGCTTTCTTTTTTGTCACCAGATTTGCAGAAAATGTTACCACCACGAATGACTGAAGACCCTGAATTAATCCATTTTGAACAGTCTAGAGCATTGGAGCTTGACTTGATAAACGCACTCCCTTTCACAGTGTCTAGTTTGGTCATAGTGATCTCTTTGATGTCACCTATAAACTGGATAGCACCACCAATGATTTTCAACTTGGGGAAGAAGTTGATCTTCTCAATGTTTGAGTTGTTTGACACAATCAAACCGCCATCAATTGTAGAAACGTTGGAGAAATCAAGATTTTTTAGGTTCATATTTTGAGCAATTGACAAAGTACCTCCAACTTTGCCCAACTTGGGCATTTTGAGGTTTTGGAAAAAGTTCTCATTGAATATCATCGAGCCTTCTGCTTTGTTCATTAACGGCATCTCCAAGCTGGTAATGTGCTTCATGGTGACATTGTTGACACTTTCCAACTTTGGAAATGAAACTGACGCCATTTTAGCGTTTGCTGAAATGACTAGATGCTCTTTGATTTCCTGAACATTCGAAGTGATATCTTCCAAAAATCTGTTGTTGTTTAAATTCAATGAGTTTAACGATTTGATGGTCTCCTTTAAACTGAACCCAACCAAAGAAGTATCCGATAGCACAATGTTTTCAACGTGTTCCAACCCCGCATCAAACCCTATGTTACTCAAGATTGGTAAAACCTTCCAAGAAATCGTTTTAATCTGCTTTAAGTGTGGGAGGTTGATTGATGTTAACGACGTAAGCTCAGTAAGCTCAAAAGTGTCTCCGATCATAGACAATATTGGGGCGTTGATACGCACCAAGTTCGACACATTGCTCACCTTAATGCTGCCATTTATAGAAACCAAAGAGCCAAAATCCATTATGGGATCGATAAAGTCGGTTATGATAATGTCTCCACTCAAATAGTTGCAAATGCTCGTTAGTTTACCCAAGTCCCCCATGTGGTGTACTTTGTGCTCTTTTTGCAAACACTCTTTGCTGACTGGCTCTTTTTCAAATCCCTCTGAGTCACCAACGACGAGGCTTGTGAGCATCGCAAACAAAATTAAAAAACTAGCTCTCATCATTTCTTGTTGTATTTTGTGTTTATGTTCTTGTGTATATTTTTGAAGAACCGATAGACTTTTTTTTTTTTGCTTTATTTTGTTCACATGCTTATGCATGTTGGAAAGTTCTACTGCAATATCCAAATATATTGACCCATATCACTAAGCGGATCTTGTTTTATATCACACCTTTGTATTTCAAACTACACACTCTGAGCCACAGCTCCTCTACTATGGCTTCGCTTAATCCTGTTTCTTTTCTTTCGACTGCTTCAAACATCCGAATCAACTCCTCGACTGACTGTTTTGTTTCATCGCTTTTAGCTCTATTGGCTACTCGTCTAAAACAGTACAGCAACACTCCATTTGAGTAGTCGAGGCTGGTCATTGAGTTCAGTTCATGGCCTTTGTTATGAAAACTCGTGTCCAACTCCGGAGTTGTGACGTTTGTTTGAGACGAGTTTAGACCCATGATGTTGCTCATGGGCGATGTTGTTTTAGATGATCCTGGCTTATTGTCATACAATAGTTGATGCCCTGACAATGACGAAAAATCCCAGCAAATGTTTATGAAAGATTTGAAGGTGGGGTCAACAATTTTTTTGTTCATATAAGTTTTGCTGGTGCTAAGTGGTCTTCGCTTCAGTTTAAAAAACTCGTTTTTAGCTTCTATCAAAGTTAACAACGACTCTGGTTTGACTCGACAGTGCTTGATGAATTTGTGCTTCATCAACTGCTTTGCAGTGGGTCTGTTTGACGGATCTTTAATCAAGCAGCTTTTCACAAAGTCTTTTATGGGCTCGCTATATTCGTTGCCGGTCAAAATAGGACTTGGGCAGTTTGGAATCTCAAACACCATCTTCAGAGGGTCTTTTTTGGAGTGCGGCGGTGCACCGGTGACAAGCTCGATGGCAGTGATTCCCAGAGACCAAATGTCGACTTTCTCATTATACCCGGAGGATCGAGTTATGATCTCGGGTGCCATCCAAAAAGGCGTACCAACAAAAGTTTTCTTCTTCATTTCGCTAGCGTTCAACTGGCCACTGACCCCAAAGTCTGCCAATTTGACTTCGCCTTTTTCTGTTATCAAAATATTGGCACTCTTGATGTCGCGATGAATTTTCTTTTCCGAATGTAGATAGCTGAGGCCCTTCAAACAGTCGCGTACTATGTAAGCAACAACATTTTCAGGAAGCTTCTTGTGGCACTTTATCAAGTCTGCGCACGATCCTCCGCCACAGTACTCCATGGTGATCCAGATTTTGTAGTCTTTCAAATACGAGTTGTAGTATTGCGTGATGTACGGGGACTTCAGTTGCGACAAAAACGAGACCTCTTGCATGATTATGGAGACGTCTTCTTCCGAGTCCTCCAGGTTGACAATCTTTATGGCAATTACGCTGCCGCTGGAGTTGTCTGTAGCCCTGTACACATCACCAAAATTTCCGCGACCTATGCACTCCTCAATGTCGAATAGCTCAAAAGGATCCTCATCCATGATCGTCACAAGTGAGTTCCGGGGTTGTGCTGCTGTTGTTGCTGTTTTTTGCAACTTCTTCTAGGGCTGCTCGGTTCCCTCTATGGTTTTATTTTGTTGTTGTATTTGCAATGTGTGTTTGCCAGTTGGGTGGGGTTCTCGGGAAAGTGGTAAGCAAAGCTGATGAACTCGAGTGCCGGTAAACTGCAAAAACTAGTGAACTGGACGACTCGATACAAACTGGTAGAAAAATATTTGGTCAGAATTTGTGGATGTGCATCATAATTCCACTTGGCCAGGTGGGAAATGCAGCAGCCTGGATGACTCAGTGCTGGGTCACAGAGTGCAGAAAGCTGGGGCGGTAAAGCTGCAGTGATCGGAAAACGTGAACTTCACAATTTGCGGTCCAATACAGGCTACCGGTGGCAGTTGAGCATCAGAGTGCTGGCACATTTTGCTCAGCCGCACTGGGGCTCGATGATGAGTTCCCTCTGTCTGTGCAGTGGTGGATTTCCGCGCGCGCGGTAATGTGGCCAATTACCGCGCTGTAGCGCTGTAGCTCTGTAGCTCTGTAGCTCTGTAGCTCTGTCGCGGTGTTGCGGTGTCGCGGTGTTGCGGTGTCGCGCTATCGCGCTATCGCGAGACTAGGCTTCCGAGTAATTGATCGCGACCACAATCCGTGGGAAAAAAGCGCAAAGCGATACAGCAATCACTGAGCCGTTTACGTTCAAATCCATCGATACCGCATTCCAAATTGGGAACTGTAATCAAAAATCACAAGCTGAGTTACAGCATAATTCCCCTACGGATCAGCCAACGCTATTTGCAGCACTATTTTCAAAAAAAGACAAAAATAAAACGCTGCCTTGATCACGCGATGTAGCTCCATGATCTATCTTTCTAGGGCTATTTTCATCGTTTCATCAAATCGAAATGTGGGCGCATATCGTTGCGCCCGCGAGTACAGCTTGTCTAGGAACTTATTTGGGCAAAAGCTCTCTGTGTGCTAGTTGTGTGGTGTGTATTCACAAATCCCTTTGGTCACAAACGCTAAAAAATTAGATCGAATTTCAAGATTCGGCCCTAAATTCAATGAGTAGCTTAAATTCTTAGGCCTGGGTGATCTTGCAAATCCTTTAATTTGAACAAGTGGCAACAAAGTATTTTGCTCACAATCAAAAACCCAACTCAAATGTCGGTCCAAAATAGATTTAGAGTTTTCTAGCTGTTTGCCGTTGTTGAGAGTCTCAATTTCCATAATTCCGCATTTTTTTTTTCGAATATTCCGAAATGATTTTTTTTTTTGTAAAAAAAAAGCCAAATTTTTGGATAGTGCCAGAAAATTTTTTTTTTGATCTCATCTCCGTGTGAGAGATCTGATGCGAATCTGGTGCCACTTTTCTACAACCTGTAAAAATATTCAAAAAAATACAACTAATATTAATTATTAATTATTAAACGAACACCAAATACCTAAGAATTTATAACAATAAACAAACAATTTTTCTCTCTCTTTTTTAAAATTTTTTCTGAACAAGCTTCAGGTCTTTTTCATGATTTTTTTTTGTACATGTTTCAGTTCTTTCTTTTTGATCTTGAGAAGCTCAATAATGGTATTTGAGAATGAAATGGTTTTTTTGAGTTGCGGCTGCTGCCACCGTTATCAGAATTACTGACCACACTGGCATTTCCAATTGAAAAATCTTTGTTAAACCCAGTTCCTTCCAAGTTTATGCTCGACATGTTCGAGTGTAAGTGATTCTTTCTCTTCTTATCCTTCTTGTTCACTGAAGCAAATTTCCCATTCGTGACAGACTGATCCGTTTCATCATCAACAATGTAACTCGAGTTCATGCTTATGCTGTTTGAAGTCTTGTGACGAAACGACCCTTTGCTCCTTGTGTCCCCTATCATACTATTGGAAACCGTGTCATTTGACATACCTGTAAGACTGCTATGTTGATTCAAGCCAGAAATAGAACTGCCGGCGCCATTTGCGCCATTTGCAGACACGCTAGTCAGAATCCCCAATGATCTATAAATTTTTGTTTGCCAGAAAGCTCTCGCAGGCTCAATCAAATCGAGGTTATTCAGAACTTTGGTACCGCAGTTTGCACCGTTCAAAAGCAACAACTCAGCAATCTCAAAAACTGGATTTTCCTTTGTACCAGAATAATGCGTTAATGAATATTCCAATAATGAGCTTTCGATTTCCTTGTCTTTGCCCTTGATAACAATCATGTTTGCGTTACCACCACAAGCCAAGCTTTTCAAAATCATATGGATGTTATTAGAGTGGATTCCGTAAATCAAGTGTGAGTTCACTTTTGAGTCTGTTTCAATGAACAACTTGTCCTTGTATTTTTGAGTGATGAAAGTCAGTCTTTCGTTTGCTCCAGAGTTAGGGTTGATCAACGTGCTCTTGTCATCTATCTTTTTCTCCCAGTACATGTTGGCGTTTTCATTATTCACCGACAGGAGCAACTTGATGATTTCTGGTGTGAAGATGCTTATATCCAACGTCAACGATCTAATCTTTGACAAGTGTGACCCCAAGCTTCTGTGTGCACCAGAGCAGTCTATACAGACGACAACCAACAAACTAATCGAAATCCAGTCCACGTTTGAAGTTCCTCCGCAGTCAGCACAAAATGCGTTACTGTGGTGTGCTTGTCTAACAATTTCCAAAAAATTTTTCTCTTGTGTAGTTGACGAGCCAGCACCCGTTCCAGAACCCGTGGACGCGACAGCCCCCATATTATTGATTCCAGATCCTTTGCCGGGTCCCGATAAGCTTGTATTTTTGTGGCTGCCGTTTTGTTGCTGCTGCTGCTGCTGTTGTTGTTGTTGGTATTGTTGAGAATAGTGCTGAGATAACGCCGTAATATCAGCCGCACTGTTGTTCGCGTTACCACTATTGAGCATCACGTCATTTTTCTTCAACTTGGAAAACATGCTGTTGGCGTTATTTTTTGTGTCGAGTGCTTCGTTCAATACACTAACCCAAGCGTTTCTTTCTCTTTCACTGTTAGCTTGGAATAAACGTTTAACCTTACTCGCTGTTATAATTTCAAAGCAAAATCGCCGATCTTGATTTCCCGCTTGTGATGTCTGGATGCATCCGTTCCGCAAATCGGTAGGTTCGATTCTCAATTTTTTCCCACTTTTCCAGTCACTGTACTCGAGCAACTGGTAGTTGTTGAAAACCACCCATTCTTTGAACCAGCCGTGTTTTTGTCCAACTCCGTATGCCCAAAGAATCCCAGAATGCGATGCTGGCGCCCCGTCTCTGCTTGCTGCCAGATGATCTTTATCACCGTGTCCGTTTGCGCTTTCACCTTTGTGTTTGGACTTTGACTTCGTGTTTTTTGATTTTGACGTTTTGGCATTCTTTGCTGTTGAGGCTAGTATCGTTTCCATTGGTGTTGTTGTGGCTGCAGCTAAAACTGCGGCGTCCAATTGTTGAAGCGCTTTTTGTAAATCACTGCTTGTTGTGGCGGCCGAAACGTCTTTGATTCTACTGTTTCGTACCTTTTGCACTTGCTCAGTTCTCGTGCGGATCAAAGCCACACGCTGTTCCAACATCTTGCTTTCACGACGATTTTCCACATTTGCGTACTCGGCCAAAAATTGCGCAATCAGGAGTCTGATTGCTTCAGCAAATTCACCATTTTTGTAGTCGTTTAAGAATTTGTGATACTCGATTCTTGCCAACTCAAAGGCCTTCTTCTTTTGCACGTACTTGTCATCGCGATCCGTTGAACCATTTGTCTTTTTGGAACTGAGTGACCCACGACGCGTACTATCGTGATCAGAAACCAGCAGTAAGTCTTCACTCAAAGAGCTTGGAGTTCCCGAACTACCTGAGCTGCTGGCTCCTCTCAACTTACTCATGAACGATCCACCAGAATTACTCGACGAAGCCAAATACTTTTTGAGCCAGTTATAGTACTCTTTGTTCTTTTCCGTGTACTGCTTTTTGCGGTACATAACGAATTTTTGGAAAAACTCGTCAATGTCGATGCTAGAACTCTCACTGTGTGGCACAAAGAATGTGAGTGCGGTGGCATCCACTCCATCGATAACCGGCTTTTTGAAAGCAGACAATAAGTGGATTTGCACAAGTCTCACGAGCTCCAGAGTTTGCTGATAATCCTTGTCGAACTTCTCAATAAGTTCTTGCATCACCTGATAAACCGATTGGTCGTGCATGAAAAGTGCCGAAAGAGTTCCCAAGGAGTCCAAATACTGCTTTCTGATCTGGGTCTCCTGCTGCAACGCCAGTGCCAAGTTGTCGGCTTTGCGCAAGTATGTTTTGAGCACGGGTCTGAATTGTTGCATGTACTCTTCCAATTCTTTCAACTGCTCTTTAAACTGTGGAGAGTCACTCAGAGCAGCTATTATGTTCTTTGGTGATTCTAAAAACATCGCGTAATTGTGCATCTCTTCGTTGAAATCAGAGGAGCTTGAGGAGCCAGAGATGCCAAGGCTTGACTCAAACTCGTCGCCGAAACTATTTCCCAAGCCAAACGCTTCGTCGTCCAGGTCATCGCTCGAATCATTGTCACTAGCATTACCATCATGCTTTTTGCTAAAACTGAAAGTTCTTTTGAGTTTTCCCAAGGCCTTTTTACCAGTTCTGGAGATTGATTTGGCCAGCGCAAAAGACTTCATAGATCTATTACTTTTCGTACTTTTGTTGCTTCGAATAGATCTAGCACCAGACCTCGTTCTGTGGAGTGGCTCATCATTGAGCGTTGTGAAACTGTATTCGTTTTTTGTATTGGCGTGAGCATTCCAATTTTCGTCATCGTTGTCGTTGTCGTTGTCGTTGTCGTTATCGTTTCCCAGTTCTTCGTCACTCTTGTAATGCACAGTGATATTGTCCAATGTTGGCGAGTCTTTCAAAACTTGTGTGTTAGAGTCTGACGGTTGCTCCGAATCTTGGTTTGTGATCAGACCCAGTGCCAGCGCCAGTGTTGGAGGCAGCATCAAGGCCAGGACAGGTACTGGTGGTGGATGTGCAGGCATAGCTGTGTGCAAATCAAAGATCTGAACAGGCTCTTCAAAATGGAGTGCAAACTGCATTAAGTCCACAAAGGCATTTGCGTAGTCATTAAAGTAAACGATCTTGTAGATATAGCTACCGCAACTCAGCGCTGGGACATCATAGTCAAACTGAAATTGGAATTTGGAACTCACCGAGCCAGGGGATCCGTTGGCCATGGTAACGTTATCATCACTTTCATCGTCGTCATTATCCTTGTAGACGTCACCGATTATTGCTAAATCATCGTTCAGTTGCAAGTTCATTAAATTTTCACTGATTCTCTTTGAAGACTCGCCACGTACAACACACAATTTTTTGAAAATCAAGTTGTGCATGTCTTCGTCTTCGTCATCAAGCTCTTCAGGACCATCTTCAACAAGCTCGCCGTCCTTTGTCAAATGCGAGCTTCTGCTCATAGAATTATTGTGCTCCGTGGCATCATTGAATTTTTCAGTATCGTCGGAAGTGACGTTCGCCTCAACGGTGAACTCAATGATAGAACCTGGATTCACCTGAAGCACAAACTCGTAATCAAAGTCTTTGAGCGTTTGGTTCTCCACAAACTTGCACCTTTTGTCGAGCTCCAACGATTCGATGCCTATCTGGTTTGCCTTGTTCAGGATTTTTATAACGTTGGGGATCGATGAATACTGCGACTTAGGGTTTCTAATCACCACCTGTTGAAAATTGAATTTGTCGATCTGAGGCAACAGAATAGGCGAATGTTTGCTTGATACTTGCCCCATTTCTGTGTAAAGAAGCTGTGTATGTGATTCCTTTTTGATAGTGTGCTGTGAGTGAGTTGGAAAAGAGTCGAATTTTTTATTGGGCTTTTTTTTTCTTTTTATCTTATATTTTTTTTTTTCAATCAGTATATGAGTGAGTAACAAACCTAATCGAATAGAGGAAAAAAGCGCATAGATTTAGGCCAGTGTAAAAATAGCGAAAATACGAACCAACTAAACACTAAACTTGAACGAATAGTATTACTGAAAGCTTATAATGACTGAGCGAAGGGAAAAAAAGTAAAGCCAGAAAAAAACACTAAGTAAAACATAAGAAAGCATAAAAACAAAAAAAAAAACAAAAAAACAAAAAACCAAAAAAACAAAAAAAACATTATATAAACTAAAAAAAAAGTAAAACTTAGAAAAGCAGGTAAAAAATAGGGAAAAAAAGTAAAGTTGCAAAGCTAAAAAACCAATTTTCAAAAACAAGAGGAATAAAAAAAGTAAAACTAGAGACTCAAGAATGACAATGTTGACAAAGTTTATAAAGTTAACGACACTAAGTTAGCATGATGAGTTCGCCCAATCACTGACTGATGTGTGCACATCAAACACCAAACACTATTTTCCGTTTTACTTTTGCTTTTACTTTTACTTTTACTTTTACTTGCGCATTTTCATAATTTTGAGCAGCACCGCCAGTGCTGGGGCCTAGCTTTTTGAACTATATTCACCAGGCTCACTCTCTTCGCCTCACTAGCCCTCTCAGATCTGTTCTAGCGTCTTTCTGCGGTGTGCCGTTTCTTTTTCCATTTCCTTTATCCTTTTTCCCTTTTCGCTTCCATTGTCGTTGGCCGCCGGTGCTGTGTGCTGGGTGCTGGGCGCTGGCGACTCTCTTTAGGCCCCCAGTTTGCTTTGCTGTGTCATGCTCGGCCTTATCGCAGCGGTTCTATTTCTTTTCTGCCTTTGAACCGTCTCAACGAAAGTCTCTGCGTGTTTCAGCGGAAAAATGCGATCATGTAAATTGCCTAAATCCGTGATCTTTTGCGCATGCCACTCGCCAGACGGGTTGCAGAAATGATAGCTAGCAGCTCAATTGCCTTCGAAATTACTCGCAATTCTTCAGTTTTACTTCTTTTTCTGGCCTGCCATATTGATGGTTTTACTTGTGCTACGTCTTTTTTACTTTTTGCTCTACGTTGCTCTACCGCACTATGCTTTCTTTTACTTTACGCTACGTTCTGCTGCTTTCAGGATCGCCAGAAAATTTTTACCACCATTCGCTTTTTCCCGTATGTACAGTACAATCACGCTGCAATTGCGATTGCAATATCGTTTTGCGTTCCAGAAATTGCACTCGAAATTTAGAATTTAAGATTTGTTTTTTATCTCATCTCAGTGTTATGCCACCAATCTCGGCAGTTTTAAACTTCCGCTGCACGGAGGGCAGTATTTGGTTAAACTTGGTTCCTGGGCACTTTCCTTGTTCGAGCTATGGCTGCTGCTCCTCCCACTGCTATTTTGCTATTTCTGCTATTTCTGCTATTTCCGCTATTTCTGCTAATCGAGATCTTTTCTTTCTTTTTCTTTTTTTTTTTCTTTCTTTCTTTTATCATAATTCTCCCACCAAACGTCGTGTAGACACAGAGTTCTGATTTGCCTAGGCCTTAGTCTGGGTGTTGGTGCACTTTTCATTTCTCCATATACCGCCGTCCATTGTGAGCCTGGTTATAGTCGGTATCCCCCCCTTTGCCCTTTGCGTTACCACAATGTTTCTAACATGTTGTAGCGTCGTCAAATCAGCTAAATCACCAACTAGCCATACGCAGCATCAATTTCCTTTTAACGGCTGGAAAAGTCTTTTGGGCAATGATCGACAATTCTTGGGCTTATTGTTCACGGCGGGTCCAGTAAACCAATGAAGCAAAAACAAAAATTGAAACAAAGGGCCGCAAAAAATAAAAGCCAAATTAATTTTTTTTTCACTAATTGGGTAAAAACTGAACTTTCACTAAAGTCTGATTCAACTGCAATAAGATTAGAGTGCGCTAAGTTCCAAATTTGAGTTCGCCCTCCACACTGATCAGACAATTCAACAAATGCAACCTCGCTTATTGCTGTGTAATCTTTGCAGTGAAGTAAAGCCCAGCTGTATTGTTTGTTTTTCAATTGCGTTGACATTTTTTTCTGCTCCCATCGATGCCTGTCAAAGCGAGTGTGTTGCTGCTACAGATGCCATGGCATGCCGTGGGACTCGGCTTACGAATCAACGGAGACATACTGACATGTTCGACTGCAACCGGCGCCGTGGTTTGTAGTCCAGTGATCTAGCGCGTTCATGCTGAGCTCAAACACGCGATTAAGCCCAGAAAAGAAAGCGTTAGCCCAGAATGTTTTGAAAACGGCCTCCAGAACCGGGTCACCAGAACCGGGTCACCAATACTGGAACACTAGCACCGGGCTGCAGTGGGAGCCACCAACAGGTGCCCCGGCACCACCACCACCACCACCACTACCAGCACCACCATCAGCACAGCAGAAATTGCTATGAAACGTATGTGTGCAACGTCAACCCAACACCGAGGGAGAGGACATCAGACTGGTCTTGGTACCCCCCAAAGCCCCATTTTAGCTCTGCTCCCATCTTCATGGTTCCTACACTAAAACTACGCTGCCGTTAGCCAGAGAAACGATTGGCAAGCTAAATTCGCTGAAGGTATATACTACCGTCGGGTTCCTTGCTTCTTTTGTGCCCCCAGCCATAGTGCCTTGCCTGTATAGAACAAAACCACAGGTCCCCACTAGTGGCCTAGTGGCCTAGCTCCCACAGCGGTCCCTGTCCTTGAGTACGAAGGGCGGGTTTTAGCACTGGAATAAACTTCCAGCTACTCACACGACAGCAGACTAACTGCTGGTGCCCACAGCACCGCGAATCAACTCTATCTAAAATCATACACGCATGGCCACACTTGCTCACGCTTCAGCATTTTCCAGCAAGTTATCTGATCAGTGCTCTCCCACACACACAAAACCAAACGATCTCCCACCCGCGATCTGCATATTATTTGTACTTCTCTCCCTGGTATACGTTGAGACTTTCAGCTCATGATTTTTCACTCTAATCGAGGTGCACAATGATTTGGTAGAGCGGACCTAAAAAAGTAAAGCAGCAAAAACAGAAAATCAAAAAAAAAAAGTAAAATTAAAAATAGACCACAATAAATTTAGTTCTGGCCTTTTCAATGTCAACAGAAGAAGAATTAGATACTTTTGACACATCTTCTATAACGACTGGTGGCGTTGGATATAACATTGGGCTGCCGTCGCTTTTGAGAAACTCTTTTGACTCGATCTCGAACTTCTCGCTACAAAGCGAAGCCAATAACAAGAGCAACAAGAACAGTGATGTGGCCACAAATGGGGGTTCGAGTCTTGGGCCGAACGCCATTTATGAGTTAGTGGCCTCGAACGACAACAAGCGCAAAAACAAGTTGCTGATATTAGTGAACAACAAAACTACAAAGATCACACTTGGTCCCCCAACTGTCAAAGACATTCCTCAGGTGAAATTGAGTAAGTTTGAAAAAATTGAAAATAGCAGTTTCGACGAGTATATAGACAACATCAGCTCGGAATTCAAAGTGTTTGAGAAGAACCAGGCATTGACTAGCCAAACATTGAAAGCATTTGTCTCTGATACCAGTGGTGCAAAAACCGACGACGTGGCTCATGTACCACCAATTTTTTTTGATCCACATTTCAGATTGGATGATCCCCGGTTCTTTTACAAGGTTTTGCAAGCAGGAAAAGATGAGGACGACGACGACGACGACGATGAAGACGAAGTAATTGAGAGCGATCTGCAAGGACACACAATCAACTCTTTGGCAAAATTACTGGACAATTCAAAGTTGCAGGAAAAATTGCTGAACTATTTGGACATTGTCGAAATACACTTAATTGAAGAAATCTCGAAACTGTCCAGCTCATTTTTTTCCACATTCAACGATTTGTCAAAAGTTGCAGAGACCTCCAAAAATTGCTTCAAGACCATTGATTCGCTCAAGGAGAAATACAACGATGTGCAGCAAAATGAAATTGCGCCAGGAATAAATGTGTTACGCAAAGTCCAGAAACTGATGAACGTGTTAAAGCTACAAGAGTCAATGATTCAAATCAACCTTATACTCAAAATCGCCGATTTTGCCCAAGTTCTGTTCTACAAAGGCAACTACTGTGAATCTTTGATAATTATCGATTTCAGCAAGGGCTTGATTCGCGGCGATTTGTCCGAAATGAAGAGCTTCCTTAACTCTGATGAGAAACGATACTTGAAAAACGTGCCCTTCATATTACAATTGATTGAGAAAGTGGAGTCTTTTCCTAATAAGTTGTTGAATGTCTCTCAAATAAAGTCTCTTGTTCATTTAGAAGAGTTGTTTCAAGAGTTGGTTGTGAAAGTGTCAAGATCTCTTAACAATTTCTTCATTGACTACATCGTTGAGGACTTAAATGGATTCTACTCGAAAGTGGGCACTTTGAAAAGCTTTCAAAGACTTTTAGCCTACCCAGACAACAACTTGATTCCACCAAGAAGCTTCGATGAAAAACTTCCGTACAACGTCATTACCGAACAAGTCCTGGAAGACCTCTTGCGATTTGTTTATGGATTAGTCAAAAGCAACACAATCTTTGAAGTATTCAGAAATTTGGAGGAAAGGCTCATCACAGATTTCAAATCTATCATTAAAAATTATCTTCCCACAGAAGAGTCGACCATTTCAAGAACAAGCTCTCAGGTCTCACTTAATACAAAGTGGAATATGTTCCAGCTTTTGCCAAACTCCGATTCTGACACCGTGTCGAACTCTAGCAAGTCTAAATTGTCAACCAGTGGCAGTACTACCGGCAATGGCGGTAACAGTAGCAACCAAAGACTTGCAACACTTTTGAGACAACAAACACCAAAAGAATTTGAAATTATGCTCGTTAACATTTACACAAATTTAGCAGAATGTTTACATAGACTCCTGGGTTTGCAAAAGTTTTTATTAGATATCTCTTTAGATACTATTGAATATTTACCTGTGAAACCAAATCAAGAGGACGTGGTCCTACAATTGGACATGAATACGACGATTGCCAAATTGATTGATATCCTACAAAAAAGAATGTTCAAGATTATCAACATTCGTAACGATTTAATTAGCAGTTGCAGTTACAAATTCTTTGTTAGATTTTTTGGAATCCACAGAGTGTTTTTATTAGACATGGAAACAATATCATCTAACGCACCAACGAGCTACTTGTCTAAATATTTAAACAAGCAAGTCAATGATTTTTACATTCAATACACTCAAAAACTAAAGTCAAATGTGATATCGTGCATTGAGAAAGATATTTGGAAAGATTTGAGTAACTTACCAAACGGAGGATCATTAAGAAATTCAGCTCAATTGATTCTAAATGAGTTTTCAGATTTCTCTCAAGACAAATTACCTGATTCTTGGAGCGACATTGTGCACTTTGATGATTACATCGGAAGCTTAGGAGGCGCGTCTGAACCCCAGGATGATAGTAAAGCTACCGAGACAAATAGTAAAAACGTAAGAAGTTTTCAAGTATTTGTTGACGTCGATTCTGAAAATCAAAAAAATGGATTAATTGTGTCATCACTGGTAGTGAAGACATTGGAATATTTGAAAGAGTTGATTATTTTGCATTTGATATTGGGCAGATATCAACCATCATTTCCCTTTGTATTAATTGATATGGTTAGGCTTGTGAGCGCAAGAATAAAGCAACAAATTTTGGGAGCCAATGCGGTCAAAACAACTGAATTGAAACACATAACGGCTAAGCATTTGTCGATTTCATCTCAGAATTTAGAGTTGTTGATAACTTTGATGCCTAAGTTGCAAAAATGCATTACTAATATCAATAACACCAATTTGAAAAAGCCTGTTTTCAAAAGAATTGACGAAGTTTTCAGAAGTTCCACCAATGATAATGTTGAAGATATCACTATAGAGGAAGAGTTTACCAACATCGTCAACTTATTGAAAGATCATCAAAATGATGTGTTCATTAAATTGGTTTCTATCATGAGAGATAGAGCTCAAAACCATTCAATTGAGTTGAGTAAACTTGATTTCAGTGAACCAATCAAGGGAGCTTATTGCCACAAGTACATGGAACTGTTAGTCAAGGAAACTCTTACAATCAGTAAGGTTTTGACTAAGTATTTGTCAGAGGGGCAATATTTGCAAGTTTTGTCTGAGATTTTTAATAGTTATAAGGTCACTTTTTCTGGTGCATTAAAGAAATTAAAATTCAAAGATGCATTTGAGAAAATGAACATGATGAAGGATATAGATTATTTCAGAGTCAAGATGTCGGACATTCCAGGTTATGGCGAGTGCGGAACAATTCTTTGGGAAACCGTCAACAACATCGAAACCGTTGAAGATATGGAAATGGAAAAGAAGATGCAATTGAGGGAACAACAGCAGAAAGAAGAAGCTGAGAAAAGGGAGAAGGAAGAACGAGAAAAAAAGGAGAAGGAACAAAAAGAGAAGGAGAAGAAAGAACAGGAGAAATTAGAACAGGAGAAAATAGAACAGGAGAAAAAAGAACAAGAGAAAAAAGAACAAGAGAAGAAAGAACAGGAGAAAAAAGAACAGGAGAAGAAACAACAGGAGAAGAAAGAAGAATTTGAAGAACAGGAGAAAAAAGAGAAAGAGGAGCAGGAGCACGTTGAACAGGAAGCTCCTGCTGAAGAGGTTTTAAAAATTAAGGAGGAGGAAGCGCAAGAAGAGAATAAGACTGATGCGGCCAAGGAGGAAGTTGAAGTGCAAGAAAAGAAGGAGAAAGATGAAATTGAAAAGGAAGGAAGTAATGTCGAAGAAAAGATAGACAATAAAGAGACCTCTCAAAATCAAGAGGTAACGGAGTCTGAGCAAGATGTTCATAACGATGGTGCAGAAGATAACAAAGAAACTTCTAGTGACTCTGCAAAAGAAGAAGAAGGTACGAAACAAGCTGAAGAGCACGAAAACTCAACTGATTCAAACACTGTCAGTGCGAAGAGTGCATCTACCGTGGAGAATGGCGAAGCAACGGTAGAGGAAGATCAAGCTCAGAGTAGTGTGGATGTTGATCAGGAAAAAGGTTTATCAGAAAATCTCATAGAAAGCGTTGAGAATCAAAAATCGACTGAAGCCGCGAGTGAAACGGTGAAAGAAGAATCAAAATAACATGAGCAATAGTTGCTGAACGAAAGTTGATTCAAAACAACTTACCGAAATGACACCAAAAAAGCATTCCAAACGTTATATTTGAGAAGACTGGAAAGTTCGTTGGCTACATAGGCTACATTTGGGTCTGGTTCAACTTGAAATCAATATAAAAAATAATTAGGCATGAGCTTTGTGGATTAAACATCCAGATAGATTATATTATAATAAATTTGCATAGATCTTTCAGCCGAACTGTTTTATGACTTCAAAAACTGCATCAATTCGTCTTTACCTTTCATTAATATCAATCTCTTGATGTTTTTCAATTCTTCCATTTCATTTTGATCTATTTCGACTGCTTTGCATAATTTATCGATTTTGGTGTCTGTGCCCTGTTGCAACTTTAATAACTCCTTGACCGAAAAAACTTCATCTTTTGTGTATGTGTCCAACATCCTTAACACTTTCTTGTTTTGGTTTTGCAACTCTTGTTCTTTGAGCAAATCTAATCTATTAATGAAATCTTTTAGCACTGCAGTCTCGTCAATTTTGTACACAATTTCCTCGTCATTGTAAAAATTCTTCTCAAATTCGGGCAAAGCTTTGCTTTTAATCCCTGTGCTATCCACTTCAGTATTGGTCAAGTATACTGGCTTACGGGATTCAAATATCTCAGAAAAAACTGGAGTTTCAAGGTCTTCTTGCTTTATCTCAACATTGCCGTCATTCTTGAAACCATGCGACACTGAAACGTCAATTTCAACTGGATTTTTTAACCGACGGCGTTTGTTTTTGACCAAATCGTCCACATGGTTTGGGCACTTCCATTTGGACCCACTAGTTTTAATTGCTGACACAGGCGGGTTCAAACAATCCAAATGCCATCTCAAACTGCAGTATTCACACTGTATTAACTCTTTGCCATTAATAGCAGTTCCACCGCAATGGTAGCAGAAATATGGCTCACCATTTTTTGTAAAAACTTTCACAGGCTCAGCCTGTTGAAAAACACCCTTTTGAACTGTTTTTAAACTCTTCAGATCATCATCCTTATACTCACCCAGTTTCTCAATCGATACACCTGCATAAAATTCTCTCAACTTTTTGGGTAGTTCAAACCTGTGCGGATTTTTCTTTTCTAAATTGAACAAGAGCTTACCAAATAAACCTTTGGGCACCAGCAAACGTTCACGATTTTGCTTGAATAAACAAGAGTCACAAAACCAATCGCCCTCCGGTAATTCGTTCTCATTCAATGGTGGATCGAGACACAGAAAATGGAACAGTCTTGGACAACTCTCACAACAGAGGAATGATCCTGAATCTCCGCAAGCAGAGCAAAAATCCTCATTGTTGTCTTCTTTGCTCGCATTTGTGTTACTGCTGCTGCGCGGCGTATTAGATAAATCCATTGGACCACCGTATCCAAATGCGCCATTTGTGCGTGGGCTCACAGTTGGTGTGTGTTTCCTTAACAAACTCTTCCGTTGCTGACCAGGTCCGGGACTAGGGGTTGTTGTAGCCATCGTGTTTACTGGTTTCAAATTTCCCAGTATTTTGGCTATTTCTACCATCACAGTACCCCTTTTGATGGAAACAGGCTGTTCGTTATACAACTCGTGCCCCAGTTTAAGAACTGTTTTCCCTTTTCCGTTACGTATTCTGCTGTCTGACGTCAAATCATCCAGTTTCCGCGTTTGTAAACTTCTATCCCATTCCAGTTTGGTGTCACCATCAGAATCAAAACCTTCGCTATGTGTGCTATTTTTGAGCTTGTCTCTATGCGACTTTGACGGTGGCAACGCTTCCAAAGGGTACCCTGTAACAATTGCCTTTGTGTACAGCTCAATATTGTTGTCGATGCCCTCCAACTCCTCGTACGACTCTTTTTTCAAAACGGCAGATCTATTTGAAGTCGCGCTAGAAGATTTTTCTGAAAAACCATTGACACTTGCGGGCGTCGTCGACTTGGATCGTTTGGACAGCTGGGCCAGCTGTTGGCGTGCATTCTTCTCTGCTAGTTCCTGGGCAACAATTTCTGAGTACCGTATATTAGGCTTTCTCACTCTTTTGCTGGGAACTGATTCGGCTGACTCTAGAATCTCCAATCCGGCTATTCGCAGATGCAGGCGCTTCCTTTTCTGAGATTGAGCAACTTTTTCCTTCGGCACTTCCTGGACTTCGGTCTCAGATGTGCTGCTGATTTCCAAGTACTCTACCAGAGAGCATTCACTCAAGTTCTCAGAAGTCATGAACAAAAGTGGGTATAAAGCAAAATCCAAAAAAAAAAATTGGGCGTGACCTTATTAACTGCTTGGTATAAAAACTTCTGTGTGCGTCCCCAATAGTTTGCGTTTTTACCCAAAATATTCACTGCTTCCTCGCGTCTATCTTGTCTTGTAGTATTTACAAGTCTTGTATGCAAACACTGGAAAGAAAAAGTCCGCGATTATTTTTTTTTTTAAAATACTTTTTGCTCGGTCGCGAGAATTTGTGAAAACAGAAAAAAAGTTCTGGAACGTTACAGGGAAAAAGCACAAAACTTGATTTATTGCGGATACGATGGGATTCGAGGACAAAAATGATTCTGAAGATGGCCAAGGCACCACGGCCACCAGTCTGTGATAAGAATTAGTCTAGCATATCTCACTTTACCAACATTGCACTCTGTAAAATCAAATTTTTGCCTGTTGAGTGGAGACACATATTCTTGATTCCAAAACCATATTGCTTTTCCTTATGCAACTCCCCATTTTTAAACACCGGGTACCCACTATCTTACAATTAAAATATCTTCCTTTCTCGCTTTATTTCAGTAAACCAGTCAGCACCTTTGCCTTTTAGTTCAACTTCTTGTAAGCTTCAAGCTTTTCTTTCAAAACTTCGCTGTTACTATCGAGCCACTTCAAAGAGTTCAAATGGTTGTTCATCAACTTGATGATCGACGAAATGTTGTTTTCAGACCCACTATTGTTAACATCCTTGTATATAGTATCATTGAATGTCTCGTTCACACCGTTGATATCTCCAATCAAGCTTGCCAAGTCGCCAGTCAAATTCTCCAAGCTCTCCTCCAATTCAAGAGCATCCTGATAAACCGCTTCTCTCTTTTTGTCATTTGCCAATTTATTTCCAGTCTGTAACAGTGAGCTGCTATTGCTACTATTGTTGTTATTGTTTTCTGGTAATAATATACTCTCCTCTTCTTGATATATATCGTTCAATTTGCTGTCGTAGTAATCCAAGAATGCCTCGATATCATCTTGCTGTTTCTCCAAGTATAACAAATTTTGATCAATTTGGGTACTGACTTGTTCCGTCTCCAACACATTTGTGTACAATTTCAGTAATTTGTCACTATTCTGCGTTAACACTGTGTCCCATGTGTTTAAAGAGCCTGAATACGTTTCAAAAAAACTCTGGCACGTAGCAAGTTTCATAGCCCAGTTCTTGATCAAATCTTGAACCGTTTGGTTTTCCAAATTCACTGGATCTGGTCTAGCCACAAATTTTTCAGCTGGCTTTTCGTTAAAAGTCACGGCTTTAGTTTCTGTTTTTCCATCATCTTTTTTGAGTGCAGACTTGAGCTCCGGCGTAGCCTTGCTTTCGTCCTTTTTGGCCCCAAATGAAAATCCACCAGCAGCTGCTGGCTTTGCTTCCTCTTTCTTATTCCCTAAACTAAACCCAGTGCTTGCTGGCTTAGCTTCGTCTTTTTTACTTCCGAACGAGAAGCCTGAACTAGCTGGTGTAGATTCGTCTTTTTTTGCACCCAAGGAGAAGCCCGAACTTGCTGGCTTGCCTTCGTCTTTTTTAGCTCCCAATGAAAACCCAGTGCTTGATGTAGCAGAAGCACCAGATGCAGCGGGCTGAGAGTCGTCTTTTTTTGCACCAAATGAGAAACCTGAAGATGAAGTTTTAGACTCGTCTTTCTTTGCACCAAATGAAAATCCGGAACTAGCTGGCTTTGGCTCATCTTTCTTTGCGCTAATAGTAAGTGCCGCACTGTCCTTTGCATCGTCTTTCTTCGCACCAAATGAAAATCCACTTGCGGCAGGCTTTGACTCATCTTTTTTAGCACCAAAAGAGAACCCACCTGAGGCAGGTTTTGAAGCGTCTGTCTTAGCAGCACCGAATGAAAATCCACCTGAGGCAGCTTTTGCAGTGTCGGGTTTTGCAGCATCAGTTTTTGCACCGAATGAAAATCCCGAACTGGCTGGCTTCGAATCGTCTGTTTTTGCACCAAAAGAGAACCCACTAGCAGCTGGTTTTGGGTCATCCTTCTTAGCACCAAAAGAAAATCCACTGGCAGCTGGTTTTGGGTCATCCTTCTTAGCACCAAAAGAAAATCCACTGGCAGCTGGTTTTGGGTCATCTTTTTTAGCACCAAAAGAGAGTCCACCTGAGGCAGGTGCTGGCGCGTCTGTCTTAGCAGCACCAAAAGAAAATCCGCCAGTTGCAGGTTTAGCAGAATCGGATTTTACACCAAAAGAAAATCCGCTTGCCGCAGGTTTTGAAGCACCTGTTTGAGAGCCAAAAGAAAAACCGCTTGAGGCAGCCTTTGTATCGTCTTTCTTCTCTTGAGTTCCAGAAGACGCACCAAATAGCGAATTGGAGACCGTCAGAGTTGCATTGTTGCTGCCAAAGCTAAAACCAGAGCTTGAAGCGGGTTTGTCATCCTTCTTAGCCCCAAAACTAAATCCGGAACCCCCAGTACTATTTCCACCAAAGCTGAGCTTTTGAGTATTTTGGCCAGAGCCGTTTGAGTTCGTATCAGTGGTTTTGTTTCCAAAAATCGATCCGGTATTACCAGATTGTCCTCCGAAAATGGATCCACCACTATTGTTGCTGGATCCACCAAATATGCTGGACGAGCCTTTGTTATTGTTATTTCCAAACAAACTTGAAGATTGGTTATTCGCACTAGATCCAAAAGCGTTGCCCAGGGATCCTGAGCCACCAAATGAAAATCCTTGATTATTGCCTGGTTGTTAGTAAGTTGATATGGAACGCCTTGAATTAGGCTCAAACATTGGAGTGACGAACAAAAGTCAAAGTGGATTGAAACAAAACACAAAGAAAAACTCGATATAATCTCTGGCAACAATTGCTCCTCCAAAAACCAAAGCTCCGCAAACTTTCTTTCCATTCATGGAGCTTTTTTAACAGTCCATAGGTTACTTACCGCTCATAAATGTATTTGACTATGAAGCAAGTCACTTTGTTTTCTTGAAGCTTGTTGATAGTTTTTTTTTGAAGAAAAAATAGACTGACCTTTATATGTCACGTGATCAATTAATCAAGTCGCAAAATAAATAAATGGATGCATAATTTCAAAACAGTAAATAGAACAATACAAGTAGGAATTTAGTGAAACAATATGGATTTTTCCAAGGAGCTTGTTTCTGTCAAGAAGGCAAGCGAATACCTTGTAACAGAGCTCAGAACAAGGGGAATACTCGAAGAGCAGGAAGTACTCGAATTTGTGAGTGTTGATTACAAGAGCTTAATGGATTTTAAGATCAGCGGATACGAAGAAGATGAGTTGAAAAAAATCAAAAAGCACGCGATTTTGAACGAGAAATTGATTACAAACGACAAAAATGTTATCAATACGATTCACACATTGATAAGGAATTTGGACAGAACAAGGGACCAGAGGATTGAGCTTGAAGATGATGGGATAAGGAAAGAAAGAGAGCTTTTGGAAACACAGCAGAGAGTTAAAGAATTGGAGCAAGAGATACAGAGACACAAGAAGAAATTGGATGAAAAAGACTTTTTGATAGACGAAGTTCAGCGGCATCGTGGGGAACTATACAAACAAGTGGAGGAGTTGCAGGAAAAAGTTATGAAAACAGAGAGGATCAATCATGGAATGAGACAAAGTTTTGATATTGAGCTCCGGAAGAAAGACGTTGAAATCAGCGAGATTAAAGATAAGTTGCTTCTTAAAAAGTATGGAAAGTCTGCGGCTGTTCAATTTCCTCGACCAGAGAGTGAAAATGCTTGGGTAAAGAGTGTTGATACAGAGATCGAGACATTGATGGTGGATACTGCAGATACATTGGCCAAATTGGCCTTGACAAACGGAGAGAATTTGAAAATTTTAGAGATTGTGGCACAGTACCTTGAGTTACTCACGGGAAATATTGATAATTTAGAAAGCGACTTGAAATTACAGTCATTGTTAGACCCTTTGAGCTTTTTTAATGATAAGTTTACGGAACCCACGCAACTAGATGAGGACTTGACCACATACAAAGTCACAGAGACAATCAATAAGTTGAGTGATACGAAGAAGATCCAGAACCAAGTTGTGCAAAATTTTACGGAGTTGTTTCGTCAAATTACAACAATGCAGAAACCCAAAGACGCGGACGTGGAAAAGTTGGAATTGGAACTTAGAGACGCCAAACAAAATTGGCAGGACGCAGTAGACACTCTAGAGGAGTGGAAGCGATACAAAGGTGAGTGAAGCGAAGGGAAAGGAAGCGAAGCAAAGGAAAATGAAGCAGAATGTAGCATAAATGTATAGAAACGTGTATTTATAGTGACAAAATGGGTCAAATTAATAATGTCATGGGTATTGTCATGAGAGAAAGTTGTATTGAATTTCATCCCACTCTATCCATTGACTGGATAGTGTAGTCCAATATGTAACTATTTTCTAGCAAATCGTCAATTCTTTGATAATGACGACGGTTGTATGCAACTATGGAGTCGAACAATTTTACCAAACCTGGAATTTGAGACAATTTTTCCACAGAGTGATGCTGTAATATACACTTGACCAATCGTTGACTGATTTCGAAAAACTTGAAGTTGACATTCCAGCTTCTGAGCTTATCAAATACCTTTTTCAACTCTTCTGTGGTCAAGCTCTCGATACAGTCGTCCAAATCCTTTGATCCAAGTAAACTGGAATCTTGAGTCTCTTCAAGAGAGGCTTTCAAAACGTTGTATAACTTCATTGAGTGGTTAAGCGACAATGCCAACTTGAACGCGTTCTTCCAGTCTTTTGCTGCAATGAGATTTTGCAAAGACTGCTGGTCTTCCACTTGCTTCTTCTCCAACTCCTGGAACTTTTGGTACTGTTCCACACTGTTGTCTTGCCACACATTGATTATACCAGAGTTGTCGGCGCTTACAAACCATTCGCCCAGCCTTTTTGTTCCTAAACTCCAGATCTTGTCGTCGTGCTCTTCGTCAAAACTCTTCAACACAACGCCAGTTTTCATGTCCCATATCTTCACAATGCCGTCAGCACCACACGATATGATCTCGTAAAGACTCTTTTTGTTCATTTCTTCGATACCATTTTTCAAAATTTGCTTTCTGTTGATGAATCTGCAGTCCAAAACAGAGTTTGTGTGACCTTCAAACGTTCTTTGGCATTGGTAGTCGTGCAATGACCACAACTTGATTGTTTTGTCACCTGAACAAGTCATAACAAGCTTGTCAAAGTCACTAAAACGAATCTTCCAAAGACCTCTCTTGTGGCTCTTCAAAATCAGAAGAACCTCGCCCGATGCCGTATTCCAGATTTTGGCAGTTTTGTCATACGATGCTGTACCAAATACCTCGTTATTTGGCGCCAAATCAATGCTGTTGATGTCCTTTGTGTGAGCTTTTCTCGTGTACTCGGCATTTGTTACGGTAATAGGTAACTGCTCCAAGTCAGCAATTTTTGGAACCTGCCATTTCTTTATAGTCAAATCGCTGGAACCGGTTAAAATGAATTTAGGTGCTGTCTCTTGTGGAAACATATTACCAATCTTCACTGCAGTCACAGATCCCGAATGTCCCTTAAAAACAACAACGTTCTGCCACTGTGCGGTCTCCTGGTCATACTTCCACAATCTAGCTTCGTGATCTTTACTACCAGTTAAAACCCACTCCCCATTTTCTGTGGCGTCCAAACAGTTCAAGATATCCGTGTGACCGTTCAAAATCGTAACTTTCATCTTGTTTGCAAATGGATAAATCACACGAAGTGCCGGGGAGTTGGTAGCCAATGCAACCAGGTGTAATTCTGGGCCCACAAATGCCATATCCGTTATTATACCATGGTTCCCAGCAAATGTGTCTAAAACTTGCAAATTTGCTTGAATTTCCTTGCTGACAAACTGCAACGTCTGGTCACTGAACACAAGACAAAAAGCGCCATCAAAGGCCATGACTTGTGTCACTCTGAGTTCCTCGATAGTCTCTAGTGGTTCTTCTGTCTGTGCTACTTGCACCTCATTGATCATGTCATAAATTTGCAAATAACTGCGGTCACCGGCCACATAGACCATATTGTTGTAGTCTTCCACAAACCCACAAGCTTCCACGGACTGGGCCACTGGCAAAGTCTTCAACAACTTCAAGCCCAAAAACCCTTTTTGTCTGTGCAGAATCTCGTAAAACTGCAAAACTTCGTCACGACCACCGGTTATCAAGTAATTGCAATCGCTGCTGATCTGCGCGCCTCTGACTGGCATGTTGTGTTCGGTTGTTGTGGCCACACACTTTCTCTTCACCAAGTCCCAAACTTTGGCTGCACCCAGTGCATCACCACTTACCAAGTACCATTTATCGGATCCAGACTGGCCAAAAAACGACATGCTGGAGATAATACTGGCGTGACCTTTCAAGGAGTGTGTAACGTAACCATTGTCGATATCCCACACCACGATAATTCCGTCTGTTCCTCCAAATGCAAATAATGTTCCGGTAGCATCGACCGTAGCACTGTAGCATGGACTCGACAACTTGTGCGTGTGGATCAACTTGCCATCCAGCGTCGAGAACACTTGTACTTGCTGGGAGACTGTCACAACGGCCAATTTCTGCCCGTCTGGTGTCATTTGCAAACACGTAATGTCGCTTCCATCAGATTCAATCTGCTGTAGCACATTTCCCGAAGACAAGTCCAGAATGTACACTATTTCCTCATTGCAAGATGCAAGCAACGTACGGTCTGCAGAAACAGACACAAAGGCATTGCCCGTGTAAAATGGCACGATCTTCGTACTTTTGTACGATATTATATTCTTTCTCTCCATTATGCAGTGTGCTGATCAGCTGAACTTGTAGTAGCAGTGAAAAATTATAACAAATTTTTTTTTTCTCCAGATGAGGTTACCCGGTTTTGTAAAGGCCCAACATGCATGTTGGTTTCAAACGGTACGGTGTGTTCGAACGGGGACCTTTAGAGACTCTGAGGACGGATTATGACTTTTGCAGGCGTGCTTCCTGGTGTTTGGGAGCACCACATTATCAAAATTTGGGGTCTCAGAGTGCGCAGAGGCCGCACAGAAAGACAAAGTGCGAAAAGACTTTGATTCGTTTTAGACACCCGGAGATACCCACATCCTGAACTACACACACTCGGGTGGGTCCCCAATTGTCAGTACTGGCAGCACCGGGGTTGGTGTAGGTGACTACTGAAAAGGGCGGGGTCCACGCGGACAGCGACATCTGATTTGTGAACGTTGAGCCTCGTTTGTTGGGACGATCTGGCACATCAAATCATAACTGGCAGAAAAGCCCACAGATGACAATGCTGTCGCCAAAGACATAATCCAGAGATCGTGTCTTTTGTGTCTTTGGTTGCTCAGTTGGTGAGCTCTGTCTGCACAGTTTACACCGTTTGCACTGCCAAACCGCCAAGAGTGCCGGGCCCCCGTTCATACCAGCGTTTTGAGACCATCAGCTACAGGACAGATATACAAACCGCAGTTGTGATTCAGTTTACTAAGTGTCGCTAGCCAGGTTCGAACGGGGGTCTATTCTCCTCAAAATGCAAAAGCGCAGACTAGCCCAGAGTTTTTTCTCAAAATGGAAAAAAAAAAGAAAATCACAGAAAAAAAACAAAACAGTCAATGAAACCCATCAACTAGGGAAACTAATAAAAACGTTGGAGATGGCTGGATCCAGTCGTGTTCTATGACGTAAGCAACCTTATTGTTCCCGCATTGGTAACAATTTTGTCAATCAAGTGCTTGATTCCCCATCTCCGAGAGAGAAAAAAAGCAACAAAAGTAAAAAAAAGAAGTTGTTTTTTTTTTCCGATAAGTCTTCCCCGCGCCCGAAAAGAAAGTGTGCTGGGAAGTTGATCACAACCAGTGAAACACTTGCCCAGCGGTGCAAAACTAGCCCCGCTAGAGCACTGCTGCTGGATTGACCAAAAGGGCCATGTGGGCCATTTAAAATTGTATTGTGAGGAGCGTATTTGAGTCTGGTGCCGATGGCTGAGTGCGAAAATGGGCCTCAATCGGGTATTTTGGAATTTTGAGTGGCACTGTCTCCTGAGAAATGTGGTGCTGCTCGCTCATGACCCTACACTTTGGCAATTGGGCCTGAATACCTGGTCAAAGTCCGAAACCGATGACGTGGAAAAACTTCCCAAACTGGAGAAAGCATGTGGATGCAACAAAGCTGCTGACGTTGCTACGTAATTAGTTCAGGATGACTTTCACCAGCGGCGGTAGCACAGGTACTCTGCTGCCGCATAGCTGAGCGAATGTTTTGAGCCTAGTTTTGGGCCACCTGGACTTTGGATCTGGCTCTGGCTCAGGTCCTGACTTTGGCTCTGGCTCAGGTCCTGACTTTGCCCCACGCTGGTCTGGGTCGGACAGGGAAAATGTTGCTTGCACGGACGGGTCAGTACACACTACTTCCTTCGCCGAGATCTTATTGTCCTGGGGGCCCAAAAAAGGCATGGATGGGGCAATAATTTCCTGCGGGCATTGCACCTCGCTTAGTCATTTGTGGCCAATTGAGAAATTGAGAGCCCCGCCAAATACGCATACGGAAGCTTGCTTACGCCTGCTGAGTACGGACATTGTTTTCGGGCCTACTTATTCTGCTATGGTACAACGTGATGTCAGAATAGCGTGATGTCAGAATAACGTAATGTCAATGTATTTCTACAATAGCATAGTCTCAGAGCACGTCCGTAGGCTTTTTTCAAAATTTGCTACAAGCTACAATTCTGGGCTCCGCAGGCGCCGGATCAGCACTCGAGCACTACTACGTGGTGTAGTCCACAGTGCCCTCCAGTGCCCTACAGTGCCCTCCAAAGCCCACGCTTTTCTCACTTTTTTGCAGTTCCGGTTCTACACTTTGCGCATACGTGTACGTATACGTGCCCAATTAGAAGTCCCGCCGTAGCTATCGGACAACCTTTTACAACTCCTCACAGCTGTGCCTAAGAATAACACAGTAACACAATACAATAACACACTCTGTGGACACTTTGCGTGGTTGCGGTTGCACACTGAGCCCCTTTTTCGGAATTTAGATCTAAGCAATTGCACCGAGGCAGCCCGTTTCTGGTTTAGCTTTCCTCTAATTTGTTTTTTTCCAAATTCTGAATTTTTGTTTTTTACTTTTTAACTTTTTTACTTTTTTTTTGTTGTTTTTCCCTTTTTTACCCCAGGTTCCAAATCTCTGGGCGCTAATTTGCGGGGTCTACACGCCCACTGCACAGTTGACAGATGCCAGGCAGCACTCTGGCCAGCCCAGCGCGCAAGCTGGACTTTTCATGTATAAATATCCACACAGATTTCCACCAAAAAGTGAACATTTTCAAAATTGTTTATAGTTTTTTCATAGTTTTTCTATTCTTTTACTTTAAGATCCCCTTATTCAAGTATATAAATTTTGTCTGCTATGGAAAAATCCGAGGTCGAGCACATCGACAAGACTCCCAGCGAGCAGAGTATTGAGAAAAATAGCACTGCGCAACAGTACCACGATGAAGAGGACTCGTACAACTTAAAAATCGCTCAACTCAAGGATATCATTGGCGAGAACCGTGAGGAGCAGGAGAAGAAGTTTTTGCTCAAGCTTGATTTCAGATTGCTCCCAATGCTCATGGTGATTTATATTTTGAACTATTTGGACAGAACTAATATTGCGGCTGCCAGATTGGATGGATTGGAGAAGGATACCGGCTTGAAAGGCACACAGTACAACACGATTATTTCGATTTTCTACATTGGTTACGTGCTTACGCAAGTGTTCACCAACGCCATCTTGAACAGAACAAGACCTTCTATTTTGTTGCCACTGGTGATGATTTGCTGGGCTTTGGTCAGTGCCTGTGCTGGCGCTGTAAAGAGCTTTGGCGGTTGGATTGCTGTCAGATTGATCTTGGGTGTTGTGGAGAGTCCATATTTCGCTGGAGCCATCTTTTTGCTTTCGTCTTGGTACACCAAGAGGGAGTTGAGTACCAGAATCTCCATTATGTACACTGCATCCCAGATGTCCAACGCCTTTGGTGGTCTTATTGGCCAGGCTATTTTGACCAGATTCCAAACAGACAACCGTGGTATCGAAGCTTGGAGATGGCTTTTCATTATTGAAGGTTCCATCACAGTGCCATTTGCCATTCTTGCCATGTTCATTTTGCCAGATTTCCCACACAACACAAAGTTTTTCAACGAAAAGGAAAGAGCCATTGCACAATTGAGAATGTTGGAGGATGCTGGAAGAGAGGAAAAGTATGAGGAATCTTTGCTCGATGGTTTTAAAGCTGCTTTCACTGACCCAACTTTGTACATGTTGTGGATTATGCAATTGTGCTTGGTCACTGCAGCTACTGTCAACACGTACTTCCCAACAATCGTGGGCACCTTGGGTTACAACAGAACAAAAACTTTGCTTTTAACTGCACCACCATGGTTTTTCTCGGCATTCTTCTCCTGTTTCATGAATTTGCACTCGGACAAGACTAACGAAAGATTCTGGCACATATTCATCTCTCTTGTTGTTGCATTGATTGGGTTCATCATGGCCATCAGTACCATGCAGATTGCAGTGAGATACGTGTCCATGTTCCTCATGCTTGGTATCTATGCTGCTTTCAATGGTATCTTGGGTTGGGTGGCTACGTGTATCAGTCGACCACCACCTAAGAGAGCTGTGGCATATGCTTTTATCAACGCATTTTCTAACGTTTCTTCGGTTTATGCTTCCTACTTTTACCCACTGTCCACAGGTCCAAGATACACACCAGCTATGGCTGCTAACATTGCGTTCACAGCAGTGTCAATGATCTCTGCCATTGTGTTGAACTTCTACTTGCGCTGGAGAAATAAGAAGCTTGACGTTGCCAACGAATTGGACTATGCCAGAGAAGGTACTCAGATCGGATCTGAGACACAGAAGTGGGCCAAGAAGTTCGACTGCCCTCCTGCTTACAGATTCACCTTGTGAAGTGCCTTGTAAGGGTATTGTTATTTTAATGTATGGCCTTTGCTGCCGTTTATGAATATTTGAGTTATACGATAAGATTTATTTTTACATGCGTAGACGGGCAATCCTTGCCATCGAACTGGCTTCGCCTGGTCTGGCCTGGTCTGGCCTGGTCTGGCCTGTAATGCTAATTCTGTGGGCTTCCGCACAAGCTACACTCGATTTATGTCATGATGCAAAATTCACAATTATTGTGCTTCGAAACTAGCTACTCAATGCTCTCAAGCAGTGTCCCAGACTGCACTCAAATCAAGTCAAATTCAATTATCTTCTACCTCTCTTCTTGCTGGTAGTTACCCACTCGTCTTCGCTTTCGTCGTCTGGGTCTTGGTTCAACGCGTCATCCCAGCTGCTGACGTGCTTCTCAATGGCACGACGACGTTTGATGAACTCCTCGGCAAAACGTCTGCCGTTGATGGTCTTGGACGAGCTGTAGATTGTGTCCTGGATCAAATCACGCGCATCGTTGCTGCATGGGAATTGGAAGAACATTTTGAGCAATTCCTCTCTGTTCACGCCACGGTTCAAGTCCTTCAACTCAGTGCGGCACCACAACAAAAATTGTCTCTTTTGCTTGCTGACAGAGTTGTTGTTGCTGTTGCTGTTGTTGACGCTGCTGCTGCCACTGCTGGCAGAAGAGCTTGTAACAGCTGCAGGCTGTGCCGAAAGTGAACGCAATGCTTGTGGTGTTTGGGCCTTGGTGGCCAATGTGCTGTAGTTGATCTTGGCAGGCGCCGATTTCTTGGACTGGCCACCGCTCACCAAAGTCCAGCTGACAGCGTCTGATTTGCCCGAAGCAGCAGCAGCTGCGGCAGCTGCGGCAGCAGTGATAGTGCCGCTGGTCTTCTTAACCGCACTCTGTTGCTTCTTGCTCACCTCTTCCTTTTGGATATCTGCCAATGTCTTCAGAACCGTGGTTGGGCTCGTAACAGCACTAGCACCACTAGATCCGTTTGAGGCCCATCCGGCAGTTCCCAAAATACGTGTTTTCTCTTGCGCAGCCTGGGCAGATGCTTCACTGAACAAAATGCTTCTTTGAAGAGCCTTTTGTTGGTCAATGGCCTTTTGCTCTCTGGCACGGGCAGCAGCTTCCTGTTTCTGAATCTCGTTCAAAGTGAGAGTAGCCGGCTTCTCAGCCTTGGTGGCGTTGGCCCATGGGGCTGGAACCGCCTTAATACCCTTTTCGTGCTCTTCTGGCTTCTTATCCGCCGATGCAGCGACTTTACTTGCTGCAGCTGGCGCAGTGGCAGTTGAAGTGGAAGCAGCAGCAGCAGCAGCAGCAGCAGCAGCAGCAGAAGCAGCAGCCCCGGCTTTGTCCAAAATGTCCAAATCAACATACTTTTCAGGTCTCTTGGACTTCTTGGCCTTTGGCGACGGCTTGGTCGTGGCCTTTTCAACTTTTTCCTGGGTCTTGTCCACGGCCTTGGCGTTCTTTGCGTTCTTGCTTGGTGCCTCCTTGATCTGCGTCTCAATCTCAGCTGGAACGCTGTCCGAAACCAAGTCCGCCTCGGAGACAATGCTTGACACGAGATCGGCCACAAAAGGCTCATTGATTGGCTGCTCAACGCTGTCCAACTTGTCAAAAACTTGCGGAATTTGTTGCTGAGTCTCCGGCTGTTGCTGTTGTTGCTGTTGCTGTTGTTGCTGGTGCAATGATTGCAGTTGCAGCAAGCCCAAGTCTGTGGTGTCGCCCAAAACAGGCCCCAACACCAGAGAACTCAACCGCGCAATTGCCAGGTCCTGTGCAGGCTCAAAGATCTGGGAAACCAAAAGTCCCGAGTTGCTTGTGTTCAAGAACCCGCTGCCACCGGTATTCTGCACCGAAAGAGAGTTCAGCGGCAGAACAAAGCCCAGCGCTGTGCCGGGCAGTGTCTGAGGCCATACAGGTCTGTAGCCCGGTCTCTGGTTCCAGCCAAACATCGATTGCTGTTGTTGCTGCTGTTGCTGCTGGGTGAGATGCTGTGGAGGCTGCAATGGCACAACCATTGGCAACGGTACCAAGAACGGAGCAGTCTGGTCTTTCACCATGACTATCAAGTCCATAAGTGGGTAGAAATGCGACTCCTCAGCTCTTTTGATACGAAGATCAGTCAGCAAATAACCTTGAGAAAACCAGTTGTGCATAATATGTCCCAGAAACGGTCCTTGGACCATGTTAGAAGGGTCCAAATAGTACCAGTTGATGTGCTCAGGTGGCACCGTGACGGGAGGTGGCGCAGAAGCCTGCGGCGAGATTCCAAGCTGTGGTGGCACTGGCGATGGGTTTGGCAACAGCGAAATACGTGACAATAACGATTCCAGCGATATTGCAGCAGCTGCACCATTTTCGGCGGCACCAACGGTACCAGCAGCACCAACAGCAACAGTTTGGGCAACACCGCTTGCAGCACCACCCGCACTACTACTGCTGCCACTAACACTAGCACTTCCGTCACCATTCACAGAATCATGTGGCTCTTTCACTTCCTCCAGCAGCTGGGCTATTTGCAAATGTAAAATATCCAGTGGGGTCAGATTGCGGTATAAAGCGTCAGTTTCTTGCAGAAGAAGCTCGTTATTCTGTTTCATGTGATTCAAAATCTCAAACATCTCTTTCAATGCGTATTTGCGACTCTTTGCGTTTGGCACAATTGTCTTAGTATGGGCCAAGGCCTCTGCTGCATTGTAAGTTTGAAGCTTTTCAGCCGGATTTGCGTCCGGCGAGATTGCGTTATTCCAAGTGGTGAATGCTATTGACATTGTAGTGGTTGCTCTTGCTAATGAGTTGATGCGAATTGGTGTGATCAGTCTGAATCTGGGTGCTTTTCTCAGTAGTGGGTTAAGACTTTATTTACTGAGTGAAAAATTTCTGCTTTTTTTTTTCTCTCTGAAAAATTTCCGGTTATGAGCACGAATTAAGTGCAAAATTTTCTGAGTTGCATTTTGCACAGAAAAAAGTGAGAAAACAATCGAGTGAGAGATTTTCCTACTATGATGAGTAAACTGAACATAACGGTTCGAATTTGTAACTGGGTTTCATACTCGATTACTCTCTGATTAAAAGACTGTCTGGTGGAAGCGCCAGTTGGTGCCTTCAGAACCGTGTACACAGACGTTTGTGTCACCATGCTCCTCTACCATCTCTATTTCTACCTCTACAACTATCGTTATCGCTATCATTTATACATTCCAAAGACACTAATCCCAATATATGCCGCTTCTTCGTTCGTCTCCCCTGTGCTACTTCTTCATTACCATGCTCAAACTGTCCATGCTCCAAATATTGCCGCCGTCTTTCAACAAACTAGCCAAAACTGGCAACGAGAACTCGTTCAAGTCGTTGCATTTCCGCAATTCATCAAGATCTTCGTCGTAGTCGCTCATCATCAACAGCAAATACTCGTTGAGGAGCTCTTCGTTAGGCTTGGTTTCTTCTTTGTCTTCTGCAATGCTCTTTTTCATCACTTCTTTTAACATGCGTCTCTTTTCGCTGAGAATCGTGATCTTGTTAAACTCCTCATCGATTTCCCTTAACTTGGCTTCCACCTCTTCCTCTTCTTCTTCGTCGTCGTCTTGTTCTTCCACGTTGTTCAAGCTCGCCAAAACTGTCTTCTTTAGTGTCAGTTGTTGTTTTGGCTGTTCTTCAGCCTCTGTCTTGTGCATTTCTATGTCCACTGTTTCAGTCTCAGTTGGTTTCTCTTCAATCGTGCCAGCCTCATGCTCGCTGTCCAGACTGCTGCTGCTGCTGTCACTCGAAAAATCCTCAGTTCTTCTCTTCTTTCTGCGTCTTGATTTGTTCACTGCCATAATGTGTAAAAGAGTAAAAAAAAAAAATTAATCGGAGTGAAAAATTGCGATGAGGAAAAATAAATATGGTGCATTTGAAAAATATAAATACTCGATATATAAAACGAAAGTAAATTTTTTTATTTTCTATTATTTTTGACTTCTACATTGAAAATCAAACCTTTTACGGCAAACAGCTTATAAAGGTGAAAGAAGCATGCTAAAGACTTTTTGTGTACTCAACAAGCTCAGTTTGAGCTTGCATAGATACGTTGGGTCAATGATTGATTTAACATTAGTTATAGACAGGGGATCATAGATACAGAACATTCTAACAAATCAAGCTGAGCACCACATAGTGTGTGAATCAGCGATTCAGAACTTGAATCCTACGTCACTACCGTACCAATGGCAAAACGTACTCAAAGAAGCTGAGTATTTATATGTATATTCTTCACAAATTTTTGTGCGTGAAGGCGCGCTTTCCAACACCATAATCACCAGCAACCTGACCGGTTCCTTTTAAGTGATACTGGTAGCAGACCAACCCTTCAAGTCCCACAGGACCACGTGCGTGTATTTTGTTTGTCGAGATTCCCACTTCTGTACCAAACCCGTAACGGAAACCATCAGCAAATCTGGTTGAACAGTTCCAATACACACCCGAAGAGTCAATCCCGTTCAAAAACTTGTTTGCCTTTGTTTCGTTCGTTGTCACAATCATATCAGTGTGCTTCGATGAGTGTGTGTTGATGTGCACCATGGCTTCATCGATATCTGCAACTGTTTTCACTGCCAAATCCAACAGAAGAAACTCAGTGTTGAAGTCTTCTTCAATGGCCTTCACTATGAATGTACCCAGTTTCGTAATAAACTCTGAGGAAAACTTGCTCAACAATTTCGAGTCCACATGAAGTGTCACTTTTTTTTCCACGAGGGCCAGCAAAAGTGTTTCAATGTCATTTATAGCAATGTTCTCATTCAACAAAAAGGTCTCAGTGGCGTTACAAGCAGCTGTATAGTCCAATTTGCAGTCCAAAATCAATTTTTTGGCCATATTTAAATCGCTCTCATCGTCAACGTAAACAGAACAAAGCCCATCTGCGTGACCCATGACTGGGATCTTTGTATTGGATTTAATATTTCTGACCAATGCGTTTGATCCTCTTGGAATAACTAAGTCAATGTACTTGTCTTGATCAAGTAAAGCACCAACCTCTTCTCTTGTGCTGATCAATTGAATTGAGTTATCTGGAATATCAGTAGTTTTTAAAGAGTCGTTTACAACCTTAGCCATTACCTGAAAAGTGTTCAAAGATTCTTTGCCGCCTTTGAGAATAGCAGCATTTCCAGATTTAATTGCAAGTGCAGTGATGTTGGCGATGACTTCTGGTCTCGATTCAAAAATTATCAACAACACGCCCACTGGACATGTCACTCTGTACAAGTTCAAATCCTGATCCAATTCTCTGGCCAAAGTGATTTTTCCGACTGGGTCTTCCAACTCAGCAACCTCCAAAATTCCTTCAAGCATTGACTCAAACTTTCCCGCTTTTGCCAAGTCAAGTCTTTTAATGAGAGGCTCATCAATCTTGTCCTTGGTTGCATTTGCAAGATCGAGCTTATTAGCCTCCAAAATCTCCAGTTTTGCCTCCTTAAGAGCTTTATAAATCACAGAAAGCGCATGTGATCTCTTCTCGTTAGAAAGAGTCTTGAGAACAGTAGACGCCAAGTGCGCATTTTTAGCTATTGTTTCTGCTGCTGACATTGTATTAGTATGTGTTTCCGAGGTTTATTTGAAATTAGTCATCTCAAGAAAATATTAATATACTTGAGTGATGTACGGCACGGGTGTATAATAATGTACGGATGTACACTGCTCGGCTAGCAGAGAACCCAACACTGGGGTAGCTGTGTGTGACCTGAATTAATTGATACTACACTTTCTACAATAAAGTCCATCCAATAAATTTTTGTTGTTTAATTCGTTTCCCTATATGATTAGCTCGTCCTCGCTTTGAATCGTATTTTCATCTATCCCTTTTGAGTATTTGTCTATAGTAGACATGTCCTCCATAACCAAAGCATCGTCATCATCGTCATAAGCGGAAGTGTCCATTTTGTAGCTGGCCTCCTCTTCATCTTCAAAGTCAACATCAAAGAAATCATCGTCAGACCCAGTAATTTTAGTGTACAAAACCTTGACTTCAGTGATAACGCCATCGTAAGAAAGCTCCGACGAAGGCATTTTATCAAATATGATTTTATCCTTGATTTGATTATAGATCTTCTGAGCATCACAAGGCTCTTTTTCTGAATCAGTATCCTTTGTTTCAGTATTTTCTTCTTCTTCGAAGTATTTGGAGTTAACAACCCCAAAATGTGGTACACTGGTGATCTGTGTGTAGAAAAGTTTCAAAATGTAGTTCAACTTCTCTTTTGGAGCAAAGTTTATCAAGCTTGAACCCAATTTGACACTTGATATACTTGGCAAACCGTTCTTTAACTCAATATCATTCGACGTCACAATGTTGTCAATATTACTCTCTCTGATAATACTGTCCTCCAATAATTTCAAAGCTGCTTCCAAGTCTTCTTTAGCGCGTCTGCCCTCTTCAATAGTAGACAAATACCAAACAGCTTGGCCCTCAGGACAAACTTGAGAACCGTCGTTCATAACAACAACTTGCACTGCATACTTGTTGTTACTTGGCAATGAGTTTTCTGGAAACACAACTAAACCTGCATTTTCATTTTCTTCAACCCATTCTTTGCAATCTTTCGTCACAACGGCGACCAATCTATTTACTTCATATTCCTTTTTGGTCACATATCTTTGATAGTAATCATCCAAAAAGTGTGGTGTTTGCGTTGGACTTATGATCAATTTTTCATTTACTTTTATGCAACTGTTGTCTGATAACGTCACCACATTATCTTTGTGGTTGAATCCAGTTATCTCAGTTTGCAATTTGTATGTGGTGCCAGCAACGGCAGCACTACGGCAGAAACCTTGAGAAATCTCGCCTGGTCCACCGTATTTGGTGTATAAAACTGGGAACTTGCCGTAAACATCAAATGACACCAAGTAACGCTTTATACGAGATAAAGCCTCTGGGGTTCTCAATTGTGAAGTTTGGCACAATCCTAAAGAGAAAATGATTTCATTTGCTTGTGATTCTTCCAAATGGAAAACCAGCGACAAAAATTCGTTAATAGGCTTGTTCTTGTAAGGTTCCCAAACATCTGTTTCGACTTCCCAGTTCAACACAAACTTGATGAACTTCATCAAGTTTCTCTTGATTTTGAGCTCCAAGTTTTGATTCAAAAAGATGTCTTGCTTGGAATTAGCCAATTTTTCAAAATTGTCGTTTTCAAAAACGTGGAACGATGATAATGACTGGAATTCCAAGTACTTGTAAACTTTGCTTTTCAATAGCAACAGCAACATGTCAGACTTGGCAAACAATATTTTGGGCGTTAAATCTATTCCATAGTTTTTGGAGACAATCCGGTGCTGATTGAGTCTTGGAATGTACAACTGAGCGTTCTTGAACGCTTTGTAGCCAGTCTTGCCGCTATTAACATTTCTCACCCAGTCCTTGAGCTGATCAACAGTGAGTGTGGCACTGGAATCACCATAGTAATCGTTGCAGTCAATATGTAACACGTTGGAGCCATTCCAAGCTAAAGCACTGGCCAATATACTTTCAACAAGGCCAGTACCCGCAATCAACACATCGACCTCCTCTGGCGTTTCTGTAGGTGGAGGCAACTCCAAATACGCCAACTGAGGAATGGTTGTGGCCGGGGCAATACTTGGTCTTCTCTCTGCCATCGATGGACGACGTTCAGATTTGCGGCGTTGGTTGATCATTCTCTTAGGGCTCTATTTCAAGTGTTCGTGTTCGTGTTCGTGTTCGTGTTTGTGTTCAGCACTTTGTAAATAGGTCGGTGTCAAAATAATGAGGCGCGTAAACTGACTCTTTTGTAGCTCGAGGTGCCTCGTTGGTGCTTGTGGTTAATCTTTAGCTTCTGCTTGTGTAATGAACGAACGGTTCTTGTTGAACTTTGAAATTGCACGGCTGCTGTAAAAACAATAGTATAACGTGATTCCTTAGTATCTGTCTTTGCAATATCGCTCAGCTTTGAGATCTGTTCTATGGGTTTCGTGTATAACTTTTGTGAATAGATCTGGTCGTGACTCTAAATTAATTTTTTTTTTTTTACTTTCGTCTTCTTTTTCTTGGACAAACACTGTTTTTATTCCTATTTAATTCTCTAGTTTTGACACCCGCACGAGAAAATTTTTCTTTATCTCCTGTCACGTCCGGGCTCATAATCTTGCTACAAAAACCACCAAGAAAATGCATTAGAAAACGTGAGACAGTCCACAATTGGAGTGGTACATTTAGGAGATTAGATTAGGTCAGCCAAAAAAAAAAATAAAAAAAAAAAGAACCAAAAATTCAAAAAATAAAAATAAAAAAAAATCAAAAGCTAGAAGAAGTGCAATATTCACAAAGAGGAAGACGAGGAAGACGAGGAAGAGAAAAATTATTTTGGGCCAGAGGAGGCGTGGTAGGGACCTCCGATCACCAGTCAGCGCAGCACGGCCCAGAACAGCACTTCAACAGTGATAGCGTCAGTGGGAACAGAAACAGGTCCGAAATCCTGTTCTGCTGGGTGTGAAAACCCAAAAAAAATTCCGATATATTATTATGGTTAATGCCTCCACACAACCAATGCTCTGGCTTGAACCGAATCAATTTTTTTCGGGTTGCGCTGGACGGATGCGGAACCTGGAGAAACCTGAGACAAAAAAAGTAAAATGCGAGCTTTCAGTTCGCAATAGATAAAAGTTAAATGGAAAAATTTTTCGTTATCAATCGAAAAAATTTTAAGTCTGGATGTGAGTATAATGAGAAAAATTTTCACAATCTCGCAATCGCACAACAGCACAACTGCGCTGCGCCATCGCACAACTGGAGCAACCGAGTGAGTACGCGAGTCAATAGAAAACTCCCTAGTAGTATTGCTAGCCGGCCAGTCCATTTGGCAGCACAGTAAACTGTACTGTAAACTGTACCGCCGGGCACACTAGCAGACTTTTGGGCTCCAGAATATGGAAACTCGATACCACTATCAGTGCGGTGGGTAAAACTCAACTTAGGTTCGGCGGGAGCTGTATGGCGGGGGGGGAGCGGCTACATGTTTTTGCAAGGACACAGGACACTGGCCTTTTAGAGTGTTAACCGCAGAGTTGTATATAGAAATGTATATAAAATTGGATAGAAATGGCGAGAATATGACGAAAAAAAAAACGATGCAAACCTTAAAATGGCGGGTAGAGGAAGAAAAATTGCAGGAAAAAAGAAGAGCAAAAAAAAAAAAAAAAAAAAAAAAAAAAAAAAAAAAAAAAAAAAAAAAAAAAAAAAAAAATAACAAAAAAAAAAAAAAAAAAAGTAAACTAAATTTGCGCAGAACAAAGAACAGAAACCAAGAAAAGTGTGCTCCTACAAATCCGGAACTCGGAGTATCCTAGAACAGAACCCTACGGTTCCGAATGTGTCATCCAGCGTTTGAAATAGCCAGTTGCACGGTCGCTAGAGTTCTGGTCGCTAGAGTTCTGGTCTTGAGGGTTTACAAGGACTCTTTTTGGTGTCTCACAGCGGTTCTCCTGGCGCGCTACACTGACTGCTCAGAACCAAAGTATTTGAAAGAACAAAATCTGAACGGAAACTGGGCTCAGGGTGCGATCTCAACGCAAATCTCACAGCTCGAACCGTGGTGCAATTCCCGGGTTTCGAGTTTCGAGTTCCGAATTTCAAGTTGGTAAGGTAAGCGAAAGTCACTGCCGCATTGAGTCGTTTTAATCCCGGAAACTCTGTGCTTATTTACGACACTCCGCGGAGCCACTCAATCCAATCAGCCAGTCGCGAGTCGCATACCACTTCTCAATTGGGTCGCCAAATTGGGCGTGCTACGTGTGCTACGTGCTACAGGGCTCATTAATGCTTCTTTGTTGTCTGTGCATAAAGGTGAACCATGCTCATTAGTCAAACCTGCTTTCCGCGGGTTTTGCGGCTCGGCGCAACCGTTGTTCCTCAATCACTGCTCCTGTTCCTGTCCCTTACCCTTCTCTTTCTCCTTCCCCTTCTCCTTCTCTTTGACAAACTTCACAGCACCTTCGCGCTCTTCAACCTTGCCGTCTCCTCCCAAAACCTTGTAGGTTCTATCCTCCCCGTCGCCTTTGTTCACGTTTCCTGTGTAAATGCTCTGCAATCCTTCGTGCACATTGAATAGCGGCGTCTCGTAGATATCGTCGGATCTCTTGAATGAATTCTTCAATTTCGACTCTGTAAACAAACGCGCATCCACTATACCATACTGGGACTCTTGCTCAATGCCGGCTCCCACTCCAGATTCGTTATCGTCGTCGTCGTCGCCGCCGTTTCTTTGCAAGTTTTTGCCACTTTTAAGTTTCTTTTCAAACTCCAAAATACGTCTCTTGCGATCCCCAATGCGGTCTCTGTCACTCTTGCTGATCCTGCTACCGTCTTCTTGATAGTTTCTTCTTCCGTGCTTCTCTTGGGCCAATCTTTTCAATTTCTCCTCGTTCTCCATTTTTTGCTTCTCTAATGCCTTGAGTTTCAAGTTACGCCGGGCTTTCAACTCCTCCCGTGCTCTAGAGTCTGCCTTGCTTAAGGACTCAGCAAGCTTGATGAAATTGTTATTCACTGCCTCTGCCTCATTTTTAACTTTTCCCCCATTGAAAGCTGCTTGTCTTTGTTCTACAGAGATTGCAAACCCCTTAGGGTTTTTCCAATTTGAGATTGCAGGCGGTATGTACCAGGCTCTCTGTTCCTCCACTGTCATTAGCTTACTCTTATCCTTGTCCTGGACCCCATTTTCAACAATTGAAGTGTTGGCAAGCAAGTTGTCTTTCAAAGCTGGTGTTTTCTGGTTATTCTTGAACTTTGGAGGCAACAACGGATCAACCTCGGCCTCAACAATTTGAATAAGTCGCTGTTTGCCCAGACTTCCATTTTGTCTGTTTAATGTGTTTGCACTTGGTGTATACTTCACGTAGATCTCTTTCTTCTCTTGGTTCACACCTAGTTTGCTGTCAAGAATCTTATCAAGCGCAGCTTTGGTCTCCAAATAGCACGCTTCAATCTCCTGCTTTGTTGGCAACCGCAAATCAAGCTTTGACTTGTCTTTCCTCTGCGTCTGCTCGAAGATTCTTTTATGGATGTTCATTACTTTATTAGTTAGTATTTGCCCAAATAAAATTATAAATAAAATGCGATGATTTTGAGATGCAAAAATATCCGTGCTCCTAACCACAGTATCTTTTTTTTAGAATAGTACTATTCACTAGCTCAGATCATTACAAAAATACAAATCTACACTGTGGGAATACATTACTCATAATGTTTTATTCAAATTATAATCGAACATCAGCTCCTTTGCATGACCGTCAACCTTATACATCACTTTCACTCTAAGCTTCAACTTTGAGCCCAATTTACCAGTAATCTTCAAATCCTGGTGGTAGAAATTGTCTTTCGTTATCACGTTCACCAGTTCTTGCGGAACAATAGTCAATCTTTGTGTCTTGGCCACAGCAATAAGCAAGTGGCAATCGGATACTGTGGTAGACTGATTGGCATTCACGTTCAACAAAAATATCTCAATCTGTGCTGCGCCAGCTTTCAAATTCTTCAAATCGAGTTTCACCAGAATGTCTTCGTTCTTGTATATTTCAGTGTACTTTGCAGCACTCAAGAAACTGTTGTTTTTGGTTTCGCTTGCGGCTGCAAAGTTGCTGGTTGCTGCTCCAGTTCCACTTCCAATTGCTGGACCTGATCCAAAAATGTCTGACAATCCTGAACTTGCAGGTTGTTGTGTAGGCTGATTGAACAAATCCACAATACTTGCAGTTGTTGTTGGAGCCGGCGTAGTAGCCGGAGCGGGTGTCGAACCAAAAATATCAGAAAGTAAATCAGCATTGAGTTGTTTGGTTTGCGGCTGAGTTGTCTGTGACGCAGACGTTCCAGAATCGTCCATAAGATCAAGCAAAAAGTTTTCTGTCTCACTCTTTGCGTTATTCTGTGTTGGTTGGTTTATAGCGAGCAGTTCTTCGGAATTGTTGGAAAGTGAAACTTTACCCAAGTCTTTAATCATTGGAGGAGGAATTCGCTCTAATAACCCATACTTGGTACTTTGGTCTTTAATTTGAAGAATTTCCAAGTACTCCACTGCCTTAAGTTGCAAATTCAAATTAATGCTGTCTGAGAACTTATCAATAAGTGTTTCCAAACTTGCTAGAACTTTGAAATCATCACCGAAAAACTTGGAGATTTTGACAAGCGATGTAAGAATATAAGAATTGATCAATTGTGAAGTCGTCTTGTTGATCAAATCACTGTAGTACTTTATAATCAAATCACCGTCAATTCTTTTTGTTGAATCAGAAGGCAAGGCAGAATTTAGTATAAAGTTTGCAAATTCTCCTATGCACCACACATTGATTAAGTTAAGACCATTATTACTGAAATTTTTTAAACTCAAATCGAAGATATCGACCAACGCTGATTGCAATAAGAGAGAGTCCGCAGGACATTCCGCAGGACCAACTTTAACTGCGTTACCATTGCCAACATTTGATATGATTGCTAAAATGAACGAAATATTCTCATTTGTCAAATAATTTCCGTTGAGTTTCAATAAAATCACCAAATGATCGAAGAAAAACTTGAGATTTGGTGAGTAATTTTTCAAAACCACTGTCAACTTGCTGGTAACAAAAAACTTCAAATCTAAGTTGTTCAACGAAGTAGACCCATCAAAAGCCTTATTACTGTACATGTTAAGAGAGAAATCGTTTAAATCTTTCGACAAGTTGTAGTTGAACACACTAAACTCGTTTGAATCAGAACTTTTCGCAGTTGCTTCTAAGAAATACACCAACTCTGGCATTAACTGTTGAATGTTCTGCTCGTTCAAAATCTCAAAAACGAGCTCTAAAGCTCTTCTTTTGATACTGATATCGTTATCGAACAAACAGCTCATAATGGTTTTCTGGTGTCTTTGAATAGTCTTTGGCTCACTCTTTACCACAGAAAGCAAAGTGTTAAGAGAGATGTATCTGATATTTGGGTTGTCCTTTAAAACCAAAAACCGGCCCAAAATGTTGACACCTAATCCTCTCAATGCACTGCTACCAGTTTTTAACTGGAAAATTGCCTTGACAACTTCATATAGAATCAAGTTAACGGCGTTTTTACCAATAGTCACTTGAGATTGAATTTCGGCCAAAAGGTCACTGAACTGATCATTCAAATTGGAATAGAGTTTAGCCAAATCAAATCTTTGCTTATTGGTTTGATCGTTATCGTTTTCCTGTAAATCATTCAATTCCAACTTGATCATCAAACTGATGGTTTGGAGGTATGAGACGTATAAAAACGGATCAGGGATTCCCAAAATATCGTATTCTGGATTTGATGACAATCTTTTTAAGAGAACCATTACCTTTGGTAAATGCTCGATGTAGACGCTTGTCTTGATAGTAGCATCGCCGTAGATGAAGAAATTTCTCAATAACTGAAGGTTACCCAACAAAATCGAATGATCTCTCTCTTGCACGTTCAACACGTTATTGCCTGTAATGTTTTCAAAGAAAATTTCTACCAAATCATGGTTTTTCTCTATCAACTTGGCACTAACAATCAATGCCTTCTTCTTTAAATGTGCGCTTGATGCGTGATCTTTTAAAATCCGAATAACATCGTTATAAGTATCGTTAGACAAATCGTAAGATGCCACATTGGCCAATGTTTGCAATGCCAACGCAACAAAGTACGGATTGGAGTGGTTCAAATCGTAAACCAATGAGTTAGTTAAAAGTGTAATGATCTCCTGGTTTTCGTCCAATAAAAGACTCGCGGCCAAGTACCCGAGTCTCTTGTCAACAAATTGCTGTGAAGCGAGTAACTTTATGCACTCGATCTGTCCAAAATGGGTCTTTTCTCCCAATATATACAAATACAAGAGTTTCTGGATAGCAACTCTCCGTTTGTTGTTTGAGAGGTTCACGTCCTTGAACGCAGTTCTGATGGCCGCAGACTCCTTGCGTATCACAGATCGCTCATCAGCAATTGTCTTGGAGTACCTGACTGCCTTAATAAATGACTTCAATGAACCCATTTGTGTTGATACAAAGAGACTTTGAATTTTCCACGTGGAAAAAAAAAGGGCAGCATTATGTGTTAATGCTATTTGGTGCACGGATGCACCGAGGTTCTTTTATCTCAAAAATTGCGATATCGCCTAAAGGTGTAGCACCGCAGAAACAGTTAAAGGGCATCTCTCTGGCTGTCTTTATTTTATGCTTGTTCTCGAGCTGTGAAATTTTGCCGTGGGTTCTCCTGGGACTGCTTCACGCCAAAATTGTGGCACCACCCGTCTTTAATTCTGACTAATGCATTTATTTCATTTCTGCAGACGCGGCAGCAAAAATTGTGGTCCTAGTCACGTGACGACTCTGGCACCACTTCGCGGCACCTAGCCAGCAGCTGCGTCTGAGACGTGCGACCCCTGGGATACTCAAACCCCGCTGTGGGTGGTTTGGTTTTGACGCTGATGTTGTCTCTTGTGGCACTGCTGCGTACCACGGAGAACTTGGAAGCGACGGAGGATGAGTTTTGTCCAATAGCATAAACGAGCTTCTCACCGGGATGGAGGTGTTTGAAGTGAACACTGAGGTGAGACTCATTGTTGTGGGGGTCAGAGACTTGTAACAATACGTTTGGGATACGGAAATACTGAAACTTATGAGTCGTAGCCCACAGGGGAGCTTTTGCCAGATTCGAAGCAAGGAAGCTTTGTCTTGGTTGGTGGGTCTGTGAGCTTGACCCATAGTGTCTACATGAGATTTGTCAAAGCTGGTAATGGAACCCATTTGGGCAAATCTATTACATTAGTTAGAACCACACACTTTCTGTAGGCACCAACACGAATATTCAGTGACGGTATCAAAGACGCGGCAGCAATCAGTAGTGCGGACAATGGCGTATCCTTCAACAGCTTCACAGATGTTGTCGCACCCAGATCTGGTTCCGTCCATTTGGCCCGATATAAATAAAGTGCAGAAAAAAGTAAAAAGCCTAAACATGCAGTGCAGAAAAGATTGAAATCTCCCTGAAAATTTGGAAATTCCCTGAAAAGTTGCACCCAGATTTGACAATGCGGGGTTGCTATGAACCATCACAGTGCCAAAACACAGCAATTGCAATCTAGACATGCTATCATGGACAACATGGCAAACATGGAAAACACGAATTTGGCCACAACATTGCCGCAAGCGCGCACGGACAACCGCATGATCCTTCAGTTGCTTCAGAAGCTTCCGGAAGTCTATGGGAGATTTATTCTTTCCAAGCTTGACAACACAGTCCTTGTGTGGGTTTCCCAGAGTCCCTACGCGATCTGCCGGCACCTTGCGAATGCGTTGTTGTACTCGTGTTGCAGGGTCTGCGGGGCCAGTGAGAACCCTGGCCGGATCTTTGCCTACTGCCGGGAGTTGTACAGCTCAAACAACGTCCGAATCAGGTTGCACTACCACAAGGAGATAAGCTCTTTGCTGATCCAGTTTCTTCGGCAGAGTTTTGCGTCCAGAGACGTGGAAGCGGTGCGTTTGTACCTGAACTATGTGAAAGTGCTTGTTTATTTCCATGCCGAGAATTCCTTGAGATCCCAATTGTTGTCGCAAGTTTGTGCATTGCTTGATCCCCAGAATATCAGTGTTCGGGGAGCCTGGCGCTCGGACAGTGTGTTAACCCTCGACGCGGCCACGATTGTCGCGTTTTGCCATTATCAGTATCTGTTAGGCCCCAAGTTGGTAATGGGTCCCCAACTAGTGGATTTGGAGATCCATACGACATTTATCCGGGACTTGGACCACGTCAAGCTCCACAGACCAGAACAGCTCTCGCGTTTGACGCTCCACTGCAAATCGGCCGAGAATGACTTTGCTGCGTTGGTTAGATTCAAAAACCTCAAAATGTTCCATTTGTTTGGACACTGCGACACAAATATCAATTTTGACTCGCTTTCCAGCTTGGAAATGCTGGAATCACTCTCTTTCTCGGCCCTAGGGTCCGAGATCTTGGTGATCAGCAGGTTGCACTGTTTGCGTAAGTTGAGCATCTCTGAAGGCCAAAATGCAATCAAAATTGAAGACTTGCCGAGCTTGGAGTCGTTGACTTTGGGTGAGGACGCCTTTAAAACCATTATCATCGACAGGGTTTCGAATTTGAAAACCGTTCTGGTTCACCTAGCGCCAAACACCTGGGAGCCGTATCTTGTTGTCCAGATGCGCGAAACAAGTTGCAACTTGACGAGTGTGCACGTGTCCCACAAAATGCTCAAGAACATGCCAGCAAGTGTCTTGCACAATCTCGAAACTTTGAAGTTGAGTTTCGTGCAGGACGTCATGTGGGATTATAGCAGCTACCCACAATTACGCCATCTTGAGTTGGACTACGCCAGGTCCCGAAAAGCTCCCAGCAGCGTGACTGTCGCAAACAAGAGTTTGCTCACCCTTAAGGTTCTGAACTCCAGCATTAGGCACATTACACTTGAATGTCCGCAGTTGCGCTCTCTAGAGTACGAGGAGTCTGCTGTAGTTGAGTTCGCCTGTCCTCTGCCAAAATTGGAGCAGTTTCTTGTGTTGCTGGTTGGCCAGACCAGAACATCCCAGGGCACAGGCACAGGCACAGCGGGCCATGTAGATCAGATTGTACGCCAGTTGGACACAACCTGGATGAAAAATATGAAACTCTCAAACTGCGCGCTCAGGTCTATGGCTATTTTTGCCAGTGCCTTAAACTTAGAGACCTTGAACTTGAGTCACAATGTGATCCAGAGAATAGAGGGCATTTCACAGCACAAACACCTCAAAACGCTCTCATTGTGGGACAACAAAATTGCCAAGCTTGAAGGTTTGCCGAGCAGCTTGACTAGCCTCAGTGTTAACTTTAACGAAATTGAGCGTTTGGAGAATGTCAACCACTTGGTGAACTTAGAGACGTTGGATATCCAAAACAACTCTGTTCTGCTGATCAGCACGTTGCAAGGCATGCGATCTCTCAAAGACTTGGAAATGGCAAATAACCATTTGAGGGACATAGAAAATGTTTGCGACTTGCCCCAGCTTGAAACTCTCAATGTGCTGAGCAACGAATTCAAAGTGTTTGACCTTCGCAAAGGCCTCGTTAATGTGCCAAAGTTGGAATTCGTTCTTGCCGGTCTGGCCATTGAATTTGTAGGCCAGTGCGAGCCACTTTACGCCTGCAAGATACTACGGAAGTTGTATCTCAAAACAACCTTGAGCTGCGAGTCACGCCTCGATTTGTCCAGATTTAGCCAGGGCGTGTTCATGGAATTCGGGCCCGAGAAACGTTTTTCAGCTCTTTGACCCAATCTACAGCAATAAATACATGAGTCCATGACTGCCTTTTTTTTTTGTACAGAAACCAGTATCGTAGCGCGTTTTATTGAACTAGTAATTCAACATCTCAAACCCTTCGAACGGCTTGACCTCAGGGATCTTCGGCACATCCAACAAGTACAACTCCCCGTTTTCGTTGATTCTCGTGCGGTCGTCCTCGTCGGCACTGTAAACAACGGGCAACCACTCGGTGAGACTTTGTAGCGTCTTCTGGAACGACGACTGCACAGAAAACGCCAACATAAACTCTTCAAACCGCAAAAGTCCCTCGCACAAACGCGAAACTTCTGCCTGTGCGTCTTCCAATCTCTGGATCAATCTTCCAAACGACTCCACCAAGTACAGCTCTTCGTAGACAGTGCCCTGCTTGCCCCTAGCCTTTTTACGGGCTTCACGTCTCTTATTTTTCACGGTTCTACGAGAGGCACCCGTTTGAGCAGTGCCCGAAGTTTTGCCCGTGTATCTTGTGAAAAAGGACAACTTGGTGGAAACTGAAGATGCTGCAATGGAAACGTCATCTGGAATATCGCCATCTTGACCCCCGGTTTCCCCAAAATTGTCGCTCAACCCGTAGTACTTGTAAGGGTCGGCTTTCTTGGTCTCACGCAATTGGTTCAACCGACGCGTCTGCGAGATTATCTGTGCAGAACAGTCACTGATCAACTCAGCAATATCTCCGTAGCCTTCTTTGAGCAATGTGCGAATTTCACCATCAATAAGCTCTTTCCGTTTTTCAGCGTCGTCAACGCTGCTGGCTAACAAAACTGCCTCGTCGTATCTATGATCTTTGCACAACAATCTTATAGCAGCCAAAACGTTGTGCAAAACGTGGTTCTCGATATACGCAGCTTCCTGGTATCTGTGCACGTTGCTCAAACTCAGCACCAACCGATCACAGGTCTCTGGCAATTTTTGCAACTCAGACACATTTCTTTTCACCACAGAAATTGCATTTTGCCATTTCTCAGCGTGGATGTAGGACTCCACGGCATTTGGATAATCTTTCAACATCTCGTATATCACACCGCTTTCACCAAAACTCTTGATCTCAAACAAGTGTTCGGCATAAAACTGCAAAACCTTGCTTCTCTTCTCAGGGTCATTGTGTGCATACTTCAACCCACTTTTATACAAGCTATGCTGGACCATATAGTTGTAAAACTCGTCTTCGACACTGGAATCAGTCTTTGAGGAGCTGAACATTTCATTCAATCTCTCGAGGGCCAACTCATATCTTCTCAAATGATCATCAATCAAAAACTGCTTTCTTAACGTCGTCTGTTCATGCAAATTCTGCAAGAAAGGTAAGTACTCCTTTGGGTCTTTTTGGGACCGTTGCGCAATCAAAAGAGTCAATGGAATATCGTAAAGTCCCAATGCGGTGTCGTACAACAAGTTCACGTCTCTCAAGAAACAGAGGTACTCAATAGACAGTTCTTTTTTCTCGCCGGTCGGTAACTCAGAGATTAACTTCAAAGCTTTCTCCAATTTTGGTGGATTTTGAGAAGCAAATGCTGTCAAAATTGTGCGCATATGATCTTTGTTATCAAGTTGAGCCTTGTTTTGATTTTCATTCAAAAGCACATTCAAAATTAAATCACAGATCCTGTTCACCTTATTTGGCACAGCCACAGACTCTGTGGTCAGTGTTTCCAACGAGGTTTCCTTGTACTTTGTGGCACAAACGTTCTCTTCGTGCAAGCACCCAACAAACAAGCACAAAAAGTCTTCTCTCTCGATCTGCTTTACAAACTCTTCCACGTTCTTGGCAAAGAGTTCAGGGTCATAGTCGTGCAAAATGTCCAAATCAATTCTATGGGTCCGACAAGTCTCAAAAGCATGTCTGTAGTTCTTCTTTTTGATGTTCTTTCTGATATCTGACAAGACCATAATTCTTGGGTATATGGTCTCTAAATTACCTCTCGGAGCTTGCAACACCACAGAAAACTTGCTTGGTGAAACCGCTACGAGCAAAGATCCCCTTTCAATTGCTCTGATTCTTTCATCTTCAAAAGAAACCACGTTCTCGTTGTCATTGTTGTGATTGCCCACTGCACGTTTTGAGGAAACTTGCAATTCTTCTTTCTCTAAATCAAAAGTCGTAAAATCATTTCCCAAGTCAACAAATCTCAACTGGTGCTGGGCTGTAGTGAACAATAAGTGAGTCTCTGTGAGTTTCATAGAGTTCACTGCGCTTGTCAACTGTCTATTGTTGACAAAAAGTTTTCCGTTATCACTCAAACCAAACACAAGCGATACTCCAATATTTGCACCCCTCTTTGGCTCAATGACCCGGAAATTATAACAGTATTGAGGCAACTGAGTAATCTTGTCGGCTGAAAGAGTCTCTGGGTTCACATTGACCACAGTACCGTTTGCCAACTGATAAGTGACAGACTTCCACGAGAAATGCAGTTTCATCAAAATAACTTTGCTGTACGTTTGTAAAGAGTGCAAAAAGGATACCTCGCAGTGCTTCTCATTTTCCGGGTCTATTTCGAGAGTCATGAACAAGATTGTTGAGCATTTTGTCTCAATTCCGTCCACCAAAATGGCAACTGTGTTGTTTCCGGAAAAACAAACCTGTCTCATAAGGAAGCTCTCACCTTCAGGCCACAAATCCGGTTTTGAGATCGTCTTGATCAACGCTGGAATCATATTTTTGCCACGTAACATCACAATGTTCAAGTAATTCTCACTGATCACAGCAATAAGGTCATTCTGTTCAGAAAAGCCAACACCGATAATATTTTCCTCCACTTCAAACTCGCGAAACGCCATTGGTGGTGGCACATTTGCTCTTGCAAAGGGAGTAAGGAGACAATTAGTTCCGTCAATCACGGAAACCATAGCAGAGTCCACAGGAGGAATCAGAGGTCCGCAGATTTCCTGGTATGCTAAATTGAGAATTTCCACGCTGGATTGTGTCGCCACCAATAGCGTAAGCGGCTTCTCAGGGTGCCATTTGATAAATTCAATGAGCTCTGAGTGGAATGTGTGAAGCTCTTGTTTTAAATACCAGTGATAATTTTTCATGGTCCATACCTGAATTCTATCCAGCAACACAACCGCAAGGGCTTCAGAAGAAGAGTTCCAGGACAAATCGTGTACTCTCTCACCCAAAGGAAGTCTTAAACTGAACTCGCCGTGTCTCAATCCGTTTCTTTCAAAGAAAATCAAATCCAAGTCATAGAATTGCTCAGTTTCATCCACAAACTCCGGGTTTATCAAAATGTCTCTAGCGGTGTGCTCGTTAACCTCGCTATTTTTATTTTTCCGCTGTGTACTCGCAATTAACGCACCCTGAGGTTTCCAGGCCAAATGTTCTTCCAATCCGTCAACTGGCTCTGAAACACTGTCCAAGTTTGCTTCACGATCAAAAACACGAATCAAACGTCTTTCCACAGTATTGATTGTTTCCAAAACACTCACGGCAAAATACTGACAATCACCACGCCATGAGATCGTGGCCTTCAGAGTATCAAACTCACTTTTGAACCCTTTTTCTTCCTTAATGGCCATTGTAGGATCATGTATTTGCTCGCCTTTTTTTAAACCACTATTGTGCAAGCTCTCCAAAATCGCCCTCTCGTGGGCCCTTGCTCCTTTACCTTTGAATTGGGTTTCTCTTTTTCCCCATCCCACACTCACATGCTTGGATTTACTGGCATCCTCAACTGACAATTTGCGTTCAGTTATAGGCTCCAATTCTCTTGAGAGCAAGATGATGTTGCCGGCGCCAGACAAAATCGACAAGATCTCTTCGTCTGGAGACCAGGAAGCGGCTAAAATTTTGTCAGAGATGGAGCCCACAATCTCCACAGTATCTGCACCGTAGTTGGCAACAATGATGTCTCCAAAAGCGAAAACGAAGATCAACTGCTGGGTATCAACAAAGTGTGTGAACAGCAACAATTTGTCTTCAGGATCGACGTTGTAGCTGGCCAATACGTTGTTGGTGCCATTTTTGGCAAACTGCTGAACCTCGATGAGTCCGTCAAACTCTCCAGGCCCCAAAACGACAGTCAATGAGTCGCTTATAGTGTCGAAAACCGAGCTGGCAACCGGGAGATCGGGTGCCAACTGTGAGTTTGGTGCGATGATTCCTCTGTTCAAAAACACCAAGTTTTTCATTCTCGTTGTATCAAAATCTTGTTGGTTTGTGCGGTGAGATGAGATTACAGAAAAAAAAAATTTCAGATGGGGCTCATAACCTCTTCGCGGACATCAAAATCTGATTTTTGATTCTTGGGCTGTACAAAAAGACGAGTATCTACATGACAAAACTACACTAATCCGATGACTCCGTAATACTTCAATGATCTATATTTATCCAAATAACATCACTCCTCGTTGCGTTCGTCCCAAGTAAATAACAATCAGCTATATAACATAGAAAAAAAGGAATTGACGCAGGTATTCTATAAGTCGTCATGCCGTAATTTCTTATCCCAACATAAATAGTCATTCGCCAATTATGGATACTCAACTTGGTCGTCAATAGTTTCGTAGTCCAACTCCTCATTATACAAGAAAAACTGAACAAAGATCACAACGTCCAAGAACAATGTACCCACACTGCCCAAGAGCCAGCTCATATTTATAATTAAATAGCGCATGCTGACACCGATACTCAAGATACTCAACACGTACGTCAAGTTGCCCATGCACGCAAAGAAGAAGAACATGAACGAAATGCCATCACAGCTCTTTCTCTTGTAGTTGAGCAAAATCTGTGGCACTCTTGAGCCCAAGTAGAAGATTGCGCACAAGTAACCGAAAAACTGGCCCCACGGGTCAATTTCCATGTCTTCGTCATTGTCATGGTTGTGGTCTGGTGGAGTGTTGGCATCGTGTTTGCTGTTTCTGATGTATGATATGTACCAGCCAACAACGCCCAGAATCAAAACAAGAGACACAAGCACTAAGTTGTAGAGCTTTTGTTTCCACAAGTCCTTTCTTGGGATTGGCTTGACATTGTCGAACCCAGACGTGCTGGTCGGCGAGTAGCTGGCTGGCTTACCGCGGCTATCCACAAATTCTGGGGAAGAAGTGGTGGAAGTTGTGATTGGCAACAAACGCTCGGTTTCGATATCGCTGGTAGGGCTCACAATCTCGTCCAAAATGTCATCGCTCAAAGGGTTTGCTGGTGACAAGTGTATTGGGTCGACGTTTTCGTTTGTGCCATAAAGAAGACACTGAATAAGCAAAACAATGTCGGCCAAAGTGTAGTATATTGCCAAAACCAACATGGTTGGTAAAACGTTCTGAGCAATAGACCCGATAACGTTGAAAACGTCACCAATCAACCACAAAACAACAAACAAAAGCGACAAGCCTTCTGCGCTCTTTCTGTAAAAGTTCTCGTATATCTGAGGTGCAAACACAATAACCCAGCAAGCAATGGAAATTGATCCCAAAATACCACTGACTGCCTGTGCATTAAGAACCACCGGCGCTGGTGGTGGTGCAAAACTCTCAAATCCCATTATTGTCCTAGCTTCTCAAATATCAATCAAAACTTATCAAACTGGAAAAGCACCTAACTTGCAAGAAGTGCTCAATTTACTACAGTCAATAAGATGAATATAACAAAGTAAAAGAAAATTTTTTTTTATTTTTTTTTTCTTCAAAGAGTCCTATGCACAATTTTAGGCGAGCATCCATCAAAATTGAACTAGTGGGGTCACGTGATTTAGGCTAAAAAGTGTTCAAGAAAAAAAGCGCTGATGGATGCAAAAGTGGATGGATAGGGAATCGAAATAGGGGCAAAATAGCCCAGTTTACCAAAAAGTATGGGTAGATACGAGAATTTCGCGGTATGCTGTCTTGCTTTAGTCTTGCACCGGCAAGCGAAAGAAAAATTTTCACTTGAACTTTTTAGGCGCAACTCATCTTAGCACGGCAGATCCAACACCCGAGCGAGGTCTCGAATTTGGGGTATTGCTAAGGAGGGGTGTGCAGTTAAACGAATTGCTCGGAGGAAAAGGGTGCGGAAAAACTGGTGGCCGGGGAAACGAAATTTGAAAAAGTAGATTTCCAAAATAAGTAGGAAAAAAGTTAAGGCCCCGATCTTTATGACATTGGACCATACAAAACCAGGAACGTCATTTATTGCCCGTGCGACAGCAGCAATTGGTAGTAGCCGCACTTTTTTCTGCATTTTTTGACAGGCAGTAATCTGATTGCTAAGGTGCCAACGCTGGCGAGCAGTGGCAGCTAGCTAGTGTGTATCGGCCCAACTGCTGTGTGAGCAAGAGTAAGAATATACTCAAACTGTGGCGATTGTTGGCTGTCAGCGGCCAACAGCAATTATCGTGACGGCTGCCGTGCGACATAATGAGCACATTTGTTTGCAACACAGCGGTACTTCCAGGCTCCTGCTGCTGGGTTGCTTGGGTGTGGATAGTTTTGGTACACAGCAACTACAATACTTAGTACTCTGACAAACTCTAGCCACTCCAGAAATTGTATAAGTAGAGGCCCCTGGTCACCAATTATGCGTCAACATTATTTCAACAAATACAAACTTAACATAAAAGTTTGCAGCTTAAGTTATTCCTTCATATTTTTGACTAAAATGCAATTTTTGACTTTATTGACTACCGTTTTCTCTGCCGCTACTGCTGTCACCGTTTTGGACAAAAGAAACGAACAGGGCTATTTTGGACTCATCAGTATCCATTCAGGTTCCTCACTCCACTTGCAACCAATCAAAGAGGTTGACTCCCATCTTCACGTTTTTTCTGTTGGAGGTGCAGAAGGCAACTCGGTTTCTTTGACTCTTTACAAAAATCAAACTTTGGTCGATTCTACCGGCAGGGGCGTCAATATTGATGCTACCACCGGCGAATTTGGGTTGGTTGACCCATGGGGCCAAGAGTCACCATCAGTTGGATTCAGTATTTGCGACGGTGACTTAGAATTCCGTGATAAAGCTGCTTTTTTTGCTTGTCCTGGTGGTGTTGGCAAGTACTCGTTAGTTTGGGAGAAATCCTGGGACGGATGTATTGGAATTGGTTTGAAAGTAGTTTAGTTTTAGCCAATCCAATTGTATGCTTGTAACGCAGCAGAAAGTATTTGTTTGTACTTCTACGACAAAAAGTATTGTAGTTTTAACATGGTAGGCTTTATGACTTTTGTGATAAAAAACTAGAAAAACGGTTCCAGGTTTTTGGCTCAGAAAATACTCAGCAATAATTAGAATAAAAAAACATTGAGATTCAGATATTGCGTAGTGGTTGCAGAAAAAATGGGCCATTGTCAATATACAATCATATACTAGATCTACCAATACTGTTGGGAAGTTTTGGAGATACTACGCCAGAGTTTTCTCAGTTCAATGCTCAAAGAAGCTTAACTGAAAGGAGAACTAAATTGTGAATGAACTGGCCATTGAAACGACTCAGCTATTGGTGCTTACCATTGTTGTATGATTCTGCAGAACTTGGTGCTTTGCTCATTACATATCACGCAACTGGAATCAGTGGAACCAATTTTTTCCTACGCTAGACATCAAGAAACTTATAACAATTTATATTAAAACACAATGGAAGAATAGATTAACATCCACTGATGTACAGACTCACAGAATTGAATACCTCTCTAATCGATTTCGCTAGGGCAGTTGCTACTTAGTACATCCAGTCAAGACAGACGTTTCGACTTCCTGTTCTGTAGGAAGGTAAAACTGTTTGCAATCTTTAGTCTCACAGTCTGTAGCAAGCCTAACCAGCGTCTTGTCCGAAAACATGATTCTAATGTCTATCAGTCCATTCAACGAGCTTGGTTGGTAGAGTACCAACAGGAGGACACGGTGAGAGTCACCAATGTTAGGATATACAGTTTCTGGAGCTTTATAGACATGAGAATTGGTAATGTTGATGTCCTTTGGCAACGAAGCATCCACTACAAACTCCACGGCCACGTACGAGTATTGTCCGTTATCATACTTGTTGAACATCGACACATGAGAAATATGGCCCTCAGTGTACTTATTTGTGACAAACTCTGAGAGACACACATGGCCGCCGTTAGCAGAGACGCTGATTGAAAAAAGGGCTAATATCAAGGCAAAAGGCAAGAAGTTCATTTTGAGCAAAGAAAGCAATAGTAATTTCAGTCTATTTGGTTTGGTATGACTTGATTTGAGTATGATGCACTAAAAAGATCCAATAAAGAAATCCAATGAAAAGATGTAATTAATGGAAAGATGAACTGAGAAGATGCAACAAAAAAGCTACCTTTATTTCCAATTTATATACTGACACAGTACTAAGTGGTTCACACTTCGCAACTGTTGTACATTTTCCAAAGATCTGGGCCCCGTTGCTCTCCTACCAGGGATCCGTGGGTAGCTCCGCACCCTTGCTTTAGGAGCCGCAATTCCAGAATTTGCCCAATACGTCCAATCGAATGGATGCCACCAAAATGACAAGCGCATTCTAATCCACATTTAGAACTGGAGCGGCCCCTCTAACATACAGAACATTCAAATAATTATTTTGTTTAAATTCTGCCGGGCCTGTAGAGCCAGGAATGTGGGCAAATTATCTACGAAAAACAACACGAAAAACAACACGAAAAACAACACGAAAAACAACACCCAAAAAAAACAACACCCAAAAAAACAACACCAGAAAAAAAACCAAAGAAAAAATCACAATAGAATGCAGTTTAAAGACGTCCCACGGATTTGTAGCCAACATACTGTTTTGGACGTGTGTCACATTTGTATCTGTGCGAGCGTCTACATGGCCATTAAACACACCCTCCCCATCGCCAGGCTGCAGCACCACACAGAGAAACAGGAAGAACTGTTTCCCAGCACAGCTTTTTGCTCGTAGACACATGTTCGGTACACAATTCCCATGTGATCCCGAGTCATACAACGCAGCGAATTGAGGTGGCACGCTGGATCAAAAACCACACTGAGAGGCTGCACCACAACGGCAAAGCACGCACTATTTCGTCAAGTATACGCAGTACTCGTTGTATCCGATATTGACAGTTGATTGCAATACACCCTTCTCAGAACACTTCCTGTTACTGCAGATTCAGAACCAGATTCACGCTCGCACGTTGCGAGCCCCGTCCGATGAGAAAAAAAATTTTTTTTTATGAAATATTTTTTCTTCCTCAAAATACAAAACCCCAAGGTAGAAAGAGCACCGTTTTCTAAGTATTTAAACATGGGGAATCAAAAAAGAAACATATCAGAGGTGGAGACTCTGGCGCAGGAGCCAGCCAGCTTGTTGAAGCCAAGCGAGGTTTCTTTTCCTAGAGGTGGTGCCAGCGCTTTGACGCCAATGGAAGTCAAAGAGGTGGCTAACCAGGCAGCTAGAGACGTTTTGTTCGAATCCAAAGCCGAGGAAAAGGCAGCAGCAGCTGCAAGCTCATCCTCTGGGGCCGACTCTAAGAAGAAGAGAAAGTTGAACAAGAAATCGAAGAAACTTGCTGATTCCACAGGTCTTGATGCTGAGGACAAGGACAAAGTCCCAATTGAACACTTGAGTTTCAAGAATTGTGTGGCCGGGTCATACGTTTTGGGACAGATTGTTGAAATAACAAAATTTGATATCGGACTTGCCATCAGCGACAACTTGATCGGATACGTGCCAATCACCAACGTTTCCAGTGAATTAAACAAGAAAATTGAAGCCGCAGAGGCAAGTGACGACAATGACAACGAGGATGAAGACGAGGACGAGATTGATAACGAGGCTGAAGACTCCGAAGAATCAGAGTTACCTGCATTAACAGACACATTCACTAAAGGCCAGTGGTTACGTGCTTTGGTTGTGGAATCAAGCACTGAGCAGCGAAAGAAAGGCCGTAAACACAAAAGAATTGAGTTGACAATTGAACCGGCTATTGTGAACGATAACCTCGACGAAGAAGACTTCTTGCCTGGCCAGGCTTTGCAAGGGTCCATTAAGAGTGTTGAAGATCACGGGTTGATTGTGAATGTGGGCAAGTTTGAAGTTTCAGGATTTATCAGTAAGAAAGATTTTGAGGAAGCTGGGTACTGCAAGATCGACCAGGTGAAAGAAGGCAGTGTTTACTTATTCGTCGTTGGAAAGAAGTTGAAAAACTCCAGAGTGGTTGATTTGAAGCTCTCCCACACGCAACCTGCAATTGAGAAAATATCATCTTTGGACGCCGTTCTCCCTGGTAATGTTGTTGAAGCTATTGTCAAGGAAGTTTCAAACTACGGAATCGTGTGCTCGGTTTACGGAACCTTAAAGGCCAGTATCAACTTGCCAAGTGCAGGAATCGCTACAAATCTCAAAGACAGATTTGAGATTGGAGGCAAAGTGAAGACTAAGATCATAGCCAGCATTACGACTCAAGGTGACAAAAAGCTTTTGCTTTCTATCCTTCCACACGTGATGAAGTTTGAGAGTAACACCAACACACAAGATCCTTTAACCGTGTTTCCTATAGGGTTCACTGTGGAAAAAGCCACAATTGTGAGTAAAGATTCCAGCTACTACTACTTGGATCTCGGACTTGGTGGCAAAGTGTTTGGGCAGGTACACAACTCCAGAACCAACCCAAAACTGGAATATTCGTTGATGTCCGAACAGAAAGCCAAAGTTGTGGATTACGACTATTTTAACAACATGTACGTGATGTCTATGGACCCTAAAATACTTGAACAAAAGTACATTCGTGCTGAGGACATACCATTGGGCGAAGTTGTTGTTGGTGTGGTGGAAACCGTGTCTGGCACTGAAGGTATAACTATGAAGATTTTTGACACTTTCACAGCATATATTGAACCAAAACACGTCAGTGACATCAAGTTGGTGTACCCTGAGAGAAAATACAACGTTGGGCTGAAAGTGAAAGCCAGAGTCATGAAAGTGCACAAAAATCGGGTTATCGCCACTATGAAGAAAACTTTGATCAACACCGAGAAAGTGTTGACTGATTACAACAACATTTCTGTTGGTGACAAGACCATAGGTACAATTGAAAACATCATGAACAATGGTGCAGTTGTCTCGTTTTTTGGTAAAGTCAGAGCTTTTTTGCCAAAGAGTGAAATCAGTGAAGCTTTTGTGAGAAACCCACAGGATTACTTGAAATTGGGCCAGAGCATAAACGTGATTGTTCAGATGGTCAACCCAGAAACTGAAAGAATGACTGTTAGTTGCAAGATCACAGCCAAGAGTGAAAAGTTGGAAAACTCTGAGACCAAGAAAAACAATGTCCAGTTAATTTCAGGAAAGAGTCTCGTCAAGGTTACTGTTTTGGAGAAAAACAAAGACGCTTTGATTGTTCTGATTGAAGGCTCCAGCTTACATGGTGTCATCTACTCAGGACATTTGTCCGATGGAAATTACGAGCAAAACAGACAGTTGCATAAGGCTACAAAAGTTGGCGATGTTCTCGAAAATGTTTTGGTTTTAGACAAGGATAGAAAAAATCGTCTTGTGATTCTCACCAAAAAAGAGTCCATGGTGACTGATGCTGAAAAACAAGTTTTGCCGGCCACATTTGCTGATGTTGTTTCCAGAAGAGAAAGCGGCACATTGTTACACGGCTTCATCAAAAGTATTACAGAAAAAGGATTGTTTATTGGATTTGGCGGGAAACTTGTTGGTTTGCTTCTCAAAAAGTACGCAATCAGAAACAAAAGTGCTAATTTGAACAGCCACTATAAACAACATCAAACGGTCGAGGTCCATGTTTTACGCACAGATGAAGAGAGCCAGAGATTTTTGCTTAGTGTTACCAACGAGCAGGTCTCCAGCAAAAACAAGAAACTGATCACTGATGACGATTCCCAGTACACCTTGGAGATTGGAGAAGTTGTTCCAGGAAAAGTGAGATCCATCCAGGATACGTTTGTGATGGTCGAGCTTGTGCAAAAGAAGCAAGGATTTTGTTACATTACCAATGCTTTGGTGGATTACGACAAAGATTTGAAAGAGGTTTATCAAGTTGGACAGATTGTGAAAGCCAAGATCTTGAGTAAAGAGCATAACAAATTCAAGATTTCATTGAGACCAAACTTCACCGAGAATGTGGTCGACAAATACATTGACAGTGTGAACGATTTGAAGGTTGGTGATACTGTTCGTGGCTTTGTGAAAAACATCAACGATAAAGGTGTTTTTGTTGCACTCAGCGCAGACTTGTATGCGTTGGTAAGAGTCACAGACTTGTCTGATCAGTATTTGAAGAACTGGAAGAAGTTCTTTGAGGTTAATAGTGTTGTTAAGGGACGTATTTTGCTGATAAAGGATGGTAACTTGATACTGATGACACTCAAAGAGTCTCAATTGACGGGCGAGTTGATTGTTGTGAAGAGCTTCGACGAATTAAAAGTTGGAGATATCTATGACGGCCATGTGAAGAATGTTACCGAATTTGGTGTTTTTGTTTCATTGGACCACACAAACAACATTTCCGGATTGTCACACAAAAGTGAGATTTCTGATGATGGCGTAGTGGAAGACTGCTCGAAGTTGTTTGGAGAAGGAGACAAGGTGAAGGTGAAGATTTTGAAGGTTGACAAGAAAAAGAAACAGCTCTCTTTGGGTATGAAAGCTTCGTATTTCAGTGACTCTATCGATTATGCTGGAGACAGCGACGATGACGAAGAAGAAGATTCTGGAATGGAAGTTGACGATGACGAGGAAAGCCATGTCGAAGATGACGACGAGGAAATGGAGGTTGACGGCGAGGTTGATTTCGATGAAGAAAGCGGAAGCGATGGTGAAGAAGAAGGTGAAAGCGATGGTGAAGCCAGTAAAGACAGTGAGGAAGAGTTAAACGAAAACGCTATGAGCACAGGGTTGGGTGGTCTCAGCACCAACGGTTTCGATTGGACCGCCAGTATCCTTGATCAGGCTGTTGACCATGGTGACGAAGATAGTGAGGACGAGAGTGAGAGATCAAAGAACAAAAAGTCCAAACACAAAATTGTGCAAGACAAGACGGCCGAGTTGAACACTAAGGCACCACAGTCTGTGCAGGATTTTGAGAGATTGTTGATTGGAGAACCAAACTCGTCCGTGTTGTGGATGAATTACATGTCGTTCCAGTTGCAATTGAGTGAAATCGAAAAGGCTCGGGAGATTGCAGAGCGGGCATTGAAAACAATAAACTATAGAGAAGAACAAGAAAAGTTGAACATTTGGATTGCATTGTTGAATTTGGAAAACACTTTTGGCACAGAGGAGACGTTGCAGCAGATATTCAAGAGAGCTTGCCAGTACATGGACTCTTTGACGATCCACCAGAAACTCGCTGGCATATACATTATGTCCGAGAAGAAAGAACAGGCAGAAGCTTTGTTCAAAGTTATGACAAAGAAATTCAACAGCGAAGTGTCAGTTTGGATCAATTTTGGCAAGTTTTACTTAGAGAACCAGCAGAGCACCGAAGCTCACGAGTTGTTGGCTCGGGCGTTGAAGTCGTTGCCAAGCAAAGACCACGTGGACGTTGTGAAGAAGTTTGGCCAAATGGAGTTCAAGATTGGCGACCCTGAGCAAGGAAGAACGTTGTTTGAAGGATTGATTGCTGACAAGCCAAAGAGAATTGATTTGTGGAACGTGTACATTGACCAGGAGATCAAACAGAATGAGAAGCAAAAGGTTGAAGACTTGTTTGAAAGAGTTGTTGTGAAGAAGTTGAGCAACAAACAGAAGAAATTCTTCTTCACCAAGTGGTTGGAGTTTGAGATCGCACAGGAAGACGAGAAAATGTGTGAGTACGTCAAGGCCAAGGCCAGAGAGGTTGCGGAGAAGAAAGACGAGGAGTAAATAGACTACTAAGGTTTTGAGCTTGTAGAAGCGTGTAGAACTGAGAACTGTGAGCTTTTTTTTTTAACGAGTTATTGACCAAAAAAGTCATAAACCCCGTGTGGAAACTTTATTCAGCAGCGAGAAGTATTCCCCAAAAATCCCCCAAAAATTTCTAAACTGGGACGGCATCTTGGCACCGCGCCAGAGTGACTCAAACTGCACACTGCGTGTCTGGTTCTAAAAGCTCCTTGGTGTGCACTCTGCAGCACACAAAAGAAGGAGATTAAAAAGGAGAACAAGCACAGGAATCGAACCGACGTTCTGCAGAGTTTTTGCACGAATTCCAGCGTGCGAAAAGTCCGGAGTCGCTAGTATCTTTCTCGGGGGCATGATCATCGGGGAAAATTTTTCAGCCTATTTTATTTTACTTTATTTTTTTACTTTTTTTTTTTCCTTTTCCTTTCCCTTTTTCGCTCGAGCAAGAAGTAATCCCAGATTATTGAGTCATGAATATCTTAATTATTGGAAATGGTGGCCGTGAACACGCCATTCTCAATGCGTTGTTGAAGTCCAAAAGTGTTAAAAACATTTATGTTTCACTGGGCGGCAATGGTGGTACCCAGAACATCAAGCACGCTTCTATAAGTGTGACTAATGTCAGCATTGGTGCCAGTCCTAAAGACTTTCCGGAATTGCTCAAATTTGCCATTTCTAAAAAGGTCGATTTGGTAGTTCCTGGTCCAGAACAGCCTCTTGTGGACGGTATTGTCGACTACTTCAAAAACAACAACAACTCAGGCAGAGCCATCCAGGTGTTTGGGCCAAGCGCAAAAGCTGCCAAGATGGAGGGTTCAAAGACATTTAGCAAAGACTTTATGCACAAGCACGCCATTCCAACTGCCAAATACAAGAACTTCAGCGATTTTGCTGCTGCCAAGGCATTTGTGGAGACTGCTGATTTCAGAGTTGTCATCAAGGCCTCTGGAATTGCTGCAGGCAAAGGTGTTTTGATCCCCGAGAACAAGGAGGAGGCCGTGCAAGCACTCGAGGACATTATGGTGAAAAAGCAGTTTGGCGCCGCGGGTGACGAAGTTGTTGTTGAGGAGTTTTTGGACGGTTTTGAGATCTCGATCTTAACCATTAGTGACGGCTACAGTTTTGTGAGCTTCCCACCGAGCCAGGACCACAAAAAAGTGGGTGAAAACGACACTGGCCTCAATACCGGTGGTATGGGATCTTACGCACCTACTCCATTGGCCACAAAGGACCTTTGTGCCAAAATTGACAAGGAGATCATCAAGCCATCGATTGACGGCATGCGTAAAGACGGCTTTCCATTTGTGGGCGTGTTGTTTACGGGCGTTATTGTCACAAAACACGATAACTTGCCAAAAGTCTTGGAGTACAACGTCCGTTTTGGTGACCCTGAAACGCAGTCTGTTTTGCCGTTGCTCGACACCGAGAAAACAGATTTGGCTCAGATGTTTTTGGCCGCAAGCGAAGGCAGATTGGATTCTGTGCCGTTTGCCGTTAATCCAGACCTTTTTGCCGCCACAGTCGTGCTCGTTGCCGGTGGGTACCCGGAGCTGTACAAAAAGGGTGATATCATCACTGTAGACGAGTCCAAGTTGGCTTCCAACATGACAATTGTGCACTCGGGCACAAAATTGGACAACTCGGGCAATTTGGTCACCAACGGCGGTAGAGTCATTGCCGTTACTGCCACGGCCAATGATCTCAAAACCAGTGTTGCTGACTGTTACAAGGGCTTGCAAAGTATCAAGTTTAGCAACATGTACTGCAGAAAGGACATTGCTTACAGGGCCCTTGGAAGCAGTGCCAGTGCAAGCACCAGCAAGACCGGGTTGACCTATGCTGCCGCAGGTGTCTCTGTGGACAACGGCAACCTTCTTGTTGACGAGATCAAGGCCTTAGTGAAGTCTACCAAAAGACCGGGCGCCGACTCGGATATTGGCGGTTTTGGAGGTCTTTTCGACCTTGCTCAAGCCGGGTACACTGACCTGAACAAAACCTTGCTTGTGGCAGCAACAGACGGAGTTGGCACGAAACTTCGTATTGCGCAAGAATCTGGCATCCATGACACCGTGGGAATTGATCTTGTGGCCATGAATGTGAACGATTTGGTTGTTCAAGGCGCTGAGCCATTGTTTTTCCTTGACTACTTTGCCGCAGGTAGCTTGGACGTGAATATCGCCAAGCTGTTTGTCAAGGGTGTTGTTGACGGCTGCAAATTGTCAAACTGTGCCCTTGTGGGCGGAGAAACCAGTGAAATGCCTGGAATGTACGAAGGAAACCACTACGACACCAACGGAACCGCCGTTGGCGCGGTTTTGAAAAGCAGAATGTTGCCTCAACTCAGTGCCATGAAATCGGGTGACGTCGTTTTGGGTCTCAAATCAGACGGATTGCACTCCAACGGGTTTTCTTTGGTGCGCAAAATCATTGAGGTCAACGACTTGGACTTGAACGCCCCAGCTCCGTGGGATTCGTCAAAGTCGGTAGCACAAAGCTGCTTAACACCAACAAGAATTTACGTCAGACTGATTTTGTCTGTGTTGAAAAGCGAGGCCGGCAATGGTGTTTTGGGATTGGCCCACATCACTGGCGGAGGACTTGTTGAAAACGTGCCACGTTGTTTGCCAAAGGACTTGGCAGCAAAGATCAATTTTGGATCCTGGCCAGTTGGCGAAACGTTCAAGTGGTTTGGCAAAAATGGTGGAGTACCGTTGCAAGACTTCTTCAAAACATTCAACGCCGGTATCGGAATGGTTGTTATTGTCGAGAAGAGCAAGAGTGCCGCCGTTGCCAAGTTGTTTGAGCAAAACGGTGAAACCGTGTACACAATTGGTGAGCTTGAAAAGAGACAGAGTGCCGGCTGTTACATTGACGGTTTGACCCAATTCTACTAGACGGGCTGCCGAGCGGTGCACGGGGACGCAAAATTCAAAACTGAACACTTTTAACAAAACTCAATAAAGCTACAATTGCAATTACAGTACTGTGTAGAAGAAGCGTAGCATTGGTGCCAAAGCCAGTGAGTGCCAAAGCCAGTGCAGAGGCATGCCATGTACACCCGTGCACCGCACGCAGACTTACCCGCTCTTGGCTATAAAATTTTTGCGCGCGAGAATTTTTGTTCTTCAACAATGTCTTTTACTAGGTGCCCAGAGTCACGGTTCGAATTACCCATATATTTGCAACAAACACTACCATTGGTGGTGTTTTTCGTGCTCGCGGCTACCTTAGAAAAACTTGGAGGCAACACGTTTGCCTCTATGAGTTTACGGCCTTTAATGTCGTGTCAAGAGACTGGTTTCTTTGACTACGCGGCTCAATTCTGAAATTTTCTATTGTTGCCCTTTGGCTTCAGTGCCCTACTTGTGCAACTTTGCGTCCAACTGTTCTTTCTGCCGTTGCGCAATTTTGAGCTGCAATAAGCTTGGGCTCGGGCAGCACGTAGTTCTTGCCTCTGGGCCTTTGTCCTTGTAGTAGCTTGTGCAGCACTTATAAAGCTCATCTATTGCCTTGGTACACTTGGACTCATCGTATCCGGTTCGTTTGAGACAATCTGGTGTTAGTGGGTGAGTAATTGAGTAATTTAGTGAGTGGCTGAGTTTTGCAAAAGTGGCCGTCTCAGCCTACCTTGTGTTGTGTGTTACCTACCTTGTATAGCACACGCCTCTGGCTTGCACACGTTGGACATCGGAAATAAGCGTAGACTCGATTGTATTTTTTAATTTTATTTTATTTTTCAAGAGCAATAATTTTTCTATTAGCGCTACCGAATCACACCGCGCTAAACCAAACCAAACCAAACTAATCGAAAAAGTATTCGAGAACTTGTTCCAAAGCGGGCACGCACTGGAGATGGCAGTGCCTCTACGCCCACATACAATCAATACAATCAATACAATCAATACAACCAATACAACCAATACAATCAATAGCGTTGAATTAATACTATCTACAACTGTCCTTGCAACACCCCCACACTATATATAGATAAAAGATCAGGAATTCAGTCCAAGCTGCTGGCGCTAGTAGCAACGTCGTTCATAGACGTTCTTGGCGAGGCCTTCATCAAGATGTTGATGTTTTCTGTAACGCTGGCTGGAATGCTCTTCAGCAACAAGCCAAAAAGCTCATTAGGGTCTGGGTACATGGTCATGGCTTTGAAAAAGTAAATGGCACTATCTTCTTCTTGTCCTGGAGTCGAAGCAAGCTGCTCACCCATACCGAGATGCTCCATCAAGAAAGGCTCGGCCTGTGCAGCTGTGGTTGGGAAAGGCTTCTCCAGTAATGATTTAACCAATTTTTCCTTAAGGCTCTGCAATTTCACCTCGTTCTGTTTCTTCAATTTTTCATTGGCCTGTTTCTTCAACAACTTCTCGTTCTTCTTCAACGACTTGCGGAATTCTGGTGAGTTGTGTCTCTGGTAGTCAAAGTAAACGGCGTATCCAACCGCGGCGGCCGCTAATACAGCAATTCCCGTTCCAAACTTGTTCATTATGTGCGTTGCGATGCTGTTAGTAGAAATCAAAGATCTGGAATTCGAAAAACCTTATGCTGAGAAGAAAAGAAAGAACAGAAAGAAAAAAAAAAAAAAAACTTCATCAATATCACAGTAAATAACCCGCACACCATGTGGGGGCACCTTTTTTCCTACCTCATCGCCATCTTCTCACCTCACAAGATTCAAAGAAACAGAAGTGCACACATTTCAACAGAGTCAGAATTCGAGCATGGATGAGCAGATCGACAAAGTGTTCTACTGGGGCGAGTATTTGCGGAGGCAAGTGCTGAGCACCATCAGTGAGCTCGGGGATGTCGACATTGTCGACAAAGTCAAAAATGTGTTTGAGTCTTCGATTCGCAGCAAAGAGCCCGAGATTGATTTGGACTCACAGGTGAGCACAAGTGCGTGGGACAAGGCGCTGCGGTTTGCCACGGAGCACAAGTACTTGTGCACGATTTTGGGGCTCTCTGCCGTGGCCGGTGGCGTTTTGTTTTACCAGAACAAGTACAAGTATGGAGACAGTGTCGAGATTGTGAACGGCACAAGGACACGCAAGAAGAGACGCGCGTACCGTTTGGAGAACGGCGCGCGAAATAACGTTGTGATAATTGTGGGGTCCCCGATGGAGCCGTTGGTACGCATTGTTGCGAATGATTTGAACAAGCGCGGGTTCATTGTGTACATCACTGCGGTCAACGAGAAGGACATCAATTTCATTGAAAGTGAGAACAGCGACGACATCCGCAGCTTGAAGATCAACTGCAATAACGAGGAAATGTTGCAGCGGCAGTTGGTGTCATTTGGTGCTGAATTGAATGGGCCCGTGGTGCCGTTTAAAGGTGCTAAGGTGCACCACTTGAAACTCGTGGGTGTGCTCATAATCCCCGATTTGAGCTATCCAGTGGGGCCGTTGGAGAACACAGATTTGAAAGAGTTGTTCGATACAGTCAACGCCAAGATCTTCTTCCCGTTGATCTTGTTTTCCAACAAGTTTATGGACATTATACGCAACAACAGCTGCATCACGTTTGAGAACAACTACTTGAACACCATGCACACGAAATTGATCTTGATGACACCAAACTTGAACTCATCGATCAACATGCCGTTCCACATTCCCGAGTCGTTGTGTATCAACGCGTTAAACACGGTTTTTGAGTCATTTGCCAGAGAGATCTTGAGCGATGACTCGTTGAAGCTAGATGTCATTACGCTAAAGATAGGCGCCTTGAATCTCATGAGAGACGGACGGTTGAGAAAGTTGGGAAACAGTGGGCAGATGTTGGGGTGGAGCTCCGAGATCAGATCACACTATGGGCAAAGTTTCAAGCATATTTGTGACATAAGCGGTCCTTCAAGCTCTTTCAAAGGAACCAATCTCCGTGAATTGAGCTACAAAATATTTGATTTGCTCTACTCGGACGTCAACAAGTTCAAAAGAGTGAAAAGGGACATTGCGGTGAGCTACGTAGGGCTTGGGGCCAGAACTTACGACTGGGTGGGCAAATACTTGCCCAAATGGGTTGTTAGCTGGACTTTGGGATGCACGTCTACGCTTAATGTGATATTGAGATTGGTTTTTTAAAGCTCTCTATAATGGACCTGAGCCGTGCTAAACTGAACTGACATGAATTAACGATTTATATAACATATATGCAACTGAAAAGTATTAAGCTTTTGGAGTCGTACGCAAAAAGTGTGTTGGGCAGTGGTACCCGTCAGCGTTTTTGAACAAGTATGCCTGGTGGTAGTCCTCTGCGTCGTAGAACGTGTTCAACTTCTCGATAATCGTAACAATCTTGTGGTTTGGATACCATTGCTTTTGAGCAGCCTCCAACTCCTCTTTGGCAATTTTGGCCTGCTCGTCGTTGAGTGTGAAAATTCCGCTGCGATACTGCGTTCCCTTGTCTGGCCCTTGTTCGTTCAATTGAGTTGGGTCGTGGATTCTGAAGAAAAATGCCACCAACTCCTTGTAGCTTATCTTTGCTGGGTCAAACGACACTTGCAATGCCTCAGCAAAGTCTGTTTCGTTTGTACAAACTTGCTTGTACGTTGGATTGTTGAATTTCTCGGCGTCGCCGTTGGCGTACCCCACTCTGCAGTCAATGATTCCCTTGTCAGCAAAGTGCTTTTTATAAATGTGCTCCACGCCCCAGAAACAGCCGGCAGCAACTGTAAAGATCTCACTTTTTGGCAAAGTTTTCAAACTAGAAGAAATTGGACCAACAGACATAGTATTTAACAACAAAATTCAGCAATAATAAAAGTACAAGGTAGAATTAAAGAAGTGACAATTCTCAAATCAAATAAATGTCCAACAAATTCGCTTGAGGTAAAAAAAAGTTTTGCCATAGTATTTATAGTTGGGGAAGAGTATATATTATGTAAAATCACGTGCTGCAGTGCGATGAGATCCTAAACCCGAAAATAGAAAATAAAAAAAGATTGAGACAATTTAAGTTTTTTCGCCAAATATGAAAAGAACAAGGCAGAGCACGAAAACGAGTGCTAAACAGCCTCGTCGTCCCAAAAAGCCAGAAACCGCTGTCCCGTCAGCTGGCGATGACACCGAGAGCAAACCTGAGGCGGTCAGCGACAAAAATGGCGAAGAAACTGTGAATCAAAGTGATGATATCGGAAAGGCAAGCGATAATGAACCAGTTAAAATATCCGATATTGGGAAAATTTCCGACAACAACACCAACAGCGACAACAAAGACGGCCTGAAGCAGCCTGTTCTGTTTCTGAAGACCATCACAAGGATCATAGGCGAGACTCGCGTGCAGAAAATTGCCACACCAACACGTTTGATGCTTTTACTCAGCGTATCTGAAATAGCCTTGGTTAGAGACGGCATACGCGAGGTATTCAACAACGGTATACCCGAGTTTTGTGAGCGGGTGGCAATAACGTCGCTCAGATTCTGCGAGCAGCCTGCGTTTGTGGACTCAGTCGCTGTGTTGGAGGGACCGTGCACCGCAGTGTCTTTGGCAGCTACCAGTTTAGCGTTCATTTTGAAGCACAAATCGCACCAGAAGATCTTTGGCTCCCAAGAGATAGCTCCAAAAGTGCTGGGTGTGTACCTTGCGCCATTGAGGGTTTGCTTTCCAGAATACGGATTCTCCTCTGATGTTCGCAGTGCTCTTGCAAAAAGTTTCAAGCAGTTCAAGATAAGCGAGTATCTGTATTCGAGTGTTACAAACTATGAGTTTAGCAACTTGATAGTAATGAACTTGTGTGGAGACCGTTTGAGTCTCTCGAACTGTCTAAACAACTTGGCAAACGAGCTCAAAAAGATCGAGGAGGAATGCTCACCGGCGTTGAACAAGAGGCTTCAGTTTTTGCAAGACGAATTGCCAACCCACGGCACAAACCTGCTGTCCGAGGATCTATACAAACAAAAGCTTTTCGGAGACTCGTTGGAGAGCAACAACTATTTGAGAATACGGTATTTGGGCATTTTAGGAGACCCTGATTTGGTCAACCACGAAAAAACCGAGAATGAGTACGAGGAGTTGAGTAAGCGCGTTGGCGGTGTGATTTACTGAAACGGGGGCACTCACCGGTTGTTAATTGTACTATAATAAAAAAAGCTTAATTGCGTTGCAGCAGAAGAGATTGTATTGTAGAAGAACCAAAGGTAACACTTATAATCAAAGTGACAAATGGTAGGAATTTTTAGCGGGCGTATGAAAATAATCCGATCACCCAGAAACACCCGTGCACCACAAACTGAACCGATTTTAGTTTTCAATCGCCACCTGAACGCTGAATATATTCAACAATGTTTAGAAACAACTACGACAGTGATGCAGTCACATTTTCCCCAACTGGACGTCTTTTCCAAGTGGAATACGCTTTAGAGGCCATTAAACAAGGGTCTGCGGCCGTGGGATTGACCTCCAAAACTCACGGTGTCTTGGTTGCGTTGAAAAGAAATAGCGAAGATTTGGGCTCGTACCACAAGAAAGTGATAAAAATTGACGACCACATTGCTGTTGTGCTTGCAGGACTTTCACCTGATGCACGTGTTTTGTCGAACTTTCTTAGAACAAAGGCTATGGAGTCCAAAATGATGTTCAATCGTCCAATATCCGTACAAAGATGCGCCAACTTATTGGCAGACAAGGCACAACAAAACACACAATCATACGGATCGAGACCATACGGTGTGGGATTGTTGATTGTTGGTTATGACGAAGGTGGCGCGCACTTGTTTGAGTTCCAGCCCTCTGGTAACGTTTTAAAATATCATGCAAACGCAATTGGAGCCAGATCCCAAGGTGCCAAAACGTACTTGGAGAAAAACTTTGAGACCTTCCCAGATTTAAGCGAGTCCGAGTTGATTGCCAAGGGAGTTGAGACTTTGAAGCAGACGTTGAAAGACACCGAATTGAATACTTTGAACACAACAATTGCCGTTGTGGGCAAGGACGGATTGAAAATATACGATAACGAGGACGTTGAGCCGTTCTTGGTGGGTGAGTCTGGCGAATCTTCTGGAAGTGCTGATGCTGGTGCCGATGCTGATGTTGCCGCCGAGACTGCTTCCGCCACAGCTGCTGAGACTGCCACCGATGCTGCTGATGCTGCTGACGAAGACGTCCAAATGACTGAGTGAAAAATGAGAATAAATGTATGAAACAAAAGTGCAGTAGCGTAGAGCATGGGCCCTCGATGTTGGTTTGGTGCTGCCAAATATTATCGGATATGTAATCTATAGTGCATGAACTTTTTTCAGTTCCAGCTTCTGCTCACTTTCTGCTTTTTTCTTGTTTTTTTTCCTGCTTTTTACTACTCGGCTTTACATTTTTCTAACTGCACGTTTTTTTATCCTGTCGATACACATCTTGGGATGGAAAGCGAAATCGGAACTTTTTGAATTTTCAGTCTCAGTTGTTTCCCATGTCGAAAATATTCACCAAGACTAAGCTTCCAAAAAACGTGACAACTCACGATCTTTTGCAGAAGGCTGGTTTTGTGTATCAGAGTAACAAGGGAATTGTGCATTGGCTCCCCATTGGATTGCGAACATTGAACAAAATTGAGAAAGTCGTCAAGCTGAGAATGCGCGAGATTCAGTTTGAGGAAGTGAACTTATCACGTCTTTCACATAGCAGACTTTGGAAACAAAGCGGCCGCTGGGACAACACAGAGTTGTTCAAGCTCAAAGACGTCAAGGGCGCAGACTACTGCTTGGTGGCCACCTGTGAAGAAGAGATCACTGATCTTGTGAATAACAACGTCCAGAGCTACAAACAGCTACCGGTGAAGTTGTTTCAGTTGGGCACGAAGTTCAGGGACGAAAAGCGGCCTAGGGCTGGGTTACTACGTGGCAGAGAATTTGTTATGAAAGACGGCTACTCGTTCCACAGCACAAAAAAGGAGGCCTTGGAGACATTTGAGGACGTGCAAGGCGCTTACAGCAAAATTTTCAAAGATCTCTCGATTCCTGTGGTCGCTGCCAAAGCGGATCTGGGATCTATTGGTGGCGACATGTCGACAGAATGGCACGCATTGCACGAGTCTGGTGAAGACGTTTTGTTGAGATGCAGCTCTTGTGCCAGTTGCAGTAACGTGGAGAAGACCGTTTCTACACCACCAGAGCTGCAATTGCTGCAAGCGACCGCAGCTAAGGTCAAGTACTTTTTGACAAAACAAAAGGACACATTTGTGGCGATGTACTTCCCGGCAGATAAGACCTTGAAGGCTAACAACGTTTTGGACGAGATCGACGACTTGGATCTTGAAAACTGTGAAAACAAGAGCAACGACGAAGTTTTGCAGGACTTCTTGGCGGCAAACAAGGATGCGGCCGTGCAAAACGTTATCCGAGTCATTGATCCAAGATGTGGCCCACGCACTGACTTACCAGATTTCCCAGCAGAGATTCCGTTTCAAAGAAATTCTTTTGTGACACTCGAAGACATTTCTATATGCGAAGCCACCGAAGGTGATATTTGTGGGGACTGTGGCAAGGGCGAGTTGCTGGAATCCAAGGCAATTGAGCTCGGCCACACATTCTACTTGGGCACAAAGTATAGTGGTGCACTCGACGCCAAGTTCCAAGACAAGCATGACAAACAGCAGTTTTTTGAAATGGGCTGCTACGGCATTGGTATTTCAAGATTGGTTGCGGCAATTGCAACGATCTTCAAGGATGCACGCGGGCTCGTTTGGCCGCAAAGAATTGCGCCTTACCAGGTTCTGGTAATCAACGGGCCTAGTTTGCCCGACACGCAGGCAGTCAGCGAGAATGTTGCACAAATGGTTGACACGCTCAAGGAGAAATACGACGTTTCGGTAGATTTGGAAAAAGAGCTGTTGATGGGTTCAAAAATCGCATTCTCAACCACAATCGGGGTGCCATTGTTGATGATAGTTGGCAGAGACTTCCCTGTGGTCGAGTTGGAAGTCAGAAAGCGCTGGAACTCTCAAGAGTCTTGGAAGCAGGCTTACGAGGAAGACCGTGAGAGATTGCACTGGAAGTACGAGATGAAGAACGGTTTTGAGAAACATTTTGTGGACTCCCAACACGTTCTGGAGGTCATAGAGATCTTGTTGAGAGACTTGTGATGAGCCGGGTGTAAATACCACCGTGCAAAGGCCGAGAATCGAGCCACTTCAGTGCAGGTGAAGCAAGAGGAAGGCTGCCGTTCTGTCGTGCACTAGCACTAGCCAGTATGTAAATAGGCACAATGAATAGACCCATTCTAAAACTTTAGCTCCGCACTGCCCATCTATGGCGTCTACCCTGCTCGACACTTTCTAGGGCACACACGGCTAGTAGTGAGAGTAAATGTAAATGTACCCATATATATCTATATATATCCAAATATATCTATATATATACTTGGTCACATACATTTTTGCATGTTATGATTCAATACTGATAACTATTGCGGTGAAAAATATAACACCCGTACACCACAAAGTGCGCGCGCGGTTTAAAATATATTTGCAGAAACAACAAGCTGAGCATTCTGCGACAATGAGTGAGAGTTTGATATCAACGCGTAAAAGAAGAGCTAACGCGGGTCTGCGGCTCAAGTCTCTTATCCAGGCCGAGGAGATCATCAATTACAACGAAGACGACGAAAACGTGGAGTTGTTGTTTCAAGAAGACGGAACTGACGAGGAGTTTAGTTTGAATGAAGAAAGTGACGGTGACGAGAGTGACGAGGCAGAAGCTGACGCTGACGTTGAAGCTGATGTAGCCGAAGATGGAGAAGCTACTGGCACAGCCGGTGCGCGTCTGGAAAGTCCTGCGCGGAAAAGATTGGCAGATAGCGAGGAGCCGTACGATTCTGACCAGATGTTCAGTGATTCGTCAGTTGAATCGAGCGAAGAGGACGAGGAAGAAGGAGAGAAGGAGCTCCAGAAGCAGGAGCGCGCAAAGAAGCGGCGGCAGCAAAAGAAGCAGAAAAGTGCGCCAATAATCAGGAAGCCCAGCAGCAGTAGTGCCCAGAAGGTTAAAAGTATGGTGAATGATGGTGTGAAGGCTGAAGCTCTTCTTTCTGACACGCGAAGATCGTCTACTCGGCAGTCCGCGGTGCAGAACAAAATCGAGTTGGTGAACAAGTTGAAAGAGTCAGAACGCAGAAAAGCCAGTATGAAACCAAAGCTGCGCAAGCATGTGCATATATTGACTCAGGAGGAGAGACTCGAGGAGGCCAAACAAACAGAAAAGAAGAACATTGAAGCACTCAACCAGTTCCAGCAGCAGGAAATCATCAAGAAGCAGAAGCGGAGTTTGTTGATGAACACCAAGAAACAGATTTACGATGTCATAGAGTACAAGCTGTTTGTGGTGTACACGGGACCAGCCGAAGAAGCAATCGAGATCGAGAAAGAGATTGAAAGGGAGAAGAAAAAAGAGCGGAGAGGAAGAAAGAGCGACAAGCAGAAACGAATGGAAATGGAGGAGCAAAAGAGAAAAGAAGAGGAGCAGAGGAGATTGGAAGAGTTGAAGAAAAATGAGGCAGTTGCGGTCAAAGAGGAAGCCGTTGAGAATATTGCTTTGTCTCAAGATGCTGGCGCAAAAGAGAGTTTAGATAATGAGGGTGAGCACAATGATGAAAAGGCTGGCAGTGAGCCACTAAAGGATAAACCTACTGATGCTGCTAAACCTGCCGACAACACAGAGGAGCACGTTGTGGAGAATACCGAAACTACTGCTGACATTGCTGATAAAATCGATGTGCTCGGTGACACAGTGGATGAAAACGGGAACAGCAAAGAGAAGAAATTACACACTGAACTGGATCAAATTGCGCCGGTCTCAAAGCCAGAAGCACCTGAGGAAGACTTAGGCGGCTCTAAAGCAATTGCTGAAACTGCTGATCAAAAGCCGGAAATTGTGAAGTCTGACGACAAGTCCTCGGTACTCAAGGAAGATGAACCAGTCACAGACAATGCCCAAGAACATGTGAAAACTGACGCACAAGCAGACGGCGATGATATCAAAGACACAACTGCTGAGCCACGCAATGCCGTTACCGGAGAAGCAGGTAAACCTGAGGATGTTGAGATAATAGAAAACACAGAGAAAGAGCTGCCAATGCAGGGCCCATTATTGAAAAGATTCAAAAATTACATTATATTCAAAGATTTTCGAAACCCTCGGCAGATAAATGATCCTAGAGCTATAAAGCTGATGCTTTTTGGGGAGCAGTCACTTTTACCTGGTCAAAAGAGACTTGCAAAGATGGAGACAGTTTTGCACATGAAAAGTGAGGATTTTGTCTCTGATTACAAGTCTGAGCTATTGGTTCCAATATCAAAACTCAAAGCCAAAGAGTTTGAAGAGTTGAAAAAGTTTCCAAGACTTGGTGTCGAACTTGTAGAAGAGGAGGAGGACGACTCGAAGCAAAAAGAAGTGGATTTGTCAAAACAGGTGGTGATCAATACGCCGGCTCCAGATTCGATATATTTGGCAAATGGACAAAAAAAGGTTTGTTTTATAACTGGAAAGCCGGCTATGTATTTTGAGCCTAAAACAGGCATTCCATATGGAAGTGTTGAAGCTTACAAGGTCATAGACAAGTTGAAACAGGGAGACTTTGAATGGGTACCATTTTTGGTGGAGGAACGTGAAGAGAAGTTTGAAGAGAAGAAGAAAAAGTCTGAGAAAGATGCTTACAGTTTTGATAAACTCAAAGGTATCTACTTATGTTCGAGGTATGATGAGCACAAGGCTGCTAAAGGTGTACCGGAAGGTTTTATCTGAAGCTTGATGAGGTTACGAATATTTTTGTGTGATAAATAAATAAACAAGTTGTAATATATAGCAAATGTGCACATCAGTTTTTGATGTAGAAGTCGTTAAAGCGTTACCATATCTATGCCTAGCTGCTTTTTTAATCTCGCCGGCAACAACTGGAACTCTTCGCTGCCATTTGTTGACTGCAGCTTTGTCTTTTTCCGTTCTGGATCCAACGTATCGTCTGGTAATCTTGAGTCATTGACCTGAGAAGTGTCGAATTCCTCTTGCTGCTTCTTTTTTCGTTTCATTCGCTGCTGTTCCCGCATCTCAGTGTCAACTCCAACGACGTAGAAATATCCACTAGGATCTTCGTTCTGTGGTCCATAAGTTGCCATTTCTTTTAGTCTGTATTTCGGATACTTTGTCTTTTCCGTTGTAGAAATTTTCTCCCTGACCAAGGCATTTCCATCAATGTCTGTGACCAACTCATCAAGATTTATCAAAACAAGCTTCTTATAGTATTTCCTCACAAACCCTGTGCATTTCTTACTGCCGCAGAAGCACCGCTCTGGCTTGATTCTGTATATTCTATTGTCATTGTAATCCACCGTGATTTCGGTATCGGGTTCTATATCCTTATCCTTCACAAAAACGCCCAACTTGGGTTGTCCCAAGATGGGGTCCAAATACATTCTAAGGCCACAGTTTGGCGAATGCGAGTGTCTGATGAATGATGCTGCAGAGCCTTTCTTGGACCCGTCTATAACGTACCCATCGATAAAACTAACGCACTGTGACTTATTGTCGAGCTTTCGAAAAGTATTGTAATTCAAGACTTCGCCCACGTACTCAGTGAGCAAGCTGTTGGCAATAAAGGGTCTGCCAGAGCGTATCAGAAGCTTGTCGTCATTTTTCATAACAGTGAAGTCGTGTATTGAAGCACCTGAGTCGATACCTTCAAATCTTGACAAACTCTGCGTGCCATTGATAGTCCAACTGCTAGGGTCTATTGGAATCGAGTCCACAAACACGTTTGAGCTGATCAACTCCAACCCTTCGAACGATTCGACTTTGACAGCATCCCATTTGGGCAATTTGAAGGTCCAAGGAAGCTTGAAGGTTTTGTCAACAGTAATTGTCAAGCGATAAGAACTGCTTCCCTCGTCTTCGTCTCTATCAGTGTCGCCAATTGATTTCTCGTGGGCTTTAGTTTTCACGCGTTTTGGCTCGGGTTCCTCGTTGTCGCTCTCGTAGTAGCTGTTGACCTCGAGCAAAATGTCCTTTCTCTCTTTTCTTTTCGCAGACTTTTTGGTACTTTTAAGATTCGCGAGTGGCACATTTTCACTTTCGTTTCCTGTTTCGCTGCTGCTGCTGTCGCTATCCTCTTCAATTTTCACATTGGTCTTGATTGTGTCTTCTTTGGCTTCTGGTGATTTTAACTTGCTGCTGTCTTTGAACTCAACTTTTACACACTGGAGCCAGTTGTAATGTCTCTCGATATCACTCAACAACACCCCGTCTTTAACGTCACCAAATTGCCCGTTCCGGAGAAAGTCCGATAACTGGTGAAACGAGCTTTTCAACGTGTGCGATCTTAAAGACCGTGACATTTTGCTGAATCTCAGTATCTGCTCAAAAATGAAAAGGTAAACAAACAGACCTTCAGAAACGCTGTATGCTATTTTCAAGATCATGGGTTGCGAGCCCGGGCCCCGTTTTGGAAGAGAGGTATCAGAAAAAAAAAAGTAAAAAAAAAGTAAAAAAAAACTTTTCAAAGAAAAGAAAAATCTTCAGTGTATAACATCAAATTCATACAATGTCCACAGTTATTGGAATCAATTTTGGTAACACGGCCTCGTCTATCGCCGTGTGCACCGGATCAAAGGTTGAAGTTATTGCCAACCAAGACGGTGAGCGTTCTATTCCTTCTGTCTTGTCTTATGTTGGAGATGACGAGTACCATGGAGGACAAGCTTTGGCACAATTATTGAGAAACCCAGCAAGCACCATTTTGGGCTTCAGAGACTACCTCGGGGTGCCTTTTAAGGACATTGACCCAACCAGCGCTGGCAGGGGTGCTAAACCTATTGACTTGAACGGAAAGGTTGGTTACAAGATTGTCAAAGGAGAGTCTGGTGAGGAAGAAACACTTTCAGTTGAGGAAGTGGTTACAAGACACTTGAAACAGTTGAAATTATCGGCCGAAGACTTCATTGGATCCTCGATTGACGGTGTGGTTATTGCTGTGCCAACGGATTTCACCGATGCACAAAAGGAAGCTTTGATTAAGTGCAGTGAAAAAGCTGGTATGAAAGTTTTGCAGTTGATCAAAGAGCCAACGGCTGCATTGTTGGCCAACTCGGAGTACAGCCACGAGTTGAACAAGGACAAATTGTGTGTTGTTGCCGATTTCGGTGCTTTAAGATCCGATGCTGCTGTGATTGCCGTTAGAGGTGGTATACTCACTGTTTTGGCCACTAGTCATGACTACGAGTTGGGTGGTAAACAGATTGATGCTGCTTTACTGGAGTTTTTCGCTAAAGAGTTCGAGAAGAAACACAAGCTGAACCCAAGAACAAACCACAAATCAGCAACAAAGCTTGCTAATGCAGTTATTGATGCCAAGAGAACTTTGTCGAACGTCACAAATGCCACCGTTGCCATTGACTCATTGAATGACGGTTTTGACTTCCATACTTCTGTGAACAGATTGAGATTCGAAGTTGTTTGCAGAAACGTCTTTTCACAAATGACCGAGTTTGTTGAGAGCATTGTTAAGAAAGCTGGTTACGATGTCTTGGACATTGATGAAGTGTTGTTGGTTGGTGGATCATCTTTCATTCCAAAGGTTGCATCCAACTTGCAGTTTGTTTTCCCAGAAAGCGTCAAGATCGTTGCTCCAACTGTGTTGGCTAAAGCACTTGACCCAACTGACTTAATAAGCAGAGGCTGTGCTTTGCAAGCATCTTTGATCGACACATTCGACGCAGACTTTGAAAAAGTCTTGGACTCGAAAGTCGTCAACACACAACATCTTACCAAGGCTTTGGGTATTGTGGACGCTGAGGGCAAATTTGTTCAAATTTTGACATCTGAAACCGCTGTTCCAATACGTCGTAGTGTCAAGTTCTTGGCAGGTTCTGACTCTGTGTTGGTTTCTGTTTACGAAGCTGAGCGTGACATCAAAGAGACAACTATTGAGCCAGTGAAGAAAGAAGAGGCAGGTAACGACGATGACGAAGGGTCGGACTGGTCTGACGACGATGATGAACCAGAAGTTGTGAGAGAAAAAGTTTTTGTTGCTAAGACAAAGCTTGCCGATTTGGTGCTTGACGGCGTTTCCGCCAGCAGCCAAATTGAGCTCACTTTCGACATCAAACAAAACGGCAAATTGACGGTTTTTGCCAGAGAGGACAAAGTTGGTGGTAAACAGGTCAAGATTGAAGTCTAAGCTATTTAGCAAGTACTGCAAACAGTTTGGACACTCAATACTTTTATAATCACTCTTTTGGTCCCACTGTATCATCATTATATAGTGATCAATATTCATGCTTAGTTGCGACTTTCAAGTCATAATGTAGTTTGGCCAGTGCCATTTTCACGGTAGTTGTTTTTTTTTTGGTGTAATTGCACTTGTGCATATTTTAGTGCAGAAATATGAGCAGTGAGTAAAAACTGAAAAACACACACTTCAAACTAACAGAAGCTTGTTTTTTTCTGCTCAAGTCAGAACACAGCCAGCATAACAAATATAACGCAAAATACCAATATCAACGCAACAAAAGATTACAACAAAAGACTGAAACATACCCACACACACACAAAATAGTACCAGGCCACGACCACACGATGCTCGAGAGTGGCGCGACAAGTTCCAGGTCTAGAAAGGCCTCGGTCAGCTCTTTCCAACGAGACAAGTATGGCTTGAGGCAGATGGCCAAGGCGTTCACAAAGAGCCTTGTTATCTGGGGGCCCGAGCACGATAGTGGGCTGGGTGCCGGGGTGCTTGCTAATGAGACAGACGAGGGTCCCCCAGCCGAGCAGATGGAGTACAACTCTGACAACCGGGAGAACGACATACAAAAGAGATTCAACAAGGAGATCGAAAATACGGCAGCTTTCCAGCCCAGCATTCGCGATCTGAGCAGGGTCCCGCTTGGGGAGAACTTCAATATTGGGAACATGGACACTTTGAGGCTGTACGGTAGTAACAATCACACCCACAACAATAACAATGATATCAATAATAACAATATCAACAGCAATTATGGTGGCAGCAGCAACAGAAGGAGAGAACCAGAGTACCTGTTGGGAATCGCCAACAAGCAGTTGCGGAAGCTTGTTATAACGCGGTGTCCACCCAACGTGGGAGTCAGCACTGTTGTGAGTTTCATATGCGGAGGCTCGTTAGAAAAAATTGTTCCCACGGTTGTGCATCACAAGGACACAGACGAGTTCCAAATTCTTGAGCTCGAGGTCACCTTTATGGATGCCAAGAGGGCACAGAGCTTCTACGAATTTGCGCATAGCGGGCTTTTTCTCATTGCTGGAAAGCGGGTGAAGGTTGAGTGGTGCCATGAACAGCCACGGGGCTCGTCTAACGTGGAAACTGGAGCCTGCAGATGTCTAATATTGAAGAGAACACACAGCGCCAAAAGTGGTGCAAATCTCAAGCCAAAGAGGGGCATTGGAACGTATATGGACTGTAGGCCATACTGCTGTGATTTTGACTTTAGGGAAACCTACCAGGATTTTTCCCAGTACGGGCCCATTTCTGAGGTCACTCCGGCCGTTTCAAGGAAACTCTGCGTTGCTATTTTTTACTATGACGTGAAAAGTGCCATGATGGCTAAGAAACACCTTGAGGATGAGTCGAGCAAATTAGGTCAAAAATACAAAGAGTGGACCGTGTGGTACGGCAAAGATTGCACTGACAAAGCTTGTATAGATTTTTGATAGTGAGCCAAAATAGCAATAATAAAATCTATCCCAATAAGTGACAAAATCTCTGTGACCGTAAAAACATCATCATGTCGTCAAAGTAAATATTGGAAGTTAGTGGATTGTACTAAGAACAGGAGCAGGAGGTCGGGTAACTATATTTCAGTTCATTTTTTTTCTGTCATGAATTTCAAGAAATTAAAACACGAAAAAAAAAAGCAGAAAAACAAACATAATAGACAAAATGTCAGACATCAAACAAGACGATGCGGAAATGAAGGACGTTAATGGAACAAGTGTTCCACCTGAAGAAGAAATGGAATCTGAAATTGACATTCAAAAGCTCCAGTTCGAAATGGAAGAAAAGGCAAGAAATTATCTCGCCAAACAAACAAGACCAGTTATTATTCCGTCATTTGCTGCTTGGTTTGATATGAACAAAATTCACGAAATTGAAAAGAGATCTTTGCCAGAATTTTTCAACGGGACCTCTAGATACAAGACTGATGCGGTTTACAAAAACTACAGAGATTTCATGGTCAACACTTACAGATTGAACCCAATTGAATATTTGACTGTTACCGCTTGCAGAAGAAATTTGGCTGGTGATGTAGCTGCTATAATAAGGGTCCACGGATTCTTGGAGACGTGGGGTATAATTAACTATCAGATTGATCCAAAAACAAGACCAACGATGACAGGTCCTCAGTACACGGGGCATTTCCAAGTATCTTTGGATACGCCAGCAGGAATTTTACCATTTATCCCGGTTGACGCAAAAGAGATCAGAGTGGCCTCAAAGGAAGATTCTGAAGAGTCAAAAATTGAAGAGAAGGCCAAGATTGTCAAAAAATTGGCAATGCCGTTGAATTTAGAAATTCGCAAAGACATTTTTGACTCTAGTGAAGACGCCATTTTACTCAGAGAAAAAGAAAGATTACAACAAGGCTCAGTGAACGGTTCTAGCAAGATTTTTATCTGTTACATTTGTGGTAACGATGCCACAGAAGTAAGATATCACAATTTAAGAGCTAAGAATTGCATTTGTGTTACATGTTTTGAACAAGGTCAATTTCCACTGAATTTTCATGCTGCTGATTTTATTAAGTTGGTCAACGAAAAGAAATTGAGCTCGTTTGAGCCTTGGTCCGAGCAGGAAACTTTGCTTTTGTTGGAAGGTATTGAAATGTACGACAACAACTGGGACAAAGTTGCAGCACATGTCGGAAGTAGAACGAAGAAACAGTGTATTTCTAAGTTCCTTCAATTACCAATTGAGGACAAATACTTAAACAAAAACATCTCTAGAAGCAAGTTCTTAAAAGAGGCCAATAAGAGTTTGAAGACACAAAGTGCCAATGAGTTCAGTAAACCAAATGAAGCAGTTTTACAAACAATCAATCATTTGATAAAACTGATCGACCCAGAAATGGCTAAGGAGACCGTTAAAAAATTGCAGGCCAAGATGGAAAGTGATGGTCAAGATTCAAAAGACGTTGATGATATTGGGGCCAAAATCATTTCAGTTTTGAGCGCAAATTCTCATCAAGAAGCTAAGAAGGAAATTGAACAAGAACAAAAGTTAATTTCACAAATTACACAGCTTGAGTTGAAAAAAATTGAACTCAAACTCAAACTGCTCAGCATTTATGAGAAAACTATGTTCCAAGAAAGACTTGAGTTGGACGAAGAAAAGAAGAAGCTCTTTATGGATAGATTGGCATTGAGACAACAACTGAGTTTAGTTAAGGACAAAATTAGTAACGCGATTCAGATGGCAGAATCAAACGCAGAAAAGAGTAATGAGCTTTTGAAGCAGGCCATGGAAGATTTAAAGAAACCTAGTAGACTGTTGATTTTGACTGGAAAGAATGGAGACAGTGTGAATGCTATTGACGGAGACGTTGTTGGAGATGAAGATGATGATGAGGAGTCAGCAAATGCACAGACGGTATCTAAAGAGACTGGACCATTGTCGTTGGAGGAGCCAAAATTGTTCAAACTTTGGGTGAGCTAAGCTGAATGCACAAGAACAAAAAGAAAAATATGGAGGGGCAACATGTATAGTACTGACTGACTAATATAATAAACTTATTGTATTACCTATTGTACCAATGACCATGTATAACTAAATTTCTCCCAAGGATCCATGCAAATTGTATCGTCAACTTTGAGCAGTATTTTTTTCGACGACATGTTAATCAAGTGAGTCTCTAAATCCCGATTTTCCAGTTTCGTTTCGTGTTTTAGCATCACTTTATAAGTAGTGACGCTCACTTTGGTCAACAGAGTGATTTTGTAAAGCTGTGCAGTTTGCAGTAAGTCTGACTTGCTGGCTATGTACTTGTGCGATCTGAGCAGCTGTGCTTTTTGTAAGAACGAGTTGTATAAGTGACCTACAAGATCACCACTGTGTATATCTATGTGGCTGGGGAACAAATGTTTGGTCAAATTGTGTTCTCTTTCAGCCAAAGTGAACTCGCAGTTGTGAAATTTATCGAAAATTGAATCTCTTCGCGTTTTTGTTGAATTTTTGACGAGCTTTTCACTCAATATCGATTTCACTTGGCTTGTACCAACCGGCGCGACATTTTCTTTGTTAGACTCGAAATCTAGTAACGAGATCTCTGAGACCCTGATTTTTTCAGTCTTTGGACTTTTCCACGTATTCGCGTTGCGCAAACTTTTCACCTTCTGATTCAAAGAACTGATTCGGGTGCTTTTGTTGACTTTGTTCTGGCTGGGCAACAAAATTTCGCGTAATGGCAATTTTGACTGTTTCCTGTTCATGGCAGTGGTAGGAGAAGAGATCGGAATTTCTTAGATCTAAAAAATAGGAAGTCATCGCAAAGAGTTCGAAAAATAGTTCGAAAAAGTGCAAAAAAAAAGCATCGAAACGGGACTCGAACTGCTGTTGAAAAATGAACCAAAGCTACCTACCACAAATCTAAGCCCACCTTATCATTACCTCAAAGCCTTTGAACAGCTCAACTTGAAAATAAGCCAGGCAAGCCACACCCAGATTGTGGTAGCCCAGAAGGTTGACGTACTGGAAAGTCGAGAAAAGTTGAAAAATAAGCAAAGCGAAGTCAGAATAAAGAGCAGAAACGTGTGAAAGTGTTGAACAGCTCTTGTTCATTTTTGTTCGGGTTTGCACAGATTGTTTGGAGAGTTTTTGCCCACACATTTCAGCTTTGAAGCTTTCATTGTCCAAATAGCGGCTTTATTAACGTATACATTATTTTGTCACTAAGTAGCCCCCACCGCGAAAATCGACTATTCTTCCAAAACGGCTTTTTTTTTGGCTCATATAAAAAAATTCGTCGCATTCATTCGTTTCCACCACATGTCAATACTACTATGGCTCTCACAAGTGCCTGGGATCCAGCAGGTTCTAGAGTTCCAGAAACGAATCTTGATGAATGCTATAAGAACGGGCGAAGTGCCAAAACATATAGCGTTCATTATGGACGGGAATAGAAGATTTGCAAGAGAACACAATTTACCAGTAAGTCAAGGACATGACTCAGGGTCAAACTCATTGATACTGATTTTGGAGCTTTGCTTCCAGTTAGACATTAAAGCCGTGTCTGTCTATGCATTTCTGATTGAGAATTTCAAAAGATCCAAGAGCGAAGTGCAATACTTGATGAGACTTATTCAAGAGAAGTTGAAAAAAATCAGTGAAAACGATCAACTAGTGGAGAAATTTGGCATCAAGATAATATTTTCTGGTAACCGTCAAATGTTACCAAAGGACGTTTTTGAAACTTTTGAAAGTATTGAAAGACAGACCCGTGACAACAGCAATGTTATACTCAACATTTGCTTTCCCTACACCCTGAGAGACGACATTACGCATAGTATCAAAAGAATTGTGAAAAAGGTGGACAAAAACCAATTAAAAATCAGCGATGTTGACGAAACTACCATAGAACTGCATTTGTATACAGCAGAACTCCCGCCTTTGGATTTACTAATTAGAACGAGTGGCGTTCTGAGGTTGAGTGACTATTTGTTGTGGGAGATAATAAGTAACAATACGGAGATCGAGTTGTTGGACGTGTACTGGCCAGAAATCAACCAGCAGATTTTGACCTGGTGCTTGTTTAAATGGCTGTACAGGAGAACCTCGCTCAACGACTTTTTCACTGTCGACAAAATCCGTATTGATTAGTGGGCATAGAGTGCTGTCAATAATAACAATTTGCATGAACTCAAGTAGTAAGCAGTCTCATTATGTTTCCGTTTTCAATTTCGATTTCGATTTCTTTTTCGATTATTTTTCTTTTTAGTTTTTTTTTTTTTTTTTTGTTTTTTTGTTTTTTTGGAAAACTCTCTCATGCGGTAGTCTCAACATTGCATAAACAATTTGAGTTTTTGATCTCGTTTTGTGTTTTATACTTTAAACATTCCTACGAGATCACGACTTCAAAGAGAAATGTTCAACAAAGCATTATTGTTTCTTGTTGCAGCTGCTTTAGCAGACCGCGCACCCCAAATCAACGATAATCCAACAAATGTTGTGGCAGTAGCTGATTTCCCACAAGCAGGCAAAAAACTTCTTGGCACAATGAAGTTCTTTTCAACTAACGGCACGGTAAAAGTCCACTGGGATGTTACAAAGTTGCCAAAAAGAAGAGGACCGTTCCATTACCACATTCACGAGAACCCCATAGGTTCCAATAGAAACTGTGAAGTAGGTGGATTGCACTTTAACCCATTTAATGCTCCCGCTGATTGTGAGGAGTTGCATGATGACTCCATGTGTCAAGTTGGTGATTTAAGTGGTAAACATGGATGGATCGATACTACTTGTTTTGAAACGTCTTACTACGATCCATACTTGTCGTTGAAGCCTGGTGACGAGTCTTATATCGTGGGCAAATCTGTCATTGTTCATTATGGAAACATGAAGAAAATGGCATGCGCAGATATAAAACTGTCTTCAGAAAGCGTTAAGCATGCAGACAGGGAGTCAAAGAGAAACATCAAGCACAACAAGGATCTTGTGGAGGCCAAGTTAGATTATTACGAGCCTTTGGATAGCGAAGAGGCTGCTATGATTGAAGAGTCTCACAAAGACTGGTTGGAAAAGCACCCTGATGGTGTCAAGGATCATACTGTTGAAGTGGGTGACTTTGCCTCGGACAAAGATGAAAACGGCGAAGAAGACGAAGCTGACGTTGAAGCTGAAGCTGAAGTTGAGTCTGAAGCTGAGGTTGAGTCTGAGGAAGAGGAAAACCAGGAAACCTTGCAAGCCGTTAGCACTACCGAGGCTGGGAGCGAGCTCACGGTGTCAGGTGCTGAAGCTGACTCGTCAATTCCGGGCACCACCGATTATGACGATGCTAATAATGAGGTTGCAGAAGATTCAAAATCCAAAAAGGCAGTTGGTGTCAAACAGCAAGGCTTTGAGGAGGTGTACCCTGAAGAGTCAATATCAACGACTGATTGTGAGAGCAAGGGAGTTCGTTTTGAGACAAGCACACTACTCAGTGTTTTAGGGTGCATTGCTGGCTTTTTTGTGTAAAGACACACAAAGATATGCAAGCATGAAATCGTTGCAATGATAAGTTAGAAAATAAGTTAATTACATATTGAGTGGCATTATATATTACTGCTATGTACAAAGCTTTCCATCAAAATTTAAGCTGCAAACTGTCTCTTCCCATACAAATACTGTACAAATTGCTCTTCGAGAAAAGGTACCACAGGCTCAGTTGAACGTGTAGCGTGCACCACGTTGATCAAGTCATCAATTTGAGAAACAGTCAACAGAACCAGGTCTAAATATTTCACTGCCACAGAGAATTTTCCATGGTAGACGAGGCTTCCCACGATTTTGATCGTCGTTTCTTGATCAAAAGGTGTGTTCAATCTATGGAGTAAGTCTATCAAATAAAAACCAGCTTTGCGGTTATGCGGCTTTGCGCCAGCAAATGATTTTGCAATGGTTATCAACTTATTAACGATATCTTTGTAGCAATTGCGCAAAACTTGCTGTTTGCCGTGGGCTTCGGCAAATGCAAATAAAAGCTCCATGTCCTGTAGTTTCCAGCACGCCAGAAGTAAAGCAACCAAGATTCTCTCGTTAAAGTGTTCTGCGACGATGCTTTTGAGATAAACAGTGTTTTTGAAAGGGTGAGTAGCACCATCACAAGCTTTCACAATAAACTCAGTGAATGCTTCATTTGAAGGAATTTGTTTCAAGGACAAAAGCTGGAATAACGTTTTCTTGGCCTCTGGCAAGTGTCCGCGTTGTGACAACAACAACAAGCTAATATCCAATGTCTCCGGTGCGGGTACATTTGTTGTGCTATTGACAAATGATGCAAATTCTGGCATAGGCGTCTCGATATTTTTGCAGTTTATGAGCCTTTGACAAAGTGTTTTAAGAAAAGTCTCACGGTAGTGTTGCCCGTTCAACTCGTTGGTGTGCAAAAACTCATTAAGTGAAAGAATCAAAGCCGGTAGCTGCTTTTCAGGACATCTCGCAATGACTGTGTTGATTTTAGACTCTAGCAAAGGGTCAGATGCCAACAAGCTTCCCAAATTTTGATCAACATCTAACTCATTGCCGTCTTCAATATCGGGTTCTGCCTTTTTGTATTCATTCACCACCTGCTTGTACTTTGATATATCCGCTATAAAACAGTCATTGTTCAACTGCTTGTTCCACGAAAAAACGTTGTTGGTGTTTATTGGGACCTTTACAGTGGTCAAAACATACATCTTGCCACTTTGGCTGGCAACGGGTACTTTTAAACCGCTGTTTATCGTTTTGTGGTGATTCAAAGAATTGGAGATCATGGTAAAATCGTTCATTTGAAAAAATGGGTGCACAATTTTGTCGTTTTTATGCTGAGTTCTGAGCAGCAAGAGCTGCGAAGGAGTCGCAGAATACTGCAATGGCACCTTCCCGGCCAAGGCCAGTTGTAACAGCAACGATATACGGGACATCCTCTGGAATATCTGTGAAATCCCCGTTGAACAAATCAGTAGTATTTTTAACTCGTTAATTTTCAGTCGAGTTTTTTTTTCAATGAGTAAGGAAGTACGCCCGTGAACCAGATGCACTCCGAGCACCCATTATAAAAAAATTATTTTCAGATCTAGAGATACAGAACCTTCTAACAAGGCAAAGTATAGAAGAAAGCAAGAAAGGCCATATAGATATCACTGGCTCACTGATTTCACACTCATTAAGTTTTTGCGAGTTAGTGCCTGCACAAAGTACATATATTTCATTCAAATTCTAGCATTTTACACCCAAGCATTTCTTGCACTCAGCATTGCATCCATTATACTTCACTCTTTGATTCTTTGAAATATGGTAAAGACAGTCGAGTTTCACAGCGATGAGGAGAACGAGCCCATGGAGAAGCTTAAAATTGTCACACTGAAGCTTCCGGTGTGCCAGAACAAGGCTCTGATTGTTGCACAACTCAAAGAAAACAGATGCTGTGTTTTGGTGGGAGAAACCGGTTCTGGTAAGTCCACACAAATTCCGCAGTTCTTGTTGGAGATGGGAGAGAAAAGAGTAGCAATCACGCAGCCGAGAAGGGTTGCTGCGATCAATTTGGCACTGAGAGTGGCCGAAGAATGCGGCACAAAAGTGGGAAACAAAGTGGGTTATTCGGTGAGATTTGACAATAAATCAGGCAGAAACACAAAGATCAAATATTTGACGGACGGTATGCTTTTAAGAGAAATGATGTTGAAAAGTGACTTGCTGAGCTATTCCACGGTGATTATCGACGAAGCCCACGAGAGAACTATCTTGACTGATTTAATTTTAGGATTCTTGAAAGACTTGTTACGGAAAAGACTGGATTTGAGAGTGATTATCATGTCTGCCACTTTAGATGCAGAGATGTTCTCCAAGTTTTTTGACGACTGTGCTATAGTGAGCGTACCAGGTCGTGCGTTCCCTGTGGAACACTTCTTTTTAGAGTCTGTCGCAAAAGACATCACTGATGCAGTTTTAAAATCTGTTCTCCAGATTAACCTGGGTGAAGAGCAGGGTGATGTGCTTGTTTTTTTGCCTGGTCAGGAAGAAATTGATAAGGTGTGCAGTGCCCTCAACAAATTTCTGCCTTTGTTGGACAGAAGCGTACCAGAAATCGTGGCATTTCCTTTGTATGCACTGTTACCACCCCAGCAACAGTTGGCTGTTTTTCAAAAACTTAAAAAGCACCAGAGGAAGATTGTTGTTGCAACAAATATTGCTGAGACGTCGCTTACTGTTCCTGGTGTCCGCTATGTTGTAGATTCAGGGTTACGTAAAATTAATGTGTGGAAGCCAAGATTGGGAATGCTGGCACTTTTAACGGTACCAGTTTCAAAAGCATCAGCGTCACAAAGAGCTGGTCGTGCTGGTCGTGAGAGATCAGGTAAAGTTTTCAGATTGTATAGAGAGTCTGACTTTACTAAACTTCCTGAACAGACGGAACCCGAGATTGTGAGACTGGACGTGGCACATTGTGTTTTGATGCTCAAAAAATTGGGCGTAAGTGACGCTCTCAACTGGAACTGGCTTGAAAATCCGGGAGAAGAGCCGATTTTGGCCGCATTGAGTCAATTGTATTTGTTGAAAGCGTTAGATGAGCTGGGCAAAATAACACCTGTCGGAGAGAAGATTCTGGTGTTACCTGTGGCCCCAAGACACTCTGCTGTTCTTTTGGAGGCATTCAAACGCAGTTGTTTGATACCCGTTATAGAAATCATTGCTTGTTTGAGTGTTGAAAACTTGTTGTTAATGCCCCCGGACGAAATACGGGAAGAAGTAAACGAGAAAAGAAGGCAATTGGCGATATTGGGAGCACGTCATGGAGACTTATTGATGTTGAAAGAGCTTTTGGATTGTTACACAGAATTATCTCCGCTGGAACGGAAAAGTTGGTGTAAAGAATTGCATTTGAACTTCCGCGGATTCAAAAATGTTGTGCAGGTGAAAGACCAGCTTAAACAGTACATGAAGCTGTTAATGAAGGAAGATATTGAGAGCAACGATAAAATGGACGTGGAGAACATTTTGAAAAGTTTTATTTACGGGTACATACATAACTCTGCAATTGGGTATCCTGATAGATCGTTTCGGACAGTCTTCACTGGCCAGTTGGTTCTGATTCACCCGTCACTGGTGTTGTTTGGCAAAAGATGTGATGCTATCATGTACACTGAGTTCGTCTATACGAGCAAAGGGTTTGCAAGAAACGTGAGCAATGTTCAGACCGATTGGTTGAAGGAAGTTGTTCCAAACGTTATGAGAAGAACAAAGTAATGCTGCAGCACAGCATAGTGCTTCTTGTATTCAGGGCAGTATTTGAGTTTCGTAATAGTTAGGGGTTCAGCACTGGGCTTCAGTTCATAAAAAGATGAGTTTATATTCCAATACAGACTACTTCTCATTTAAGTGTGTAGTAAAACTTTTGAGACGTAAGACGACGGTCACTACTTGTATTAGAAATAGAGTAGTAATGATGTCTGTCTGTGAAGGTAAGACTCGCATATTTACTGAATCTGAATCTAATATAGAAGTTTTTAATTTTCTTTTTTGTTTTTTTCTTTCCAAATTTTTGGTGTATATATTTTTTATGTATCGGCACACTGAAAAATCACTGAGATATTTTGCAATACGATGCTAAAATTTTTAAGAAGTTTCGAACCTGGTTCCAGAGCCCGGAACTGTTCAAAATTGCGTCTCAGACAATCACAGATACACAGAGCGTACTCAAATCTAGTGGAACCATTCACGTATGACGAGCTGCTTCTTCTGCAAGAAGCTTCAGAACCTCTTGTTGATCACCTTGTGAAAAGAGGCCTTGTCTCAGAAATCACTCACAAGGAAGAACTCAGCAAGGCAATTCAAAAGAATGAGGTGGCTGCGTACTGTGGTGCTGATCCCACCGCAGCTTCGTTGCATCTCGGGAATTTAGTTCCCTTGATTGTGATGATTCATTATGCTATTCGTGGACACAAAATCATTGGTATAGTTGGTGGTGCCACCGTTAGAGTTGGGGATCCTTCAGGAAGAACTACAGAGCGAACTCCATTGAAATTGAAGCTGCAGTTGGACAATAGCGAAAAAATTGGTGCGCAGTTATCGAATTTTTTGCAACTGGGACGTGAATTTGCCCATAAAATCAAGTATCCGGTGAAAGAAGGCGAAATTTTGGTGAAAAACAACTTTGAATGGTGGCAGGACATGAACTTGTTGCATTTTCTTTCGTATTATGGACCTCACATCAGAGTCAACGCAATGCTCGCGCGTGACAGTGTCAAGGCAAGATTGGAGCTGGAAAATGGGATTGGGTTCAATGAGTTCAGTTACCAGTTGTTGCAAGCTGTAGATTTTTGGCATTTGCACAAAACCCACGGCATTAATATGCAAATTGGGGGAAATGACCAGTGGGGCAACATTACAGCAGGAATAGACTTGATTGGGCGTTTAAACAAGGCAGAGCAACAAAAGCAGCATACCCCACAGAAGCAGCAGACAAGCGCCTTTGGGTTGACTGTGCCTTTGTTGACGACATCCACGGGGGCAAAATTTGGTAAAAGTGCCGGAAATGCTTTGTTTGTGGACCCAACACTCACACCGATTTTCCAGATGTACAACTACTTTGTGCAAACACCGGACGCAGACGTTGCCAAGTTGTTAAAGATCTTTACTTTGATGCCATTGCAACAGATAGACGAAGTGGTAGCTAAGCACTTGCAACAGCCGGAATTACGGTACGGGCAGCGCGTTTTGGCTTATGAGACTGTTAGATTGATTCACGGGGACGAAAAGGCTTCAGAGGCCAGCAAAATTGCGGCCATTTTGTTTGAGAACCACACCGAACTGATCAGTGGGGCAGAAATGGCGCGCATTTTCAAAAACTCTAACATGTTAACGGAGATGAAAAGATCTGATGTTGTCGGGCAGCTGTATGTGCTGTTGGTGAGCACCTTGGGAGACATGAGTAGAAGCAGTGCCAAGCAGTTGTTGAAGAGCGGCGGAGTGTACGCTGGCTTGCAAAGACAGAAGATCAAGTTTGATGAGACGGTGCAGGAGGAGCACTTGGTAGATGGCACGGTGTTGTTGATGAGGCTCGGCAAGAGCAAGTACAAAATAGTGGCGTGTCACTGAGCCACGTTTTCAGCCGAACAGCTGCTGTACATAGACGATAGAATGCAAATAAGCCTGTTTATATTAACCCGAGAACACACACACACACACACACACACACAATATAGCCGCCTACTTCTCAATGGCAATGCCCTTGGCGTGGCGGAACAACTTCATGCCGACCCACAGCACGATGCACCAGCACCAGAAGATTGTGGGACACAAGTATAACACGTAGGCGTAGTAGTTTTCCACCGGGAAGTCCAGCTGAATGTCCCAGTAAAATGGTCTCACGTTGAACAACGCCAACAACCCCATGACGCAGTACAAGCCGGAGGCAACAATCACCAACCATCCGCGCACATACCAGTTGCCAAAGCTAGCGAGGTCCGGTCTCGCATTGCTCACAACCGCCGCATTCGTAATTTCGTCATCAAATAGACTCTCTTTACTCTCGTCGCTCAGTAAGTAGAAGTCGATGCTGTTGGGGCGTGGCAGGAGAAACTCCATGTTCTGTTTGCGACGCCGCACGGGCAGCGCGTGCAACGACGGCGCCGGCTCTATCGCAATCGAGATATTGGACATAGAGTGTCGTCGCCTGCTGTGGAGTCTAGGAGTCTGGCCTGGATCTCAGGGAGTTCTGGGCACGAGCCCGCGCCCGCGCCCGCGCGGCGCCGCGCGGCATCCACCAAAGAAAAAATTGCAGAATTGCAGAATAGCAAAATTGCAGAGTTGCAGAATTGCAGAACTGCAATTTTGCGGTTACGTGCCCTGGTGGTTGCGTGCCCTGGCAGGAGAAAAAATGCCGGCCAATAGATCGATTGGTATTATACAACAACACAATACAGGATGTCAGTATCGTTGTGGAGACAAGTGAAGAACGCATACCAATCTGGGCTCAAGAGATACGCATGGCAGATTGCCACCTTGGGTGATGCCAAGGGTGCAGGTGAGCATATTGGTACCGATGATTACGGCAACAACTTCTACGAGACCAAGGCCCCAGAGGAAATCCATTTGAGAACAAGATGGGTCGAGTACAAGACATGGGGAATGGACATGTCACAAGTCGAGCCAGGCTGGCACTACTGGTTGGCCTACGGTACAGACACGCCACCAAACAAGTTGTCTGCCGAACAAAAGAGTGTTAGAGCATATCCAACGCCCGCAGTGCACAAATTGAATCTCACAGGAACACCTGGAGCGTACGTATCGTACAACACTGCAAAGCCAAAGTGCGAGGCCTGGACCCCAAAGGTGGCCGCAAGAACTTGAGCTGAAGATTGAGATGTAAAGATCAGAGGCTTGAGCTTGTGTCGGAAAGCCGGCTGGGCAAAGCATTTGTGCTGGAACGAGCGAGCGATGTAGTCTAGGCGAGTGGCAGCCAATCATGGTCAACCTGGTTTGCTATAAACCGTCGGCTGTGTACCGGTTGTAAACTGAGATTAATATAAAGTATTTAAGAGTGTAGACTTGTTGTGACATGTATGCGTCAATTTTACTTTCTCTGTAGCTACTACTACCACTAAGTTGGCTAGTAGTTGTGGCCCCGGGTTGGCTGCGAGCCCACAAATTAATCGGACATTTTAGTATATCGGATATATAAGATATCGCTGCTGGCGCACAAGATTCGGGATCTCAAATTGTTTCAACTTTCGGTTTCCAGTGGTCTTGTCTGTACAATGTGATGTAGACATTAATTTTTTCTAGTTTATTCATTTTCCGCCGCGCGCGCATTTTAACTTTCGAACTCATTTTCGAACTGTTTAATTGCCATCATGGACCCGTTTTACCAAGTGCTCCAAGACTGTGAAGACCAAGTCTCTGCACTCAAGTCTGCGGACTTAGAGCAGCGGGATTTTGCGCCTCAGCTAGAAGAGCTTCACGAGACTATTGAGGACTTGAAAGACACTATTGACCAGATCAAGAATGAACCAGAGATATTTGGGGATTTGAGCCCTATGGAGATTGCGAAAAGAGAGAAAGAGGTGGAACGAATGGTCAGGGACTACCAAGAGTTGCAAAACAACTACAAAAACAGTAGCAAAAAGCCGTTTATGAACTACGATGAAGTGAATAACAACGACATAACGCATAAAGTGGAGCAAAACAACCAGCAAATGATTCAGCAAGAATTGCGGTATCAGGATGAGCAGCTTGACGACGTTTATGGATCAATGGTTCGAATCAATGAACAAGCAAAACTTATGGGCAGCGAGCTCGAAAACCAGGCCACGATTATGGGGGAGTTTGAAGAAGATTTTGATAGAACACAGGGACGTTTGAAGAGAAATATGAAAAACTTGACGAGAATAGTCGAGAGAAATAAGGAACGATTTAACGACTGTTGCATAGTGTTGTTGATATTTGTGCTAATTATTTTGCTTGTTATGATTGCAATTGTCTAAGTCTACAGAGTCGTCCAATATAGTCTCCGTATATGACATTAACATAATAAACCAGCTATTTAATATTTACTCATAAGCCTAGACCTAACGGTGTTAACCTAGACAATTCTTTCAAAATACTCCCTTGACAAACCCAACACCCTTTTCGATGTTTCCCTTTAATTGCTCAACACAAACACCGAGCATTTCCTTTTCGTCCGCACTGATCTCGTCCAAGATCTCGTATTTGACTCTTTTGACACCATTGTCGAACACAAAAGGTATAGAAAAGTAGTCCAAGCCCACTTTGTCCTTCACTTGCTTCGTTCCCTCAATTTTGTCGTTCAAATTCACGTACGCAATCAACTCAGTGCTTTTGCCATCAACCAAGCTTCTTACCAAGTTGTCAGCAAACTCGTATGCAGCGTATGCCATTGACAATGTAGCGGATCCTGTACCGTTCTTGGCCTTGACGACTTCGTCGCCATCGTACTGGATTCTGTGAATCAAAGCAGCCTTTACGTCATCCTTGATTGCAACTTGACTTTTGCCAAAAGCAACAGACAATAATGGCACAATCGTAGGCCCAGAATGACCACCAATGACGGGAATACCCGAAATCTGTTCCAATTCGCTCTTGCTCAAAACATCCTTGACAAATGTGTTGCTTCTAACAATATCTAAATTCGTGATACCAAATATTTTTCTGGCATCCAAAACGCCTTGTTTGCGCAAAACCTCGGCAAAGATAGGAACAGTGCTGTTGACCGGGTTAGAAATAATGAGCATGTAAGCGTTAGGACAGCTAATCGCACAAGCCTCGGCCAAACCTTGCACAATTTTACCGTTGATAGCAAACAAGTCGTCTCTGGTCATGCCCGGCTTTCTTGGGACTCCCGCAGGGATGATCACCAAATCGCTTCCTTGAAGAGCCTTTTGCAATCCATTATCTTCAGGAGTGTATGCCTTGACATTGCAATTGGTAGAAATGTGCGACAAATCTGCTCCTACACCTGGAGCGTTCACAACATCGTACAATGATAGCTCATCGATATATGGGTGAAGTTTCAAAAGCAAAGACAAAGGCTGGCCAATTCCTCCAGCAGCTCCGCAAATTGTAGCTTTCATTTGTGAAATTCAAATAAAATTAGTAAAGTATATAAAAAAAAAAATGAAGTCTGATAAAGCACAACAAGAATGAGCAGAATCAATTGAATAGTAATATGGAAAATTTTCTATATGAATTAGATACAAGCTATTTATACAGTTTTTTGTTTTTATTTTTTCTTTTTTTTTTTTTGCGATGCCATGCAGGTCATGCTTGTGAGGGGGTCATGCTCGAGAGAATTTTCTGATGGCCTAAAACCAATTTTCTTGGGGGCTCGCAGTAAAAAAAATAGCGGTGATTTTTGAACAGAAAAATAATATCTCGGGACGATTGGTTACGTTCCGACCTCAATCTACTCAGCAAATCAAAACAAAAATGGAGCGGAGCCCCACTAGAGCTGCTACTCACAAGGGCCAAGATTATCCGCTCCGCGTGCTCCACATGTGCTCCGCTTCGCTCGTTCTCCAATTATCGGAGCAAGAAGTGTATACCAATCCCCAGTGCACATAACCCATTTGGTTCTCCGATAAAGGTGGGAAAACTTTGGACAGAAGATACCCAACCCAGATAAGCAACCCACGGTGGTGGTCTAGCCGGATTATCAGCAGCTCTTGGTATATACAGCTTATCCCGTATTCTTTGGCACCAATTTTTTGTGCACTTCTATTTTCATCACTCTGTAGGCAAAATGAAAAATTTTTGCTTCTCCAAATTTTGGGCCAGCCGATCAGGCCAACGACAAAATTGACAGGATTTTAGAGCTTTACGAAATTAGGAGTTTCCTGTCAGTTTTTCGGTGTTGCACTGTGTCAGATGTTACCCGGTTATACTCTACAGAAGTGTGAGTATAACCTTGACACGGCGACAAGGTCCTCTAATTGTCTCTCCCTGGGCCCTGGGCAAAGACCGCTGTAGTCTGTAGCAGCAGTGAGTGACGGATTCGTTGTTGTCTGTGCCGTGTGGCTTTGGTGCCTTTTGGAGCACGTACGAGTCGAGTGTGGGCAACAAAAAAAGCGTTTTGCACGGGCTATGATGAATGTTCAACTCGATTGCAGTAACTAAGTACTAATACTGCAAAAACTGCAAAAAACTCTTTTGGACGTGGTCTAGATGCTCGGAATTTTTGCCCATGTCCCTGTCCCGTCTTTTTATGGGTTTGATACCTTGTGCTCTGTGGTGGTGATTAACAGTGATGGTGTGAGCACGACCTCCCGTTGCGCGCGTGCAACTGCATCCAAAATCCAATCAAAGGTGTGCCTTTGGATCTGCACAGGTTCACCGCGGCAATTAAATGGATCCTCATCACATCTACTGGCAACAGCCAACAAAGGATAATCAAAGTTTATTTTTGCTAGCCCGTCAATGGCACCATCTAAGTCCGTTTGGTAATCTGGATTGCGTGCGCGCACTTGCGCCTGTGTGATTGCTTACAGTCAAGATAAACTCCAAACAAATGCCAGACTGTCACTCTAAGAAGTTGCAGCATCACAAAGAGCACCCGCCAGGTCTCTTAGGTCCTTCTTGGGGATCTCCTTGTCATGTCGTAGCAGCGGGTGTAAGAAATGAAAAAAATGGCAGTCTGAACATCTCCGATACATACCTACTCGATCGAAGAGTGGTACAAAAATATCCACACTTTTTCCACCACACATTTGGCAGCAAGATTATTAATGATTTTTCGCCATTTGGCAGCACTGTGCGTCATGAGATATTTCACACACTGAATTTCAAAAGTGCCTGATATCGTATTTAAGGAGATATGATTCCCTGTATATTAGTAATACCAAACAACATCGTCTTCTACAAAACTCAACACAATGGCATCGAGACCTGAACTGAGTTCGAGCAGCGGCTCTCTCGACAAAAAAGGAGCCCCAATATTTGAACAAACACACCGTGAAATCGACTCTGACACTAGCACCACCTCCACTGTGCCCTTGATCGATTTAAGTGTGGAGTTGACCGACAAAGATATTGCAAAAAGAGAAACACGGTTGTGGAAGCTTTACCATTTCTTGTGGGATGCGGCTGACAAGCACCCAGAAGAAAGGGTCTTCTTGGCTAAATTAGACTTCTTTTTGATCTCTTCGGCGATGCTTGGGTACTTCATTAAAACATTAAACCAAAAGAACATTGCGACCGCATATGTTAATGGTATGGACGAGTACTACAATATGGAGCATAACCAGTATAATACGTTGGTGACGCTTTGGACCGTGGGTTATGTGGTGGGACAGATCCCGGCAAATTTGATCTTGCAAAGAGTGTCTGCTCGGTACTTTCTTGGAATTCTTGAATTAATTTGGGCTATATTGACAATCTGCATGGTTGAATGCAAATCAATCGGCCCATTGTATGCCATTCGATTTCTCGTTGGACTCACAGAAGCTGCGTTGTTCCCGTGTGTTCAATATATTATTGGCAGTTGGTATAGTCCTCACGAATTGGCCAAAAGAGAATCATTGTTTGCATGCTCTGGTGTTGCTGCCTCTATGGTTAGTGGACCTTTACAAGAGGCAGTTCTTAAAGGTGTTGGAAAATCCAACCATCGCTACCAGCCTTTCCAGTGGTTATTCATAATTGATGCAATTATCTCATTCCCAATTGCCTTTTACACAATGTTTGCAAACCCTAACACTCCATCAACCACAAATGCTCTTTATTTGACTAAAAGAGAGATTTTGATTGCCCAAGAAAGAAGAAGACGAATTGGGGCTCAATTGAAAACAAGACAAAAGTACACTCTAGCCAAGATAAAAAGTTTTTTCAGCACATGGCACATATTTGTTTTCCCATTAATGTTTTTAGCCTATCAAAACTCTTGTGCAATCAATGACCAACCAACATTCACCACTTGGATGAAGATGACATTGAAATTGCCATCCTCCAAGTATAACATTTATCCAACGGCAGTTGCTGGTGCAGGAATTGGTTGCACGCTTATTGTTGCATTCATTTCTGATTTGACAAAAAACAAATTCAACTATGTGTTTGTGATGTTGTATTTCATATTACAAATGATTGGTTCTGCCTTGTTGGCCCACTGGAATCTACCTAGAGGCTTGCATTGGTTCTGCTACTTCTTGGTTGGTGTTCCAACTTCATGGGGTCAACCACAAGTTTTCTCTTGGGTCAATAGATTACTTATGCACGACGACATGAAGAGAAATTTCGTTGTTGTTGTCACAAACAATTTGGCCTACGTCACTGGTGCTTGGGTTCCAAACTTAGTATGGAATACCAAGTACAAGCCAGTTTACCATATAGGATTTACTTATAACGCTTGTTTAGCGTCTTTTGGGTTCCTCTGTGCTATAGTTGCTTACTCTTTCACCTTGAGAGATGAAAAAAGAAAGGAAATAAAAAACAAAAATGCTCTTTTCGATGAGGTATAGCCGCTGACGCAATACCATGGCATTATATCAGCCAGTACGGTCAACTTTAACGGCGTTAATTATGGTCTTAACAAATAAATTCAAGTGTGTTTAGGGACTTTCTAGCTGTAGTGCTTTTCTGAATCAAGGTTATCGGGAATTTTCAAAGAGCTGATAAAACCTCTGGTTTGCCGCACTACATCCAGCAAGTGATTATAGCTATCAGTTTGTTGGTTGCTAAGCTTACGATAAACGAATTGTGATTTATTGTATCGCACCTCAAATCACGAGTTTTTTAATAATTTGGCAATTCATGCCCTGCAATGATAACGAGTCAGCTGACTTGCAAACATAAAGCCACAGGTGAGTAGATTTAATAAGCAGTTAGTGTGTTGCCCTTTTGATTCGCCGATATGCACGGAATCTTAACTAAAAGCACGCTTAGCCCGTTGATTGTGGTTCATGGTTCGAAAAACATGGCTAGTTCTATCAATTTTTTTTTATAGACTTCTGAAAATGATTATGTGGGCACTAATCAAGGTGTGGTAGAGATCAGCTTTTTGAGTATGTCTAGGTGGTCATGGGTGTCTGGGTGTATATACAACAGGCTTATTTAAATGCAGCGTTATAAAGCCATTCAAAAGCAGATTTGGCTTTTTCAGGCTGTGAAAACCCCTATAGTACCATCACCGTACCATTCTTTCAATATATCTCAGACGAACTGGTTACAAAACTGCTCCATTTGCAGTATGATTTTCAGGTTTGTAGGAAACACGTGACCAGTGGAGTACCCTAAAGTCTCGGACTTTGGGGCATACTGCGTTGTTTTGAGAGTCTTTTCCTTCAGAATCACTGTATCAAACTCACCAAAAATGATCAATAGCGGGCAGTCTATTGTGTTTTGGTTTGGGAGTGAGTACCCAGAGACAGCTATTGTGAATTGGAGGTCTACTAAAAATGGAAGAGATCTCTGCCCTGCTAAATAGTTTGCTAAAGCTGCGCCTTGAGAAAAACCAACAATTCCATGTATTGGTGTCTCGCCTAATTGAGATGTGAGATATTCAATGGTTTCATTCAATTGATCTGGCTCTGCGAACCAGGTTCTCAACTTGAAATCTTGATCTTGATCTTGATCCTCTTCAAACTGCAACTTGATCGGTGCATTCAAATAGATGAACTCAAAATTGTTTTCAAGTTTTTGCCGAAAATGTCTTGTTTTGTCTTTAAAGATCCCGCTATTCTGCGAGTATCCATGAAGCATTAAGAGTCTCTTCTTCATTGTGCAGTCGAATATATTTTGATGTTCGCAAAGTTTTTACTTGTGGTCAAAAAATTTAGAAATTGTGAACAAACATCCTTACATTTTGAAAATAATCAGCACGCGGATGCTGACTTTCAAGTTCGAGTAAACAAAACCAGAATTGAATCCTGTAAAAATGCACTTTTGTAGTATCGATGAGCAGACATTTATCCCATTGAAGCCCTTATGTACCGGTTGGCATGGCGGAGTGGTAAACGCGCCTGTTTCAGGAATGCATCATCAAGAGAACAAGGACATTTTCAATGTTATGCACGAAAGAGCAGGTCTCTATTAGAATGGAGACATGAGTTCGAATCTCATTGCCAACAGTATTGAATCGTAGGACTTCGCAGAATGGCGATTTGATATTTTTTGGCGGCAGGTCTGAAGCTGAATGCGTGGGATATTAATTATGATAGTATTAAATAATTTGAAAGACGTCTCAAAATCTGTCAAATCTAATTTGCAGCGTTGATTTCTGCCCTCAAAAATTAAAAAAAAAAAATAAAATATTTTAAATGATCGGCGATCATTGCAAATAAATTTTAGTGACCGCGTTGAAAACTGCGTTGTTTTTAAGTACAACCAATTTCGAACATGGAAAATAAAAAGCGTACTTTGGCTAAACTAAACTGTTTTTGTCGGATTATACAGCAATGAGGCCACCAATTAACACGAAAAGAAAAAAAAAGTAAAATCTGAAAATTTAAAATGACTAAAAGTACAGTCAGAAAAAGTAAAAGAACTAAAAGCTCATGTTTAATTAAATGGACATAATAAAGAAACAAAATAAAAGGCTTGGCTGGCTATTAGTGAGAGCAATCTTAGTATTTTAGCTCAACCAATTTAGAAAAAAAGCAACATAATAGAGCGCGTGAATTATAGGTAAGGAATATTTGTCTGTATTGCCGTACAATCCCATTTTGGTGATCCATGAGCTGTATTGACTTAAAAATAACAAGGTACCACCGAGCAGACTTTTGAACTAGATAAATAATAATTAGAATTGAATTAAACACAATTGTAGCGAAGTCGTCAACTTCCTGGCAAAAACCTACAATAAAAATAATCTGCAAGTTACACCAAAAAGATCGACGATTACAAGGAAGTAAATATATCAAAATGAGGTTGCCACATCGTTAAAATTGAACCTTAAGACAACCAAATCGGGTAGCACTATGAATCGTTGTAGCAATTAGCTAGCTCCAGCTATATATCGTCAACGAAATAGGATCTGCGATACAGTAGTAATTTGACTCTAAAAAGAAAAGATATTGGAAAAAGAAAGGAGCAATACTGTTTTACGAGTAATAACCAAACCCAAAAGCCTTTATAAACATCAAAAAAAAATATACAACCACTAATCCCAAATACCAATCACCCTAACAAATTTTGGTTTGCTTGGTAAAATTCGTCTGAAAAATCTAGTAGCTCAAATCTGTCCAACTCTGTAAAGCATGTACTGAACTCAAGGGATTCTGAAAAGTCTAATTTTGGCGAGTCTAACAAGTTGTAGGAGAACTGAATTGGTGACCCGATAACGTTGTTGCTCACGTTGCTAATTTCACTGTTGTTACATCCAACAGCTCCACTTGTGGCGTTGTCAATGTTACGCGTCAGCTCTTTTAATGGGGTGACAAATTTGTTGAAGTTTTTGCTCTTACTGAGCATGTTTTTAAAAGCGTCTTTTGCATCATCAAATTGAACTTCCTCGTTGAATTTTGAGTCGCTTGAGTTTGGTGGTGTTGTCAACGAGAATTGACCACCGTAGTCTTTAATGACTCTCACTGGTGTTTGTAAGTTTTCCTTGTTGCTTTCAAAGTCATAAAAATTTAGCTGCGGCTGTTGATCGTTGTGCTGTTGTCTAAGTTGAGACTCCAAACTGATTCCAACGCTTGGCTCGTTTCTCACTTTCTTTGGTGACAAATCAACAAACAAGAACTGGTTTTTGTTGTCGCTTTGTCTGATCTTTTTCTTTCTTTGTTTCAAGACCTTCCAGTTTGGCTTGCTTGAAAAGACTCGTTTTTCGTAATTTTCAATGTTGTTGATTTTGTAGTCACTGCTGTTTATACTAGTGTGCTCGTTCTTGACTCTCCACTGAGCTCTGCTTTTGACAGTTCTTTTTACTGACATGGTAACGGTACAAAATATTTTGTTGATTAGTGGGGGATAATGAGAAAAAAAAGGTAAGCTGTTTTTTGCAATTAGAAGACTTTTTGGCGTTTCAATCTTTTTTTTTGAAAGACCTTGATGTTTTTATATCTCAACTTCAAAGTTAATAAGTGTGCTCAAATATTCCATGTAGCAAAGGCAAGTAAAGCCAAAATTAAGATTTTGCATGTCCAATGTTACTGCATGCCGCTGCATAAATACTTAATAAAGTTTGATATAATTCTAAAAGATTTACATAGTTGACACTTTAAACAAAAACACTTTTTTTTTAGCGATAAGGTACATACGAATAGCATGAGTGCCAATATTGATTTTCATGGAAAACAAAGCAAAAAGTAAAGGGTGTCCAGAACTAAAAAAAATTATTGTGGGATAAAAACTCAAAGGAACACAATGCAAGTATTGTGTTGTTAGTCCAGATCTGTCAATGATCCTGGGTGAATTGACTATTGTAATGATAGCATGATATGGTTATTTGTGGGTGAAGTAAGGTGGAACAAGTATGACGAATGAAGTGATTTTCGCCTGGGGATAATAGGAGCATGATTTTATTTTAGTTTTGGCAAGTGAGGCAAATACGAACTAACTATGATCCAAGACTTTGAAATATGCTTTTTCCATATCGTTTGGCGTTGACATTGATTTAGTTAGTTTGCCGGCCTTTTAAATTCCAGTGACGAGTGTCCACAATTAGCTTTGGTTCTATACGTACACATGGAAAAACAGTGCACTCCTGTCCTTCAGTATGATGAAATTACTAGCATGAATCTAGATTAGAATGCGTTTAGCTCAGTTGTGTCGAGTTAGTCTTTCATTTTACTTTTTGTTTTTTATTTTTTTTGAAGGTTTTTTACTTTTTTTTTTTTGTTTTTATCAATAAGATGTGTTAAAGTGGACTAATCCTAGATGCAAAAAGCACATTGTGGTAAATAACTGTGATGCTGATTGAATGTTTAATGCCCGAAAAACTTTGAAAAAGATAAAAAGATCTTCACCTTTGAAGCTTGCACTTTAAGAAACAGAAAAGTCGTACAATTGGTACGTAATCGACAATTATTCCATACGACATAATTTAATCTTTCGCCGTAAATTAGTTTGAAATGGAGCACTTTGTTCCCAGAAAGACAGAACAGGAGCAAACTCAGACAAAATCACGGGGTTTTTCAGAAAATTGGTCGTCAGCCTGAAATTTCACTGAAATTGTTCAATTAAAGTTTGAACAATAACAGGTCATAAATAGCAGAAGTAGAGAACAAATGGCTTATTAATATTCTTTTTGTCAGATTTACTTGTTCAGAAAGGATTGATTACATTGCCATAATCGCATTTAATTTGCCAACAGTGCTAAACTTAGCCATCTTGTCAAGATTGGCGACCGTTTGGTATAGATTGTCACACACGCTGATAACACAGAGCATTAAACCCATTTTTCAGCCGTTTCGCGTGCTCTGTGTACTTGCGCTTTTAGTCAAGGTGCTGGTTGTAATTTCGGTACGTTTGTAGTACCGATAAATTAAACTACAAACAAAAGATAATGAAAAATACAAATTATAAATTAGAGTAAATATATTTTAGTTTCAAGCCAATCGAGCCAGCTAGACCATACTTGAAACCATGCAAAAATAACTGGTAACGCGAACTGTATTTTGTGGCATCTTTCCGCACAGATGTGCCATCACCACAGCCTGTTCCAGTTCGAATTCCAATTTGAATACCAATCGATCAATCTTAATCCAGGATCGAGCAGCTATTCATGGCAAAATGATGCTGGTTGGAATGGCAACGTCAGTCTTTGGTGTGGTGTGGAACTGGAGCGTTCGTGGCACTCTTGGGTGTCTGATTCTGTAATCGAATGTTCTGATAGAACCGTCCTCGAGAGTGTGTGTCACTTTGGATTCCCCTATTTCGTAGGCCAAAGATGAAGCTATAATAAATGGTATAATGAATCTCATTAATCGCGTGAATGCAGATTATTGATAGTTCTGACTTTAGGCTTTGGGTTCAATTAGTGGCTTTTTCTTTTTCTTGTTGTGTTGAACTTTCAGCATTTTGGCCAAGACTACTACTTATATACAGGGGAGGCCCAGCACCCACAGCGGCATTGTTCACACATTGCCGTGTGGATATGGCACGCTGGAATGTGCCAAAAAAAAGCAACGCGAAGCAGAATTTTCAAATGGTAAAAAAAGAAAAAATGTCTCGGATTTTCTGAACAATTGTGCGAGCCTGTTTTACGAATCTGTGTCGTGTGGTTTTTTTTTTTTTGTAACACAGCGTCAATCGACTTTCTACCCCCAACCGTCTGGTCTACGGCCAGAACACCAGTGTCGAGACACGACACCAGATCGCCATTCGGCGGTGAACTCGATTCAGAGCTCTTCATTCTGTTTGTTGGTTTTTTATTTTTACTCCCCCCGTAGTAACTCTAAATTTCATTTCCCACTTATTACTTTTCCGTTCTCCAAATTTTTAGTTACAGGAAATCTTGTGTCAAGTTCTTCTCCACCATACTCTACCAGAAAAGCTTGTACGATTTGGCCTCTGCTGTACACTCTGGCTGGTGCTCTTTTACGGTAACCATAACTACCACCCCCCAAAAGAAAACAGCGAGCTATAGCAGCTAACCTAAATTTTGAACTAGACAATTGTCGCACTTGTTATTGTTTTCTGCACCACTATCCACTGCCGGGTGCTGCCTTCCAATTAAGCTTTGCAAATGGCCTTATTTCAACGGAGATAAGACTCGAAGCCTAATAGATTCGTCCGTGGGTGTGCACAGTACCCGTGCTGCTTTCACAAAAGGGGCTGCAAAGTCACACTGGACAGGTGCGGCTCACTGAGCTCCATTTAAGCAGAACTAAGGATTCAATAGGCTAAAAGTTAAATGTGCCTAAACATTATGAGTGAGTCGGCAATTTGTGATGCCGCGGAAGAGTTCAGCAGCGAGCGTACCAGCCAGCCTAAAGCTCTGCAGATTGTGAGTAAATTATTCCTTAGTGGTAGCACAGAGAAACACCATAAAATCCCACTGTAAATCGTTTCAGACTTAATGCTGTGCTGTGAATACCTAGCCACATAAACAGACCACTCCACTCAGTCAAACCACTTTGCAAATATTAAAAGAAATTCACGCACTTACCATTGCATTTATCATACCATATATTTAATATTACTTTATTGATTACATTACAAGAAAAAGAAAAAATAGAATGCAACTCAGCTCGTTTCTCTCACAAGAGATGCTGCCACGTTCACACCTGGAATGTCCAACGATGCTCTACCTGTACCACTCATTGTTGGTCTGAGCTCATTGGTTTCGATCATCTGTGCACGTGTAATGTCTAAAGAGCCGCCTCTGTTGCTGATTTGCGAGATTCTTTTGTTGTCAATTGGCACCTCTTCAGTAGCCACGTCATCCGTGTTCTGTGACCGTTGCTCAAGATCCATGCTTCCGTATCTCGAGATTTTCACCTTGTTAGGATCTGTTGGATCGTAGCCTACCGGATAATGGGCAAAATCGCCCCTGTTAACACACTCTCTGATAATATCTGTATCTGTTGGGTTTCTGATTTTTCCCAATGAGTCGAGAGCGAATCTTGGTAATAAGCACACAACATACCCAACAAAGACGCAACACCAGAACGTGAGTGACCCATAAACTTGTGGAGCAGCCTTGTAAAACTCTCCAGCATAAGTAGAAATGGTCCAGACTCCAGTCCACCCAAAAAGCACCAAGTTCGACAATGCAAAAATAAGCAAAGTGAGCCAGTCCCAGCGGTATTGGCGCATCAAAACGTACGTGTTACACAGAAGCACGGAGATAGTGGCAACAAAACAACCCATCCAGTATCTGTGATTTAACGTCAAGCCGTCAGAGTTCACAAATACACCTGTGTAGTAGCACAAGTAAGGGAAGAAAAACGCGATCAACGACTGGTACAATGCATCCCCCATGTAAAACCAGAATTTTGTCGTAGACCAGTCTTTACCCAAAACACCCGATACATATAACTGTGGTACTAAAAGGGAAACCACGGCATCAACGTCTTGATCAAAAATACCCAAAAGAATCACTGGTAACGAAGTAAATGCCAAATTGAAAAACATAAGGTAAGTGTACTCGAACAAGTAACTACCATCGAAATCACTGAAAATACCGTACCAGAAAAGTGCCAAAGTGAAAATGGCATTCTTATAAAAGAAAGATGGAATCATCTCGGCAAGTCTTTTGTAAGACCAACGGCCATGAACGAGAAGCAAACGCGTCAAAAAACGGAATTGACCAATACCATAGTCCGACGACATCACTGCTTGACGACCTTCTTCACCAGCAATACCCACACCCACATCAGCTGCTTGAATCATGGCAACATCGTTAGAACCATCTCCAATAGCCAATGTCATCACCTGAAGATTCTCCTTCACTAAAGTCACAACCGCGGCTTTCTGGGCCGGTGAAACACGGCAACAGAGCACGGCTTTGCAACGCTTGCAAAGAAGCAAAAATCTTTCTTTGTTCTGTGGCTTAAGAGCAATTTTGAGAGCGTCACCGTCAATGACAAGTCCAAAGTTGCCCACAGGTGGCGCATGATCCCGCTGTGCCAGTGTGATGAGCCCATTGAGGTTTGCGTCGCTGTATTTCTCTCCAGGAGTCAGATCATCGTCTAGTCCCAATTTCTCGTCCAAATCACCCAAATACTTGTAAATCAAGGCCAGGACGATTGCATCAGGTCCGGTGCAGCCTGCCAACTTTTCTGCATCCTCACCCTCGCTTTTCACCACCATGAGGTCCATGTCACCATTCAACAAGTTACACAGAAAACCAATGTTGATTGCTGTTTCGACTTTGTCACCCGTGAGAACCCATAACTTGATTCCTGCTTTTGCCAAAATTGCAATACTCGAACTAACACCTTCTTGCAATCTATCTTCAATGGCTGTTCCACCCAAAAGTGTCAAGCCACGCTCAATTTCATCGGCTGCCATTTCCATTTTCTCTTCACGATTCTCCAAAGCTTTGCTGGCTTCCTCGTGTTTTGCATTCCAGGCTTCATACTCTTCCCACAGAAGCTCTCTTTGTGCAATACACAAAGTTCTAAGACCTTCAGTGGCGTACTCTTCCAAATGAAGTGCCGTTTTTTCGAGCATTGACTGGTTGCTAGCAGACTTCAATCTTCCATAGATAATACTATCAGCACCTTTACAGATCAACAATGCCCTTTGATTGCCATTTTCACCAGGAATCTTGATGATCACACTCATTCTTTTACGTGTACTGTTGAATTCAAGCATGTTCAAGATTTGAAACTCTTTTTCAACACCTTGGACCTCAACTAATATACCTTTTTTGGTTCTTCCTGTCACAGCAAACCCAACGTCTCTAGCAGTACCAACAAGAGCACTTTCATCTGGTGATTGTGCTTTGTACAACAACTTTCCTGGGTTTTTCTTGTCATCCTCAATGAGAACAGAGTGACACACTGCCAAGCAGAGCATAAAATGCTCGTTTGCTCGCTGTTGCAATTTTCCTCTGTGGCCTTTCAAGTCGCGCACAAAATCACTCAGGACGAACGTAACATCCTCTTCGCGAAACTGCTGGTTTTCACCGAAGCTCTGCAATTCATGAATCATTTGCAGTCTATCAGAGCTGATTTTCATGTCCTCCAGCTCTTTTTCCTTTTCAATATCAACGCCTTGTCTCTTTCTGAGTCCCTGCAATGCCTCTGTGTAAGCTAAACCATAAGAGACACCATTTATAGTACATTTCTTGAACTCCATGATGTTTTGGGTTAACGTACCTGTTTTATCACTGAATACGTATTCTATTTGGCCCAAATCATCGGATATACTCCAAGACTTAGGAACACATGGAAAATCAAGTCTAGGATCATACATCTGGACATCCGAATAAATGAAAAATGCCTGTGCAGTTTTGATGATTTCAATGGAGATGTAAAGCGAAATTGGGACAAGTGACTGGTACAAAATCAACGCAACAAAAAATGTCACTATACCGTTCAATGCTGGCAGTCCTGCAATTGTACCAAACTCATATTCATCACGCGACGTTCCGTCTCGAGCATAATAAATACCGTTCACAAGACCAGCCGCGAAACAAAGAATGAATAATAAAATGAAATTCATGATGACTGAGTAGTTTAACTCCCTTGAGATTTTGGAAACCTTACTAGGCGTTATACCCGAGTTCAACATAATTTTTGTGTCATCTCCAGTGAAAACAACGACTCCAATAGCCCATTTAGTGTTTCTCAAGAAACATCCTCTAAGTAACATGTTGTTGATTGTGATTGGCTCACTCATTGTTTGCGAACTGCCACTCTCATTCCATTTACAAACACCCTGGTACAGATACAAATTTGCGTGTGGACCTTCACTTTCGATCCAGAATTTGCATCTTTCACAGTCCAGTGAGTGTCTAAGTCCACTTGAACATTTCAAAGCTTGTCTGACTTTCAAATTAGTTTCACCATCTAAATTTTTAGTCTCAACGTAACAGCCACCGTCGCTGTCGGACGTAGCCAATATCACAACATCCGCTGGAATTTCATCATTATTATGGATTCTCACAATGTCACCTACCTGCACTTCTTTCCAGTACTTTTTTGCAAAACTGGAATTTTTGGACACTGGCAAGGATGAGTCAATGAACAGTGGACCTTTGAATGGATTGTTTACGTTGTTGTCGTGATTCATGGCGAAGTTGTTGCTGCTTGTCAATGTTGTCTCGCTAGTGCGCACAGATCTCAAATCTGTCATTGGAATTTCTTTTGTGTAGCGCGTCTCAAAACTCTCAAATGATTTTCTGTCGACGTTCATGTCGTTATCTGTGAATTCAGATTGCTTCTTCTGGTTCTGTTTCTGCACAAAATTTTTTGTGGAACCAATAACATTAAACATTATACGCGAGCACAATTTTTTGAATCTTCTCCAAGCACTGATACTTTCCAGTGACACATTTTTGTTAGGCACACCAGTGAGAATATGTGTTATTGTATTGTTCAACTCCATGTCCAGTCCTGTTCTTCTGCTGTCTTCTATTGCATCCTTGATGGCTGTGATCACAACAATCACAATAAGTGGCACTGCACTCAACCCTGGATTTGACACACCAAAAATTGAAAAAAACCCAAGAATGATCAATACCAAAAAGTATATGTTTGCCACGTTACGAAACTGTATGTACAAATTTTTCGGAATAAACGTCAAGGGAGTATACTTTGTCGTTCTGATTTTGTTTCTTGGATACTCCTTTATCGGGAGCCCATCTTCGTCTTTGAACTCTTGTGGAAGATCCATGTTGAAGAAAATTGATCTTTGTTCATAAGCGCGATTCTTGGAGGCATCTTCAGAATCATCACTATCTTCAGGGTGGGGTTCTTCGCTCACCACAGAAGCTTTGCGGTCACCATTCACGGCACCAACAGTAGGACCACTGTTCTTTCTTAACGTACTTTTACGACGAACGCCTCCAAAAGACTCGCCGGACTTCCATTTTAAAGTGGTTGCACGCGCAGGTTTTTTTGGACGTCCAGATTTGTGTCTTTGCGTTCCCCACCGATTTCTCTTCACCAAGGTCCCTTGACGTTCTATAACGGTGTCTTCTATATCTTCGTCTTCAAACGTTAGTTTATTGGTACCAGAAGCAGTACCCGCCGCGTGCAAACTATAATCCACGTCCGGTATTTGATCAAAGCTATTCACAGATTCGTCCTCACGTAAATTCTGGAGACCGAAATTACTTGCAGCTCTTCTGGAACTTGCGGTTCTTTTGGCAGTCTCGGGAGTGGCAAATCTGGATACCAGGGGAGGCATTTTTTGGTCTTCGCTGATGCTGTCGTCGGTGCCCTCAAATTCAAATGGATTATTATAATCCGGCGACGTTACCACGGCATCAGAAACCGCGTTGTCAAAAATATTGTAATGGTTATTGTTTCTGCTCATTTGGACTGACCGTGCAAATGTGTTGTGTAAATACTCTGCTTGAAATCAACTTGGAACCAGTTCAATATTAGCCTAAACAAAATATTGGTGTATAATGAAAAAAATAACACTGAAAAAAGAAGAACAAAAAATGATCAAAGAAATGTAAAACCAAATAATCTAAAAGCAAAAAAAGAAAAGTGAAAGAATAAGCACAGAGTGCTGGAAACAGTTGTTGATACCTCTTTTTATTTGTTCTGAACTTCTTTCTTGTATATTCAGGCAAAAGAAAGTCGTAATTAAAAGACAAGTAGCGAATCAGTGCAGTACCTGAGATCAGTAGGTTAAGAAAAATCAAAAAAATTTTGCAATGTGTACTTAGTACCCTAAGGGTTCAAGGATGGTAACGGGTGTTAAGATTTTTAATGACAAATCCCGATTTGCCTCAAACAAAATTTAGATTACGGGTGCGCTAAAGGCACCGCGTTAGCCGGGAGCCGAGTAATCAAGGGAGTTGAGTTACGTGACTTTGAGTGTACAGTGCAAATTTTTTAACTTCCAGAGGACGGTCCTGGGCCAGTCTGCAGCGTCGCAGACCTCGGGTTCTCTGGCTCGGCCTAAGACCCATCTCACTGTTGATTCCAGCACGTTTTCCGGGCCCACTGGGTGCTTTCAAATGTGATATTGTAGCGATTCGGAACTTCAAATTATTTGACCGTGCGGACATGAAAGTTGTGTCTAAAAAAAATTTGCTTTACTTTTTATTACTATTTTAAGAAGCCACAAAGCTTATTGTTTGTGAAAAAATAGAAAGGCATGAATATCGGTTTCCTGGCCGTGAGTTGCACATTTTCGGAAAACTGAACATTTGGGTGCAAAACCTAAAGAAATATGAAATTGTGACCACAACTTTGCATTTGCGAGGAGGGAACAGACGGCTGGAACTGAGACCATATGGCAACATGAACTCGTATCCCTGTGTATAACATATTTTTCAAAAAAGGAAGCGCTTTTTTGGCAAATCGCGATTGTCGTCGCCACACATTCTGATCAAAAACTGAAGTGCAAACTCTACACGTCTTGGTTTTATCTCTACCAGTGAGGGTCCTGATCCGAACAAAAGAAAGTGCCTAAGAAGAAGAAAAACGAAAAAAAAAAAAAAAAAAAAAATAAAGAGGAAAACGTAAAACGAGAATTTCTGGAAAAAAATAATGCCATACATATTGTTCAGGATACCTAGCTAACTACCTGCTGCTCAGAATCAACACCAACTTTTTCTTGTTTCCCTTTCTTTTGCCCTTGCCCTTGCCCTTGCTGTCACCGCCGCCGCCGCCGCCGCTTTTCTCCCCTTGCTGCTCCTCCTCCTGTCTTCTCGTGAACTCGTGCAACGCCTCCATATCTATTGGAATGTCTTCCAACTCCTCTTCATTTTCAAATCGCGGCTCGGTCCGTATCACTTTGGTGCCCCAAACCAGCGTAGTGTACTTGGCAGAGTCACGTGTGCCTTGACCATTTGCTTCGTCCTCTGATCTGCCAAGATCCTCTGGGACGCTGAGTGGCACGTCGGTAGCAACGGGGTTTCTGTATGTGTTGCTTATGAAACCTTCGTTTTCTTTGCGGTAAAATTCCCTTGTTTTTCTTTCCAAGTCCTCTTGGGCGATCTTCTTGTTTTTGTTTTCTATTTGTGACTTTTTCTTGTTGTTTCTCGTTCTCGTTTGAATCTCATTTTTAAATTTTTGGTAAATAGCGCTGGGCAACTCTAGATTTTGACCCTTTTGCCAGCTCAAGTCGATGAACGCGAGCTCAGTCCCAAAGGGTAAATGGCACAAAAATTTGTACTTTTTTATATTGTCTTCGTTCAATATCTCCCCAAATGTGATGTTTTCGACTTTATTTATCATTGTTGTCGGAAAACAGTCGTAGCTTTTGAAGTAGGACTTCAAGATTTTGATGTCCAAGTTGGACAACAAGTAGATCATCAGCGAGTCCAAATTCGTCTGATAATAGTAAAAGTACTGTTGTGAGGGATTTGACAGGTATAACTCTTCGATCTTTCCTTCCCTGTAGTGTTGTGGACCACTCGCTAATGCGACGTTCTGCAAAATGCGCAATTTCTCCACCTCAAACTCAATTTTCGCAATTGCATCGTTCACAAACTCTTCTGTGCTCGAATCGTACATCACTTTGTCATGCTGCGAAGTCTCTTTGATCCGGGCTATTTCGTCCTGATAAAGTTGCACAAGAAACTCAACATCGCCCTTCATTATTCTGCAATTCTGCATGATCTCCCGCCCAGTGCTCATATCATGTACCACAGCAACGCCGGTACTGTCCAACGTCAAATCTGAATGTTTTGGAAAAGCATAGGCACTGCCCTGAGGTTTGGCCATAAGAGTGAAAACCAGATCTCTATCCGGTTTTGGCGTATCAAACTCTTTGCCGTGCACAAAGCTTCTGTCAAATATCACTGGGTACACCGTATTGCCACTAATTTTAGTGCTGCAAAGTGGGCACTCTTTGCCTCCATTGACAAAGAATTGGAGCAAGCACGTGTAGCAAAAGCAGTGGCCACACTTGACCATCCGCGGAGCTACTGACATTTCATCGTCCAAACATATTGGGCAGGCGTTTGTGTCTTTCACTATCACCCGACAAATATCTTCAAACTCCAAGCACAAATTGGGATCAAAAAGTTGCGCGGCACAATTAGCATTGGGACGCACAATAAACCTGTAGTTGGCATTAATGAACGCACGTCCTTGCAAGTTTAGCGTTTTGAGTGGTCTTGAGTTGTGTCTGTAGGTCTTTCGGTGAGATCTCTTGTATTCGCTAAAGCTTGCAATTTCAGACTCTCTCTGAAACGAGATATCCAACAAGTGCGTAAGCAGCACACGGCCCTTCTTTCCAGTTTCCACAAAAAGCTGTTCTTCCAAATCTTGATTGTAATTGCGAGGCATATGATCCTGTTGAAGAATAGTAGATAGAAGAGCACTCCAATTGATGCGATGAGAATTCAGTAATTGCGGTGTCTGGATTGGTGTATTGGTGTTTGTGTGGTTAACCCCGAAGACTACGAGATGTTCGTGGCAGGGTAATGCAATTGGCGTGCGTACACTGTGGTACTAAATAGTACGGGGCCCAGATAACAGAGGAAAGGAGCCTACAAGTGAAAAAGTACATTTGATTAATTCAACAATTTGTTGATCTTGGCTTCCAACAGCTCCAACTTGGCATCTTTGGCCTCGTTGATTTTCTTCAAGGATTCGATCTCGAGGTGCAAGCTTTCGACAAGGGTTGCCAACTTCTCTACTGTACCTTTCAAAGTAGTTGCACCCTTGGTGGATGCAGGTGCAGTAGCAGGAACAGCAGCAGGAACAGCAGAGGGAGCAGGAGCGGGAGCAGTAGCAGATTTAGTTGGTGTTTCAACCACGGCAGCTTTTGGTTCCGCCTTTGGCTCAGCCTTTGGCTCGGCTTTTGGTTCCACTTTTTTCTCCAAAACTGGTTTTGGAATTGCAGCCGGCAAAGATGGTGATTTAACGGTTTTTTCAACCGCTTTCTCGTCAAACTGCGACTTGAAGTCGTCGTCGTTGTCATTGTCGGACTCGCTGTCAACATCGTTTTCATTGTCCAACGTTTCAGCTTTTTTGAGTAAGCTTGAGACCTCTTTCTTGGCGAGTAAATCATCAATGTTAGACTTTGGTTTCATCACTGGTGACTGAACTGGACTGGCTGCTTTTGGAGAGGAAACTGCCTTTTCTACCTTAGGCTCAGGTTTTGGCTCGGCCTTTGGCTCTGGTTTTGTCTCAACTTTTGCAGCCTTTGGTTCTGACTTCGGTGCTGGTTTTCCTTCAGACAGAGTCAAAACCAACTCAACATCGCTATCATACAAACTCTCAACGTTAAACAAAATTGGGCCTGTCACTTTTTTGCCAGCTTCCCATTCTTCTGCTGTCATGGCAGCTTTTTTCCATGGCGCGTCTGGATACAAGTCAAATTGGAACATTTCAGAACGTCTTGGAACAATGAACTTGATTGGCTCAATGTAAGTGTCGTTCACTGTTTTATATGCTCTGACAACCTCATTCTCCTTCACATTGCAACAGTACTTAGGTGCCAAGGCAAACCCACGTTGTGCGTTAACAGACTGGAACTCGGAGATTTCATACATTTCGTCATTGTCGAACTCATAGTAACGGATATTACCATCACCTTTACCGGCAATGAAAAACAAGTTAGTGCTGAGATCAAAAAATGGCATCAAAATACCTGCCAGTGAGTCAATGTTATAAAACCCGCCAATTGGGCCTTTTGACAAGTCTTCAGAGTCCCATACAGCCATTTGACGATCACTGACACGCGAAAATCCCGTGGTTGCTATTCTGTTGTGTTGTCCGAGCCAAACACATCTTGGGTTTTTGGCTCCGGAATGACCAAGTCCTTCTTGTAAAATCTCTCCAGTGTGCAAATCCCAAATACGGATTTTCTTGTCTCTGGAGGTTGTGACCAATTTCGAGCCGTCATAGGAAAACGAAAATGATGTGACCAAATCTTTGTGTTGCAAAGTCAAAATACATTTCCCAGTGAGAATGTTCCACACTTTAACACTATAATCGTTAGAAGAGCTAACAAGAATATTTTCTGCCACTGGGTGGAACTTGATGTGGCCGACTTTACGCAAGTGACCGCTGAGCTTTTTCAAAGGCTTGATCTCTTTGATTTCACCTTCAAGATCGGTGTAGTCGAAGAAAGAGTAGTCTTTTGGAATTTCCCAAATTGCAATCTTTCCGTCATCTGAACAGGAGGCCACCATGTCTTCGTTGAAAGGATTGAAGTCAGTATCTAAAACCGGCGCAGTATGGCCGCGAAAAAGTGGCACGATATCTGGTGCTTTTCCAACTTCATTTACTGGAATAACCGCGAAAGCACCACCTCCACTTGATTCCCAGTTGACCAGAAGGTATTTAGAATTGGCCTTCACAATATTAGAATCCCACGCATTTCTTGAGATGTTGATATTATCGTAGCATAAGTCTTTTTTGGAGGACTGGCCAAAGACGTGTCTGTACTTTGATTGTCTGACAAACATTTTTGCTGTAATGAGTTGTAGCCGGAACTTTAGAATTCAAAAACTCGAAGATGATGAAACTTGTTAAATATCCGCACCCCTGATAACGGGGGTGTACATATGGCACCTCAGCGGACTATCTGTTGATAGAAGTGTCAAATACTTTTCTGTGAACGCAAGCAGGTCTTAGAACAGGTTGCAATTATGTTGACTGTTTGGTTTACACGGGATGCTTACTTTGATAAGAAAACTTTCAAGAGTTCAATTGTGGATGCAATCAGGCAATTAGCGTTTTTTTTTTATTCTTGAGATCGAAAATGGGCTTCAAGGGCCGGAGAAATTATTTTATTTTTTTGTTAAATGTTCCTTTTATTGGAGGACATGTGTAAAATGTTGAAAATGATTGTATGATGGATGGTGTATTGATCACAATGACACACGGCTCGCTTTCTTTTTGAAATGCTAACTTCGAAACGTCTCACCAAAGAGATTTGGTACTTATATTCTTCAGAGGAAAAATGAGGCCATGGAAGGCTTTAATGGAGTAAGATCGTAACATTCACCATTATGAGTATAGTACTACATATTTGCGGCTATTCTATGTGAGCTGTCAACAATAGCGCATACTGAACATGGCTGAAGAAACCCAAAGTGAACTCTCAACTTGAATACACAATTGTACAGTTGAAAAAACAATCTGATCTATACACGTAGCTTGTCGTAAGAGAAAGTCAGCAGTTTCAAATACGTCTAAAACGAGATTTTGAATCTAAGGTGAAATCACTACGCCGAGATGATATAGACAGAGGTGCTATAATTGGTACAAAAGTACCTCCCAAGGACAGGCCAATGTGACTGAGATTCAAATACAATAACCTCTTTCATATCCTTTTCATTCCACCGCAGGTGTAGATCCTTTTGCTCAAAACAACTTATAATGTTGAAAAAAAGTTGTCGAATTGCCATTGGTTTGCTCTTGGTCTCTACTCGATATACCAACACACGTTCCCTAGGCTTTACCAATAGGCTGCCAGCTACTATCGAACCAGGCTATGGACTCTGTGTAGTTGGTGATTCTATCACGTGTAAAACAAAAGGCTACAACCACCCACGTATCAACCAATTTGGTCAAAGATCCGTGTATATTTGCACAGCAAAGAGAGAAAAGCCTATCGGAGCAAGACTTGGCGAAATCTGCCCAAAGATGGTACAAAATCCAGATCCCGGAGCGTTCTAGTAATGCAGCACGATTCGGAATTCAGAAAATGGTTCACACACACAATTTTGGAAAATACGTACAGCTCTGGTCCGTGTGTAATTGCAGCTAGAATACAGACGCTAAAAATTGGCCTTCCACACGTTATGAATACCGAAATAAAGAGTCAATTCCTTTTGGAAAATGAAATTAATTTGTGAAGAATGAGCTCCGCGGAATCGGCACCAATTAGGCGTGCCCAAACGTGTACCTTCATCTGAGCTACCTATCAAACCAGAATCGGAGCGTAAATTCTCGGATCCAATACTGCTTTTGACTCGGCTCAAAATTCTGATGGCAGTTTAAAACCCAAAATTGATTGCTACGTAAACCAAAGACTTGCGGCAATTTTAAGATTTGGCAAACCGATGTGGGCTTGTCGTATATTTATCCAAATTCGGGCAGGGGCTAAACATTCTGTGGACGTCCAGGTCTGCACTGATTTGCACTGCGACGAGCACAAGCACAAAGTGCAAGAATGAGTCGCCTCACGCTAAAGGAACAAATTATAACGAGCAAACAGGGGTGACCCATGCTACTTAGTTACTCTAAAATGTAGCCGCTTTGGCTCCTTAGTTCAATTCAGTGTACAATCGGTTCAAATATCAGTACTATTAAACGCACTAAAGTGAAAGTAGTGGTTGTAATCTCAAATTTTGATATACAGGACAGTAGAAGTAAAGCAATCCCTTGGAGCTTAATCGGGAAAAACCTCAAAGTAAAAAACAAAAAAAATGGAGATCAATCACCCAAGGAAAGATGATAAAAATAAAAATACAGATACAAAATTACAAAGATCGCATTGTACTACAGTCATTGAACATTATTAATCTAATATCTTTATTTTGCAACGTTATATCTTGAATACAACAACAATGAGATAAAGAGCCGCCACTAATATATGAATAGAAACTGAAGGAACAGGCTCCACGGAGCCCGCTTGGAACAAAAATCTGTAAAACACACGAGGTGGTTTTTATTTTAAAAAAGCAACAAAGCACATGAGAAACAAAAAATTAAAGCACTTACAACCTTTGGCTAACGAGGCATAAAGGCGAGCGATAACTGTACAACAATATCGACAAGCTTTGCCTCGTTCACGTCGAGAACTTGTTGTCCCTTGAGTTTTTTCTTGACGTGGACTCAAGGTACTCATCGCTTTTACCAAATTGCTTTGACTGCAAATTGTCCAATTGTTGCTGGAATTTCTTGTACGTTTCCGTGTGTTCAAAAGACTCTTTTGAAGAAGACATCTTGGCTGGGTCTTTCTTATTTTCCATTTATCATTAAACGTTCAAACGATTGAGTCCCACAATACAAACGAACTTTTCCAGTATTTATAATAGCTTGCTTGATTTTTTTCTGGTTTCTTGGGCAATTTCCATTTAAATATGCGTTGCACGCTGTATAGAGTTTTCTTTTGTTTTTTTCTTGTGTTCTGCGAAAGGCTAATTTAGCTTATTCTGATTCTTTTTCACTAAAAAAGAAAAGCTAATTGTTCTTTATTGAAACAATAAAAATGTCCAAAAAGAACTAGTAGAAATCTAATAGCGAATTTTTTAAATGTTTATTTTTTTACTGCAACTTGCGGAAATCGATCTTCATTTAGTAATAAACGTTAGAAAAATGGAAGAAAGGTGCAAGCAAAATAGAAAAAAGGGCGAAAGTTCAAATTAACAAAATGTCGAAAAAAAAAATAAAAAAGGAAAAAAAAGAAAAGAGAAATATGAGCGAGCGTTAAGCGGTGCGAGACAAAAAAGTGCTAATTTTTCGTAATCTAAAATCAAGGCAGCACAAAGTTAGTTTTATCGGAGCTACCAATTTTTTTTTTTACAAACCGCCAGTTTGCTTATGCTTTGTCACGTTCACTAATACTAATCGTTCAGTGTGCTAGATCCAGTACCTTCACAATGAACAGTCGAGGAAAACTCCTAATGTGTCCATTTCAAAAACATGTGCTTTACTGTGCTCTGCATTACACTAGTTCTCTGTACTTTTTTCCCCTTTTCGTTTTCAAATGCGTGGTAATCGCTGATGCTAAGTCTAAAGTAAACCGAACCTCATTTCAACATATTTCTCTTTTCGGGCATAAGAACGGCTTGGTATTGTGTTCATCCATTGACTGAGTGCGCAAAAGAAAAGTGCTAACAATGAACAGTACAACTTAACGGCTTGGTCGATAACATATTTGTTCAGGTTTACTGCTTACTACTTACTACTTACTACTTACAACCCGGTTCGAGTATTACGAGTGCATCCACCTACCGGTTTGTCCAAGTAGAGTTGGACTTACCCGATTGGAGGGAGACATGGGACAAGTTTGCCATATAGTTTTCAGTGGCTGGCTGGCTGGCTAGGTTGCATAGTGCCTTTTTGAAACCTCTGGGTATAATTATTGTAGTATAATTATTATCTGTCTGTAAGTTCAAAAAGAAAGAAAAAATTTTTTTTTCGCTCATTTTCACGTGACCCAATGTTCACACTTTTCCCTCAATATCCAGGTTTAGATTTCTAGGGTGCAAGAACGGGTCGTTCTTTTTGATTCGATAGACCCAGTTCGGTGGGTCGGGCGTTCCAGAAGTTCCGATAAACCAAATGATATAATTAGTAAAAAAAAATCATATTCTCAAATCCTTTTTATCCGCAAATATGACTCCAGTTAAAAGTTTGATATCAAGAACAACAGATTCTTTTTTGAATTACACTGTAACAAGTTTGATAGAAGAGAACACAAAGTCGGCAGACGATGTAATACAAACAATAGTCATGAAGCTTTTACTATTTTTCGTCGCTTCGCTGGTATTACTAATAGTGTTATTTTTGGTCTTTTGGATATTTTACTCCATAACAACTTCGGACAATTCAAGCTTTACAGATGAAGATTTGGAGGCTGGTGTACTAGAGATCCGGTTTGATTCAAGCAAACTCGGACAAGTGACCAAGACGTGATATTTGGCCAGGAAACTCGATTGAAACCCACTTTATTGGCCTTGCCGGTACTTTTTGACTTGGCTTGCGCTCCACATAAGACGCAAAAATATTCAGGATTCACCTTATGATACTTATGACAACTATATTACGCTCGTTTAATGATTTAATGACCATTGTTCATCTGCACTAGTAGAGCCAGCTTTCTCCATCTGTATTTAGTGTACGCATTTTTTTCCACTTTTAAACTTTTGCCCTACTTCACTACCAGCGTATTGTCGATAAATAAATGGAGACCATTGTAGAAGCTCACCCAACTCATCCAGGATTCTTGGGTTTAAACGCTGACAAAGTTCAGGCCATTTGTACGCCAATGCACTCTTAAAATCAAGCTTTTTCAATGAAGATCAGCTAAACATTGAATGACTGCAAGCTGCCGATCAAGTGTGCAACCGAGGATGCTGGGCAACTATAATTAATCCCCGGAAATTGAGCTAAGTCTGCTTGTTGTTATCTGCGCAGAATTTCAACGTGACTCCCAGAGTGTTTGCGAAAGAAGATTACGGAATTCGCTCCCATTTGATTCGAAGCCGGATGCAGCCAATTAGAAACGATTTGCCCTATTGCAGTAGCTGGGCTGATTGACCCGCTTTTACTGAGATAGCTGAGTGTGGCCGCCATCCGCTTGGGGAGTAACCCAAAGTATATATTGCAAACAGGGTAGCTTGTAAATTTGTAAATTTGTAAATTTGTAAATTTGTGCTCTGGCGTGGGCGTGTCACTGCTGAGATAGATCTCCAGTGGCAGCAAAAATCGTATTAATAACGCAGATTCTGATACGAGGTGGTGTGAATCTACACAATGACTAAATAATATGGTAGGTACGCATGCGGTAATCCAAGCACGGATCCAGTTTGAAAGCACCATTGTGATTTGTGGTAATACAGGTGCGTGAGACAACAAAATGTTCGTGCTCGAGAAACAACTGTTTTTGGGGAACACCACCGAAATACCAGCCCACCCGTTTACGATTCTGCCTCGGTTTCTGGCCAGTGCAGATCTACGGGTACACAGAAAGTTGTCATCTTATGGATCTAACAAACCGCGCAAGCTGGGACCACAGTGCACTAGCAGAGACAATACACGTGGAGTGGGCTAAAACCTTGGCTAACGCGCGATAAATGAGGTTACATTGTATCGGGTATGGTATTAACCACTAGCGTCAGCAGCAGCTGCTGGAGCAGGGCCGAGTTGGACCAAGGACTGCTGTTCCCCACGTACGTGTAGTTTGTTCGCGATCCTTAGTTTGGGTCTGGCACTTTGTGTCTTTTTTACTTTTTATTTTTTAATTTTTCTCTTTTACTTTTTACTTTTTACTTTTTACTTTTTATTTTTTATTTTTTAATCTTTGACTTTTTGTTACTTGTCTGTTTCGGCCGTGGTTCAGATCTCTGAATTCCCGCGAGATGGCCACACTTCAGAAATAGCCTGCGACAAAAACACTGGTCGCGCGCAGAGGATCAGTATTCTCTGTAGAGTTCTGAAAACAAGTGCTTGAATACAAAGAGAGGCCTGTTGTGTTGTGTATCCTGCTCTGGTGCGCGCCAGCACTGGATTCCGTTTTCCGGCAAATCTAATCAGTCGTTGCGCAGATTTTGTCGCGCAGTGAAACAAATTTCAGGAACTTTTTTTTGAGGTATCCGTGGGTCGGTACTGTAAAATCTACGGTAACAAAGGGACTCCTCACAGGATCCTTATATACGTGCAACACATTAAGGGTCAGGTCCCAGATGTGGTAACCGGCGAAAAAGTTTAAATAAGATGCTCTCAGCCTCATTTTTGGCCCAGTTTTCTACATAAAACACATTACACTCGTTAGACTTTACAATATAGACAAAATGCAATTACGCTACTTGCTCCTCACATTCTTTTTATCCACAATCAGTGCCAGACCTGCACCAACAATGTCTGTTGACGACGGGAGCCTCAAGAGAAGAGAGCCGGTTCCAACGATGTCTGTTGACGAAGAGGACCTTGCAAAAAGAGAGCCAGTCCCAACCATGTCTGTTGACGAGGAGAATCTCGAGAAAAGACAACCAGTCCCAACCATGTCTGTTGACGACGAAAACCTCGAGAAAAGACAACCAGTCCCAACAATGTCTGTAGACGATGAAAGCCTTGAGAAAAGAAATCCTGTGGACTATGGCAACATCGACTGGGCCCACTTGGTGAACTGGAACACAGTCAACTATGGCGGAGCAGCCCCAGCTGCAGCTACCACAACCGTTGCACCTGCTGCTGCTGCACCTGCTGCTACCACTCACGCTGCTGCACCTGCTGCCACTCAGGCTGCAGTTGCAAAGGCCGTTACTGTGCAAAAACTGGCCAAGTCTAGCAATTCTGGCAGTTCTAGCTCATTGTCAGGCGCTGGAATTGCGTTTTCACAATACCAAGGAGCCCCAGGAAGCTCCAGCTGCAAGAGTGCCAGCGAGTTGGCCTCTGACATTAAAAAATTGTCCAGCTACAGCATCATTAGATTGTATGACGTTGACTGTGACTTGGTCAGCATTGCCTTGAAAAACAAGAAGAAGAGCCAAAAGATCATTGCCGGTATTTACAACCCAGACCAATGGCAAGCTGGTGTCAAGGCCATCCAATCTGCCGTCTCTGCCAACGGTAACGACTGGAGCTCAATTTACGCAGTTTCTGTTGGTAACGAGCACGTGAACGATGGTAAAATGACCTCTGCACAAATGAAGAACTATGTTTCACAAGTGAAAAGCGCTATTGGCAACAAAGTCAAGGTCGCTGCCGTCGACGTGTACTCTGTCATTTACAACTACAACGGCAAAAACGGAGACAAAGGATTGTGTCTGGGTGACATTGTCTTGGCCAACGCCCACCCATACTTTGACACATCCGCAGACCCATCTGCCTGTGGTACCTGGTTGCAAACCCAAGTGCTGAAATTGAAGAACTACTGTGGCAAGGACGTCTTGATCACCGAGACTGGCTGGCCAACTGCCGGTGGCAACAGAGCATCCAAGGGCAACCAAAATACCTGTATCAGTGCCATCAAGGGTAACAGCGTCAAGGACCAAAGTATCTTGTTCACTGCCTGGGACGAGTCCTGGAAAACCTCTGAACTCGAGAGACACTGGGGTATTATGAGCTGAGCACCATGCCGCGCTCTTCTTGCACTTTTCGCGCTGTTAGAGAATAACTAGAATAAATAGACGTTATGTATACTTTTTGATAGAATCAAGTGTGTTAATTAAAACAGTAGCAAAGTACCTCAGAGCTTGAAAGAAACACAAACATCGCCGTACCACTGCAAAACGCCAGCCAGTCTGCCAAAGTACTGATTTCTTACTAGAAAAAAGTACCTGCCAGCCCGCAGATCTGAACTGGCAGGTACTTTCCACACCCACCACTGAGTTGGCGTGTTTAGCTCAAAGTCATATGACTTGATGAGTCCCGATTTGCCGCTCCTACCCTTCAGACCTGATTTTTTTTTTTTTTTTTTTACAGAAAAAAAGATTAAGACCAGTTTGATACCACTTGAAACGCGATGAGCAAAAAATTTGGGAACTTCAAGCTTGTTTTCCTCGGAGAAAGCGCCGTGGGGAAGTCCTCGATCATTCAGCGGTTTACAAGAAACGTTTTTGACCCGTATAGAGAGGCTACCATTGGAGCAGCCTTCATCTCCAGAATCTTTGAGTACCAGAAAGATGACACGAGCTACAAGGTCAAGTACGAGATTTGGGACACTGCGGGCCAGGAAAGATACAAATCATTGACACCTATGTACTACCGGCATGCAAACGTTGCAATTGTAGTGTACGACTTGACAGACAAGGGCAGTTTCGATAAGGCAAAGGACTGGATTAAGGAGTTGCAGAACTACAGCGAAGAATCAAATAGCAACGATTTGTTAATCATCCTTGTGGGCAACAAAACGGACTTGATAGCCAGTGGCGAAGCGCGTGCTGTTGACTCCAGTGAAGTTGAGCAATTTGTGTCCCAGAACCAGTTTTTGTACGTGGAGACGAGTGCCAAAACGGGGGAAAACGTCAAAGAGTTGTTTGAGAACTTCATTGCCCAGAGTTTGCCGGGCCATTTGTTCAAGAGCGAGGAAGCTGCGCGTGGCGGCTTAGGTAGTAACCAGACTGCCGGAAGCTATTCTGTGGACTTGAACGCTAGTAGCACCACTTCTAATAGCTGCAGTTGCTAGATACCACATGTTAGACACATTCATTATATCATGGGAATTGGGAAAAGCTGGGACGTTCAAAGATACTTGGACTCAAAATGTGTATTTCATATAAATCAGTTTCAGAAAAACAAAAACGTATTTTTCAATCAAAAGTCTCCAAAGCCGTTGTCTGTCAACAATTGTACAGACATTTGCACCAAATTTGTCCGAGTCACTTCGCTGGAAACATCTCTATAGTATTTACTCAATATTCCGTCGACTCTTTTGTACACCAACACACACTCGTTCTCAAACATCTTCCACAACTTCACAATCAACTTGTTTCTGTAGCTTTCCAAATCATTTTCGTCGAGTTTCAAAATCAGTAACTCCTCGGTGTTGGAGCCTGGAGAGCTGAAATCAGTGTCAATCTTTTTGAAAACCTGTTTCATCCCTTTGAACATCTCTTGTTTATTGTAATGGTTCAACAACTTTTGGAAGTTGACCTTCGAATAGTTGTTGTTGTTGGAAGGATTGAATTGACTCTTGACCATCGACTCAAATCCATCCAAAAACTCAGTCAATTTGGACAAATGCATCTGCACTAGATTCTCAACGTAGATTTTGATGCAATCTTTGTAAACTTTGTCCAGGATCTCAGTTTTGAATTGTAAGAGACACTGTATATCGACACGATCAAAAGATTCAATCAAATAGTGACAGTTGATGATTAAGTTAACATAGATATCGTCCTTGATTCCTCCTTTTTGAGTTGGTTTGTTTACCAAGACTCCGTCAAATGCCTTGAAGAATATCTTGTTGTAATCCTCATAAGTCGCGTTCAAAAGCTTTCTCACTGCACTTTCCCGGATTCTGTCTTTGGAAATTCTCGAGAAACGAAGAGACTTCTCAACAAACTTGATCCATTGTGGGTATGCCTTGACAACAAACAAGATATCAATCTTCGACTCCATGATCAAGTTAGAGTTGAGCGTGTTTGCCAAAATTCTGCCCTGTTGCTGAGTGTGGTTGTTCCAAGCCCCACGGAATCTACTCTGAATTTTAGTGAGAAACTGCGAGATCACGTAATCGTTGTTCGAAGCTCTCATTTTCTCTATGGCCTCGTCAACCAAAAGCATGAACATAGGCAATATCTGCATGTTTTTTTGTGAAAACTCAGACAAATACTTGATAGTAGCATATATGTCTTTGGCAAAAAGTCTGTCCATCAACTTGTTATTGTCGAACATGGCAAACTCTTTTGGTTTGTTCAAAACCCTGTTCTTTGGATTCGAATACCTTTTCACATACTCATCAAACAGTAACGTAGAACCAAAGTGGAAGAAACTCATCAAAAATGACTGCTGTTGCAAAATGAGATTCTGCAAAAGCCTGATTAACGTGTAGCTTTTGCTGTGCACTAATTCCAAGAATTCCAAGTCGAGCAAGTTATACCTCAAAGCGTTCTGTTTGTTTTCCTTATAATCAAACAGGAATTTATACTCGCCCGTGAATATCTTGTTTGAGATTGAGGTATTATACTTCAAAAACGAGCGCATGATTTCGTTCATGGACCTCTGCACAAATGTCTCATACAAGTGCACCAATTTGTCAAACATCTCTTCTGCTGTCTCCTTGGCAAACAACATGTATCCGCTGTAAATGAGCATCAGAGTGAACTCTTCGTCGATCTTGCCCACAAAGTCAGTGACAGAGAATTCTTTGCCATTAGCCAACTCCCTTTTCGTGATAGCATAGACATCGTTCTCAATGTACTTGAACTCTTCGTTGAATGTTCTTTCCACACCATTCAAAAATGCCACACTATACTTTTCGTACATCTTGTGACTTTCAGTCAATGCGCGCATGTTTTTCAAGTCGTTGTTCAATGTTTTACCTCTGATAGTCTTCAAGGCAAAGTACAAAGCAACGAGAACATGCTCTACGTTCACAATCTCGTTTTTGCTCAACTTGTGGGTCAATATGCTGAGTTCTTCCTTACTCAAACTCACGTTGCTGATGATGTCTTTCAAATCGTTCCACAAGACTTTCTTATTTGCTGTTTTCACTTGCAATCCGTTGTTTTGGGACTCAATGTACTCGATCTCATCCGAGAATCCACCCAATTCCACTTGGAAGAAGGTCAACATAGGGTCCAACTTTTCGCACAGATCGATACTTTCCTTGATGTACTGATCAATCTCGTTGAAGTTACTCGAGATGTTGATCAAAGAGTTCACACTTTCGTATTCTGTCTTGAACAAGTTCTTCAACAACTTCTGCTCGATTTTGCGCGAATCGTCCTTAGAGCTCCACTCAATTTCTTCAAATATCTCCTCAATTGGGGTTGCATCTTTGCCCAACATCAGCTGTCTCTTATCACCGAGTTCCTCCACAATATTTTCGTCAAATACACCACTACTCTCGAAATCGTCCAAAGAGTCCATAGTGCTGTTACTCTGCAACCCAAGCAGATTGGTAGTAACGATCTTAGGAACCTCAAAACTGATATTGTGGACGTCATCGTCGTCGTCTGCTAATAGACTCTTCAAGGCTTGAGATCTGTTGGCCGCAATGTTTGCATCAGTGTTGCCCTTGTCGTTGCCGTCATCGTTAGTATTGATCTTCGACTTGTACGAGCTGCCTGATGACATCTCCAAAGGATTTTGCCTTGGAACTGGGGCAAAACTGGCTTCCTCTTCTTCCTCCTCTTCCTCCTCAGCCTCCTCTTCGGCTCTGTTTTCTTCTTCTTCCTCATCATCGTTTTCGGGCTCGATTAGCACAGAGCTTCTTTTGCTTTTGAACTCAACATCTATTATTGAGCTCCGGTTGGACTTGACATCGCTCGAGAACGTTGAGTGTGTTGGAGACTCAAAAAGCTTTCCCGGCGATAGCACATTTTTGGACTTGTCCATGGTGTGATCCAAACCGTTGTTTTCAAAACTGTTTAGCACGTTCTTCAAGTGGCTTCTGTCCATTGGCGAATCGGTCAACGGGGAAGCTGTAATCGGCGAGGATACCATTGGCGAGGCTGCTCTTGGCGATTTGAAGGAAATTGGTGGAATTGCACCTGTGCTCGATGCAGGCTGCTGGTACTGTGTCTTGAGCGAGCTTTCGGTCTTGATTTTTGTCAACGTAGGCTTGGCACCGGCACTGGCACTGGCGCCGGCACTGGCACTGGCACTGGCGGAACTGGAATGCACTGAGTGTGCGTTGTTTCCCGAGTGCTCAAACATCTTGAGTTTCTGGTGGATCGAGCCGAGCGATTTCTTTGGCTGCAAGGAGGGCTGGCTCTTTGACTCGGTGATCGGCGACCGGGGCACATGTTGCCCGAGCTGCGAATGCTGTGACGTAGAACGTAACGGAGACAAAAGAGTTCCGTCGCTGTTCACGTTGAAAGTCTGTTTTGCCCCAGGCACCGGCAGATGCGCCAGTTTCACAGACTGCCGTGTGTAGTCGCTGGCCATGCTGAGGTGCAGGTTCTGGTTGTTGCTGGAACTGGAACTGGCACTGGTCTCATCCGAGTACCGCAAAATCGGTGGCTTGCCAAAGTTCTTGAGGGCAATAATGTCGCCATACACTTTTGGGTCGAAATTCACCAAAACGGGCAACCCGCCTTTTGTGAACTTGTTGTAGATGTTGCAGATGCTTTTGATGAACACGGTACGCTCTTTTGGTGTGTTTGTGGCCCAGTAGTACGGCTTTCCCAAGTACATCAATAGTCCGCAGTCACTCAAGTTGTCGATGTGGATCTCCGTCAACTCGTCCAAGTTCCAGGTTCTGCCAATCTGAAACAGCCCGTTCGGGTTCTCACGCCCCTTGTGGAGCCGCACGGTGCCGGATCTCTTCACGGCCAACGAGAGGATTCTTGTTTTCTTGTGTGCCCCATTGGAGTTTGGTGGAGGTCTCAGCGATGGGTAGTGCGAGTCCTCAATGATTCTCACGTGCGTGATATAAGACTCGTGGAGCGTGCCATCGGGCTCAAACCTCGAGAAACAGTACTTGATGAGCCGCTGCTTGTCCTGCTCGTACTGCTTTGCCAAGTTCACTGACATAGTTACGAACGAAGGATTGAGTAATTGCGCCTGGATCAAAAGACAAAAAAGTGCTATGTGTTGTCGTGGTGCACGGGTGCACGTACCGTACCTGACCGGGGCACGGCAAACTAAGGAAAAACAACAACAACTACAACAATAAGAACCTAACACCCGGACACCACGACCCGGAGCCGGATGTAGAGGCCGCAGGTGTGTGTGTGTGTGTGTGTGTGTGTGTGTGCGAGTTTGTGAGAAAGTGTTGTCTGACGCCGCGGGCGCTGCTGGGACCAGCCCAGGCAGCCAAGCAAGCTGAAGAGCGGTACTGCGGGCCGCGCTACAGGGGTGTGTGGGTGTGTGTATGTGTTTGTGCGTGTATTCGTAATTGCAGAGGTTTACATTGGCAGCAACGCATCGCCAAGGTGGGTCACACCACAATGACCAAATGCAAGAACCCGTCAAGAGCCACGAGGTGGGTGAAACACTCCCAGGCACCGACGTCCAAGTCGAGCTCGATGCCGGCAACCAAGACCCTGCCGATGTCGCGCTTCCCAGGCTCAGCAAAGAATAGCTGCGGGAATTTTTTTGAGAAAAACTGGCGCAAAGTCAAGGGCTCCAGGGCCTCGACGGGGTCTCTGATGACCAAATTGTCCTCCGAGAAGGGCACATAGACCTTGATTGGGACTCTTTTTGCTGCTTTTGCACTGCTGGGCACGAGTTTGCCAAAAAATACGTGGCTCCAGCCCGCGTAAGCGTTGTCCAACACGTTTGTCCAAAGTGAGGCCGAGTCTTCCCGCGACAACGCCATGATCTTCTTGGACGACCCGTGCTGGATGTAGCAGCTCTCCTTGATCTGGTTCTTGAAATACGTTTCGACTGAGGCCAAATTCTCGAGTGGGATCATGTAGTCCAAAGGGTAGTCTGTATGGTGCAACTTCAAGCACCACCACTCGTCGTGGGCGCCGTTGGTCAAATAGTCGTGCAAAAATCCTATCGGATAATTCCATTTCACTGGCACGCCGTCGTACTCTAGCCACAACTGGCCAAAACTCAACGCGGGCACGCTGGCACCAAAAATCACCAAGAACCGCTCGTAGAAAACGGGGAAGTACGAGTTTGCCGGGACCTCAATGAAAAAATCAACGCTCTCGGGTACAAGCAGAACCCGTACCGGAATTTTACTCAGCCAAAGTCTCGTCCTTATCTTTTGCATGGAAGTGGCAGTGGCAGTAGCAGTTGCAATGGCGACAGCACGGGGAAAAGCCGCGCCGCCCCAGATCGAATCTTAGCGCGATTTTTTTTTTGCGCCCGCGCGCAGACAAACACAACATGGGGTTACCCGGCCACATGTACTTGAGGTTCAGCACAGCTGTGAGATATATGGGTATGGCTGTGGCATCAGCACTGGCATTCACAGCGTAGGAGTTGGTTTGACTGTTGTGGTGATTTTTTTTTGTACCGCAGCTGAGATTTTCTAGTCCACCTCACCGCGCTGCTGAGCTTGCCATCACGCAATGGTTCCAATGGACTGGGATCCACTCACAAACAAACTCAGAACCCCAGCCGTTGCTCAAGCCAGATCGCATACTTCCAGCCAGGTGCTGTGCGACTTTCTGTTCTGCAAATGCATTGTTTCGGCAAAAAGGGCTGTTTTCAGAGCACACTCGCAGCAGGCTTTTGTACTGAGTCCGCCGGCAGTGCTCCAGCCAGGCTCGGGCCACGCCAAAATCCAAATTAGAGCCAAACTCCAGGCACAATCACTCAAGTTCCAGCAGCTGCTGGCGCTGGCGTCTGGCCTGCTTCAAGGCCCACTTGACGGGTCCCTCGGGGAAGTCGCGCAAGTCGTAGTAGCCGCGCGAGACCTCAAATAACCACTCGGGCCGAATTTGGCTCACAGTGCGCACAAAACTCTTTGTGGTGAGCACAAACTCGTTGTAGATGACCCATTCGGCCTGGTTCTCCATGACGGTGCTCGGGTGGATGGCAACGCTTTGCGCGTCTTTTGCTGTGACGTAGTCGCGCAGGCTTTGGCGTTTCATGGCCACCTGGAGGAAAAACCCCGTAGTCAAGGCCTTGAGCACGGTTTCGAGCAGCGAGCCGCACGACACGATTTCGACGTTGTTCTGGGCCATGAGATGGCACAACTGCAGCCGCACGTTGCGGGCGCTTTCAAGAGCACGACGCGATACAAAGTTGTCCCAGCACCAGGACTCAATTTCGGCCGCGGGCATGGCACAGAACTCGTTGTAAACGTTCAAAAGCGTCAAGTGGTCGCTGTCGAGTTGCGCAAACAGTTTGCGGGCCATATCGGCAAGGCGCCGCGCATTGGATGGCCGCACAAACACGTTAGGCGCGCTAAGCATCGCAATTATCGTGACAACTTCCATAGAGCAGTGCATTTCGGCCAGCCGCAAAAGCGCTACGGCAAGTTTAGGGTCGAGCGGGAACCGCAGCACAAAACGCCCCAACCGGGTCAACTCGCCGTCGTGGTCCAAACACCCCAAGTAGTGGAGCTCTTCAAGGGCACGCATCATTGTCTCTGGAGCCGGCGCGTCCATGAAGTCAAAGTGGACCAAGTCCCGGATCTGCAACTTTTTGAGCTCGAGCACGGTGCTGGCCAAGCTTGCACGGGTGATCTCGGGTGGCGTTTGGTCCGGCAACTCGGTTTCAAAGGCCTTTTCGGTGTACAAGCGGAAGCACTTGCCCGGGCGAGTTCTGCCGGCACGGCCGGCGCGTTGGCGTGCCAGCGCCTTCAGCACGGGCGTCACGAGAAGCGACTCAAATCGTGCACGCGGGTTGTACACTTTCTGCTTCAGAAAACCCGGGTCCACAACGTACACAATGCCGTCGATCGTTAACGACGTTTCGGCAATGTTTGTGGCAACAACGCACTTGCGCCCAGCCACGGGGGCAAACACGCGGCTTTGCTGCTGTGGCGGCAACAGCCCGTACAACGGCACCACAAAAAGCGGCTCGAGTTTTCGCCCTTTGAGTGCTGCCTCTTTTGCCATTTCGCGCGCCTCCAGCTGCAACTTGCGGCAGCTGTCCTCGATCTCGTCCTCGCCCGTGAGAAACACCAACACATCTCCGGGGCCTTCGGTGCCGTGGATCTGGAGCACCGTCAGCAACGCTGCGTCCAAGTAGTTCTGCTGCGGCTGCGCGGTGTAGAAGAGCTCCACGGGGAACGTGCGTCCGGGCACGTCAACAAGGGCCGGTTTCTGCTGCTGCTGCTGTGGCAGCTGTGGCAGCTGTGGTACCTGATCCAGATCCAATTCCAGTACCTGATCCAGACCTAATTCCGGTACCTGGTCCGGTACCTGTTCCAGTACCTGGTTCAGATCCAATTCAGGTCCCAGGCTGCTCCAGTACTCCACAAACTTCTGGGCCTCCAACGTCGCCAGCATCACAACGATTTTCAAGTCCGGGCGCGATCGCGCAAGCGGTTTCAACAATCCCATCAAAACGTCCGTCGCAAGCGTGCGCTCGTGTGCCTCGTCGAGCACAATACACGAGTACCGCGAGAGTTGTGGGTCTTCCATCGCTTCACGAAGAAGCATGCCGTCCGTCATGTACTTGAGGGCCGTGGCCGCCAGCGTGCGGTTTTCAAACCGGATGCTGTAACCGACTTCGGTACCGAGATCACAGCTGCGCTCCAGGGCTACACGCTCAGCCACTGACATCGCTGCGACCCTTCTTGGCTGTGTGCACGCGACTTGTTTGAGTGTGCCGTTGCGCCTCTGGTACTCGAGCACGAATTGGGGCACCTGTGTTGTTTTACCGGACCCGGTCTCGCCCACGAGCACAAGCACCTGGTGCCGCTCAAAGAGCTCCAAAAAGTGTTCCTTCTTTTGAAATATCGGTAACATTTTGATATATCGTATATCGGATAAGTAAAAAATTTGTGCGCTTGTTCTGTCTGCTCAGTTGATGCGTTTTTGCAGATTTGCAGAATTGCAGATTTGAAAAATTAACAGAAAAAAGAAAAATAAAATGAGAGAAGAAAAAAATAAATGTCCGCCCGAGGGAGCGTTACAGATGGATCGAAGTATTGCAAATGCAAATGTATTAGCTAATTGCGGTGCTACACTGTTGCAATTCCGGGCACAATTCAGGCTCAGAGCAGGCCTAGTAACGATCTGCCCACAGATATGACCACTGGTCTCTGGTCCCTGGTCTCTGGTCCCTGGTCTCTGGTTTTGCTTCCCAGTGTCTACTTCACTTTTGTTCCCCAGCTTGACCTGTTTCAGGGCACCCGCAAGTACTTAAACCGGCCACAGCACTCGTTGCAAACCTCCATGCCCAGCTATACACCCACGCGCACCAGAACAAAGTACGGCTTGCCGTGCTGCGAGTGCACCAAACTTCTGTACCACAAATACAAATCACTCGACCGCTGCAACAGATGCGGCCACTACGCGTGCGACTTTTGCGTGCACTTCACCAAAACCATGGCCAGAAACGCGCGCGACCTCCGCACCTTTGAGAACTTGCAGAGCCAATAAACGCTGCTTTTTGAACCAGTGTACTGGCAAACACTTGAATACTCTTTTGAGACTGTTTTGACCTTCAATCGCGCTTGATCTCCCCGTAGGTGTTGACGTAGCTCGTGGCCGGTGGCAGGCTCAGCACGGATCGGATCCGCATCAAAGGGGTCATTGGACGGTCAAAAAATGTGCTTCTGTCGTACACGGGCAGTGTTTTAATATCCGGTACGGTATTATGTTCGTAGCTCGGGTCCACACTCTTGAGGCCCTGCAAGTTGACGTCCAACTCGTTCTGGAGCACCGCCCGGAAAATCTCCAGCACGTTCTCCTGGCCCCGCAACTGCTGCAAACTCTGCTCCAAATACTCCACGTTGCACACCAAAGTGTCCTTCAACTTCTCCTTGCGTAGGGCCATATCACTGTTTTCGTTCAAGAACTTGAAGAGCTCGGCCTCGTTCTCGTTCAACCGTGCCGCCACCTCGCTCCAGAGCATCACAATCTTGTTGAAGTCCTCAACGCAGCCCCGATAGTATTTTTTCGACAATTTGGCTTTCTCCTGCTGCATGTGGAGCAACTCCTTGGCCGACTGGACGTCAACGTGGCCCGTGCGGAACACATTGCGCAAATTGTCCACCACGTTGTGCTGCGAAAGTGGTAGCTGCCCAAGATCCTGTGGCAACAAGTACTTACTTCTGAGCAACTTGTCAATTGCGTTTGTCTCCATCTTGTCGATGTTGTGTCTCTGGCGCAAAAAGCGCGACTTCTCGCTTTCCATCACGCTACGTGTCTCCACGATGTCGTCTTTGATCTGCCGTTTGCGTTTCTTCAAACGCCGAAGTTCCTGTTCCAATTTCTCGATTTCTCCACTCACTTTGTTGTGCTGCTCTTCGAGATCCTGCAATTTTGCGTCGTGCGTCATCTCCTGGTTGATCCGGCCAATCTCTTTCTCCATCTCCTGCTTGTCCTTGTCCCATGCCTTGAAGTTTTTGAGAATCTGCTTGCGCACCTCGTAGTCTTCCTCAAAAAAATTCTTGAACTTTGTAAACGTCTGCGAGATCGCGTACAAGTGCTCCAAGATCTCCTGTCGCACCCGCTTCACGTCCTTGCCCTGCATCAACATTGCTCGTTGTACATCGATGTCCTGTTTCAAAAGCTTCACTCCCTGTTTCTCGAGACTCGTCAAAACTCCATACGTTTCCAGGAGCGACATCCCGTGGCTCTGCATGACGCTGGACGCACCCAAAATCCGCGATGTGCGGTTGTTCACCACGCTCTGCTCCAAACTGTTCGTGATGCTTTGTTTCAACTGCTGTGTCGTCGAAACCTGGTACCTGCTGCTCAAAATGGCAGAATCTCTCAGATTGTCAGAATCGCCAGACTCGGAATCGGATCGCGAGACCGGCAACGCCCGCTCGTTTTGCTCCGCACTCAGAGAGCTCGTTTCGCTCATTTCTGCTACACTTGTTTGCCGTCGATTAAAATGCTTGTTCTGTTATCAGCTAGCCAAAGCTGGAAATTGCTGATAGAGACCCGCTCTGCTGGTTCACATGGAAAATTGCCAGCGTCACGTGACGAGCATTCTACTGTACCGTGCCAAAAACTGAATGTATTAAATGCCATGTGAGCAGCGCGCTGCTCTGGCTGCTGTGAATATGTAAAAAAAGGCTTGCTGCCGGGCACCGACGCTTGTGCTGCTGTTGCTGCTGCCTCGGCCGTGAAGAAGGTCTGGGTGTCTGGGTGTCTGGGTGCTCAAGACACCATCAGACATTACACCCATACACCAGCCCGTCGATGCGGCCATAAAAAAAAGATGTCAGAAACTGCTCCACAACCCACTTGATTGCCCATGTCCTGTCACAACCACGACCACGGCCACGGCCACGGCCACAACCATTCGCACGACGACCACGTGTTGCCAATCCCCACAAACGCGTCACAGAGCCTCAGAAACCAGGTGGACTTCCAGGGGCTCCGGGCACTCAACATTGAGCAGCCCAACGACAAGGTGAGCGAGATTTTCAAGCCACAAGAGAACAAGTTCGATGTGAGCAAATGCATCACCAGCGACGCTGACGAGCAGATCGTGTTGCACATCCCGTTCTCCAATGTAAGCGTGAAGTTGTACTCGGTGATTTTGAGAACCTCTGGTGGCGAAAAATGCCCCAAAACCATCAAATTGTTCAAAAACAACGACCACATAGACTTTGACAACGTGGAAGACGTCAAGCCAGACTTCGTGCTCAACCATCCTCAAGTTGGGTACGAGAGACCTGCCAGTTCTGAGGAAACTGTGAACGTGAACGAAGACCAGTTGATTGAGCACTACCTCCCACGGCAAAAGTTCACCAACGTGACACTGGTGACATTGTTTATCCAGGACTTGCACGGCGACGAGGACGTGTGTGAAGTCTATTATGTGGAGTTGCGCGGCGAATTTAAGGAGCTCAACAAAGACCCGATCATCTCAATTTATGAAGCTGCGCCAAACCCTGCGGACCACAAAATCGCACAAACGGAATTGAACAAGTCGCTTTCCGGAACCTAGTTCGCCACCAACTGCGACGGCAGCGACAGAGCCTCTTCCTTTTGAGGAACACCGTGCGGCTGCTGCAACTCTCCCTTGGCCACATCGGGGAACAAGGGCATGTCCTGCACTTCGGGCAACTGCTGTACGGATTCGTGCTCGCGGTCCTTGACCTGGGTTTGCTGCTTCTCCATGAGCTGCAACTCCTCTTCAATGTCAGCGTCCAGCACTTCCACCAAGTTGCCCTGCACGATCAAATCGTCGATCTCCTTCTGGATCTCGATCTGGTCCTGTGCCTCGTCCAACACTTTGCTGACCTTGTTCGCACTGCATTCACTATTTAGCACTTTTAGTATATTGTTACCATGCTGTATGCTTTGTACAAAATCCTTTTCGATCAACTTGAACTGGATGTTCGTGATCATCTCGTCCAAGCTGTCTATCTGCGTCATCACCTTTCCCAACAACTCCTCGTGTGTCTTCTTCTTTTTGAGGTACAACTTCGCAACATGCTTGTTTTTGATGTTCTGTTTCGCATTGTTGAGGTCGTTGTTGATCATCAAGTTGAGCGACTTGTTGTACTTAATGAGCGCGTCTTTCTGGAGCTTGAGCTTGAATATCGCTTGGTCGTACTTGCTGATTTTGGGCGAAGATCCTGTTTGCCCCATTTTTGTCAAGTGTACTTACTGTGCTGAAAGAGTCCGACTGTGGATTTCTTTTTGGGCGATGGCCACTGCTCGCGGCGAGAGTGCGCTTAGCATATCGTAATCGGAGATGGAATTTGTTAAAAGAAATCGAAAAAGAGATCGAGAACGGGCCTGTAAAAGAAGTCGAAAACACTGTTTTGGGGGCCGGCGATCAGCTTTGGGCACGATCTCTGGAGCCAAACAGCATCGCGAGGCCGAGACAATGGCGCGACGACGCCAGTGTAGCAGATCCATCGGTGCAGCCGTAGCTGTAACAGTTTTCGGAGAAACTAATCGCTAATCTGGCCTACAGGTGTCACAGCCTTCAGGACTAGTAAATTAGACACTTTACTAGTGATGAACTTTTCGTCAAAAAGATACTAGCGGGATAGTGTCCGGCCAGTGTTAGGCTGCCGCTAAGCTGCCACTAGGCTGCCACTATTCCGCCACTGAGCCTGTGCAAACGTGACACAAAGAAAACAGATTCTCTGGGTTCTGGCACAGAGCACCAAGTTGCGATCAGCTGCGATATACAGGCCTAGGTTCCAAGGCCTAGGTCCCGACTCCCGGGACCTGAGGCCTGAGGCCTGAGCTCAGCTTTCAACTAGGCTCAGTTTCAAACTACGCGTACTGAGTTCTGGCTCCGGGTCTGCTGCCCACAAGCACGAAAACAAAGGTCTCAGGTTCTATATCGAGCCTGAATCCGCCACAGACCTGGCGTAGTGAGTTACTGCGCCGCCAGCAATGCCGATCTACAATAGCGCTAGTGTACGGGTGTTGTTGTATGAACAAGCCCCAAGCTATAGTAACGAAAATCCCCAGAGGCCCCCCAAGAGTAACTCATTCGCACGTTTTACATTACCAACGCACACATATCGGCGAAGCCGGGGTACACGGCTCGGGTCTGAAAACGACCGTGTAGCCAGAGCCCGAGTGTACGGTAGCGAGAATGCGAATGTATTGAAAAAGATGAAGCAAAAGCTCATGAGTTTTGGCACAAAATGGCACAAAGGAAGAGTCTGTATATGAAAAGTGGCCACTGGGGCTGATCCAGTGTCTTTCGCCTTCCACGCAGCAACACTCCCCCTTTTGCTCCTAGGTGTCTACAGTTTAGACTCGAAAAAAAATGTTTTTGGAAGCAGTTTTTCCTATTGACCTTTTTTTCGATTGTCAACTTAGACCAACGATCCACGGATCGCGTATCAGATCGAGTACCTCCCTGTTGACTGGTGCATGGCCCAATGTATGGGGGTACGGGCAATTTGCGGCGCAGCAAAACGCACGTTTCTGCTTAGATGCGCATTGTAGCGCACCGTGGCGCACCGTAGCGCGTTACCTAAATAATCAGGTTTTTTTTCTTGCACACTAACGCTCCCTTCCTAGCCCGTTAGCGTAATTTTGTTTTGAAACCAAATGATAACTCGTCACATAGCTGATTTTTTCTTTCTTTTTTTTTTCTCTTACTTCTCTTTGTATTGTGGCTTTATAAAAAATAATCCCTTTCCAGATCTTGTTCTTCTTCTTGCAAAAGACAGAAAGTTTTTCATTGCTGGGTTAATCATTCATTGAATCTCGCGATACGCTCATTTTGTTCATTCATTCACTCATTCATTCTTTTACACACTCATTTCTGGGCCTTGATTGTTCAGAAGTCTTGATTCGCAACTTACCATTGGCTTTGATTGCACTTTTCTTGATTATCACAAAGTCCTGATTGACGGAAGAGCAGAGCTGGATAAATAACTCGCCAGCAGCACAAACACAGACTAGCGCAAACAGACAAGCGCAGATAGACTCAACACTAACAAGCACAAAAGATACATAAGTGTTCAAACAAGCTTTAACACACACACACAAGCACATAAGAATTAGAATTTCAGCATGTCAGAAATCTTGTTGGAGATCGAGTCGTCGCTCGCCGACCAGGAGAACTCGCAGAACTCAATTCTGTTGATGCTTGAGAACTTGAAGGAGGACATCGAAGAGAACATCAATAAGTCAACTGAAAAGATCTCGAAAGATGAGATTATTGCGTTGTTGAAAGACAAAACCGACTTTGATGTCTCGTTGGTATGTCCAAAGTGTAACACGTTCTTGTTCAGCAACGACGTGGAGGCACAAAACGGAAACTTAAACAGCAACGCTAAGGACTGCTGTGTCAAATACTACTCAAAGTCTCACGAGATTTCGAGAACAAACTTGGATTACTGGTATCACTTCCTCAACGAGCCTTTCAAAACCATCAAAGAGTTGCCAAATTATACTAGATTTTTGTTTTACTCCATTGAAGGTATTCCTAGTCAGTTGAGATCAAGAATTTGGGGCATGCTTTTAAACTGCTGTGACAATTTCGGTGAAATCAACAACGACTGGTGCGAGAATTTGTTCCAAAACTTGAATGACGACAATTCGCCATTTTTGAGAGTCATTGTAAACGATTTGAACAGAATTTTCCCTGGTTTGCACTATTTCCAGGACAAAGCAAAAGGTCAAGAGAACTTGAAGAAAATTTTGAATGCTTACTCGTTATACGATGCTGAGATCGGGTACTGCCAAGGTTTGCCATTTTTGATTGGTCTTATCTTATTCCACTTCAGATCTAATGAAATGACTTTCTTATCTGCCATCAACATTTTTGAGAAAAAGAAAAACTTGAATTTCAAAAGAATTTTTGACGAAAAAATGTCTGGTTTGGAGTTATGGTTCTACCAGTTCAATGAAATCTTCAAGAAACATGATTCCGAGTTATACGACCACTTTAACAGTTTGAACATCGACTTAAAATTGTTCACATCTAAGTGGTTTTTGTCATTCTTTGCCGTTGGGTGTCCTATGCAAATTTTGATCAAATTATTTGACGTCATGATAATTGAAGGTTTCCAATCATCAATTTTCAAAATATCTTTGATTATTTTAAGCAAGAACAAAGGCATTTTGATGGAACTCAACGAACCCGAAGAGATTCATCAACATTTGTTGTCCAAAAACATTTGGGACTGCTATGATAACGACTTGAACCTCATCATCAATGACATTCTTGCTTTGAATTCTGATTTGATCTCACAGGAGTTTTTGAACGAGTTGGAGGAAAAGTTCAATAACACAGATACTCCAAGTATTGAACTGCACTCTTCATTCTTGAGTGTATCTCCAAAGAAAAGATTTGGTCATAAGTACTCGAAGTCCACTTCCTTGGCCACTTTATCTGTTGACATCGCTAAGTCTAATGGTAAGCTCACAAACATGGCTAATCACTCTAGCGACAACATTTTGCAGACTCCATCAAAATTAAACATGTCCAAGTCTGCGGCAAACACTCCCATGGATTCTGAATTTGGTCTTTTCAAGTTCTTCAAATACGGTTTCTCACAATCAAACACACCAACAACACCTAACTCTGGGGAAAAGGTTGACACCACTGCAACTGCGACTGCGGTTACGGCTCCAGTCTCGGGTAATGGTTTGGAATCTCCTATTTCGCCTTCGGACAAGAAACTGTTGAGTGAAAGTGACAGAAGCTCTACACAATCAAGCGACAGTAACAACCTTTTTGACGAAGAATACACGAATGATTGTGAGTCTTCGAACTCCTCGGCAGCTTCTGCCATCGAGAAAAAGGACGATTCTGATGTGAGAGACATAATCATCAACTTGCCAGAAGGGCTTGATAACACACAGCACAAACGCGATCTCAGCACTGCTAATTCGGAGCAGATCAATTATTTTGCAAACATCCCACCACCAAATGCCAAAAGTGTTGGTGCCTCGTCATCGCCTTCAAATCTTGGTATTATGTTTGGTGGACACTCTAGATCCATGAGCGATGTTCAGGAGTTCAAATCCAATCAGCATTTGAAGAACCAATATTCGATCACTTCCAATTTTACAGAGATGACAGCATTCAGTTGCAACTCATCGTTGTCCCCTCAATCAAACATTGACTCCACATTCTCAAGCCCAATGATAAAGCACACTGCAGTTCACAATCACCATCAAAGAACACACAGTTATACCCCAAGTATCAGCAGTATCTCTTCGTGTGGTAAGGCCAAATCTAGACAAGAGTTGAAAGAGATGGAGATGGCCAGCGAAATTGAAATCTTGAAGTCAAAGTTGGAGATTTACGAAAAAATCATGGACGACGACAAGAAATTGATCAAGAACTTATTCAAGTTGTACTTGTACAAGGACGACGTGGTGGAGAACGGTAAGCAGTTGACCCCACAGCAAGAGGAGAAGTTGAAGAAGAGAGAATACAAGGTGTTATCAGAAGTCGAAGGCCGTTTGAAAATTTAGACCGCTCCGACATTGGAGACATTTAGAGCATTAGGACATTGGAAAAAACTGGATCTTTGAGATTGTTGGGATCATTTTCATCTCTTATTTTTCTTATTACGACAAGGCACCTGGTTTTTGGGCCAAGGTGCCCTTTTTACGACGCTTGTTATTATTATATTGTTGCCCATAGGGCGTTAGGTTTGGTTAAATATATACTTAGAGTAGATAACCAGTGTAGGGTGCTGAACATCAAAATCTAAAACCGAGTTTATTGTATTGTTTCACAGTCTATCACTCAATAATTATCATACATGATGTTTGCAGTTCTGCAGTTCTGCATTTTTACTTTTTCAGATCGCCGTGAAATTTTAAATCCGAAAAAAAAATTGTGACAAGGACTGTTGCGGAACCAGAAAATCAACACAGTCAGCATGGACACGCGAGCAACGAGATTAAAAAAGCTATTTGAAAAGCTCGGGCCATCAGACTCGCTTCTGGTCTATTCAGCGCTCAGAAAGCGGCAGTTTGAAAGCAGCGACACGGCTGCTGAGAGTGAAACAATAAAATACTTCAAGTCTATCAGTCTGCGAAGATTACGAGTGTCAAAAGACAAGAACAGGGAGCTGCTGGGCGCAGAAAAAAACTACTTTGCCTTTGATCGCGCCAAAATCATTGAGCTCATCAAGACGTATCGGTTCCCGGTGGTGCCGTTTGACTTGGAGTCGCCAGAGTTCAACCCGTTATTGTGTGCCTTGCACGGCTGGAAGTGTGTTGACCTCAACTTGCTAAGGTGTGTGCTGTGTCACAAGGCGATTTCATTGCGGTACATGGAGACCGGTGACGAAACAAACAGCAGCGTGGAATTGTTGGTGCAGGACCTGGTGAACAAGGAGCTCATTGGCAACTACGCGCAGAAGATCCGCCATGGTCATTCCGAGTACTGCCCGTGGGCATTGAAGAGCGCCAGCGAGACGGTGTACCGCGGCGTGGACCTCGAGAACGATACGGCTGACATGTTGCTGCGGTTGCAGAGCTTTGCTGGGTTTAGTGGCGACATTGTGCTCCACGGTGAGCGCAGCCCTGTTCCTGCCAAGGTGGTGGCAAAGTTGGCGCAGTACTGCGAGAACAAGGACCACGTCGAGTTGGCGTTGTGGGGGTGGCGGGTGGTGCACACGGCGGGCAAGTCTGGGACGTACTTGGGCTGCGACTACTGCAATTCGAAGGTGTATGACTTGGCGGAAGCGGATGTGAAATACAGCCACGCTAGCTGGTGCCGGATCTACGACGTGTGGCCGTTCGTGGTGGAGCAGGTGCTGCAGGGCGTTGACGACTCCAGCTTGCGTATGCCTGGAAACGAGCACAAGTCGCTGTCGAGCCCGGTGCCCCCAGAACCCGTGGTGCCGCGCGAAGAGCAGCTGGCAGAGCCGGCCAACAGTACCGTGCCGACGAAGGACAGCAAAACACTGAGCGCTGCTACGTGATGTCATGAAGTCATAATATTTGAGGGGCAAGACCCCGGAGGTGTACAATTAACGGTTTTTTTCTTCTTCTTTTCTTTCTTCACAGGTGTAGACTCGTCACGTCTTACGTCTTACGTCTTGTTCTGGAAAAAGCGCTGGACACGACGCAAAAGCTGTTCCTGGCCGTCCACGCTCTCAAGCCCGTTGCGCACCCACTGACTCAACTTCCCCTGCACTTTTGCGCCGCCGTATTTCTTGTCGAACAAAAAAATCATCGCGTAGTCGTCTTTGTTTCTGATTGCGCGCCCCACCGCCTGGTTCACGGCCTTCATGCACAAATTCTCGTAGAAGTCCTGGCTCTTCTCCTTGGCCGCCTGCGTGCTGCCGCCTCGGGCAACCACCTGGTCCTCCAAGTACTTGCGCCGGTTGATAATCTCGCTGCTGAAGATGTTCGGGTACGGCAACCCGACCATGACGACGGCGCGCGCGAGTTCGTTTGAGAAATTGATGCCCTCGGACATTTTGCCGCCCACCACGGAGAAGAGCACTGCACCCTTAGGTTCCCTGGCCGCGGCCGCGTACTCAACCAAAAGCGTGTCCACCAGCCGGTTGTCTTTGCTCTCGTAGAACACCTGCTTCTGCGCACACAATTTGCGCCACACCTCGGGCGCCAGCAGCTGCCAGTGGGCCACAACCTGCGCCAAGTACTTGTAGCTCTGGAAAAACACGACCACGCCGCCGGGCACGCACCGGCACAACTGGGCCAAGTCGTGGCCCAAGGCCTCGATCATACGCGGGTCCAGACGCCGTGTAAACAGAAAATCGTAGCCGCGCGTTACTGGCACGACACACAAGTTGTCGCGTGGGATGATGTGGTCGCAGCTGAACGCGAGAACCTTGTCCTGGGGCAAATACGGAAAGAGGTACTCTGTGAAGTCCAGAATTGGCTGCATGGTGCCGCCGGCCAAGATCACGCAGCGACAGCTTTGCACAACGTCCTCGAAGATCTTGATCGGGTTCAAAAGCATGTAGCTGAGCAGGAGCCGGGCGCCGGCACCCAGGGGCTCGATGTCGAAGAAAAGCTTGCCCTCCAGCGAGGGGCTCAGCACCATTTTGAGGAACTTGATGAACTTGAAGAGCAACGGGTTCAGCGCAGAGTGTGTGGGGCCTCTGTCCGAGTCTGTGGCAGCGGCAGCAGCAGCAGCAGCAGCAGCAGCAGCAGCAGCGTCCTGCGAGTAGCTCTCGATCTTGTACGCGATCTTGGACTCCCGCAAGTACGTCTCCAAGCTGTAGATGTTGATCAAATCGTTTCCGGAGTCCTGGAACATCGCGTTTATGTCAATTTGGTCGCCGTTCTGGGCGTGGGCGCCGTGTGTCTCGAGGTACGTGGCCACGTGTTTCACGACCTTGGCGACCTTCATCAAGTTCACGCGGTTCCCGGCGTTGAGCTTCGCGGCAAACCGCTTCAAGTAGCCCTGCAAATTGCCGTGGCACTGTTTGAGCTCGACAAGTGAGATTTTCACCGAGTTCATGGCCACAATTGTATCGATGAGGTTGTGCGCCTCGTCAATAACCACCACGCTGTCGCGAATGTCGATTCCCAACTGCGTGCGGATCTCCGGGTCAAGAAGCAACTGGTACGGTAACGACACAATTTCCGATATATCCTGATAGTCGTTACGCGAGCTGTAGTACGGGCACGTCTGAAGCCGCTGTCCGATGCGTGCCACAGACTCAATGTCCTGCACGCGGCTGAACACGGCGTCCCGGAACTCGGTGCTGACGCCGGCCTCTTTGTAGTTTTCGTAGTACTTGCACGCTCGGTGGGCCGATTTGGGCACATCTTCGGCCCCGCGTTTGGGCTTCTTTTGCAAGTCCAAACACGCCTCGTTGATGAGCGCCGTGCTTCCCAACTGCGCAACTTGTGGATTAATGCAGAGCTGTTTGCGCAGCCCCAACGGCACGTATTTGACAGACTCGTTCACGGCCAAATCCGGCACGCTGGATGGGAACTGCACCATGCGGAGCTGGTCTGCAAACTGCGTAAGCTGCGAGTGCGTACGCGACGTGAAGAAGATCGTGGGCACACGTGCGGTGCCGTCGTCGACGTCGTGGAACACCCGACCCACGCTTTCGCTGCTCGCCGCCACCGCAGCCGTGCCAAACGTGTTTTGGGGCCCAGCTTTGTCTGCGCTGAGTTTCGCCACCATGTCCTTGATCTCCTGTTGCAATGCCGCGTTCTTGTCGCGCACGGTGGCCCGCTGGGCTCCGGCCATGGTGTAGTCCACCGGCAAGTACTCGGAGTCTGGCTTTTGTGGGGCAGCACGCGCGGAGTTGGGGCCAAACCTGCGCACCTTCTTGCGCGCCACAACCGCGCCGCCACCGTCAGCATCCTTGTTGTCGCGGTCCCGTTCCCCGGCATAAACGTCAGCGTAGCGTTCTCTGAGCTGTTTTAAGTGCATCTCGTAGTCCTCAACAAGCCGCACGGCGTCTCTCTTGCGCGCGTCGTTGTGCAGGCTTGTGACCCACGCGGGCTCGTCGTCGGACTCTTCGTCGCTGAACGGGTCCTCCGTGAACTGCTCGTACATCGTGCGGAACTTGTGCTCTTTGTAGCCGCGAAGCCAGGCCATAGTGGAGCAAATGATCGAGAGCGTTTTCCCAGTACCCGTGGGCGACTCAAAGATGCCCACCTTGTAGTTCTTGTCAAGTACCTCGTAGATCTTGGCCATGAGATCGAGCTGGATGCGGTACGGCGTGTACGGGTGATAGAACGTCAGCCGCTTTGTCCTGAGCGCGGCGTCGACATCGTTGGACATGGCAAAGGAAACTGCTGAGATTTTTTTTATCGCGGTCGGACAAGTGCGTCTGCGAATATTTCAGAGAAATTTTGGGACTGCAGAAGTGAGTTTACGGAGATTCTGCAGAAATGAATTTATAAAAAGTCTGCAAAAATGACTTTGTGGAAGGTCTGCAGAAGTGAATTTATGAAGATTCTGCAGAAATGAACTTACGAAAACTCTGCAGAAATAACTTACGAAAACACTGCAGAAATAAATTTATGTAGACTTTGCAGAAATAACTTTATGTAGTCTGCAGAACTATATTGATTAAAATTCTGCTTTTTGAAAATAATTTGCCAAAGTACTGGGTTCGAGCCGGGGCCCAGACGTGCAATTTTTGCAGACGCCCAAAGGACTTGTGTGAATTGCATGGAGACCTGGGGCTGGACATCCAATACTTGTGAGTATTCATACGTTTTGCCGTTACTCCACATTAGCTATGTAGTCAGGATGAAGAGACAAGCTTATGTACCTCAGCTACCATGAATGAGAGTCCAAGTGTGCGTTGTTCTTCACGCCTTCGCCATCAGGTGTATTTACAGTGTCAATTGGACACGATATCTAGGCCCAAAATGGGCGCGCGCGCTGCTGCTTCAACTGCTTCAACAAGTCTCGCACGGGCACAATCTCGCCGCTGGGCAGGAACGCCGCAGGAGTTTTTGTGTCGTCGCCCGCCGTGGCCGCAAGCGTAGCCGCGCTGGGCTCAAACACAGTTGCCTGGCCCGGATGGAGCGTGCGCGTCACCAAGACGCCGTCCACGAAAACGCTCACCACGACGCAAGCGCGGCCAACGTTCTCGAGAGACACGTGCCGCGGCACCGCGCTGCCGGCGCCAAACGCCGCGATATACGTCCAGGCCTCAGGCACGTCGCTGATCTCGTACTCGCAGGTCTGCACGTCGCAGACGCTTTTGCGGAACGCCTCTGTGACGCTGGCATCATGGTACCACCTGATGCTCAAGATGTGTCGCAGGGTTGTAGCGCGCTGGCATATGGCCTTTGACCGCAGCGGCCGCCGCGACTCGTCGAGCTGCAACGCCATCACGGCCTTGTCCGGGTACCACACGTTCTGCTGCCGCAGCACCTCCCAGCCACTGGCAAAGAGCACGCACGCGTGGTCCAGAATATCGCCCATAGGTTTGGGGACACGCGGAGAGTCCCTGGACATACTCGTGACCACTATGGGGTACAGCGACGTGGCTGTGGTGCTGGGAGCACCCAAAACCTCAGGCATCACCAGGGCGTGCCAAAGCGCGGACTCAAACTCAAGGCCCATTGTCTTTTCCTCAAAGTTGATAATCGCCTGCTCAAACAGCACGCGTGAGGATTCCGCTATCGCAGTCCGCAAGGCCTTGCCGTTGACTCCCACGCGCCGGAGGTACTCGGTGCAGGCGTCCTCGTAGTCCATGTAGCCGTACCTGGCTTCGATCGTCTGAATCTCTTTGAACATCTGAGCAGAATGGTGCAGAGCTGAGCAGAAATTTTGGGACGGACCGTCGGGACGGGACAATTTTTTCGCCAGATTAGATTTTGGACCTCAGTGTGGGACCTGTTTGATGGGGGCACTCCTAAATTCTCCCAGTAGGTACGCAAAATACAGTCTAATGTATTGGCAGTGTTTGCAGTATTTGCAGTGAAATTACGATGCAAGTCCACACTGGCGGGAGCAGTTTCAGTTTATCCGGAAATATCGCTACTCAAAATCCGTCTTGACAACGCTTGTCTCATTAGCTATCAACCTTTATAACACCACCTCCAATGGTCAACACACTTGCCTACACCCTACATTTGCTTTGGCATGCTGCAGGTGCCAGAGACCAGCCCGGTGCCTCTGTGGGTCAGATATTTAGTATCCTACGGTATTTGTCGAGTATATTATATATATGGCCAGTTGCACATCTTGTTTACACCACACCACACCATACCAAACCAACCCCCACTGCCACTGCCACTGCCTCTTGCTACCCTACACGTTGTACCACGTCGTAGTGGCAAACACCCCGCCGTCATGCTGCAACACGCCTTTGTCGACCAAGTACCCCACGACTTCGTCAAACTCGCGCTTCAGCAAAAGTCGCGTAAACCTTTCGAATAGCGCAAAAGAGTCGATACCCGGCTGGAAGTACACAATCGTGGACAAAGCCTCAAGGATCTTTGCAAACGCCTTCTTGTTGATCGCGCCGGTAATGTCTATCCATATACGCGAACATGGGCTTCCAACTGGCACGGGAACCGTTTTGAGCGGGCTTAAGTCGCCGTGGATCACAAAATTGCAGTTGAAAACCTCGTCCGTCAGGTTGTTGGCTCGGAAGCTCCCGGACTTCATCAACCCCGCGGGCTCGGGTACTCTTGTCACTGCCATAGTTGAGTCGCACACGCCTTCCAATATAGTGCACATTATAGAGTCATTTAGCTGCATCGAGTTGAGATGCAACCCTTGCAGTGAGTCAAACACCTCTGTGAGCACTTTGTGAAAGTCTTTGCATTTTTTGAAAAATTTCTCCTGCTGCCTGTAGTTGTACATAGAAGGCCAAACACGGTCTGTCAAAAGGATCTTGGGCGTGTCATCCACAACTTGCGTGACTATTAGCTTGTCTGACTCCAATGCCTTAATTCTTTTTTCCACCTCGTACTCTGGGTACCCAGATTCGAAAAACGTCTTGATATCCAGCGGAGTCACTTTCGACGAATCCATGAGAAATATAGCTTTCAAGCTTGTAGTGAGTGGATCGTCAAACTTCTCGGCATCCATTTCACTGCTTTTTTTATTGAAAATCTTCTCATAACTCAATTTGAAGTTACTGTTCATCATTATTGTTTCTCTCTGAACAAGAGACACTGCACAATGGTAATTAGATTCTAGTGAGGTTTTTTGTAAGTCTAGAACCGCCTCAAACTTGTATCGCTCCATCGTGTCTTTATGGCTTTTAAAGATCTTCCTTTTAGCGGGCCTTACCACAGCAGGACTATTTGCTAACGCCTTTTGAGAAAACTCCTCGGAATCAACATCGAAATTGTCCACGTTGTACTGAATCCAGAGCTCAAGCAATTTTTTCAAATTAATTTTTACCAAATCCTGCCTAGTAACGGCTCCTTGAGCAACAAGTTTGACCAAAATGTTTTTCCACGACGAGTATATCTTTCTGATATTTGAAAATCCTAGTTTGTTTCTAATTCTGATCCAGCGATTGCCCAATGCCAATTCAGGATACTCGTTGATCCCCATATGTTTCCCCACCAACTCCCATGGCGTCGTTTCCTTCTTAGACACACTTCTGGTAATCAAAACCACACGGAAAAGCTCAAGAGTCTGCTCTTTGGAGAGAAAGTTGACCTCGTCTCTTGTGCGTCTCTTGAAAGTCCTTCTTTCAGCTTTCTTCTTCTTTTTATCCTTAACAGCCTTTTTAGAAACTCTTTTGGACAGTTCATTATCCTTGCGCACAAACTCTTCGTATCCCGTCTCGGTGCCACGACCATAAGCTTCTGCTGCCAAACGCTTCTTTCTCAAAGTCTCTTCTTTAGCAAGTCTTCTGGCTTCTCTGGCCTCTTGAAGAGCCTTTTCTCTCATTTTCTTTTTATCAACAACACTGCTAACATCTATGCTGTACAATCTCACACTTGTTCCCACAGTTGGTATCGGCTTAGAAGCCGCAACCGCTCTTTTTTTGATCATTTCGTCCAAATCAAGCTGACTAGACTCTACATGAGGAAGGCGCAATAGAGTTCTATTGCCTCCTTCCGTAGGCACCGATTCCATCTCTATCACACCACTTTCTTGTAGTCTTAACGCGTCCTTGTTGATCGTTTTACGATCTATAGATGTCTTTTGGTCAATCTTGGATCTGACATACTGGATAAGGGTTTGGTCAACCAAATGTCCACCATCATGCTCTTTAAGAAATTCAATAATGGCATTTTGTCTCATTTGTTGTGTTAGCAGGGGCGTATTAAATCTGATAGGCTTTGGTTTTGCAGCATCAACTTTTGCCGGTTCAGCTGGCCCGGCTTCTGCTTGATCACTGATCTCAATGACGTCTTTCATCTCCACGTCGGGTTCGCTCAAGGCCAACCCGGCTTCAGATTCTTCACCCGCAACAGACGCTGTATTAGATTTGCCCAATTGGTTGACTGCAACCAAGCAGACATCATCGTCATCAAGCTCGTCACCTGCATCGCTACTTATTACTGGGACGAACTCCACTAGTTCTGGATCAATACTCTTTGAGGGCAGGTGTTGCGGTTGTTTTTCTTGCTGGTTCTGTTTCTGTTGTTCCACCTCTTCTTCCTGTTGTTGGTGTCGCTGAAGCGCTGTAGCAACATCGGTGGCTAAATCGGCCTCCATTTCCTGCTCTAATTGGAGCTCTAACTCTACTTCTTTTTCGAGCTCCGCATCTTGTTCTTTCTGTTGTTTCTTTGTAAGTTTGGCTTTTTTTGGTGGTCGACCACGACCCCTTCCTGTGGGCGTTTCACTCTTTCTAGGTCTTCCTCTCTTGCCCTTGGTGCTTCCTGCAGTCTTTGTGGCTTTTCCTGCTTTTTTGTAATTTTCTAACGCACACAGATCAATCTGTTTCCAGCCTCGTTTTGCGACGTCTGTTTTGCACAAAACATGCTTGCCGCCATTTGCGTCCACAAAGAACCTAAGATAATTCCCGGTGCTGGACAATACAACAAACGACAGGAGCTCGTGGAACTCGATTTTGGGGCAAATGCCCGGACCAAACTTGTCACTGAAAAACTCATACTTCGAGTTCTCTATCTGTCTGCCAACCTGGGCTGCGTACACCCTATAAGGGAAAAACTTGCACATCTTGGATTTGCCAACGAATTCGTACAAAGACGCCAGAGTATAATCCAACTGATAATCGTAAATAGAAGCATTGCAGTCGATCTTCTCCATCGACGAGGCATCATTTCGCGCAATGTTGAACAACGTCAACGGGTATTTTCTCATGTAGTGACCGAGCAAGATGTGGAGGATGTTCGGCATGAATATTCCCTGGTCGTTAGCAAGCCTAAGCAATCCAAATATCTGATCCGATAACGGGAAATACTCGTTTTTGAGCGGGATCTTTCCCGAAAGCCTGTCCAGGAAACAGTCGTTCGAGATGTCTGGTTTTATGTCCTCTTCGGCGCCGTCCAAGTCGTCAGTACCAACGACACTCGCATCGTCGGGCTCGGCGCTTTCGTCGTTCGCTTCGTCGTCGTCCTCATCCTCGTCATCATCATCATCGTCGTCGTCGTCGTATTCGTCGAAATCAAAGTCTTTCACGTAGGCATAGCAGTATATCACCCTAGAATCGGCCGTGGGCTGCGCCATAACGAGCTTAACACACCCGCGCAAAACCAAGGTCTTCATCATCGACCTGAACTTCTTTCTGTCCAGCGGCTGCACGTCCAATTGCTTGCGGATATCCTGAGTCGATCTGATCCTGTTTTCGCCGCGCTTGATGAGCTCCACCATGTGCCGCAACATTGTGTGGCGATCCGTCTTGTAGAACCCGGTGTGGTGTGTGTCGCTGTACTGGTCTCGCATCTGCCTCTGGTACTTCACGTGGACGACCTTGTAGACCAAGTGCTTTTTGCGGTCGAACAAGATCTTCGCGACGATGCCCAACTTGATCAATTTGTAGACCCGCGACATGAGAATCGCAATGCTCTGCTTGGTCTGCTTGCTGATTTCAACCGTAGTAACGCCCTTGTCACGCGACTTGCACACCATAAACAAGATCTCAAGGCCCTTGTCGCCAATACTGGCCTTCTCCTGCAGGCCAAGGCCGTTGCTGATGATGTTCCACGCCAAGTCTTCATTGAGCACTAATCGCACCGATTGCAAGTCCAGTGGCAACGCTATCGTGCCACCGACCGCCTCGCCCTGCACGAAAATCTCAATTTTTCCCTGCTGCTTGCAGAGCCACGACCAGTAGAGCTTTTGAACAGTCGCGTTGAAGCTCGGGACCTGGCCTGCGATATGATCAAAAACGTGATCCAAACGCGACCCTTCGGCGCCGTCAAACGCCACATACTCTATAGTCTGGTCAATCAAAGTGTCCGGCTGGAGCATTTGCGCGGAATTGTGTGTGCTGCTCGTATTGTTGTACCTTCGGGTCTTTGCACTTGTTGCACTCGATGCTGTTTATCTCGCAAACAAATAAAAGTATTTCTGCGGGGCGGATAAATAAGATGGCCGCGCGCGACGTGCGTCCCAGATTTTTTGTAGTGCTCATAGCATTTTCCTGCCCGGTTGCAAACTCACTAGACTAGAACTTTGGCAGCGTGTCTGGGCCGCGGGCATGGTTCGAACAGGTGTGTCTGGGTGTGTCCTCCGGTTTTTCTTGTCGATATTTCACTTGTCTTTTTGCACTTTTGCACTTTTGCACTTTTGCATTTTTTCAATTCTGCAATTCTGCATTTCTGCAATTCTACACTTCTGCAGTTCTGCGTTTCTGCAGCTCTCTATTTCTACATTTCTGCACTTCATTTGCATCTTCGCAACTCGGAAATAAGTTATCGGGGTTGTTTAGTATGCTAACTTGGCCTGCTCGCCTATTAGGGTGAGTGCACCCAGGCTGGTAAACGTAGTAGATCTATGCGAACGGTGCCCCGCAACTCCGCAGAAACTCCCTGTGATTTTTTTATCGTTCTAAAAATCGCTTCCACTCTACGCATTTGACTACTTGGCCAGATATTTACCTTCCTGTTTGCACATATTCCCTATTGACCATGAATATCTCTGAGCAAGTGCCATTCTTGAAGCTAGAACCGTACGAGATTGCTATTGACATACCTTGGCGCGGACGAGAGGCCGGGAAGCGTGGAATCGTGGGCATTCTCGCCAAACCCGTGGACTTGTCCAGCAACAAGCTCAGCATTCTGTGCCACGGGTACGCTGGCCACAAGAATTACACTTACATGAAGCTATTGGGGCAGAAAATGGCGCGGGAGCTCGACATCTGGACGTTCAGATTTGACTTTTTGGGCTCTGGCGACTCTGGCGACGTGGACGACCCTGAGAAGGGTGCCGTGTTTCGCGATGAGGTGGAGCAGGTCCGCACGGTGGCAAACTTTTTCAGAGACAGCAGCGCACACAGCAGGGCCACAGGTCTGGCGCACAACTTCACTATCGACTCGTTGGTGGGGCACTCCAAAGGCGGCTCCACGGTTCTTGCGTTTGTGGCTTACGAAGCCCGCAAGTGGCTCAAAAACGACCCCGAAGCCGTTATTCCGCCCAAAATCGCGGTGTGCAGCCCGCGTCTCACGGGCAAGGACGTTCTTGCTCTGACCTCGAAGTCAGTTGTCGAAGTTGGAGGCAAGAAGGTGGTGCGCAACCTTGTTTACCGGCACGGGAAGTTTGGGGTCCCAGTTCAAACGCTGTACGACGAGCTCCTCGACATTGCCACTATGGAGGCACTGACGGACCGGAACTTCTTCACAAGCTTGAAGCACTTGAAGGGCGTTTGCAGCGTGAGACTCGTTTACTCCACAAGAGACACCGTGGTCGAGATCTCGGACGCATACCGTTTTGCTAAGCTGTTGGGCGATATATGCGAGTTGGTCTTCATCAAGCACGCCGACCACAACTACTACGGAGTGGTCAAGATCACGCCGGAAAACGCAGCCATGGTGAACCCCGAGAACAGGCCCGTGAATCGCCGGGGAATCATCAACTACAACCCGGAGGTGGCCCAGTTGATTGTCGACTGGTTCAAAACAAAGGGCACCACGCGCAAGCTTCTTGCGGCGCCAAAAGCGACCAACAGCGACATTCACAGGCCCGTTTGGCGCACTGTGGACGGAATTGAGAATCTTCGCGAGATTGGCTGCTACGCCGTGCTGGAGTTTCTGCACTTGGACTACGGCCACAGCACTGGGTTCAAATTGGTCCCCGAAGGTCCTCTAGACAACGTTTTCGTGGTGAAACCAAACTTCGCGCTCAGAAGCGCAAACAGCACGACTCTTACCAGTGTGGGGCTCAAAGGATTGGCGGTGAGGCTAGGCGTCACTAAGGTCTTTGATCTCAGATCTGAGTCCGAGTTGAACAGCACCCCGAAGTTCCCAATTGACAACGCCTACAACATCGAGTATGTCCACAACCCGATGTTTGCACACGAGAACTTGTCCCCAGAAATGATCTTCATGCGGTACCAGAATTTGTTGACATCGAAAAGCAGCATTGCCAGCGCATACATGGACTTTGTTGCAAACGGCCTGAACTGCATTGCCACAATCTTCGACCATGTGTTGGCGCAGCCCCAGCAGGCCTTCTTGTTCCACTGTGCAGTTGGCAAAGACAGAACAGGTGTCGTAGCTGCTCTCTTGCTATTGGCCGCTGGCGCTGACAAAGAGAGCATAGCAAAGGATTACCTGTACACCAACGAGGGCATCAAGCCGCTTAGAGCGTCGGTTTGGGCGCAGTTTGTGCCGCTGGTAGAGAAGTATTTGCGCAAGTTTGTGATCTACAAAGGGTTGCCGGAGAGCACCTCGCACGAGGAGATTTTGGCGTATGTGAACAAGTACCTTCTGGGGGGCCAGCCCGGGTGGGACATATACAGGGAGGGGTTCGACAACTTGCTCAGCGCACCGTACGACTCGATGATATTGTTTTTGGAGAAGTTCCACGAGAAGTACGTCGACGTGTACAAGTACTTGGAGGCAGAGTTGGGGTACAGCGCTCAGGAGGTGTACATTATCAAGAGAAACTTGATTGCCGAGAGGGAAACCAAAAGCAAGATATGAACATGCGCATCAGACACTTGTTATTTGTCAAAACCACTGAAAATTTGTACCCTGGCCCGTGTAGTTTGCTCCTCTTCGTTTTAATATTTTGCAGGCCTCACTTCCATTCTGCATATTCCGCTAGAAATTGTATTCGATTTTTTTTATAAGCGAAAAGTGAAAAATATAAATAATATAATATTTTTCACTTTTCTCGCATCTCACTCTTCAATGATTCGTCCAGCACTCAAGGAGATCTTCCCAAAACGAAAATTCGTCAATCGCCAGTTGTTCGATCTTGACAGCAGGCTCAACTACAAGAAGCTCATGCCGGTGTACGAGTCATTGTACCAGAACCTCGGCAATCAGAGCTACAAAGTGCCCAGTGTCGTGGACGGCCTGGACTTGATGATCATGAAGAAGGTTTTGGAGAAGTTTCGCACGTACTCGAGCACGCGGAACCGCCACTTGGTCGAGTTGGAGAACGACTTGGTGGAGAAGGCGGCAGAATTGGGCAACAACGATGCCATTGCGTTGCTCGCGTTCGAAACCTTGCTTTTGAAAGACACCCAGGTCTTGAACCCGGGAGACAAGGAGTATGCGACTGAGTTAATCGACAGGTTGTACAAAATGGACCATCCGCTTTCGGTGAAGCTTCTTGGCGACTTGGCCTTGTCCGAGAACGACGCTGCACTCGCCAAGAAGTTGTACCACGAGTTTCTCTGCTTGGAGAGTGACACGGTGCTCAGCTCGCAAGTGTACCAGCAGCTCGGCCGGTTGGAGTTTCAGAACGGCAACATACACGACGCAAAACTCTACTTGGTGCAGCTGATCAAGTTTGGCACTTTGGAGAAGACTTTGGAGTGCCACTACTTGTTGGGGGTCATTTACGTGGCCTCGGACCCAAAATTGGCAAGATTCCACCTTCAGCTAGCAGCGTCAAAGTCCTTTTTGCAGTCGTTCAAGAGCCTCGGCTTCTTGGAGCTCAACTACTTCAATAACTTTGTCAAGGCCAGGGAGTGGTTCAAGTTGGGAATCCAGGTGAGTGACTACGAGTGTTTGATTGGACTCTTTGACACCTTCTACAAGTTCCAGGACTACAAGGGGGCCCGCAAAACCTTGGACACCATCAAAAGGGTCTTCACAGACAAGAACGGCAACGGACACATTCTCACTGAGTTTATGAAGTCACGAAACACCCAGATAGAAGCCGTGAACAGCTACGATGCCAGCAGTGTGTGGACCTCAACACAGTAAATTTAATAGCCCGATTTCTGGCATCGTTTACCCGACCAAAAATGAAATAAAAAAAAAAAAAAAAAAAAAAAAAAACTTTTTGAAAAATCCGATTTGGAGAGTAACACAGAGAAACGATGAATCAATTGCACACCTTGCTTCTATTGCAGACTTCCTGCGAGAAGTTCGCCAAGTTTGCGAAGGAGGCGTTGCTTGAGGCCGAACTTGCGGTTCCCGTGACGCTATTTCTCGAAGGAAATTTCGACAAGATCCTCCAGTTGGATCAGCTCCAACCAATTTTGCAGAAGGCTGACATTTTAGACAGGGAGTACCAAGAGACTCAGGATATCAATGCTGCTGTGGCTAAATTTGCAGCTGAGGCCGTTGCGATCTCTGAGTGGAACAGCTTCATGCTTGCGTTGGCTTTGGGACAATGTTTTGTGCAGCTCAACTACACTGGTCCAGACATCGATGGGTTCACTGAGTTTGGCTACTTCTTCTCAAAAACCCACAAAAGCAGTGATTTAGAGTCATTCAAAAACAATATCATTCAGCTGTTGAGCTTAGAGGGGCTTTTCAGTTACGAATTGAGCCGTTCTCCGTTGCTATTGTGCATATGTCTCCACTTGTTGGAGAAACTCACGAATACCTCTAATGAGGCCTCATTGTTATTAAACGCGAAGGACTTGCCGCCAATAGAGGCAATGAACGAGTTCATCAAGCTGCTGGTGGACACGAACGAGTCAGTTTTTGTGGCTGCGGCAATGTACTGGAGAAGTCGTTTCTTGCAAGTGCAAAACTCGTTGTTGCCGGAAGTCTCTGGATACTTGGTGTCCGTTTCGGGCACATTGCTTGAGTCTCATACGTTTCTGGTGATCTCCAAAGGGTTGTCGGACAAAGTATACCAGGAGTTTCTTGTCAGCTACCATCTAGAGAACGCAAAAAACTATTTGCAAGCGACGGTAGAGACGTTGACGCTAGAATCGTTACAGAAGGCTCACAAGGTGTCAGGACTTGAGCTTTGTGTCACTGGTGCGCGTGCCAAGAGAACCAAGTACCAAGAAAAGGCCGTGGCAAGTTTGGTGGTTCTTGCTAAGTCTGCGACCGAGTTTGTGATCACGGACGGAGGAAACGACGATTTGAACGAAGTGGAAAACAAGGAATTGAATTCTGACCTTTTTTTGGAAACGATAAGATATGAACTGTTGGAAGACGATGTGTTTGAGAGTTTTGCAGAAAAAACAAACACTGTGGTTATTTCCTACGACAACGAAGACGACAACGAAGACGAAAGCGCAAGTAGCAAGACATTTGAGCAGAAAATCATTCCAATTGCCATACGCAGTGATGCCATACCCGCCGGCCTCAAGGAATTGGATCCAAACGACCAACCAAAGATGAACGATTTGGACTGTGTTCAAGTTTTGCTTCGTGCCAAGACGTTGAGACAACTGACGCCAGCAAAGAATGCATTGGTGGAAGAACAGCTTTTGGCAATTCTATCGAGACTTGTGGCAAACAACAAAGAGGGCTCGCCAAGAACAAACTGGCTCATTTTCACCAAGACCTTGTGGGAGCGTTCTTTGATAGAGTCACAGCGGGCCAAAACTTTGGAACGTGGTATTTTCCAAATGCAGGCGCTTGTGGAAGACATCAATGCGCAGATCCGCATGAAGTTGTTCCCAGAAGCAAAGTTGGATTCGGAGTCGAAGTCGGAGTCTGCCTCTGCCGCAAGACTCCGGTTTTTGCATCAACTTCCTCTCACTCCGTGCTGGGACTTGGACTCAGACTTGGCAACACGGTTCATTCTGATTGGAAGTCTTAAGAGTGCGTTGGAGATTTATGAGCGTTTGGGCAAAGTGCACGAGATGGCAATGTGCCAGTACCAAGTGGGCCAGAAGGACGAGGCAATCAGCGTGATCAAGAAAAGACTCGAAAAGTTTCCAAACGATGCGCGGGCCGTGCTGCTTTTGGGTGACTTCACAAAGGACGCCGCGCTTTGGCAGAAAGCTTGGGATTTGGGAAGATACGCGCCGGCCAAAGTGGCGTTGGCACGTTTTGTGTACGCACAGAAAGCAAAAGATCGCAGCAATGTGAACGCCGCGATGCTGCACATGAAAGACGCCCTCACGGTGAATCCGTTGGACTACAACGGGTGGTACTTTTACGGGTGTATCTCTTTGGAGGTGGAAAGCTACTCTACGGCTGCAGAAGCGTTTACACGTTGTGTTCTGATCGACGACACCAACACACACAGCTGGAGCAATTTGGGAAGTGCGTTGCTCAACATGGGCAAAAGCATGGAGGCATTCACGGCGTACGGCCACGCCATCAAGACCCTGGAAGGTCTGAACTGGCGTGTCTGGGACAACTACTTGGTAGCTGCGGCAAAAGTGCAGAAGTGGGGAGAAGTTTTACGTGCGGCCAACATGTTGCTCAAACTCAACACGGACGAGAAGAGGGTCAACTTGGACTTGGTCCAGGCATTGGTGTCACAGTTGTTGCAGCTGGACTACCCTAAGACAGAGTCGAACAAGTTGCTGTTCTTTCAAAAGAGCTGTATTGAGTACGTTTGTGTCCTGCTTCCGAAAATCAACACGGGCAGCTCTGTGCTCTGGAAACTCCAAGCACGTGTTGAGCTTTGGCGTAAAAAGCCATGGGACTCCCTTGCTGCTATGGAAAAGGCGTTCCGTGTTGACTTGAACAACGACGCTTTGCTTTCAGAGGAGAAGGTCTGGAACCAAGCTGTAGAGTCTTGTGTCGACTTGGTGGCTCTGTACGAGCTGTTGGGAGAATTGCCTGGAAAGCACGGTGCGGGTGATGTTGTGTGCAAAGACTGGAAGTTTCGGGCGCGCACGAGTATTCGCACTTTGATGAGCAAAGGCAGAATCAGCTGGGAAGACTCTGCCGGGTGGGACAAGTTGCTCGAGGCCAAAGAGGAGTTGTAGGTAGTTTAGTTGATTATATGCCAATGTTAGCTGGTATTGTGCCATTTTGGCAAGTCGTATCGTGTAAGGCAACTACAGTCTCGTCAAATAGTCTCATCAAATACTCTCATCAAATACTCTCATCAGATAGTCTCATTAAATACTCTGTACGTTACTACGTAAACTTTTACTAAAACTAGTCATACGTATCTGGCAACCTGTGTGTCGCACCAACTCCAAAACCTCTTCGCATTTCCGTTGGTACGTCCGGCAGCGATGTCTGGCCGAACTCTGTAGTAGAAGTTTCCAAAAGGCCTAATGTACTCGCCAGTTAGGTGTAAAGTAACGTCACCAGGCAAACCACGAAACGACGTACCTGTCAAAAGCACTGAAGTGTTGCACAATGTCACTCTTGATGATCCCTGGGTGTACCGCTAAGCTGATAATGCCATCGTCTTTCCGCAATTGGGCATACTGTGCTGCCTGGTATATGTTTCCAGCTTTTGACCGTCCATAGTATTTGCCTGTGTGGTTGTCGGCAACATGTTTGTAGTCCTTTTCCTCGTACAGAACGCCGCCGTCCAAATCAGACATAGTGTGGCCATTGGAACTGACCCAAATGACTCTAGGATTGCTTTTGGTCGTTTTGCTGGCGGCTAAAACGTATTTATCCAATTTTTTCATCAAAGCATGATGTCCTAACACGTTTGTGCCCATTTGGAGCTCGTAGCCCTGTTTGGTTTCGGACCCGTTTGGCGGTTTCATCACACCAGCATTTAGAATGACGATGTCGAACTTAGTAACGCCGAGTTTCCTGAGGTCTGTGTCAACATTACTGAAACTGGCCAAGTCGCCCAAGTCTATGACAACGCTGGCAAAGTTCGAGTCAATGTCATTCTTGTCGTTGTACGCAGCTCTCAAGCCAGAGACTGTCTTTTGCAACTTAGGAGAGTCTCTTCTATTTGTCAACCGGTGAACACTCCTGTACACTCCGCTGCTACTCACAAAACCCTTATCAACAAAGCCGTTAATTAATCAATTATCTCAGCCTTTCTCCATTTAGACATTTAGAAAATTGTGAGACACTTAAAGATTTGTATTGCAATTTCATGCAGATGTCTCTTTTTTGCAGTACTCCAATTAGCGCGTCTTACTAATAGTATACGTTTTGGCGTAAATTTCATTCTTTTTCAAAGCCTTTTAAAAAAGGCTTTGCTTTGACAAGAGATGCAAATGCCCCCTGGACTACGCCATCCAGCATTTCATAAAATTCGTACTAGTCTATTCCAATTTGTGTTATATAATGTTCTCCATCTAGTTATTCGCGGCCCATAATGCAGCACTTTATAAGTATCACCACGACTGCATTATTTCACCACATCCCAAAACTCTTTTCTATCCTCTTCTTTCACGCGGTAGTAGTAATTGTAGTAGTGTCCAGTGACGCGCGCCACTCGTTTCACAATCATCCCAATCGTTGCACCATCAAAGTGGAATACGTCCCAAAAAATCCGTTTCAAGCAACCAATTATGCGGTTTCTGAAAATAGCCGGTTTTTTCATCCATGTGTCCGTTTTTTCACTGTGCTGAACCCTTCCATACAATGTGATATCCAACATCTTCGCAACTTGTTTCACCACAAATTCTAACTCCTCGACTACAGACTCGTGCAACAGTAAATACTCAGACATGTCCTTGAGTGTGGCCTTAGCCGTATGTGCTCTGTGTTTTTTTCCCAAACTCTTTCTGGGCTTTTTTCTGTAAGACTTCACCTGTTGCATTATCATCTTAGCCTTATCCTTATTGTACATGACGCGTCTCAGCGTCGTTAATCTGATCTCAAATCTGCTCCCTTCGCCTTCAAAATAGTTTTTGAAATGGTCTATGACGTATACCAATTTTGCAGTACTCAATTTGGCTAATTCCTGAACCTGGCCGCTGTCCACAGACATATCAATCAACATCCTTCTAGTTTCCAAACTGTCCAAGTTCCCAATAACATACTGTTGTTCAGTTGGGGTAGGATCGTATTGGAAATAGTATTTGGGGTCCAACTCGGCGTGCAATTCAGACTCCTTGAGCAAATCAAGATTCTCTTTGAAGAATTCGTGTTTCTTGAAAATAAGCTCCTGAGCGGCCGCGTTCTCGTCGTAAAACTCGCTCAGAAAGTCAAACTTAATGGGCATCATTTCCCGCAATTTTTCTAATTCAGCCTCTTTCTCAGCATCATTCTTACGCCGCACTAAAGTGAACTCGTACTCGGACTTTACTTTCACGTCTTTGTCGTCAAAAATCTCACCTTGATCTGGTGCACCGTTGTTTGCTTCCATATTGATCAAGTCGTGAATTTTTATTGATTTTCTGTGTTTCTTGCTTTCTTTTGGATCTTCTGTCTGGCTTATTCCACCTTCCAGACTCTTTGTGCCAATGCTACCCAGCGAACTCGGTGCATCTTCTTGTTCCTCCACCACATTTTCCCGTATAGCCTTCGGTACTTGAGCTTGCGTTTCAGATTCGTCTGAACGTCTGGGTATATCTAACTCCACATACTCATTTTTTACGCGTAGCTGTGAAGCCGTCACACCGTCTCTATCGCTGTCACTATTGTGTTCTCCCCCTTCCACTTCCTGCAAAAAGTTTTGCTTCTCTCTTTCGCCTTCGCCTTCGCCTTCGCCATCTTCGGGTTGTTCTTCCAGCTGTTCAACTTTCTCTTCTTTTTCCGTAATCTCTTCCTTTTCTTCCTCATCATCATCTTCTTCTCCTTCTTCTTTCTCTTCTTCCTGATCTTCTTGTTCGTATTTTATTTTACATGTTGCCTCCATAGGCTCCGCCGTCGTGGAGGTACTCTGTGTCTTCTGCTTTTTCTTTACTGGCTCGTGAATCTCCACCAATTCATCAATCTCCATGGACTTGCCCAGCACTATGTAGTCTCTGGCTAAACTGTATGCTCCCAACAATGCTTCCATGTTCTCCTTCATGCTTTTTTTGATTTTAGCTCTCTGAAGCTCCTTGGAGTCCATATTCAGGTACTTATTCAAGAAGTCTTCGCATTGCTCCAACGACAAAAATTTTAACTGTGACGGCTTCACGTACAAATACGAAGAGTCATTGATAAATAGCACTGGAACCAAAGTCCTTCTCCCAGAGTGAAGGTTATTGGTATCAATTTCGCCAATATCAAAGTTTTGGTCATCTTTCACAGACTTTTCGTCTACCATAATCGCCGGCCACATTGGGTGCCCTGGGCATGTAACTAGAGCCAAATCTCCAACTTTTATATCCTCGATTTTCACCATTCTGGCACTTGAGAATCCTATCAAATCGCGATTCGGGATGTTTATTTATATTCTTTGCATGCTGAGGTTTAAATTTTCTAGTGATTTGTGGTGTGCGGATGTGCATGTTACAGTTACAGTTACAGTTACAGTCGCAGTCGCGGTGTCTGGGTGTTGGCACGAAAAAATATAAACAATAAATAAAAGTAAAAAACGCATGTCACTTTTACTTTTCCGCCGGCCACAAAAAAAATAAAAGAAAAATTTACGGCAGAGGCGCCAATTGTCTCGCGGTGCTTTTCTATGGTGTATGGGTGTATAATACATGGGTGTCCGGATTGCTGCCACCGGTTTGGGTAATCTTACGTAGAGTCAAAAAACTCTATCTACAGGCTTCTCGAGCCAAGTACGACGTCGAGCACGATGCATCTCAATTATAACTATAACTGGATCCGATACCAAAAACTGTTTCAAACTGCCATTACGCAAATACGCAAATAGTAGCGTGACAGCTCCCTCCGCTGAACTCCAAATGTGTGTAATTGGCGCTATAAATTTTGGATGCGCTAATTGTTTGTCCCAAATTTTTCTATCAGCATATTTCTCTATACCAGTTCGAACCTAGACTTTTATTTTTTTTTCTTCAATAATCGTCCTGTGTGCACGCACTTATTACATGAAGTTTCTTTTTACGCATGCGTTTTGCCTCGGCTATCTATTTATTTCCCAACATTTTAACTCTACCGGTCCCGCATTCAAAAAAAAAATTTTTTATAAAAAAAACTTTGGTGCTTACCCGGTCCTTGTGTCTTCCGAAGATTAACTTGATAAGAATTTTTTTTTTTTCTCTTGTAACAGAGTCTGGAAATATAGAACTGAAGCAGGCAAAAGCTTCGGAACGTGTAAAGGGGACAAGCGAGAATTTCAGGAGCGCAAGACAAGGCATTCAACAAGAGCACGCGAACAGCACAAACAAGGTTCAGAATCTCTTCTTTTCCACCACCACTTTGTGGCAAAAACACGCAAAAATCAAAAGTCAAAATTACATTATCAGTCATGGAAAACACCCGGGCTTCCGTCATAGTACCGGCGGCGGCAGCAGGAGCAGGAGCCCCAGCACCTGCAGCCACGCCATCACCAGCACCAACGCCACCGGCACCAGCAACAGCAACAGCACCAGCACCAGCGATTCCGGTTCCTGCGGCTGTAACGGGCTCTGTCGCTGTTAAGAACGTGACGTCACTGGCTGACGAAAGAGGCAGAAGCGCCGAAACCGGCACAAACAGCAGCGTCAGCAGCAACGGAGCAGCCAATAATGGCGCCATCAGTGCTACCAGCAGCACTGCCACAAGTGTTGCACCTTCAAACGGCAGCACGAATCCGGCCGCACCACTGAACAGCGCGAATTTTTCGCAGTTTGACAAGAACAAAGACAAGTTCAAGAACCAGAATACCTCGGTGTGCAGCAACTGTAAGACCTCTGCAACACCGCTTTGGCGACGTGACGACGCTGGCCATGTGTTGTGTAATGCTTGTGGGCTTTTCTTGAAGCTCCACGGCAAGCCAAGACCAATCTCCTTGAAAACAAACGTGATCAAGTCGAGAAACAGAATCAAGCATTTTGCCCCAGAAAAGGACAAAGACAAGAGAAAAAGTGGTCTGAAAGCCAAGAAGGCCAAAGCCGGGTCCGTGGGTGCCACTGAGAGTGTTATCAAAAGGCCAGAAGATGTCCTTGGTACTCCAGGAACAATGTCTCTTTCTGGTAACGTTTCCCACGACGACAAGGCCGAGAATTTGATTCCGCTACTTCCGCGGCCAGAACAGCAACAGCAGCAGCTTTTGCAGCACCACCAGTCGCCTGCCACGTTTTTGGCCCAAGCACACCCGTTGCACTATCCAACAACGGCACCAATGAAATCTCAAACAAACTTGCTGAGCATAACGTCGCCGTTGCTCTTGGCCACGGGCGGTAAAAGAATGAACCCAACAAGCGTAGAACACAATGTTGCTGGCGTTTTGGAGAGCATGGCCAATAGCTCGGTTCCATTGGCGCAGCTCCAAAGAAACATCCCACCGATGTCCCTCAGAACTGTACATACACCAACGCTGCTCTTGGACCATCTGGCAAACTCAAACGTGTCATCGGGGGCGATGAACGAGAGTGATGCACCAATTTTGAGCGAATTATACAGATTCCAGCCACATAGCAACGGAAACATCACAAATAACAACGCCAGATTGCCGCCAATCTCAAACACGCTGACCCCAACTTTCAAACCAGATCCAATGGCTAGCAACGGTCAGGTGGCATATATGCTGTTGAGCAAGCAAGCATTTCTGCCTCTTTTGCCGCCAATAAAAGTCGAAGAAGAGCTGGCACAGCTTCGCACACGCCTTTCTGAGCTTGAGTTGGTTGTGGACTTGTACAAAAAGCGCATAGGCGAATTGGAGGACACCAACGAGAAGTTGCAGAAAAGTGTGGGCAAGTTGGCAGACTTGGAGGCTGCGGATCATCGGTTGAAGTTGACGTTGAACCGTGTTTTGAAGTTATTACTCAGCGAGCAAAATGACGGTGTCAGTGACGAACTGAAAGCCGAGAGACAGGCGGTCATCAAGGAGATCAACGAAGAGATTATCAACCCTAACGTGAAAGTTGGGACAAAAAGATTGGGAGACGAGTTTGCCGAGAGCGATAGCAAAAAAGTTAGGCAAGAATAATTGATGATTAATGTATACTAGATATGATGCTGAATGTATTAGGGATTAAAATGGAAACATTTATATATAGGCATTGGAGGTGTCAGTTGAAGTAGCTTTCGATCATGTATGCTGTCATGTTGAAACCACTGAGGGTTAGAACCAACCATATGACAACAAATATTGGAATCGGGAACAAAATAAACTCGGTTTTCACCAAAAATGGGAGAATATTGTAGCCGTAGAAGCTGTTGACACAGTAATAACTCAACGTTATCAAGTACAAACAGTTTGCCAAGAGCCTTGAGAAGAAGTTGTTCATCACCAAAATCGGCAACAAGACAAACTGGAGCAAATACAAGTTGATCCAAATCACAAGAAACGAGTTAGCGTGGATGTCGAAACAGTAGGCCCACTCCAAAGTCTCCTCAGACAGCGCCGTAGCCACATTAGGCTCATTTCCAGAGTTTTGCAAAACAATCGAGCCAAACTTGGCCAAAACGGCGTACACACTTTGCACAAACCGATTGTCAAATAAGGTTCTGCTGCTAGACCCCTGGAGTGACGACGAGCTGTAGAAGCTCAAGTAGCTCGTTTTGCGCAAGAACTTGTTTACCAAAAACCAGTTGACGCTCGCAACGAGAACTCCCGTTATGTAGAAATCAACAAACACCATGTACAATATGAGCTTCAAAATGCCCACAAAGGCCAAGTTGTACGTGATCCCCCACGCAACCGCGCTTATAACAAGGAAAAACAGAATGAGTATTATGAACAGCGGGTCGTCTCTGTGGTAGTAGTTTTTGGTGTACTTGTGGTAGTACAAACTCTTGTACACTTTCTTGGGCAGAAATATCAAGTAGAAGATCTCCCAAATCGACTTGTCAAAGTCCAAGGTCGGCGGCTTGAGCGCCCTTTTGAAGAAAACTGGCACTTTGAACTTGAAAAACTTTGCAGTTGTCTTTGCGAAACTCGTGGCTCTAGTTGCCGCCGGCGTGTACAAATACGAATTTCCGGCATTTCCTGATCCTGCGCCAGCGCCAGCGCCGCCACTGCCGAACTTGTAGTTTTGTTTTCTGAAATTCGAGTACGACGACGACGCTATGGACCCTGGGCCCGGGTGGCGTGGCACGTTTGTGTTTGTTGTGAATGTGTCCATGGTGACAAGTATTTTGGGAGAGCGGGAAAAATAGCGTCCCGATTTTTGATTTGGCAGTGAATTTCTGATTTGAAATTCTCACTTGAATTTCTCGCGACCCGCGATTGCTGCAGCCACCGGGAGTTGGACCCGAGCTTTCACAGAAATGGGGGGGGGGGGGGCCAAACGGCAGCGTTTCTGGCACACTGGGCGCCACAAGGGTAAAGATACCTACCTATTTGTACCTTATTAATACCTTTTTAAAACCTTTTTTTTTTTTTACCTTTCTTCTCTTGTACCTTTTTTAATAAACCTTTCTATACCTTTTTTATACAAACCTTTCTTATACTAACCAAACCTTTCTGCGATCTCATGACGAGTTTGGGTGCTGAAATCCGCACCCGCTTCCCAGCCAAAGCCTGCTGGCACTCGCTACAACTCAACGCTACAAACTTTTTATTCGTCTATCTTCCAAATGCTCTAGATCTCTTGTGCCCAGGCCTTCTCCATCGGTCTGTACACCCTGACTTCGCCGCTAACGCACAGCAGCAAATCCACGATCCCCTCCACGACTCTTTTCACGCCTCCCGCGTTTTGGTGCAAAACGCCTAACTGGTAGCCGTTGATCAGCGACACAATGGCAGTGTGGTCGGGGGCCCCGTACTTTTCGGTTCGTAAACCGCTCTTGAACACGGCCTCCTTGAACTGCAAAATGTCTCCAATGTAAATGTGTGATTTTTGCGTCGATGCGTCGACTTTCCCGCCACTGATCTCCCAGATCAAAGCTCCGTGAACGTACTTCTCGCTCACAAACGCGTGATTGCCGCAGCCTTTCAACAATGCTTGTTGTGCCAACGTCCAGCACTCGCCGTCTCCAACCTGGGTCCCAAGTCTGTCCCGAGCCCACCCGGCAACGTGTTCGCCAAACAAATTGGAGTTTCTCACGAGCTCCTTTTCCAGCGGGATCGCTGGCGGATCTATGTGGACGTGCGAGACCTTCAAAGAGTCTGAGATCACCTGCTTGTCGGTGATTGTGTCACTGAACACCGGCGACGGGTTGGTGAACTCAAACGTGTACTTGTCTATCAGAAGGTCCTCGTTTCTGACCGAAAACTGTGTCGTACACTGATTGTTCGTCATCGTTGCAGATGTGCGGTACGTGAGACCCTGGAAGCTTGCTGGTGGCACAAGCGTCTTTTTGGCAAACCACAACGTCTCAAGCTCCAAGTTGTCGTTGTCGTTTGATTGTGCGGCCAGGTCAAGCGTTTTGCCCGAGAGTTTCTTTGGTTTTGGCATTGGCTTGGGCTTCACTGGTGGTTTCGGCTTGAGCTCTGGCTTTTTGGCTGGAACTGGTGGTTTTGGCTTGACTTCCGGCTTTTTTGCAGGAACTGGCGGCTTTGGCTTGGGCTTTGGCTTCACAGGCGGCTCCGGCTTCACTTTCAAGCTGTTCTCGTAGCTTGGTGGTGCCGCAGGTACTGTCGATGTCCGTGCAGCCGGCGGTGGTGGCGCAGGCTTCTTTGGCTGTCTCTGTGGTGGTGTAGGCACGGGTGTTGGCGTCACCACTGGTGCTGGTGCTGGTACTGGTGCCGGTGATGGTGCTGGGGCTGCAGCTGGTTTTGGAATGGCGGCTGGCGTTACCACCGGTACTGCTGCAGCTGGTTTGGGAATGGCCGCAGGTGTCACAACCGGTACTGCTGCAGTCTGTGGGATTGCAGCCGGCGTCACTGCTGGCGTCACTGCCGGCGTCACTGCTGGCGTCACTGCCGGCTCCGGTGTGGCCAGCGCAGTCTTCACGCGGCCTCTGTCCTTGTGGAGCGGTGGTGGCGCAAACTTGGTCAAGTCGATTGAGCTCGCTGGCTTCGTGGCCTGAACAACAGGCGCAAATGTCAGCTGTGTGGCCAAAGTTGGCACAGACATGCTCGAGGAGGGCGCGGTTGCCGGGTTCGAAGGCGGTAGCGACATTGCGGGACGGTCGTAGCTGTTGGCAGTCAGCGGCCGGCTCAACGAGCTGCTGGAGCGGAATCTCTGGAGCGCCGGTATGAACGGCTCTGCTGGCTGTGCAGGTGCTGCTTCAGCTGCTGGCGCTGGTGCTCCGTACTGTTGTTGCACGGGCGCTGGTGATGGCGCTGGGGCTCCATACTGTCCTGCCACTGCGTACTGTTGTTGTGCTGGTGCCGGCGCTGGAGCTCCATATTGCTGTTGTGCCGGCATAGCTGCTGCCCCTCCGTATTGTTGTGGTGCTGCGTACTGTTGTTGTTGTGGCACTGCGTACTGTTGTTGTGGCACTGCATACTGTTGTTGTGGCACTGCATACTGTTGTTGTGGCGCCGCGTACTGTTGTGCCCCGCCGTTGTTGTAAGCAACTCCCGGGTTGCCCTTTCTCGGTGGCGCTGGAAACGCCTTTGGGTTCGTCAATTGCGCCAAGGGTCTCACGCCTCCAGTGTACGTCTCCGGCTCTGGCTCTGCTTCCTGGGCCTCCGGCTGTCCCGATTTGCGTGCCACTTCCTTCTCCCGAGCGTTCTTCAAAGCATGGGCACCAGCTTTCCCAACTGCTGCCGTACCTTTCGCCGTGACCTTGAGCGTCTGCATGCCCACTTTCTTGAAGGTCCCCTTGTTGTTGTTCCAGAAATCACTCATTTGTGCACAGTGTTTGGTTCTGCAAAAGTACTTTTTCAAATCAGAAAATTTGGAAAATAGCGAATCTGCGCCATGCGCCAGAAAAAGGCGGAGCCAAAAATGCAAATGTGGAAATTGTGTGGAAAAAATAATTACTCTATTGAGACTCGAACCTATGCTATTCTATAATACACCGTCGCAGAGACAAGTTTTTACATGGAGCCGTTTTTGATGGCAAAAATCACCTCGTAGACGCTCAATTTGTCGCCGCTCAACCTCAACCCGTCGTCGCCGTTGCTGAAATACACTCGTCCCGTGTCGCAGTTCATGGACATACAGTTTGTGGAGATCTTCAGAATGTGGAGGTCGTCAAACGCGATCCCCGTGCTCAGCAGCAACTGCGAAAACAACGCCAGAATAAACTCGCTCGCCTTTTTCGTTTGCGTTGGCTCTTTAGTGGCCGAACTTGCCGGATCGGCCTGTGTTTGCACTAAATTGGACACTTTGCGCACCGTTTCACTCGGCACGTCGATTTTGATGCTGTTCAAGGCCCCCAAATCCGTTTTCACGGCAAATTCAATCGCAATGTCGCCAATGGTGTTTGCCCTCGTCGCGTGCAACGCGTTGTAAACTGATTTCACAAACACTGTGTCGAACTTCATCAGCACAATGTCCACGGGCTCCTTGGCAAGGCTTCGACGACACCACTTGAGAAAGAAGCGCAAAAACTTGCCGACACTCGTTCGCACTATCAACATTGTGCTGACACCCGTGTCTTGGCTCTGTTTCGCACTCATGGTTTGCACAATCACAAAATACTGTCTTTTGATGCCAAACTCTCGTGGGAACTTCACCATCAAGTAGCTGAGCAAGTACTCTTCGTTTCCCTGGTTTCGCTGCACACGCTCTTGTTTAAATGACACTCTTGCCGCGTCTCTGAGCTGCTGCCAGTCCACGTCTGCCAAAAACAGTGAGCTTCCAATTATTCCTCGATCTTCTTTGAAAATGTCCACGAACGCCTTTGAAAACACGGTTTTGAGCTCGTGGTTATAGTGGCTCTTGAAGTCCTGTGCCTGGAGCAAGGGCACCGGCGAGCACCTGAAAATCTTGAGAAAGTTGTCGTAAAACACGTCTGACATGTAGCTGTGTTGCAGTCTCCAAAAGTTTTGTTTACTCTTTTGATTCGCGTGGTGTGCGGCTGTAATGGTGTATGGGTGTATGTGTGCTTCTGGACTACGACCCAAGCTTTGGTGTTGGTGCCCATCAGTTCAAATTCAGCGATTCATGGCCAAAATCTCGTAAAGACGACCTACAGCAGTACCCGGGACTCGCCCGGTTGGCCATTGATACTAGGTTTTGCTGCAAACAGCTTTCTCTACATAGATTAAACACGTTTCAGGATGTCATGTGTGACAGCGTTTATTGAGAGGACAAGGCCATGATGGCGTTGACCATATCGTTGTCGTTCTCCTTCAAAGCCTTGGCAGCCTTGGCTCTGGACACGTTGGTCTGCTCAATGATGAGTTTGATGTCTTCTGGGTCCAATCCTGTTTCGTCAACTTCCTCTTCGATCTCCTCGACGGTAGCAGGCTTGGCGGCATCAGCAGCAGCCTGTAAGTCGGCAGTGATAGAAGCTGGGGACTTGTCGGCCAATCCATTGGCAGCCTTGATAGAGTCACTGGCGTTTTTCAAAACCTCTGGGGAGTTTTCTTGCAATTTGGCTTGAGCCTCAGCAGCTTGCTTGTGTCTCTCGGCCAAGTTCTCCAATTTGGCTTCACCGAAAACGATGAACATACCACTGGAGGCTCTGTAGACATCTGGGTTGTCAATTCCGTAAACTTGGTTACCTTTTCTTCTGAAGGTGACTCTTGAGATTCCCTCGACCTTCTTCAATTTGAGACTGGCAAACAATTTTCTTGCTTTTTTCTCGTTCTTAGAGTAAACGCTGACTTCGGCACCGGCTGGAATTCCACTCATTTTTCTTGTTTGATTTCGTTGATTTGTGTTAGTTAGTTAAACTTGGTTCGAATTGTGGACGAACTTGTGAAAATTTTGGACATTGTTGTTCCGGGTAAGCTGCGTCGACTTTGCGTGCGTAACCCTCTTCTTTCTCAGAATAATTGCTATGCGCGCTCCAATCATCGGGTACGGCCATAGGGCACACGAGGAACAGCACAAAAGTTGCTCAAAAGTTGCCCAGCGTCAGCATTTTTCGGTTACTGATTACATTTATAAGGTGTCTACAAGTTGTTTTTATTAGCCCATGCATTAACAAATGTGAAGTTTTGTATAAAAGTCTATAGTTGGAGAAGTAAAAGCCATTGAAGGCGCAAAGTGTAGTGGAAGTCCTCTAAAGGTCAGCATTAGCCATCTTGTGTTCTTGCATCACTTGGTAGATGTCCATTGGAATAGGAGCAGCGTTGATAGAGACAGTCAAAGCAGCAACAATAGTGAAAAGAGTAGAGAATTGCATTTTTAAGTAAAGAGTCTTGTAAAGTTGTGAAGTTGTGAAGTTGTGAAGCTGTGAAGTTGTGAGATTGGAATGTTGTAATTTATGAGTCTATTTGAGCTGATTAGAGCACTATTTATACCTGAACCACCACCTAATTGCCAATGTGCTAGCCATGGATAAAACATGGCTATTTTCGAGTGAAACTATTAGTTTGTAAGAAGCCTGTGAGGGAAGAGGTATTTGCATATTTGCGCGCACACCTGCATTGAAAAATTACCTGTGTCTAACAAAACTTTGCAGATCCGATCATCTGTCTCGCTATTTGATACTGATCCCTGGGTTCACCGTTTAGCAGATACAACGGAGCACTTTTTTATAAAATATTTGCAAACCGACACAGGACAGCTTCGGCTTTCAGCCAAAATGGATGTTTTCCATCTACATCAGTACGCTTTCAATATTAGTAGCTATTACTGTTTCTAAACACACAATATGTTTCAGCTCACGAATACCCTGAACTTCGGCGACGTTGTTCAAGCTTTAGATCGTCCAGTCTGAACAGCTTGTCCTCAGCACCAGTCACTCCATCGGCAAGATCCTCTTCACTGTCCAATTTTCTTTTCAAAGTAGCTTCGTATGTCGCAACAAATTCGGGAACCCCGTCTTTAGCAGAGTTGTAAATATAAATTCCGTTTTCCAAGGCTTCTTTGCGCTCATCGCGTTTGTAGAGCAAGTATATGAAACACAACGTGATGTTGAACGTCATACTGAATGTTGCGCACGAGATAAAACCTGTTCTGAATCTTGGGGAATCTGTTGTTGGAAATGTAAGCAACGGCATCCATGCTGTGGACTGGAGACCCGCGATGTACTGAATCATCCAACCTATTGCACGCACGTTGTTGTCTTTTCGAAACAAATCCGAAATCATTGGGTTGAAAACCGAAGACTGTGACCACGACCAGTAAGCAGACAAAAATCCGTACCATTTTGCTCCTATCGGGACATCCCAAACGGCCAAAATAGTATTGCCTATAAAGTTCATGATATAAGAGAATATGATGAAAGCAAACCGTTTCTGGGTCAAGTCTGCGCCAAAACACACTATGATGATGTAAAATATACCCACAGCAGGTGGGCATGCCGACAAATTGTTGATCTTGCCAATACTATACTTATGCAATGATTTCAACCACAAGACAAACGATCCGGAGGACGTGTTGTTTGTGTTGAACCCCTGCATCTGAATAAATGAAAGCAAGTACACTTGCCAACCTCCAAGGACCTTTTTCCAGGTCTTTTTGTCAAGGAAACTTCTGACAGTAGGTGAAGTATCGCTACCATTGTCATGCATTCTCTTTCTGGCCAAGATAATGTCTTCGTCGGTGAGCCAGATTGAGTAGCAGTTGAACGGAGTTCCTGGAAGCACAATTAGCCCAATAAACGCCACAGCCAATGATATCAATCCGTCTACAATGAAGCACCATCTCCAGCCTTCCAATCCATTGTGACCATCAAGATTCGTGTACACGGCAGCCTGAAGCAAGCCGGCGGTCAAAACACCCAAAAATTGGCCACAGTAGAAAATGGCACCACGGCGCGAGATTTCAGACGACTTGTACCAACTGGCAAACACGTAGTGTATTGTTGGAAAGAAGGCTGCCTCAAACGAACCCACAAAAAACCGGAGAGCCTTTAACTGGGACACATTTTGCACGGCGAATAAGAAAGTGGTAAACGTAGCCCACCCGAGCTCGCAAATAAACAAAACATAAGTGCTAGGCAATCGAGGAAGAATGAACATCATCGGCAACTCGAAAATGATGTTGCCCACGTTGAACATGACCTGTGTTTTGACCAAATCATTCCCCTTCATGCCCAAGTCCTCCTTCATTCCCGAAACATAGGCAGAGTTGAGGTTTGATGAGTCCAAAAACTTGATCCAGTACCCGAGAAAGGAGTAAAATGCAATCAATAAGTCCAACTTCAAAAGCAATTTCTTTTCCTGAGCAGTGGTCCCGGGTTCGAACCATTGATACCATTTGCGCTGCTGGGCAAGCTCGGTAGGCTCACGATACTCGTACTCGTCAAAGAATTTCCACCATGGGCGGTTTGCTTCATCCCGAAACTCTTTGATTTTGTGGTACTTACCGTCCTCAGCCTTCAATAAAGGGAGCCCATCATCAATAGCAAGTGTGTCACCATCAGCTTCTGAGTCAGAGACCACATCGGTGTAGTTGTTTGGGTCATCAATCTGCCGCAACTGCGGAACGAACCAAGGAAGAGAAACCATAGAGAACTCTCAGGCTAAGTTTGGATACTGACGAGAACAATAAAACCCTCCATGGGTGCCTTTATATATTATATTGTGATATTAACCTTCGTGTATAAGGTTTGCCAATTTCTGCAACTTCAGTCCTTTTCGGAGATAGTAAGTGAAACTTTCAGTTACGGCAGAGATTTACGGCGAGAAGGAACTGTGGTGGTTTCTTTTGTGAAAACTTAGGTGACCCTGAGAGATGCCTACAAATACTATGACAAAGCCCGAACAGCAATTCTTATCAACCCACAGCACGTGCGCAAACGTTACAGCAACACAATTTGGTGTGATGCTGATATGAACGTCTCTGCTACAACGACAAAGTGGGACATTTGTGACAATTTTACCATCCTGCAGCACTCGCCTGTCTAGGTGCCGGTTTTTTGGTTTCAACCAAGTGTCAGTGGCCGCTTCGTACTTTGTGATCCGTGTCTCGTATATTTTTGTTAAGAGAGTTGATTACACTTGCGCGTTCCGATCTTTCAGGCGATTGCTCAGCCAACGGCTGTCCGCCATGGTATAACTGAGTATCCGGGGTTCTATAGTGGATGTGCTGGTCGCTTGGTTCTACTTTTGCACTTCAATCTGGCTTTTTCTGCGTTTGTTAAGCGTTTCTGTTTCTTTTTTTGGTCGAGCTTGGGATCATCAGAAAAAATAATTATTGTGAAGATGTAAAAAACTGTGTGAGTTGCGCAATGCGCTAAGATCTAGATGTTTTGTCACAAGATAACCGCGAAAATTACTCTGTAGAACCAGAGGTCTAGTTAAGGGCCTTTAGCTCGACACTTAGCTCTCCTGAACCTGCAGGGCGCCAGTTTTGCCACAGTCTGTGGTTCATCATATAGAGCCGCAGAGTACAGTTTTGCAGTATGTAATAAAAATAGATTAAATGAAGCAATAACATGAAGATAAAAAGCTTTTTAAGCAACCTGTTTTGAAAATGCTCTGTGGAAAAAACCTGCCACACCAGCCTCAATAGGCTCGTCGTTCGCCTTCATGATATTTCTGACCTTCTGCTCTCTCAATGGGATTAGAAACAACGTGCTGACAGTAAAACAAACACCTGTGAAAATCTGGGCATGCAAAAAAGGTTTGGACAATTTGTCATTTTTCAAAGCCAAGGCAATAGCCTCTGCAAATAATCCAACTATGGAGTTGTGTAACGATATAAAAGACCACACTGCCAGGAAATTCACAGCACCAAAGAAATCACCAACAATAGCAGCGATTGAGACAAATTGGTACCCAATCACAAGTCCCATGAGAACAGAGAACGACATCACTTGGGCAAATGTGGTGATAGGGATCCAAAATGCAAAGGCGAAGATAACTGATATGGCACCCATCAATGCAGATATATTGAGGGCTCCATATTTTGTGGCAAGAAAACCTATTCCCAATCTTCCAACGAATTGGCAGGCATTGAAAACAGCTATGCAATGCGCAGCATTGGTGGAAGACACGCCAATTGAGACTGCAAAATTAGACAAAGAGTACAAAACCATGATGTAACCAAGTGTAGAGATACTAAAATACCCTATAACGAGATACGTGAGCTTTTGGAACCATAATCTTGGTTTGATTGGTGTTTTGACCGCTGTTATGAAAGCTCGGAGAGTCCACTTTTGCTCGGGGTCGGTATTCTGTTTTTCATCCACTTTTCCACCAAAGTCTGGTGAGTCTTGAGAATCATTTTCCATCATATCGCTATTCGCATTCTCTGGGTCCGTATCTGTTGTAGTTTGATGCTTAGTTGATGGTGTACTAGGCACTTTTCTCAACTTCAGAAATATCACGCAATTCAAGTTCAAAAACGCACAAATTATCGCGACTGTTCTAAGAGCCCACTTAGCATCGTGTGTTCTGTCTATCATTGCCTGGAAAGTAAGTGAGAAAACGCAACCCCCCAAACCTGTTCCAGCAAATGTCATGCCACTTGCAATTGGTCTTCTACGAAGAAACCATGATGGAATCAAAACCATGGACGCATAGAAAAGAAACCCGCAGCCAAAACCAGAAACAATACCTTCCGTGAGAAGCAATTCCCACAAATTAACAGAGAATGAGGCCATAAGCATTCCAGCCAATTGGAGCAATGTTCCAACAATTAGCACAAATCTGATGTTCGTTGCAGCCAAAATTGCTGCCACCAACCATCCTCCAAAAAGCATGAAACATATAGCACACCCTGCCACGAAAGCATATTGGATTTTGGACACTCCTGGGATCACATCATGAGTCAAATAGTAGTTGATCAAAACACCATACGATGAAATGGAGCCCCAGGATGTGAAACAAAGAAGAGAAGCACAAAATGCTGCTGTCCAAGCTTTAACACCCCCGTCCGGTGGTAAATTCTTTAAATCGTCGCTATGATAAGCACCTCGTTGAAGCTTTTGTGACATTTGGATAAGTTTTCATGTGCAACTGTGGAGATGTAGCAAATTTTTTCAATTTTTATATTATACATGATGTCGGAACGCGGACCATCGGACATATAATTGTGGCTTTTTTATTGTCCGAAACTTTGAAGCGCTTTTTTTATATTACAAATAAACTGTTGATACACCAAAAGAAGGTACCCATAAGACCCTTTTCTCCGTGGAACTTACATACACTATTCGAAAGTCTAAAACGCGGCCAAAAATTCACAACTTGCTGAGCTCGGCTTCTACGTCTTTTGCCAATTGAAAAAGATTTAATAAGGTGCTGACTAATTGGCTCATGCAGAAACACGCACACAATTTTTGTAACTGGTACAATGGTTGGAGACTTGTGTATAATCCGGAGTTAAAAGACTCTTCTCTTCGGAGAATTGTTTACATGGTTCGGTGTTCAAACAAGGATACTCATGTTCAAATAGAAAATTTTTCTTGTCATTCTGGTACAATTCGGTGTCAATGATACCACATCCAGGAATTTTTCCGTGCCAATCTACATACGGATCATTACGAGGCATGGAAATACAATACTAAAATATTTTCCATTGTTTTTCAAAACAACCAGGATCTCTTGAATCAAGCGAAACGGTTTTCCGGAGTTTTTAGAGAAATATCTACCAATTGAGAGACTCTTGTGATATGGAGTAGCACTACTGTGTCTTTACTGCAACATCAGTGATTGGGCACGTACCATATGTGTATAAAAATTTACTTGCAAAATGTAGTAAGCATGAGTTGTACTCGACCACTTATCATGTATCGAAAGGCTTTTATACCTTAACTCATACCATAATAGGAAATGCGTCATACCGTATTATCTATTATTTTATCTCATTTTAGCTCTGAGTATCATTCAGAAATACGTCCAACATTTTTGTTCTGCGCACCACACATTTTCCACCTTCGACCGCTGATCTTTGAGACAACTTTCTGGCCACAAAAACGTGCCGAGCCATTTAGGGCAAGAAGGTGAGGATTTTAGAGAACAAATCTACGGCCACTACGAGTGCTACAACAGAAAGCCGGTGTTGTACAAGGCAGATTGGTATTTCTTGCAGAAAAACCAACCATCGACATGGACAGCAAGCCCGTCACCTCCTAGCACCACCAGGGTCTGTTTCAAGTAGACTTTTTCCTCGTCTGAAAAACGCGTTACTGAGAAACAGAGAGACAGTCCGATGGGCAGATAACTAGACGGGCGGCACACCATTTTATCAAAAAGCATGGGCACATCTCAACATATGTATAATTTGCAAGCCCAGTGACACGCTAGCACTTTTTCCACTTTGAGTATAAGCATCACACTAACCGCAATTTACCTTTGCAAACAACACTCCCACTTCCATTCCAGCAGCCCGCACCCCAGGCCCCCACTACCACTTCTCTTCAGGGATGTTCTTGGACGCGAGATGCGCATTCATGTTGAGAAACGAGAGCTCTGTTTCGTTTTCAACCCCACACTCATCCAGGGTTTTGGACCCGTCGTGGCCCATGTTGCGCGTTCAGAACAAATTTTGCGGAGGGACTCCGCAAATTCTACTCCTCTATTGGGTATGTGACGTATGTGGAATATTCCTTAAGAATTACGCAACGGACTTTCCCTATGCGTCACAGGCCCAAATTCCAATTTGGTGGTCGCAAGTAGTGCGATTTGTGATAGTGGAAACATAACCCTGGGCGATCGGAAATCAAGCAAAATTGGTTCCAACTTGTGGGGGGCATGTCTGATAACAGAGGGATGCAAATCTCAGTACATCCACAAAACCCAGCTTATTCAGGTTTGGCTCAGTTCGCTTCATTCTATTTTGGTTCAGTAACTTCAAGTTGGCACTTACGTAATGCTGTACTCTTTTACAGTGTAGTTTTGTGCAACGTAGATTTACTTTACTACAGTTTAACAGCATGACCATGTTTTCGCAGGCTCTATGTATTCGTACGCACCATCGCACACAGCATCGTCCACAGAGACTTAATGTCTTGACAATATGAGTGCCGCGTCTGACGCCTACGAGACCCTCAACAGGTGGTATGTCAAAACCTGGCTGACAGCCGAGATGCCCTTTTTGGCTGCCAAAATGACGTCTTCTTTGCCCTGGGCAGCCTTCAATACAATGGGGATCTTAGTGAGTTTTCTGAGTGTAAATGGATGTCGGCCCGACATACGCCAAAATCCTGAAAGAACCGCAGAAATGGGTACCCATTTTTCACAAGGTGTAGTGGTCATTGGCACTGCATAGGCATTACGTCCATGACCTCTCAATGAAAATATTTTGGCAGCGTACTCGAAACTGGTGATACCAAAGGTCCTTGAAATGGCAAAAGTTTCCTGTCAGAACCTCTTTCGTCAGCCTCGTGAGTTTTCTCCTTAATGTCGTCCACATCCTCTTATTGAGGGACTTGCGGGTCTAAATCTCGTAGTGAGTTAGGGGCTCAGTACTGAACGCGGCCGCAAACGAATTTTCGAATTCAGACGAAATCGGTAAGTTGGGAAGCAAACTACACGCCGCCGTCCGTTGTGCCAAAGATGATGGAGACATGCCTCAATGCTGTTGATACATACCCCTTAGTCCATGATCCCAAATGAAGCTCCGCAAACATGCCTCCACATTTGCGCACCAAAAAAAGTAACACCTGGCAAATTGGGTCACCTTTTTGGTGGATAGTGACCCACTAGAGTGCACCCTTTCAAACTGCGTGACAGATTTTACGCTTTAGGAAAAAAAAACATTTAAATTATGTATCTGTATATGGTAATTTAGTGGCAATGGGCTAATTTCAGGATCTTGAAATAATTTCAATTTTTAGGCGAGATCGTAGTTGGTAGAATTCAGTTGTCGTGGGGGGCATCTGCGAGGGGTTATGCGCAATAAACTGGCGTTTACTTTTCACCCACATTGTTACCCCGGATTTCCCCAGACTCTTTTCATTGTGTAATCCTAACAGTATATATAGCTGAGAACAATCGACCATTTTTTCAACAATCATCTGCAAAAATGTCAAAACTCGAAACTGCACATTCCTCTGCTGAAAAAACAGAAATCAGTCACCATGAGGACGCCGACAAGGCCGACCTCAACACAGACGAAGAGATCATGCAGGATGTTCAAAACCATGAACTCTCGATGAACCAGCTCTTGAAAAAGTACCCGGTGCCAAATTGGAGCTCTGACAGAATCAAGCTTTACTTGACTATGATATGCGTCTACTTTGTGAGTACTTCGAACGGTTACGACTCGAGTTTGTTGACCTCCATCAACACACTCAAAGAATACCACAAACATTTTAACTTGTCCGGATCTCCAGCCAGCACTGGTCTTGTGTTTCTGATTTACCCAATCGGCGCTATGTGTTCAACCCTTTTTGTCTGGTTGGGTGACTACATTGGAAGACCTAAGACAATTTCAATTGGTTTGATTCTCGTTATTGTTGGTGCTATCATGTCGGCCACAACGAGCAACTTCCATGTGTTCATCGGCGCCAGATTTATTTTGTCGCAAATCAACATTGCGACCGCCATCGCGCCAGCTTACATGATGGAGATTTGCCCACCAAACATAAAGACACTTGCCTTGTTCTACAACACTTTCTACTTAGTGGGTAGTATCATTGCGACTTGGACCATGTACGGTACCAGTATACACTATGCTGGAACGCAGAAGAGTTTTAGTATTGGTTTGTGGATGCAGATTCTTTGTCCAGGAATTGTGCTTTTGAACGTGTTCCTCATGCCGGAGAGTCCTAGATACCTCTACTCAAGGGGAGACATAGACAAGTGCAGAGCTTTCATTGTTAAATATCACGCTGGCGGTGACGAGAATCACCCTATTGTGGACGCAGAGCTCGCCCAGATTGCCGAATCTTTCAAGGATGGCGTTTTGAAGCCTAAGGACTACTTTGACTGGAGAGTCTTTATTCAAACAAAAGCCAAGAGAAGAAGAACTGCTTTGTTGTCAATCTGGGCCTGGATGTGTCAGTTCAGTGGTAATCAAGTTGTCGGTTACTACATGACTACTTTGTTTTTGAACCTTGGTATTAAGAACGCTACCACCAGATTGTTGCTCACCGCAGTCAACAGTATCATCTCGTTGTGCTTCGGTCTTATTGGTTCCTTCTTTACCGAAAAAGTGGGTAGAAGAGCCGTTTTGTTGTGTGCCAACGCCGGATTTGTTGTATGCTTCGCCGTGATGACGGGTGCTGCCAAGGCGTTTGAAGACAATCCTGATAACAAAAAGGCCTCGAGCGTGGGAATTGCGTTTATCTACATCTTTGGTGCGTGCTTCTTCTCGTTCGCGTTCACACCATTGCAGCCAATATACCCAGCCGAGCTCGCGTCGAATGACATGAGAGCCAGAGGTATGGCATTATGGCATTTGGTCTCGAACGCCGCTAGTACGCTTAACTTGTACACAGCACCATTGGCGATGCAGAACATCAAGCACTACTACTACTTAGTTTACGTTTTTTGGGATTTCTGCCAATTTCTCCTTGTGTACTTTTTCTTCGTGGAGACCAGTAATTTAAGTTTGGAGGAGATTGAGTACGTTTTTGACCAAGACCACCCAGTGAAGGAGAGTATAAAATTGTCCAAGGCAGCCAGAAAGGGCCAGTCTACGAAGAACAAAAACAGTTCAGAGCAAGAAGCCGTTAGTCAGACTGTTTAAAAAAACTTAAAAAAATGTGTTGGTTGTATAGTGTAGTGGTTATCACTTTCGGTTTTGATCCGAACAACCCCGGTTCGAATCCGGGTACGACCTCTTTTTTTACTCTCGTAAGATTAAAAATATGCTTTTTAAATTTCTCGCTTCGATCTCGTATATCAAGAAAATTGGTCAAATGGTTTACATTTAACATCATTTTGTCGAGTTGTCGCCACTCCATGATATACTATGAAGACACCCCGTTGCTTGTTTGATCAAAAAATTTTCTCGGATTGTAAACTTCATGATACGTGCAGAACTCAAGCTGAGCATGACGGCGTTCAATAACTTTGGAAAAATAGCTAATCTATATTTATAGCGGCTTCCGACACTGCTGCTGAATTTACGTAGAGTACAGTCCAATCTGTATGAGTTTTACAAAAAACACAATGTGAAAATGCATAAGATTACAAATTGTATGTACAAGTCTACTTGGCAAAGTCGCAAATCAAAGAACATGCCCTAATGAAGGCAGCAAAGAGTTTAGTCACAGTTGTAAGCTGACCATATAAAGCATCTTTTTCAGTATCGCACCACATCTTTTAAATTACCAAAGCTCAAAACGTCATCGATTTTTGTCTCATCACTCAAAAGCATTACCAAGCGGTCAATTCCGCAACCCCAGCCTCCTGTGGGAGGCATCCCATACTTGAGTGCATCCACAAATGCGTTATCTGGAACCATCAGAAGCTCTGGGTCATCAGTGGTCCTTTTGTACAGTAATTGTTTGCGGAAACACTCTTCTTGCTCTAAGAAACAGTTCTGCTCTTCGTAAGCGTTCACATACTCTTGCCCAGCTATGAACAATTCGAATCTATGCAGAACGAGATATTTTCGTGAGCCGTATTGCCGCAAACTCAGTTTCAGTAAAGGCGAAAGCTGAACTGGATGTCTCACAATCAACGTTGGCTTTTCGCAAAGAGGCTCCACCAAGTCCGAGCATAATTTATTAAGAAGTGATGGTACTGAGACCTTTTCTGGAAGATCCAAACCATGTTTTTTGAAAAAGTCCACGAGCTCTTCAATATTGTCCAAGTCCGTCGGTAATTCACCAGCTTGCTTTTCAATAGTTTCAATGAAATCTAAAATAGAAAATCGCGACGACCTCAAATCACCACTGGTACTTGACTCATTGCTGAGCCAACTTCTTTTCAATTCGCTGACACGACTCTGGACCTTTGGGTCTTGGACCTTATTTCGCACATCCGTTAAGCAACCAAGAAAAACTTGCTCAGTCATATCAATCAACTCATTCAAAGTAGTGAAACTTCTGTAAGCTTCACAAGTGGTGAACTCTGGATTGTGTACTGAGTCAATTCCTTCGTTTCGGAATACTTTACCAATCTCATACACTTTATCGAGGCCTGATACTACTAGTTTTTTCAAGTATAACTCTGGTGCGATTCTGAGCTGTAACGATAACTTGTCAGCATTTAACTGTGTTTCGAAAGGACAAGCATTCGCGCCGTTAGCCATAGGTGCCAAAATAGGAGTTTCCACTTCCAAAAACCCTTCGTTATCAAAGTACCTCCGCATAAATGACGTTACCACATGGCGTACTCTTAACGGTACCAATTTCTCTGGCGTAGCCAAGTAGTGGGCCACACGATAATTCAATTGTTTTCCCGGAAGGTCATCACGCCGTGGTAATACCAGAACTGATACTGTGGAAAGTGTGGAAGTGGCTCTTAATGACAATTCACCCGATTTCGTACGGAAAGGAAACCCTTGAATAGCTATAGAATCACCAGGGTGAACGCCTTGCCAAGAGCTTTCAAAATTCTCAATTTTAAGCTCTGGATTATGCTGTGACAATGTGGTGAAAGAATAAACCATTTGAATTTTGCTTGAATCCTGGCTAATGTCAATGAAAATTAATTTCTTGGACAGCTTTCGAACATTTGTAACTCTTCCTTCTATAACACACAATGCGTCTTCGAGTTTCTGCTGCAGTTCTAAATGGTCATATTTTGCTCTGAATTGCGGGACTCTGATGATATCAGAGTTCAATTTGGCTCTGACACTGCTGAGGCTAGGATAGTACTTGTTCAAGTCAGTTTTGACTTTCTCGATCTTTTGAGCCATGTACTCCAAATCCAGAGAACTCAAAGAAGACTGACATCTCTCGCCCAAAATCCTCAAAATGGCAGTCGTTCCCCTTCGACTCAACTGCGTGGAAACTTGTTTTGTGGTCCAGCACAAAAACATCTTTGAGATAAATCACTGAGAATGTTTGAACTGCGGATCTTGCAAAAAAAAAAAAAGGAAAAAATCTGTCTTAATTATTGGTTTTTTTTTCCGGCCATCAATTTTTCTTCAACTCTGGGGAACTCTAATGATTTAGAATCAATGAGCAAACCAACAGAGGATACAGACTACGAAACAATCAGTGAACCCGAGGATGAGTATACTACTGAAGACGAATCCAAAGATAAGTCCAAAGCTTTGGACGATTCGAATCTTCGATATGTAAAAATTCGAAATGCTGGAACAATCAGTAACAACGGAGGCACAATTCCAGTAAAACACACGTTCAAAATTGAGAAGCAGACGACATGGCGTGGAAGCAACAGTGGCGGTGCGTCTACGAGCTTGCCAAACCTTGTTAAACCAACGCGGCGACAGCAGGTTGATACCAATTACGAGACTGTTTCCGATTATGAAACGGAGACTGAAAAATCTGAGTCGGAGTCTGAGACGTATCTCAGAACGCCGAAGTTTGCACGAGAGCTTAAGTTCAAGATGACACCATCCAAACAGTATGGTACCCCACCAGAGAGTCGGCAGCTCAAGTTTCAGATGTTCACGCCAAAAATTGTCTATAATGACGATTCTGGGAGTGACACTGAGTTTGGTTCACCATTGAGACAACGAAGTAGTGGAACCAAGCCAAGGCCGACCAGAGAGGACAAGGGAAACAGAACAACTAAGTACACCCAAAAGAAGGACAAGCTGGACTCATTTATTAGTAGTGCCAAAGAGTACAAATTTGTTGGGGGTAAGCATGAAAAAAGTTTTGTTTTCCGGGACAGAAAGGATATTCCCGTTGACGCATACAAACTATCATACGAGTCACTACAACAAGGTGGAAAAGCTGCTAAAGATCACATAAAGTTGAAGCATTTGCTCAAAGAGCAGGAACGAGATAGAGAAGAAAAAGGAAACGAACAAAGTTACGAACGATATACGAAAAAGTGGACGGAAGTGCTAGAGTTGAAACAGGTGATATGGCCAAATACCAGAAACAGGTACGAAGAGATCAGTTGTGACCTGGTTCAGCAGTTTTTCAAGAAAGGGTCGCAGAATATTTTGGATACCCAGTTCAAAGACCAGATTAATGGCGACTCTAGCGAAATACTTGCAAGGGTGTATAAAAATGTTCTCAAAAATGAAAGAGTGCGGTGGCATCCAGATAAGATGTTGCGAAACTTGGCAAATGTTGGAATGGTGAGGAGTGAGGGACAGGGTGAGAAATTAGAGTTTTCTGGCGAGGACAAGGAGACAGCGGAGAAAGTTACAAAAGTTTTCCAGGTGATAAACGAGTTGTATGAGAAATGCGAGCGGGACAAAGCATGATACAGTGTGCTAATTGCGACGGTCTGCCCATCGAGACCTGTAATTCTGGTTGGAATGTCTCAACAAGCGGCCGGGATCACCAAAGAACGGTAAAACATAGAGAAAGAAAAATGTGCCACTAATTTTACTCTTCTGGTGACTAACCGAGCAAACTAACTCGCGAGTTGAGCAAAATGGCCTCTATGAAAGCCTTTTATACCGACATGATGCATGTTGGAAACACTTGGGCATAGTTTATAGCAAAGTGCGCTTAGTAATAATGGTAATCAATGAACTTAGTTTTTTAAAAAGTAGTGGTATGCACGTGGGGACGTATATACTGAATCGAGACGAGTGTCGAAACAAAAATTTCACGCCATTTGAATTTTCCTCTTTTGCATATTTCCAAAGAGAGCATTATCAATATTTTGCAATGATACAGGTGGGAGCAGATATAACGAAATCGCTTGATGCGAGCAAACCACCAAATCTCACGCTATGTGACTTGACTCCCGACTACAGCTATGCTGCGTTGAACTATTGTGTGGACTACTACAGACAGATCCACTCACAGATGAGCAAACAGTATTTCTGGGCCGGCAAAACGTCTCTCATGCTATTGTCAATAAATGTTCTATTTTTCAGTTGGAGATTCTACGATGAGATTGTGGAGATATATGAGGAGCAGTACTACTCTTTGGAGGGATTGTCGTTTTTGTTTGGTGATTTGAACAGGTGCTTGCAAATTGTGTTGGTTCTTATGCTGTCTTTGGCGTTTGTTTTGATCTACGTCAAGTTGAGAACGTATGGTGTACGTGAAGAGAGTGATGCGATATTAGCAAACGGAGGAGAGAGTGTTTTTGGCGTGAACTTGAAACTCGTGGCCACGAAGAAGGACAAGAGCGCCAAAGTGGATGGTGCACAAGTTGCTGTGTATAGGGAGGTGCCCATTGCCGTTATAGCCGTGGACAAGAATGGCAAAATCAGATGCTTATCCGTGAGACAGGTTTACAAGAAAATCGGCCTTCAAAACGAGCTTTTGGATTGGGTAATCAAACGCGCCCCCGGAAGTGAGATGCTGATCGACGTGTTCTCCGTTGACAAGCAGTTGATCGACATTGTGGAGGCCAAGGGGTTCAAAAAGTCAAGTGTCTCCAAGTTGAGCTGCGGCTTTGAAAAATACACCTATGTGTTGAGCCCAACAAAGCGGGGCTGAACAGAGACTGTGTGCAGAAAAACTATTCATGACTTAACGCGTAACCAAAGTGCTAGTTTCACACTTTTAATAGAGTAATGTTGTCTTTTGTAGCAAACATCAGCAGAGTAGTGCAAGGCAAAAACAGAGAATGTCACATTTGAGTACATGAATTTTACCGAGAGCCCTTTCTCTCCGGGTAACGCTTGTACCCTCCTCACATCGACATTTCCAACTAAGATCCAAGAAATTCTACACACAGAAATGACAGACCTTGCGCTCTTTTGGTTTAAGCTCAATCGAAATAAGCACTTCAAGTTGATTGGACCCGTAGTGGGGCTTGTTGTGGCTTTATGGGTTTTGATTGGATTTTTCAGATCTGGCCCAGAGCCAGCAGCCAAGCAGGATGTGATGCTGGGAGACTACGAGTTGAGTAACTCGGACGTAAACACGATGATCACACAGAATATCTTGAAAAAAATTGAGAGACCCGAGTTTACGTTGGTGAGACCATACTTGAAGAACGACGAGAAAGAGCAAAACTACCAGTTCAATGGTGACGTCTTGATTAGAAACGACAACTACGTAAGATTGACCGCGGAGAAGAGACACCAGACGCTGAGTTTTTTCCTGAACAAAAAGATCAACGAACGGTCGTTTATGGTGGAGTTGAAGTTTGCGATCCACGGGAAGGGCGACGTAACAAAGCTTCACGGTGACGGATTAGCGATTCTATTGACAACACAAAAATTGGCGGAGGGCGAGATGTTTGGGGTTCAGGACTACTACAACGGATTTGCAGTGTTCATAGACACGTACCGTAATGGTAAAACAGGCATATTCCCGTATGTGGTTGCGGCAAAGAACGACGGGACTCAAAAGTATGACAAAGACAATGATGGGAAAGCAAATGAGATAGACGGGTGCATTGCAAGAAGCTTATGGAACCCAAAGCGCGGCTACGTTAGCGCGCGGTTGATCTACGTGGACGATGGGTACTTGCTGCTTGATTTTGACTATAACAATGACGGAAACTGGCAGAATTGCGTGTCCTTGGAGGGTATCCATTTGCCAGACGAATTGCACTTTGGCATGAGCTCACAAACCGGAGACTTGTACGAGAACGTGGATGTACAAGAGGTGCGGATTTCAGCCTTGTACAACCACAGGGACGAGCCTATCACAAGGTTCAAAGAGATTATGGATATTTTAGAGAACGATCCAACTCTGCCGGACAAGTTTGAAGAGGTTGTGGAAGACATGAAGTTGGAAAGTGGAATCAAAAGAAAGAAGCTTGTAACAAAGCCTAAGGACAAGAAGCAAACACGAAGAACAGTGAAAAGATTGCAGAATGCTGCCAAGAGACTTCAAAGAGCGAGTGAAGAGAGAAGAAAAGAAAGAAAGAAGAAGGTTGGAAGATTTTTCCAGAAGGTGAAAGTGGTATTCCTTTGGAGTTTGCTTGGCTTGGTGGTTTATTTGGGTACAGTTGTGTATCGGGTAAAGAGAAAGAACGTGAGAAGGTACGACGGGATCATATAATATTTGTGCACATATTTCACGTATTCAGGAAATTCTCCTGTTTGAATCCAACAACGTGAAAACCTAGGCAGATTGTAGAAACGTGGAATTTCTCCAAGTTTTGGAATGAGAATACGATAACATATTATTTCAAACACAGAGAAAAGGATCCTGCTCCATATGGTGCTCCAGTGCTTGAATCTTGTGCTGCAAGCCACTTTTGTGCGACAGCAGTCTAGTATTCTACCATGATTCGAGTATTTCCAGCACTTTTGCAGTCTTTGTACTGTGCTTTCTCCTCAAACAGTCCTTCTGTTATCCCCCTGTTACAGTAACTCTTGGCGTACTCAGGAATGGATGGTCCACAGAAAAAATAAACGGAGCCCAAAATTAACTGGGACACTTTTTAGTTTCCTGGTCAACTTATTTTTTTACAAAACATTGGTTCACTCGCGTTAGTGGTTGCGAGCCCCGGCAAACCACTCGGCATCAACAGTGTTGATCCACAACCATTAGCTGAGTCCCGTACAAAGAGACTGACTGACTGGCTGACTCCAAGAGCTCTCATTATGAACTTCATAGAGACAAACTCCGGCAACAGGATACACAAAAAGCAGTTGATTCGGGGTGCTGCACATATATCGATTGCCGGATACACGACAATAGGAGAACTGGTTCAGATACAAGGTGACGTTCTTTTGAATAGCGCCAAAGCTGAGACTCCAGATAATTCCAAAGAATCCGAGACTTCTCAGGATTCCGACGACTCGGACGATGACGACACCATCATAACCGTTCAAATAGGCAGATTCACGCATTTGCAAGCAAAAAGCAAGATTATACCGCCGTTATTGGGCTACAGACGCAAAGGTGATGGGAGTTTAGAGAAAATACACACAATGATGAAGATTGGATCGTTTGTGATAGTTGGTCGCAACTGCGAGATACGAAGCAGTAGTATAGGGAACCGTGTGCGCATTGAAGACGATTGTATTGTTGGAAACGGCTGTGTCATACACAGCAACTGTGTTATCAAGACCGGGAGCAAAATTCCAGACAAAATGGTTATTCCCGGGTACAGCCTTGTAGAAGGCAGCCCACCAAACTTGACAATACAAGACTTGCCGGGCGGAATGGCCAAGAAGGTCGAGCAGGAAGCGCGCGAGTTGTATGTCTCATAGGTAATATAGCAGTTTAGCAGTTTAGTGATATTGTTGTAGTTTCCCTGAATGGTAACATTTTCCAAAGCTTGAAAATGGGGCTGGGCCTTCACAATAGCGTACAGATACAACAATGGCCTCGCGATCTCGGCACTGGCCCACATCGATTCAGCTACCTCATGTGACTCGAAAATCACTGCCCATAAAAGTGTACAACGATACTCAAAACTGCTAAGATATCGATAGCTGGGACGGAGACCCGTAGTGTACCAATGCCGTTTTTCACCACCATTTCTTTTTTTTTTTTTCTTTTTTTTGCTTTTCTGCTGCTTGTTCCAAAAACCCGAAGTTTGGGTTTACCTCCTATGAGTACTAAATCAAACTATTTCGTGGAATCTAATGGCTTTCTGTGCTTTTATTTTTTTTTGGGGCAAAAATATTAGCGTTGGTATGCAACAAAGTTACTGTTCTCTGGTGCAACGAGGCATGGAAAGCTCGATTAACTGGAATGTTACTAAAATGGTAGATTAAGTCAAGAGTAATTATAAAACAAATTTAATTTCTCAAAAATGTTCAACTTTTTTGTCTTGTTCCAACCACTACTTCAAAATTTTTAATAACAGTACTTTTGGCCTTCTAACTATATTCATTCATTCATTTGCTTTTTAAAAAGACCCCAGCATGAAGTTTCAGTCTATTATCAACGTGGCCAGCTTTTTGATGGCTGCAAACGCACAGGCAAACCACCAGCACAAGAGAGGTGTTGAAACAACTTTGCAAACTGTCAACGAGGTTGTTACCACCGATATCAACGTCACCGTGTATGTCGATGGTGATTCCACATACACAGACTCTCCAGAGCCAGCTACCACAGTCGTTTCACCAGTGACAACGTCGTCATCTTCAACCACCACTGCGGCTGCAACAAGCTCAAGCTCCTCCAGTGACGAAGTACAAAACAAGATTATTGCTCCTGCCGTCACTGCCACAACCTTGGCAGACGGCTCAGCACCAAGCACCACATCCTCCACAGCCAAGGCCACAGCCACCTATGCATCGAGCAGTGTTGATGGTGACTTGAACGCATTTTCTGCACCAAACTCCAAGTTCGAAGATGGTGTCTACAGCTGTGACAAGGTCCCAACGGGTAACGGTGTGATCTCCATCGACTGGTTGCAGTACAACGGATGGGCCAGTATCTTGAACGAGGGTGGTTACGCTTCGACCACATGCAAAGAAGGCTACTACTGCTCTTACGCATGTCAGGCAGGTATGTCCAAGACCCAATGGCCTTCTGCACAACCATCGACTGGTGAGTCCAGAGGTGGTCTCGTGTGTAAAAACGGCAAATTGTACAGAACCAACACCGACACCGACTACTTGTGTGAGTGGGGAAAGCAAACAGCATACGCTGTTTCCAAGATTGACAAGGTTCTCTCCTTGTGCAGAACTGACTACCCAGGTTCCGAAAACATGTGCATTCCAACGAGATTGACACCTGGTTCTACAAAGCCAATTTCTGTGGTCGACAGTGCAAGCTACTTCAAGTGGGAAGGCAAGGACACCACGGCGCAGTACTATGTGAATGATGCTGGTATTGATGTTGAAGAGGGATGTATTTGGGGTACTTCTAGTGGTACTGTTGGTAACTGGGCACCGGTCAATTTGGGCGCAGGTCACTCAAACGGTGTCACATATCTTTCTATTATTCCTAACCCAAATAACCGTGTGGCTCCACTGTACAACATCAAGATTGAAGCAGGGTCATCAGACTCAGTCCAGAGTGGATCTTGTGTATACGCCAATGGTGTTTACAATGGCTCAGGTAAAGACGGTTGTACCGTTGGTGTGACCAAGGGTTACTCCAACTTTGTTTTCTACTGAGCCGAGCCAGCTAACTTTCAGTTCTTACATAGATATCGCTTTATGAGTGCCTAATTAAATGTATTTGTATCATTGCAATGTAGAATGTGTTTTTGTCGCAGAGGATGCTTCAAAAAGCCTTTTAACGACTTTACGTTGAGCAGTAGCCTGTGAGTATTTTAGCAACTGTTCAACCAACCGACTATGCAAAATTTTTCCTGTTTTATATCAAAACCGTTTCTTGCTATTTGTTTTCAATCGGTTGTCAATCACTTTACTCACGGTGAGTGTTTACAGCTTTCAAGACACCCACTGATGTGAGCCTGCCTTACTTATTCTACTTCCATCGTCCAATTGATTTCTGTCATCATAAAGACATCTCATTGAAGCTAGTTCTCTTTTGCTTCTACAAGTTTGACAACTTTTACCAAAAAAAGAGCAGTGCACACAGCACCACAGCATTTTCAAGCACGTTGATGACGTATACGCGGCACCATAAACTCTACTCTACTCCGGTAAGCCAAGCTGTCTTGGCTACGCGTGCGCATAGCAATTATCCGAATTAGGCGAGAGGCTTAGAAACATTTGACACATTGTTGTGACGACGTTTTGGATGTACGAGCAGCCCAGCCGGCCCAACTCCCTGGATAATGTGGTACAGTCGGTCCACACCACAATATGCGAATTGATCTATCAGTAGACATGCATTAATACAGTAAAGGGATACCTCCACTGCTGCGATTAGACGTGTGCTCTGATAGTCTGAACAGCAATCAAGTGGCCGAGCATATAAAAAGCACATCCAGGCAAGCAGGCAAGCAGGCAAGCAGTTTTGTTGATTGTGCTGCTTACTCGAGCCAAAGTACTGGTCTGGACCCAGATGTACAGAAAGGCACTGCTCTTTTGATTACTTTTGGCTACTTTCGACCAATTTTGCATTCTTTTGATTACTGTTTCAACCGAACGTGTGTATTTATTCCGGAAGTTTTTCCACACCGCTGTGCCGTACACGCCCGGACCCAGAGACTGTGTATTGCAAATTCTGAGTACTTACGGTTAGCATGCATTACAGAATAATTTTTTCAGCACCGAAAACAACCTTCTGATGTTTTTCTTTTTTTTTGCTATTTCTGTTTGCACTAAGCGCACTCCACAAACCCACACCGGACCTGCTGAACTCTTGTATCGGGTTCTGGTGGGTGAGTGCCAGATGTTGCTACATTTGACGGTGCTTTTGTGTACGACTCAGAAAGATCTGCGCAACGTTCGACACCCGGCGGACGACTTTTTTGGAAAACACCTCGGGCAATCAATTTGGGAGTCCTGGGCTGATTAGAGGTGCTGAGTATGTGCGCAAATTAGCTTTGAGCAGTGCATAGCGCTACATAGCAAAAGAAACAGCACCGAGAAATTAGTTGTGAAACCATTCAAAACAAGACGTGCCCTGGTTCGTTTTGGCAAGTGGAACGTTTTACGGGACAAGTTAGTGTGTCCTGGGGTGTCTTGGATTGTTTACTTGGCGAAAATTTTTAAATTTTTTGCACTGAATTGAATTTTTTTCTCTTTGCAATTTCTATGTACACTGGAAAAAAAAGAATTTTCAGTGTTTTCTTTACAGTCAAGTCAATACATGGATGGGCGGGGGGCGACAAGGTTAGCAAGGCAATAAAAAGTTTGAGTTGTTTGCAAACAAACTTGTGTGTAGTTTTATTGTTGTTTACATCTTGTCATATCGCTGTCTAATTGTTATATATACATAAACCTGAATTCGTATTACTCTGTTGTGCTATTTCCCTTTTTCCCATTTTTTGTGCGCTTCCCTGAACTAATTGGGTTTTTAGTTGTTTTTAGTTGCTTTTTCTTCTCCTCTACAAGCCAAGTCAATATGGAAGGGGAAAAAGAAATTGCTAGTAATGTGTGTGCTCCTGATTTTTCGTTTTTCAAAAACCTCTCCTTGATAGGTTAAGTTTTACTTTTTTTTTTGCTTTTTACTTTTTTTTGTCCCTTCTGTTATTTTTTTTTCACAGTAGTTTTGTCTTTTATGTTCTTTTCTTGTTCCACTTACATTTTGGTTACCAAAACTGCATTGTTATTCGAAGAATTTGCCTTCTCTCTGTATTTACTCTGAAAGCCGTGGACCCTCAGCCATTTCCTGTTTCACTGATTGCACGACCTCACCGCACTGAACTGAACTGAGCTGAGCTGATAAGAATCCCCAGGCTAATTCTGATGAAAAGTTACCCTAAGACCGTGGTACGTTATCTCTAACGACTAGAGCAAATTTGTTGTTTTACGCATCTGCACAAGTTTTTTTTTTTAAACAGTCCAGTCCAAGAGTGTGTTTCGTAGCTCAGTGCAGCTACAGTGCAGCTACAGTGCAGCTACAGCGCAGCTACAGCGCAGCTACAGCGCAGCTACAGCGCAGCTGTTTTACAATATCCATCACGAGTATCACACTAATCCCTAACAGCGCTAAATTTTTTTCTTTCTTAGCAACTAGCGCTAATCACAACAACACAAGCATCACAATTGTATGCAGGTTATCCGGCGGGTGGTTGTATGAGAAAAAATTAGAGTTTCTGCAGCACGTGCATATTGTTTCTATTTTAAAACCAGAAGCAAACCTACTGTGCAGTTTATTTTTAACCCTGACGGCAATAAAGCTAATTTTAACCAAAAAGAAAAGTAAAAGTGGTGCTAATTTTTTTTATTTCGCTAGTTACGTAGTACACAGAACTAAAAGCAAGAAAAAAACAAACAACAAAAAAAATGGATGGAAAAGTCTATATAAACAACTGCTTCTTTCCTCCTTTCACTTCTTTTTTCTTTTTTTCCCATCAAAAACATTTAACAAAAGTTTTACATTCGCTTTAATCACTTTAAACAACCACTTATCAACAATGTACGCTAAGACTTTGATTGCTTCTGCTTTGGCCGCTGTTGCCGCTGCTTCTTACAACACCACCACCGCTGTTGAACCAAGCACCACAGTCATCACCATCACTTCTTGTTCTGCCAACAAGTGTCACGAGACTGCTGTCACCACCGGTGTCACTGTTGTGACTGTGACCTCTGAGTCCATCACCACTGAGTACACCACTTACTGCCCATTGTCCACCACCACCCCAGCTGGTGCTGCTAACACCACTGTTCCAATTGTTACCACCGCTACTGGTGCTGGTAACAAATTGGCCATGGGTGGTGCTGCCGTTGCTGGTATTGCTGGTGCCCTTTTGTTGTAAGGTGTCTGAAGCTTTTTAAAAGATTTTTAGTTTCTTATAATTCCCCGTTATTTTTTCTTTTCTTAATTCATCTTAGATAGTCGCTGCTGCAGTCAGCGTCTCAATAGATTTTGGTATTTATACATCATGTAGAAACACAATAAAACACAAAAAAAAACAAAAAACAATAAGGCTTTAACAAGATCTTTTTCTAACTTAGATTGCTGCTTCTGGTCCTGAGCTGTCATGTCAATACTGGGCAATGCTGATGCTGATGCTGCACAGTACTCGCTAAAACTTTGAGGATACCACTACTACCTACCACTCTCGCGGCCAATGCAAAAAGATGTCAAAAGTGCTAAAAATCAGAGTACCAGCACCACGATTTATGATCCGGAGGTTAACCTGTTTTGCATTATCTCTTGAGATCAACTGAGTTGCCCAATGTTGAGACTTTACAATTGGCCCAGCTTGAACGTCAACACGCAAAACAGCAAGCCCATTTTTTGCAACAGTTTGACGTGATTTTCGCTTTGAGAACAATAAGCAAAAAAAACGAACAAAGAATAGCCAAGTGCAGAAGCCGGGTAACAATGAGGTCACAGCAGGTAGCGGAGCAATTCAGCTGAGGCAGCGGACCTGGCGCAGGTCTAAATGGCAATGCGAAGTGCCTGCTTCGTATATGCTGCTGATTCAATTGTGTAGAAGTATGCACGTACACCAGGTTGTGAGTTTCCGGCTAGTAAGCTTGATCACACCATCAAAAAATTTACTTTTGAGCACATTTGAGCACATTTGGGCTCATTTGAGTAGTTCATAGAGATTCTGGCGTTGCCGCCCCGTTGCCGCGCCAGCGCGGGCCTTATCTCCAGTCTCAGATCCCAAAACACCGCTCTGATCTGAGATTGCTCTTCTCCAACGTGCACCGATCGTGAAACAGGATTACCCTATCTCCGGGTAAGCACCCCGCGCACTATGTGTCCTGATTGGCCCAGAAGTGTCAGTTTTTGGAGTCATCCGTACACCACCATGCAGGCGGTTAGGGAACAGAAAATTTTTTTGTCAAGTACAAGAAAAATTTTTTTCTCTTTTTTTTTTCTTTCAGTTGTAACCAAATTAAAAACTGTTTTAAAGGTTTATTAAAAATTTATAAAAATGGTTGCATTTACAATTGATGAGATCCGTAGTCTTATGGACGTTGTCACCAACGTTCGTAATATGTCTGTTATTGCCCACGTGGATCACGGTAAATCTACTTTGACTGATTCCTTGGTGCAAAAAGCTGGTATCATTTCTGCTGCTAAGGCCGGTGAAGCTCGTTTCACTGATACAAGAAAAGATGAACAAGAGAGAGGTATTACTATTAAGTCTACTGCTATCTCTTTGTTCGCTCAAATGGATGACGAAGATGTGAAAGAGATCAAACAAAAGACTGAGGGTAACAAGTTCTTGATTAACTTGATTGACTCCCCAGGTCACGTTGATTTCTCTTCTGAAGTCACTGCTGCTTTGCGTGTTACTGATGGTGCCTTGGTCGTTGTTGACTGTGTTGAAGGTGTCTGTGTCCAAACCGAGACTGTGTTGAGACAAGCTTTGGGTGAACGTATTAAGCCAGTTGTTATTGTTAACAAAGTCGACAGAGCTTTGTTGGAATTGCAAGTCACAAAGGAGGACTTGTACCAATCTTTTGCTAGAACTGTTGAATCCGTTAACGTTATTATTGCTACTTACGTTGACGAAGCTTTGGGTGATGTTCAAGTCTACCCAGACCAAGGTACCGTTGCTTTCGGTTCTGGTTTGCACGGATGGGCTTTCACCGTCAGACAATTCGCCACCCGTTACGCTTCTAAATTCGGTGTTGACCGTGAAAAGATGATGAAGCGTTTGTGGGGTGACACTTACTTCAACCCAGCCACCAAGAAATGGACTAAGAAAGACAAAGACGACAAGGGAAAACAATTGGACAGAGCTTTCAACAAATTCATTTTGGACCCAATTTTCCGTTTGTTCAATGCTATCATGAACTTCAAGAAGGAGGAAATTCCAGTTTTGTTGGAGAAATTGGACATCAACTTGAAGAGTGCTGAAAAAGAATTGGAAGGAAAGGCTTTGTTGAAGGTCGTTATGAGAAAATTCTTGCCAGCTGCTGATGCTCTTTTGGAAATGATTGTCATCCACTTGCCATCTCCAGTTACTGCTCAAAACTACAGAGCTGAGACTTTGTACGAAGGTCCAGCTGATGACGCTGCTTGTCTTGCCATTAAGGCCTGTGACCCTAAGGCTGACTTGATGTTGTACGTCTCCAAGATGGTGCCAACCTCTGATAAAGGTAGATTCTACGCTTTCGGTCGTGTCTTTGCTGGTACCGTTAGATCTGGTTTGAAGGTCAGAATCCAAGGTCCAAACTACGTTCCAGGAAAGAAGGATGACTTGTTCATCAAGGCTATTCAAAGAACTGTTTTGATGATGGGACGTTTCGTCGAAGCTATTGACGACTGTCCAGCTGGTAACATTGTTGGTTTGGTCGGTATTGATCAATTCTTGCTTAAATCTGGTACTTTGACTACCAGTGAAACCGCACACAACTTGAAGGTTATGAAATTCTCTGTCTCTCCAGTTGTTGAGGTCGCTGTTGAAGTTAAGAACGCTAACGACTTGCCAAAATTGGTTGAAGGTTTGAAACGTTTGTCCAAATCCGACCCTTGTGTCGTTACTTCCATGTCCGAATCCGGTGAACACATTGTTGCTTGTACCGGTGAATTGCACTTGGAAATTTGTTTGTCCGATTTGGAAAACGATCACGCTGGTGTTCCATTGCGTGTCTCCCCACCAGTTGTCTCTTACAGAGAAACTGTTGAAGGTAAATCTTCTATGACCGCTTTGTCTAAATCTCCAAACAAGCATAACAGAATTTACTTGGAGGCTGAGTCTATTGACGAGGAATTGTCTGTTGCTATTGAAGCTGGTAAGATTAACCCAAGAGATGATTTCAAAGCCAGAGCTAGAATCATGGCTGACGAATTCGGCTGGGAAGTTACTGACGCCAGAAAGATCTGGTGTTTCGGTCCAGAAGGTACCGGTCCAAACTTGGTTGTTGACCAAACTAAGGCTGTTCAATACTTGCACGAAATCAAGGATTCCGTTGTTGCTGCTTGGCAATGGGCTACCAAGGAAGGTCCAATCTTTGGTGAAAACATGAGAAGTGTCAGAGCTAACATTATGGATGTTACTTTGCACGCTGATGCCATTCACAGAGGTGGTGGTCAAATCATCCCAACTATGAGAAGAGCTTCTTACGCTGCTGTGTTGTTGGCTGAGCCAAAGATTCAAGAACCAGTCTTCTTGGTTGAGATTCAATGTCCAGAAAACGCTATTGGTGGTATCTACTCTGTCTTGAACAGAAAGAGAGGTCAAGTCATCAGTGAAGAACAAAGACCAGGTACTCCATTGTTCACTGTTAAGGCTTACTTGCCAGTTAACGAATCTTTCGGTTTCACAACCGACTTGAGACAAGCCACTGGTGGTCAAGCTTTCCCACAGATGGTGTTCGACCACTGGGCCACTCTTCCAGATGATCCATTGGACTCTACTTCTAAGTCTGGTACTATTGTTACCGAATCCAGAAAGAGACGTGGTATGAAGGCTGAGGTTCCAGGTTACGAAGAGTACTACGACAAGTTGTGAGTAGGCTGCTTTGACAGAGTTAGTGATCATTAGTTAAAACAAGAATGTTTGAGCGATGTAGAATGCGTAAATCTTGCTCCTCCCTGAGTCGTGACTCTCTACTGATAGCCAGCCCATTTTGGAAAAGAAAAAAAAAACAACTAATAACACATACGATGAGGGCCTACGTGAATTGAACGAAGAGTTTATTATCGGAGACAAGCTCCACGCACTCAGCACCTCAAGCGTGCAAGTCGAACCAGCACAATTGGTCGCTGAATGTCTTTTGGGCGGCATGCAACACCTCCTTCTTGGTCAAGTCGCCACGAACAGCAAAACCGTGCACGACCTTGCTGAACAACGTAATCTCAAAGTCCTGGTTGTTCTTGATCAAGATCTCTTCGGTCTTGTGTCTCAACTCAGGAGTGAAGATGCTGTCAGTCTGCGCAGCCGAGATCAAAAGCGGTTTGGTGATGCTGTCGACTTCTTCTTCAGTCACAAAGCTAGGGTGTGCTACGGCACCCACGTCCACCAAGCCGCTTTTTGACAAGTGTTGCACAATGAGCTTGGCACCGTAACAATATCCGATACCAAAAACTTTCTTTGGTTTGAGGTCTGCCACTGCCGCTTTGACGTAGGAATCAAAAAGTGGTGCCGTCGTGTCCGGCATGTGCTTTGCAAGCCAAGTTGGGAGCTCGCCCTTGTCTGGCGTGTACGCGTCGCCCCCAAAGTAGTCTGGAACAATCACGTGGTAGCCAGCCTTGCCGAACTGGTCTGCAATCAACGTCAAGTTGACGTAGTCGTAGCCAAAGATGTCTGGTGCAATCACCAACAACTTGTCGCTCTTGGCACCTGTAACGTACGATTTCAAGCCGTAGAGTTCTTTGAACGAGCCAACACTGGCGCCTTCGTGTTTGAAGCTGATTCCGCAGCACTTTCCTGGTGGGTTCGAAGCCATTGCAATAAGGGTCACTGTTTTGTGGGTGTTTTTGGTAATTTTTCTTTGGCAAGGAAAAGGCCCGATTTTTGTGTGGTTTATATACCAGCAGAGCGCGGGTGGAGAAGCGCGCAGTTTTCGGAGTTAAACATTTCTGGCACAGCGGAAGGGCCAAGACCAGATACCCAAAATGAAGATCCAGGGAAAAACGTAGAAAAGGCAAAAGTGAAAAAGGCAAAAGTGAAAAAGGCGAAAGTGAAAAAGCACAAGAGGAAAAGTACAAGAGAAAAAGCACAAGAGAAAAAGCACAAGAGAAAAAGCACGAAAGAGAAAAAGCACAAGAGAAAAAGCACAAGTGAAAGAGCACAAGAGAAAAAGCACAAGAGAAAAAGCACGAAAGAGAAAAAGCACAAGAGAAAAAGCACAAGTGAAAGAGCACAAGACAAGAGAAAAAGCACAAGAGAAAAAGCACGAAAGAGAAAAAGCACAAGAGAAAAAGCACAAGTGAAAGAGCACAAGTGAAAAGCACAAAAAGTGAAAAAAATAAAAACGGCCAAAAAATCGAAAAACGAAGAATCGAAAAATCGAAAAATCGAAAAATCAAAAAGTCAAAAAAACAAAAACCAAAAAATCAAAAAGTCACAAAAAAACAAAAAAAAAAAAAAAAAAAAAAAAGACTTTTCTCCGAACTACATTTTCCACAGTCCATACCAATGGGCCCAGCCGTGCTAAGCCCTACCACAACAGCAGCAACAGCAGCAACAGCAAAAAGTCTTCTAGTGACGGTGGCGCTCGAGTCTCCGCGGCTCCAGTTCCACGGGGACGAGTCCCAGTCACTTGGCGCCATTTTATCTGGCAAAATTGTGTTTGCACTCGACCCCGAGGATTGTCCGTTGATGATTCACAGCATCGAGGTAAAATTAGTCAGACACACAATTTACTGCGCGCCGTTCATTTTCAACGACCTCAAGATCGCAAAGTGCTCCAAGTGCAGCCGCAAGCTGGTGGCGGTGTTTGCGTTCACCGAGTTCGACAAGTGCTTGAAGCGCCCGAGTCTGGACATGTTGTTTCTGAGACTTATTCCGGGCAACACAGTGGCCACCACGGTTATCGGCACTGCGTTGGCCACCAAAGTGGAGTACTCCTTGGAGGTAAACGTCTTGGCCGCGGGCGCAAGTGAGCCGGACTCGGTCCTGGTGCCCGTGATAATTTCGCGAGTTATTGAATCCGATACAGTACTCAATAACCCCTTGTACTTCAGAACGTTCCACCCATTGGACATAAATGTGACGTTTCTGATTCCCAAAGTCGTTTTCGGCAAGTCGGACCTCCCGCTTGACGTGGTGATCGAGGGCTTGGGCGTGGACAGCTGGTCGTTGGACCGCGTGATGTGGAAACTCGTGGAAAAGTGCTATGTCAACGAGGACCCGTGTGACGAGCACCGTGGCTTGATTGAGGACTTCAAACGGCGTGTGAAGGAGAACAACGAGGAGTTTGTGTTCCATTTGAACCGCGAGTCCAGTTTCCAGCTTCGCCGCGTCAAAACGCTGCCCCAAATACCGCCAGAGACCTTCATATACGGCACGTGCCTCATCAGCGACGACTTGGTCAACGGGCAAATGTCCCAGTACCACCCGTTGGACCACATGAACCCGATGAACCGCGCCCAAAGGTCAGAGCACGAATACGTGCCAGTGCGCCGGTTTCTGCACTTGGAGTACAGCCCAAACACCCACGTGTTTGAGACGTCGCAAACGACACAGGTGATAACGTTCAGTGAGCACAAAACGTTGGCGCAGGGCGTGTTCCACAAGGGCTGGAAGGTTGACAGAGACCACGGCCTGGCGCGGCTTGTAACGAGTCTCCTGCTCAACCATCTCCGGAGTTGTGGCCTCAATACGTCCTACGCCGTGGCCAACAGCCAGAATTGCGGGTTCATACAGCGAGTGTACGACGACGAGCTTGCAAAAGTCAACTGCTGCTGCGACGTCAAGCTGCCGAGCATCGTAGTCGAGCACGAGCTTGTGGTCGAGATCACCGTGCAGCGAAACAGTGCCAGAAAAGTCTTGACACTGGAGTTTCCGGTGGTTTTGAGCGAAACGGGCAACGGGCTCGTTTCCTGGGACGTTGAGCCGCCGCCAGTGTACAAGCCGTACGACGAACCCCCACGGTACGACGAGACTCGGTAGAGCAAAACCAAAACCAAACAAAACCAAACCGAACCCCCTCCCCCCCCACTTTATTTATTCAAGTTTTCATAGAGCATAATTCACCAATTGCATTGGCTTCGTCCAGACAGCCACTCAGCCGTGTAGGGCACTGCAGGAGGCTTTCCGCCCGAGTGCATGAAAATCTTAACGGAACAAGCGAAAAAAAAAACTGAAAAAATTCAAAACTGTCCCCGTAAACTTTTCTGCCATCCATGGAGAGACTACTCTACCAGCGAGTCTCAGCGAGTGAGACCCAGTTCAGCACCAGCCAGCTCGTGGAGGTGCTCCGCCACAGGACGCGGTTTCTCCAGACGGTGGACGAGGTGATCGCCGAGAATCCACACTACGCAAAGTTGTTTTTGGGCCGGTTGATCAACCAGATGGAGCTGAGCCACAGCGAAATAAGCCAGGAGGACCCAAATTTGGACACAGACCTTGAACAGTTCTACACCAGGTACTTCGAGGTGATGGGCGCGACCCCGAAACCCGCCGAGGAGGAGGAGAAAATCACGTACAACTTGGGCAGGCCCTTGACGGTGTACGAGAACCCGAGATTGCTCTACGGGTTTGGCAGCACTGGCAACAGGACCTGGGAGGCGTGTTTGTTCTTGAGCGAGTACTGCATCGAGCACCCCGAGCTGTTTCGCGGCAAGAACGTGCTCGAATTGGGTGCTGGCAGTGGCCTTTTGAGTCTTGTTTTGTACACCAACTGCCGGCCGCACCACCTTGTTGTGACCGACGGCGAGCACACAAACCTTGTCCGGGCACAGCGAAACTTTGCGGCCAACGGGGCTAGTGCGTCGCTGGACAAGGTCAAGGTCTGCACTTTGCTCTGGGGCACAGCCACAACGCAGAGCTTTTTGGCCCTGGACGCGCACCCGTACGACGTGGTGGTGGCTGCAGACGTGACCTACGACTCGGCGTTCTTCCCGGAGCTTGTGCAGACCATCGTGTTGCTCATCCAGAGGAACAAGGGACTCAAAGTTCTTGTTGCTGAGACCGTGCGCAACGAGGCCACTCTGGCTCAGTTCCAGAAAACACTACAGCAGCACGGCCTCAGTTACGAGATTGTGCACCAATCGGCAGACCTCCAATCGCTCAACTTGTCCAGCAGCGTCTACTACAAAAACACCGGGTCTGCCATCCAAATCTACAGCATTTACAGTGTTACTGAGTAACGCAATATCGTGTGGGCCACAGCACCAAAACGCCTACAGTGTTCCAAAAAATGTATCATAAATTGACCAATCTTTCAATGGAGTAGTCCGGTATCTTCTCATTGGAGCTGTCAAATCCCAAAATCGCATTCAACTTCTGGTCGACCTTCTGGTTTCTCACTGTTATGATCTTTGGTCCTCCGGTGCTATTAGATCTTGTTCTGACCCCGTACTCGGTACTCTGCTCCTGCTTCTCTTCGTAAGAGTCAATAAGTTCTGCCAAAACACTTTCCACCGGCTTGAGCTTCAAAATCTCTGCAATTTTGAGCTCCGAAAGCTTCACCAACTTGTTCAACTTGGCCTCGTCGTTGTTGAAGCTGAAGTTCAAGATTCCAATACTGTCAATCAACAAGTTGAGGAACTTGTAAGCGTCGCCGTCCAAGTCCAACTCAATAATCTTGAAAATCAAATTGTCCAACTTCTCGTTGAAGTTGCCTTCGTTCGAGGAGTTCAACAACGTCTTGAGCTCTTTGACAATCTCCAACTCAGACTTGCTGCTTCTCAATATCAGGATCAGCTGTTTGAATAAGTCTTCGTCATCCTGTATCTGGAATATCAACAATATCAAGTCCTTGCAGGAAAACTGGAGCTTTGAGTTGAGCAATGCGACCAAAAACTTCTTGTCATTGCTGAACTTGACCAACACCCCGTTCAAAGTGTGTTTGCTGGCCAAGTACCCGTTGGTGATGAGAAACATAAATGTCAATGTTGGGAAAATGTTCTTTTCAAAAAGTATGTCAGCAATCTCGAGGAAGAAACTGACCGAGAACGTCTTAGAGTTCTGGGTGTGGTTCTTCAAATGCTTGGTGACGTACTTGGCCAATTTGTCTTCATTGTTGTAGCATTCATCGATAGTTTCGGTCGTGATGTTTTTCTTGATATAGTGCAAGAACTTAGAGTCAAACTTTTTCACATCTTTCTCACTCTTCAATTCCTTCACAAACGTGTCGATCTTCTTGGTCTCAGCCTTGTCCAACACTGGCTCACAATACTTGTCAACGTCAGAAGCCAAAAACTCTAATGCAAACTTCAGACTCTGCTGCTTTGATTTGTGGATTCCTTTCCCCATGGACTCTATCAAGCTGTTGTTTCCAACATCCACCGCCAAATTATGCAAAATGTACGACTTTTCGGCTTTGTCGAACAGCAACAAGTTCAACGAGATGCTCTTCTTTCTGGCTGAGTTGACGTTCAATATGTGACATTCGGAAACGCCGTTGTACTCGCTCAACAAAGACTCAAACTTTGTGTTAACAAGGTATATGTCGTCTCCCGCACTCAATATCACTCTGTCCTCTGCTGGCGATAATATTCTGACGCCACTTGTGCCTTTTTTCAGCAGCAAAAGCTCTTTGAAGCTGATAGTCTTGAGTTTTGTTCCAAGGGTGATGGAAAACATCGACAACTCCTTGGAACTTTGCGTGTACACGTAAAAGACCCCAGCGCTCTGTGCGAACGTCATTTTCGACTTTGACTTCAATATAACGTGGCTGAACAACTCTGTTATCTCACCATTGGCCAAAAATACCAAACTTAAAGAGATTTTATCAGTTGAATCCTGTTTCGCCGTCAACAAGTACCCGTCGTTGTTGTTCACTATCACGTTCAAGTCCTTCTTTGTGGCCTTGACATCGCTGATGAACTCGCTGTACAATATTTTACACTTCTTTGCCAATGGCTTGAAAGAGTCTTTGAAATCTTGTGACTGTTGCAACTGGCCCAACTCGTAGCTTCGCACCTCACCGTTGTGTAAGAGCACATACAAAAGACTTCCGCTCTTGCTGAACTTCATCGCCACAATCTCTTGGTCGAAATCAACGTCTATGATGTTTTCTTTCTGCTTGTTCTCGCTCGACTTCTCAATGATGCGCAAAAAGTTCTTCTTCAAGTTTGTGTTGAAGCACCCTACGGCAAACCTCGTTTCACCCTTGTCCAAATTCTCAAAGTCGCTCATGCTCTTCACCACAACAAACGGCGACAAAGATAAGGACCACACGAGCTTGGGAGATGGTGTCAAAACGTACGTGGATATACTTGAGCATGAAATAGCCAAATGGAGCTGATCAGCAGACTCGCCTGATCCAGAAACCACGCCGTTTGTGGAAACAACACATCTCTCGGAAACCTCAAGATTGGATATCCGCGGAAGTGTGAGCACCTCGTAAAGATCGGAAAGCAGTGGTGCCATTCTTGTGTGCTTTGTATATATTTCTGTGTGCAATCAGTGAATGAGCTAAAAAATTTTTAATTTTTTTTTTTTTCTGTCGGGATGAGCTGAAAAATGGCAGCAGCAGAAAAATAGCACTGGGACGGGACTCACTGTGTGGTGCACCTATGGCCTTAATGAAAAACAAAAGCACTGACACCCGTGCACCACATCACAAACCTCGACCGCCCACAAACAAGCACCCGTGCACCACTTTCGCGATTGCATTTTTCATTTCACAACAAACCCACAAGAGTATCCACACACACACACACACACAGACTACCAAACATGTCCACAGCACAAAGCCACGCAAACAAGCAGCTGGGGCAAAGACTGCAGCAGTACATGCAGAGCGATATCTCAAAGGTTTTTTTGGACTATTTGAGCAAAAAAGGGTATCACCGTACTGAGGCAACTTTCAGAAATGAGAGTGGAAGTGCACCTGTAGGGTTTGACCAGAAGTTCCCAGTGACGCCAGAAAATACACCGGTTTTGTCGGAACAGCCCATAGTGGTGCTCCAGAGACGCCAGCACCAGTTGCAGGCGGAGTCAAGTGCCGGAATGACAAAGAAAGTTGCGTACAAGTTGATATCAGACAAAACCACGGAGAGCATGATTTTGAACAAGCACGAGCACGAAATTCGGTACGTGCCAGCGTGCAAGATGTTTGAGAAGTGGGTTTTGTCGAGCTTGGACATTTTGCGGCCGAAATTGACCATTTTCATGGCACATTTGTTCCAAGCTTGTTACAAAGATATGCACAAGTCGGCGAATGCCAGTTTGGAGCAACAGAAAGAGTTCCAGGATCGGTTTTTGGCTGGAATTGACCCTGAGACCTTTGTGAACGACGAATTGAGTCTAGTGATAGAAAAGGACGTGTTGTACCACATTTTGTACTTTCTCATGGAGACAAAGCACGTGGGCGGTGACGATTTGCTAGCCATTATCCACCGGGAACTCACTTTGAAGATCAAGAAAGAGGAAAATGGAGCAGAACAGAAAAACGAGGAGAGCCCGGAAAACAAGAATGCCGGGAGCGCGGAAGAAACTGAAAAGGTTCCAAATGAAGAGCACAAGGAAGAGAAGGAAGAACTGGATGTGAGTGCTGAGAAAGACGATACAAAAGTCAAGGAAGAGGAGGAGAGTGAGAAGAAAGACGACATAGAAGTTGTTCAGGAAACAGATGCTGCTGCAGAAATGAAAATAGAGCCGGAAGAGTCCAAAAAAGAAGAAGCGGCGGCTGAAACAGGTGCAAGTGAAAAAAGCGCTACAGAAAGTGCGAGCGAAGGCGAAAACAAAGACGTGGAAATGAAAGACGACACAGAACAACACGCTGCAGAGCGAGAGGACGCAAAAGAGCCTGGGCAAGTCTCAGTTCTCAACAGTGTGGACGATGATGTGTACATTAAGGTGGACGTGCAGAACGAAGTCAAGTTGGCCTTTGAAGCTCAGCAGAAATTGCGTTTTGACTTCAAAAAGAGCCAATTCACAGCACCTTCGGTGTGCATGTACACGTTCCACAACTCCGAAGAGTCAATAACGTGCTTGGAGTTTGACGGGCGCAATCTCGTGGCCGCAGGGTTCGAGGACCTGTACATTGGTGTCTGGACGCTAGATGGCAGCAAAACGTTGAAAAATGCGCAATATTGCCGACTTATTGGGCATTCCGGAACGGTTTATGGCCTATCATTCTCTCCAGACAGCAAGTACTTGCTAAGCTGCTCCGAGGACGCTACAGTGCGACTTTGGCTGCTTGAGCTGCTAAATACCATATGTGTCTACAAGGGCCATAACGATCCGATATGGGACGTCAAATTCTCGCCGTTTGGACAGTTTTTCGTGACGGCCTCACACGATACCAGCGCCAGATTTTGGTCAGTGGACCACTTGTACAATCTTCGTGTTTTTGCGGGTCATTTAAGTGACGTTGATTGTGTAGAGTGGTTTCCTAATCTGTGCTACTGTTTCACGGGGTCGTCCGATAAGACAATCAGAATGTGGGACGTTTTGAAAGGCGAAACTGTGAGGTTGTTTCTTGGCCACAAATCCAACATAAACAAGCTAGCTGTGAGCCCCGACGGCAAGATTCTCGCAAGCGCTGGTGACGATGCTGTGATCAACGTGTGGAACATCTCAACGGGCAAAATGATGAAGAGCATGAAGGGCCACGCGGTGAAAAGCTCCATTTATGGGCTTGCTTTCTCCAAAGACGGCAACACTTTGATGAGCTGTGGCTCGGACTCTTCGGTGCGCGTTTGGAATGTGAAGAAGAAGTTGGAGAACAACTTGAGTGAGCCAGAGCCGTTTGTGAAGAGCGAGGCGAAAGATGCGGCAGCAGGCGTGGGTGGATCGGGAAAATCCGCGTTGGGCGGCAGCAGTGGCCACAGTGGCGGCAACAGTGCAAACTCTGCCGGCTCTGCCGGCGACAGCAGCGGCGACGGCGTGCCCCAAAGTGCCGGTGGCGCCAAGGAGCCGGAAAAGAAGAAGAAAGACGTTGTGCCGAACACGCTGGACCATTTCGGGGTCTACTTTGCGAAAAAGGCCAATATCGTCAGTTTGGTGTTCACGGAGAAGAACGTGTGCTTGGCGGGAGGCCTCAGCTAGACACAGAGATAGTCTGCTGCTGGCGTGCACACGGCTGGCTTGGCGGCGGCGGCACTGGGCTGGGCTAAGCTGGGTTGAGCTGGGCTGGGCTGAGGTAGTGTAATGAAATATTCGTGCCGGGTAACCTTTTTTCTGGAAAGTGACCGTCCCGTTGCTCCAATTTTTTTGTAGGCGATAGAAAAAAAAGTGTTGCGGAATGAAATTTTACTACTCAGCGTTCCGGGGCACACAAAAGAGCAGCTGCTAATAGAGACATTACACAAGGAATTGCACAATTTTATCACACAAGAGCACGCGGTCATGGTTCTTTATCACAGGTACACCAACAGCTACGACTTTGACTTTCGCACGGTGACGATTTCATGGTTCAACCGGTACCCGAACCCGTTTGCCAAACATGTGCTTTCTGTGGACACACTCGACCGCAGAATAGACAGCGAGGGCAATTTGCACATCACGCGGCTCATCAAGAAGGCCGGCAAGTTGCCATCGTGGGTCAAGCCGTTTTTGAAGAACATCCTGGTGGGGTGGGTGATTGAGAAAGTGGTGATCAACAGACAAAAGCAGATTATGCAAACGTACACAAGCAATTTGGACCACAAGATGGTGGTGAACGTGGAGGAGTTCAACGACTATGAGTTTGTGCAGCTGGACAACAAGACGTTGGTGCGGTCAAGCGTGAAGTTCAGCCTGGGGTTCCGTAAGTGGTACGGCGTGGGGCTTCGGGACAGAATTGAGAAGTGGACTCACAACCGATTTGCCGAAAACGTGAAGCGGCTGCGGCAGGGCTTGTTGTTGGTGATGCAGAGTATCCACAAGCGGTTGAACGAGAAGCAGTGAGGCGGCGCGGTGCCACAGCTGGCTGCCACAGCTGGCTGCCGAGAGGACAATGGAGCATGGGACGAATAGCATATGAACAGTTTGTATATACACGTATATAGTATAACGCGCACGACGTGGTACGCCGCCGTAAGTGACTGGTAGACCTCAGGACCTTGGGACCTCAGGGCCCCCCTTGGGACCTCAAATTGTCCAGCACTTTTTTTTTTATTTAACATATCCGATATAACCCTTTTCCCATACTGCAATCGGCCTTTTCTGACTCCACACATTTTTTTAAGCAAATTTCACTCAGTTGTCCGCTCACTAATTTACGCACACTATTTACGCACACTATTTACACACACCTAACAACACACAAAAGCGCCCATTGACGATGTTTTCCAGGACAAAAGGCTCGAAACTGGCGGGCGACGACGTGTACGACAAAAGGTACAAACTCAGCCACCCGCTGAACGTGTACCCGATGAACGGCAACTTGGCACTCGAGTTTCCCAACCCAGACAGATCATTGATAGCAGACGTTGCAGGAGTCTCCATCTACCCAGACTTCAACCCCTGGAACCACACAGAGGCCGAAGACAACTTGGCAGTCGCATACACAGAACACGGCTGTCTGGAGCTGCCGCGTGTGCAGAACGAGCACTTCTCCGCCAGAAGCATCATGTACGGATTTTTCCACGGCAACGACTCTGCTGCCGTTCTCACGGGAGCACTCGACAAAAACAAAAAATCCGCAGCGCACAACGGCGACTGGTCGCAGTTTGACGCGGGCAACGAGACGGCAGCCGCGGCTGCGGCCACAGCAGCAGAAACGGCCACAACAGACTCGACATTAGCAGCAGGAACGTCAGCAGCATCAGCATCGGCATCAGCAGCAACAACAACAGATCTGGGCACCAAGGCGCTGAGTGCGTTGGCAAGCCTCTCCAAACACCTCATTGCGGCTATGCAGAAACGCAACCGGTTCAACCGGATCTCCAAGAAGAACACGTTCAAGCCGCCGCCTCGTGTGACGTTGACGGAGCAGAAAAAGGAGATCTGGTTGGGCAACTTGGCCAACAGCTCCATCAGTTTGCGCAAGTTGTCCAGAACAATCCCACACGGCATCCGAAACAAGGCCTTGTTGGACCATTTGCTCAGCAAAAACGTGCCCGTAACCAGAACCATCTGGTTCATCAAGTGCATTGGGCTCAACGAGCTTCGGCTGATGAAACGTACGGGTCCTGGTGCCAATTCCAGTTTGGCAAGTGGTGCGGCTGCCGTTATGGACAACGAGGCCAACTGGATTGCCGAGTGGACCAAGCAGCTCACAAACCACATGCAAACTTGTCTCCGCGACAAGGGACGCGAGTTTGGGTACCGTGTCAAGTATCTCAACAATCTCATCCGGCACTTGTTCATGGAGAACTTGATCGACAAGAAGTTGTACTTGGAGTGGCTTGTCGAGACGATGGGGAAGGTGCTGTTGGGTGCGGGTGACGGTTTTGACTTGTACGTCTTGATAGACGTGTTTCTCAAGAGTGTTATTGCCTTTGTGATGAAAGCGTTTATTTTGGAGGGCTCGAGCAACGACAACTCCAGCACAGAGAAAGAGTACTTCTACACAAACCTACTACGGCAGTTGGTGAAGCACTTGATCACAAAGTACGCTTTGGTCTACGAGAAGTTTGATTTGGCCCAAATGCAGAGGACAAGATTCCCCAGTGACGCCAACTCCACAGGCACATCCACAAACACACCCACGAGCGCGTTCAAATTGGCACACACCCCAGTTTTCAGCAGCCTCCAAAGCCCCTACGGCCTAAACTCGATAAACTCGCCGTTTGAGGATCCTCAGGATGCCCTGGGTAACTCACACGATGCTGCGCCTGCGGAACAGGATTCCGTGGTGCCCAAATTGAAAAAAATCATCAAGGATTTGCGCAAATGGCTTCTTGTCGCGATCAGAGTGTACTTGGTCAACTTGTTCACCTTGAACAACGGCGAGCTCTTTTTGATACCCAAGAACTGGAACAAGTTGAAGAAAATCTTGAACGAGCACAATCTCTTGAACCAGGAGCCAACCAATACGCCGTGGGAGCTTCCAGAAGACACAGTAAGGCCACGGGAAAGCACAGACATGTTTGGAGAGCTTGACGCACCTGTGGACATCAACGTGATTCTCAAAAACGGACTCAGCTTTGAAGTTTCTCCCGCAAACTTTGTTGTCCGGAACAGCAGAAAGATTGTGTTGACAAAACACTTCAAAGTGATCAATGCGAAGAACGAAGCGTTGTACACCAGTATATCCAGCTCACTTCTGGAGGTGTACTTCTACGAGAAAAACCAGCACACGTTTCAAACACGCAAACCTCATCAGAGAAACATTTCTTTGGGAAGCGACCAACAGACCGAGTCTGAAAAAGACTTTGGTGAGCACGGCCTGATTGTGGAAGATCCCAACGACAACGATGGCCACACTGCTGACGAGGTGGCGTCGAACGAAGAAGTGGCTGATGAAAATGTTAGTGTTTCACCGAACGACACTGTGAAACGGTTAAACGCGCAAACTTGGAAGATGTCCAAGAATGCCAGTTTCAAGCTATTGGAGTGTCTTGACGCGATTGTGAGCTACGAGCACCTGTATCTCTGCGTCTTGAAACAGCCCTCTATGGAGCGAACGACTTCTGTGTCCAGTGTGGGCAAAAGAAAGAAACAAAAGAAAACTGAGGACGAGAACGATACCAAACTGTCCAAGCCTGAAAGCAGCGACGAATCTTTATATCTGGAGGAGCTTTACGTCAGCAATAAGATTGACCAAGCCATAAATATCATAATTGGAGGCAGCTTTGGTGATTTCATAAAATTAATGACTGTGTCTTCTGAAACGCTTCCTCTGACGCCCGCAGAAGACGACAGCGGTAACGAGAACGAGCTGGAAGCCAGGACCAAAAGCTTGCAAGGTATCAAAACCCGGATCCACCTTTTGTTCAAGTGGTCTATCTGTTCGGACAACAAAAATGCTGACCATATGCGCAAAAAGACACATTTGATGCTTTATATCTTGAAGCGGTTGCAGCGAACGTTTAAACAGGAACTCGCTACAAAGCTTGTTGCCAATAGCAGTGCAGAAGACGGCACTTATTTTGACAGAAACTTCCAGTCGCCAGAGAATGAAGAGTTGGACGACTCCCTCTCTCCCAAAGTGAGCAACGTTAACAGTCCCGGTGGTGGTTCAAATACTGGAGTTAGCAAGAAGCAAGTTACTAATAATCTAAAAGCTTTTCTCCAGAATGAGTTGCTCGAAGCCATGTTTGCGTTGAATTATGATCTTTTCGACACAAAACTAGACAAGGACAAGGAGGTAGATGAAATTATGGCGTCTTATTTCAGCAAAAACCTGGATTTGGGCACATTGGACGACGAGACCTTGTCAAAATTAGATGCTGTACAACAGAGTACTGGCTCCGCAAGACTGTTGGTGAAGTTGAGTACAGAGAATGTGGATTTGCAACTGCTCCTTTTGTTGTGCAACGCCTTTTTTGAGCTCAAAATCATCACCATCAACACTTATATGAGAAAGTTGATTTCCTCGGGTTTGCTTTACTTACGCAGCATTGAGAGCTTTGATGAGCTAAATCTTTGGCAGTTCTTTGTCTTACGCAACTTGAACGTCAACATTTTGAAAAACAGTACAAACTCTCAGTTCTCATTGATCTTGAAGAACATAAGAGGCAATTTTGACGAAGACACAACCAAAAACTCGCAAAATGCAATGATCAAAAAGTACTTTGAAACACACTCTTTGAAAACCATTTTTGTCTACAAAGTTGACGCAACACTCAATGAGTTCAAGGACAAGTTATCACAGCTTCTAGATCCCTTGCTTGGAATTTCTGATTTACCGGAATTTGAAGCGAAAGTGGCATCACTTGCCACATCCATAGAGTGCCTTGGCGTAGGAATGCAACTACACTTGTCAGAATGGCTTTTCAAGGTGCTCAACGAAAAGCTTTTCAAGGATACCAAAATCTTGTTGACCGTGAAGTCTATGGTGGCTATTTATGAGTTTTTCAAAAAGTTCAACCAAGTGAACCGTTATTTCAGCTTGATGAAAACATTGCTTGCAATACATATCAGCTATGAGTTTGCTGGCATTGGAGGCATGGTGTTTCTGAATGGCCCGTTGGCCACAGTGAAATTTGGCTATCATGAGTTGTATTTCCTTTTGCTCCAAATGATCAGCAGTTTGCACTATTTCAATTTTTTTGTGGACAAATCGGATGTTGATGTGGAATTCGAGAACAGAACATCGCTTGTGATCAAAAACATCGCTTTCCAAACGAGTGTATATGCAAATTTGACTGCTTTCACGTTTTTGAAACTCATAGTGAACAACTATTTGAGGTTGAACGACATTGCTAGTGGCCAGACATACTCGAAAACGGGATCAGTAACATTTTTGAACTGCTTCAAATTTGCGGATCTTTGGAGAGTTTGTTTGCAATGGTTTGGAGACAGAAGCGACGATGCCCTGGTGAACTCATTGAACAACATCAAAAACCAGTTGGCATACCTCACAACGGAGCCAAACTTTCTTTTGAGTCAAGATGAAAACAATGACTACGTCGCGCAGCTTATAAAACGGGTACCTGGTTTGAACGTCCCAGTTGCAGGTTTTTTGAGCGTGGAAGACTTCAACAAAACGTTTTCTCAGATTTATGCTCAATTCAAAGAGGCCTTTTTGGAGTCTGAGTGTGTGCCAAGCACATGTGAAGCTTTAAGCGAACTACTTTTGATTCTCCGCAAGGTGAACTCCATAAGGTTTGAACTGTTGGTAATGCAGGATATTCAGGAGATTGCTGCAAACGAAAAGCACGAGTTCGAGAGTGTTTTGAAGTTTTTAGTCTACTTGATCTCATATAGCATCATGGACATCAGAAATGTGCTAGCAAACTTAGTGGGCGTTCTCACAAACAATGCATTGGCAGCGAGTGTTATGAACTCTGCTGGATTGAAAGAGGCAAAGCGGATGAAAGAGAGAAGAATTGTGACTTCGCCAGATGTGAAACTGTTCCCTCCAAAATTGAGCTTGAAGACTAGTGACGACAATCCATCTAGCTCAATCGCTGACCCGTTCAGCGTGTTTTATGGAAGAAACTTTACGTTTCTCAAAATGTTCGCTGTGGCCAAAAAAGAGCGTCAATTGATGTTGTTGTTTGAGATTCTATTCAGGGATTTTGGTGAGTTACCGTTATTTATCAAACAGTCATTAAAAATCAGGCGCCTGTTGTTCAAGAGCGTACTTGCAGATCGATATTTTGAGATTTTATCATTCTATCTCAGCGACACAGGACACTCAATCATTTCCAAGTGCAAAGCAAGTTCTGTGAACACGTTTGAAGAACAGACTCTTGAAAGCTTGATCAACGTCCAAGACAATAGAAACTTGAATTTGGTCATGAAAAAGATTGTGTTCAATAATAAGGTAAACTGGCAGCGTGTTTTGGAAACTTACAACAAAATTTTGTTTAAAGGCACAAATAAGGAAACTGTGAAGATACAAGGTGTAAATGACCTTTTCAGGTTGGTGAATTTGGTCAACGAGAAGAACTTGACATATTGTGCCATATTATTGGCAGTTTTGGTCAATATTGACGTGAAAATGTTGCAGAACAACGGTAATCTGAAAAATGAGGAAGTGACCAAAGTTCTCAAAAAGTACTTGAACAACATATTGATGAGCTGTTTCATGCTCAATAAGACCAAGAGAAAGCACAGTATCACAGCAATAGGTGACTTGTTCATGGCCATGAAAGAGGATTACAAAACCATCTTGTTGAGCGAGTGCGAGTTACTCTTCTTGAACTCGTCAGAGTTCCCAAAAGTGTCACTAGTGCACAAAGATAACGGCGAATTGTTGCAATGCACCTTTAACAACTTTGTGCCGTACCTCGCTGTGATAATCGAGCTGTTGTCGAAAAACATATTCACTTTGATGCAGCTCAACGAGCAGTTGTGCGTGGCTTTGACCAAGCTAGCAGAGAGGTTGATAAAACTATTGAACAATAAGGGCAGAAAGAACAGCTTTGTGATGACAAAGAGTGTTTACGTTTTTGTGCACATTCTTGTGATCCACAAAGCATCCATCATTCACTTATTGTATCAAAAGCACGCATTGATCAGCGACAAGTTCATCAACAGCTTGGTGCTCATTTTGAAGTCAAAGTTTTTTGAAAACGACGCACAACTCAGAAACATGTTGTACGATTTCGTCTTTTCTGTCAGGTCGAACTTGGTCGAGTTGTCGAAGCACATAACGCTAAGCACGACTTCCAAGAGCATCCTGTTGCCCAAGTTGAATATCGACGACTTGAACATCGAGTTGACGAAAAAGCTACTCTACAGGATCAACGACACTGACGAATTGGCTGCAAAAAGCAGCGACAAGCCGTTTAGCGACTTGGTGGTTTTTGACGAGACTTTGAACAAGTTCTACGATATCACGTTTAAGCCGTTCGACTTGTTGGAGGAGCTGAATCTGGGGATCAACATCAACGATGCGCCGGTCAGCTTGAAGTTGTTTGATGCCACCATAGAGAAGAAGAATCCGCCATAGAATGAATGACAAGCTCGCTGCCAAAATGGTTGCAAATAATACAAAGTTGTAGCTAATTAGGGACCCGTGTAGGACATAAAGCTGCGTGATTCTCAATGATGTCCAGATTCCTGAGATTCCTGAGAATCTGGCATTTTTCAGTGCAGAGAATCTGAGACTCGAGCGCGCTTAGGTAATCCGTTTTACAATTTTTGGAGATCTGGCTGCGCCGCAGCTCGGCCACAGTTGTGGAAATAAAAAAAAGTGCATTTGAGGTGCGCATTCTGGAAACTGCCCAAACTGGAAACGAGAAGCGGACAAACTGGACAAACTGGACAAAGCAGAGAAGCCGGAACTCGGGCACTGGGGCCTGGACAAGCGTTGCAACGCAGCACGGCTGCCACAAATCGACAGCCAGCACGGTAACACCTTGGTGGTTGGTTGGGCGGAACCCACCTTTTTTTACCTCTCGGGGGGTACACTAGTGCAGCCAATTATTTCCCAAAATGGCAACCTCCCCCCTGAGGGTGCGATGGCGAACAGATAAGACGAGAAAAATACATAAATGCTGGGCGATATCTGGTAAAGTTCTTTTTTTTTCTTACCAACTTTTTGCAACCCCCGAACTTGAGCTCAGCCAGATCAGCCCAAATTCTACATCAAACATCCTACAAAGCAGCAACACATTGCCATGGGAAACACTGCCTCTGTCGACAAGACTTCTTCTTCTTACATGAAGCGCGCCAGCACTGGCACCAGCGCCAGCACCCAGTGCTCCGAGTACACCGAAAAGGAGTTGATCAACAAACTCCAGAACCAGTTGAGTATTGACGAGAAGTCTCTGAGCGACCCAAGCGCCCTTAAGGACCTTCCAAACCCGTTGATCTCGGAAAATATTGAAAGCTGGGAGCAAAATATCTTGGCGGTTCCAAAGAACCAGTTTGCGCTCAATGCGTTCACAAAGAACGAAATCAAGAATTTGCTTGTGAAGAGAGACTACAACATCGCGGACAGCAAGAACATTTTCAACTTGAAAGTGGACCTTGAAGGCAGTCCTATCACTAACCAGAAAAGCTCTGGTAGATGCTGGTTGTTTGCCTCGACGAACGTGTTCCGGGTGCCAGTACAGAAGAAGTTCAACTTGGACAAATTTCAGTTGTCGCAACAGTACTTGTTCTTCTACGACAAATTGGAGAAGTCTAACCAGTTTTTGACCAACATCATCGAGACCAGTGATTTGGACATTGACGACAGAACCGTTAGCACTTTATTCAGTGATCCAATCAGTGACGGTGGTCAATGGACTATGGTGGTGAACTTGGTTAACAAGTACGGTTTGGTGCCACACAATGTGTACCCAGACGCTTACTCGGCCACCAGCAGTGGCACAATGAACTTGATTTTGGTGAACAAGTTGAAACAGGATGCCTTGTTTTTGAGAAGCTTGGTGCAAAAAAGCGCCTCAAAGGAGCAGATCATTGAATACAAAGAATCCTTCATGAAGGAAGTCTACAAGATCTTGACCTTGTCGTTGGGCGTACCGCCAAAGCCAAACAAGGAGTTCACTTGGGAGTTTGTGGACAAGTTTGGCAACGCGCACGAAATTGTGACCAACCCATTGGATTTCTACAAGAAGTTTGTGGGCTATGACTTATCAAAGTTTGTGTCGTTGATCCACGACCCAAGAAACGAGTACTTCAAGATCTACAAGGTCGACAGATTGAACAACATTGTTGAAGGAGACCCAGTGTTATACATAAACGTCCCAATCGACTACTTGAAGCAAGTTACCATTGCCAACTTGAAGAACAACGAGCCAGTGTTCTTTGGCTCGGACGTTGGCAAGTTTATGCTGCCAGAGGGCATTCTCGACACAAACAACTACGACTACGAGTTGGGTTTCGACATTGAGTTGGACATGGACAAAAAGGACAGATTGTTAACAAAAAGCTCGCAAATGACACACGCCATGGTCATCACCGGCGCACACATCAAGGACGGCAAGCCAGTGAAGTGGAGAGTCATGAACTCCTGGGGCCCAGATTCAGGCAAAGACGGGTACTTGTTTATGACCGACGAGTGGTTTGACGAGTATGTGCTCCAGGCAGTCACGAGCTTGGACCACTGTGACGCCCGTGTCAAGAAAATTGCGGCCAAAGGTGAAGTGAGCAAGGTGTTCCCATTGTGGGACCCAATGGGCTCGTTGGCTTAGTGAAGCACCTGTTCAAAAGGCCCCATCAGGTCCCATCAGGTCCCCTTAGGCCCCCTTAGGCCCTCCTCGGGCTCAAAACTAGTTTTTCTTACAATAAATCACAAATTGCGTGGGTTATATTTTTGTAGAACAGAGCTAATGAATACTGAGTGGCTGTGTGCCACGTTTCGTGGGCCAGACTAGCTGTCGCCGCCGCCGCCGCCAAACATGAGCAAAATCGCCACGGGCACAATGTACATCCAGTACTTTTGGAAAAACGACTTGTTCTTCTCCTCCTCCTCGGCTGCCTGTTTTGCAAGCAGCTCTTTGGTTTTCTTCAACACGGGGCCTTTCAAGCTGGGTCTCGCACCTTGAATCGGCTTCTCTATCGTGACTGTGAACTCTTTGCTCTTGCTGAACGACAAGTCCTCCAAGATCTCGTCCATATACACGCTGAATGTGCCGCCGTGGATGTCTGTGCTGTTCAAATGGGTGTACGTGAAACACCCAGTTTCCGCAGTGGCCAAACAGTACTCGTCGGGCACGATTTCACTCAACTCAGGTGCGAACGTCCCTGCGGACTTCTCCAACTGCAAGTCGCCGAACTTCACGTCGCCAGAAAGCTGCGCGCTGCGCAAATACACTGGTACAACCAAGGCCATTTGAAGAACTGATGTGGAGCCAGCTTGAGCACTCAACTGGGCGGAAGCTAGAGCGGACGCGGGCGCGGAAGTGAGAGCGGGCGCGGTTTTTCTTCATCCCGCCCAGTGTCACGTGACATGCGCCCAACTACAACGCTAAATAACTTTACAGTACTTAAAATTAGGTAGCGCTTACATTTTTAGCGCTAATTAGAACTAAGACCCGCCCGTCTTATCGGTCACGTCTACACACTTATCTATACGTATATTCAAAGACCCTTGCCGTAATTGCCCGCAGCGTAAAAGTCGTTGATGTTTTTCACAACCTTTTGCACAGAGGCCAACCACTCCTTCAACTGGGAGTCGACCTTGGCCTGGTCCGCGCCCGCGCCCAACTTGGCAAAGAAGTCCTTTCTGTATGGGCATGCTTTCATAGCCAACTTGAAAACTGGCTTCACAACGAACGAGTGGTACTTGACCAAGGTCTTGTTGTAGCCCGAGGTGAAAGTGTCGGCCAATTCCTTGCTTGGGTTGTCAATTGTCTCTTGCAAGGCTTGTGCGGTGAACTCCAAACCTCTGTTGAGCCACAAGAGTCCCTGGGTGGCGGTTTTCTTTCCCTTGGCTTTCTCGGCCAAGACCAAGTCCTGCAATGTCTTGCCCTCCACTGGGTTGGCCAAAAAGAAGTCTCTGATCTTCTTGATGTTGCCGTTCATGTCATTTTGAACAACCGAGAACGCAGATGATCCCAACAAGTCAAACAACTTCACAAGTGACTCGCAAGCTTCCAAAAACTCTTGCGTGTCAACTTTGCCGTCCGCGGTGATCGTGACGTCCGCGAACGATCTTTTCATTTCGTCAAAGAATGTTTTACTGTCCATTTTGTTGTGTGTGTTTCTGAGTGTGGGTGCAAAAAAGAAAAAACAAATGAAATTTAGCAATTACCGTGTTCAAAATTGGGGCGCAGCGCAACAAAACTGTGCGAAAAAGTATTCGAAAAAGTACTCGAAAAGTACCTAGTGCTGAGTGCTGTTCCTGGCAAAGAGCTGAGTTGTGCTGATTTCACAATAAGTGAAAAAGCAGCAAGAGCAGCGAAGAGTAGCAAAAGGCAGAACAGGAGTGGCACCCTAACGGCAATACAGCGTCTACAACAATTCCATCGTTCAAACTATCGATTAATTTACTCGGTTTCAAAAAGAGCAACCTTCTTGGCCTCAAGACGTTCAGCTCTTCTTTGTCTGGCAGCTCTGTTCTTGACTCTTCTAGCCTCGGCTTCCTCTTCAAGAGCCTTTTCACGTTGAGCTTCAGCCTTGGCTTGAATAATGTGCTCGATCAAAGCTCTCTTGTGTTTGAAAGCGTTACCCTTGGCAGAGTGGTATAAAGAGTGGTACAAGTGTCTGTCAATCTTACCAGCATCTCTGTATTTGGCCAACAAACGTCTCAAGACTCTCAATCTTCTCATCCATAAAACGCTCGATGGGAAACGAGCTTCTCTGGTACCCTTTCTCTTACCGTAACCAGTGTGTCTACCGTTACGCTTAGATTCAGCCAAAGCTCTGGCGTGAGATCTAGAATGCATTCTATTTGGTTTCTTGACAATAGTACCGTTCTTGTACAACTTCTTGATAGCTGAACGAGAGTTAGCTTGTGCGATCTCATTGGTTTCATTTGGATCCAACCAGATCTTTCTCTTACCAACACCTACAACAGATGCAGCAAGTCTTTTTTGAGCAGATAAATTAGCCCTAATTTGTTAGTAAAACTTTCTTCACATGGAATAGTAATCAAAGGTGATGCTGATTCCTAAATTCCGAACAATATCGCTTCGCATGAGTTTCAGTGAATTGGTCAGTGAGCCTGTAAACGCAAACATGTGCCAATGCTCGTGTGATTGCTTCAGTACGAGACAGCATCCAGAAATATATGTGTATCGAAAAAGTGCCACTGGCACTTTTCAAAACGTCGTTTGACCTTGTTTCACAGTGCTCGCTGGTTCCAATTGCTGTTTTATCCACATGAACAGGTCTGTCCACATCACTGAACTCTTTGATATCCTTTGTTCTTGATTTATTGCACTGTATACTTACATCTTAAGAATGAATTATAACTTCGTTTTCAAGTCTATTGTACAACAAAAAGTAATCCAATTTGCTCCTACGAAAAAAAAGTGATAATTTTATTTTCTTAAACAAAAAAAAAATTTCTCCGTCACCCGGTTGAGTTTTTGCTAACAAAAACTGAGTATGCCATAGATTATGTGATCCCGCCAGAACACAGTCACCAGAGTGTCACGTGTGCATATGTGACATTCTTGGGGGCGCAACTGCGCCCTGCGATGCCATCTAAATTTTTTTTTACTCTATTCCAGGCTGAAAATCATTAGTACAGCACAAAATGGGACGTTCATTGAGATCTAAGCAAGCTTTGAAGGCTAAATCGATTAAAAGAAAAGGCGTTTTCACCGATATTGTTGATGCACGCGCAGAGAGACTTGCGCAGAAGTTGAAGCAGAACCAAGAGAAGCAGAAGTCTGCCGTGAAGGAAGAAGTCACTGCTGAGAAGGTAGAGGAAGCTGCAAAGAAAACGAGCACCAGTGGGTGGAGAACAAGCAGACACGTCACTTTCAAAAAGAACAAGATAAAGAAGAACAAGAGACGTGCTGCTTTGTTGTTCAAGAAATAAGGTGATTAATGAGGACCCCACTGCAGCAATGGAAAATGTATATGAGTGAGATATTTTTTATTTACGGCATTTACGGCATTTATTGGCATGTTTAGTTAGGAATAAAACAGGTTTTGGGACGAGTGTAGGCATAGTAAACAGAAAACAGCTTAATACAGCTCAGTTTATGAGGCTGTGGCATGGAAAGAGAAAGAGAACTGTAACAGCTCGGGTTTCTACAGCAATTGTCAACGTTCATGAGGATTAAAAATACAATTACAAGTCTATAAAGTGACTCCAAGGACCGGCCTTCAGAAGTAAACTAAGACACGCGCGGGCGGGTTCTACTTGAGCGGCTCCACGTTTTGCGAGAAGTAGTTGCTGTTGCCAACAACAACAATGTTACCCTGTGGGTAGTACTCGCACACAATGTAGGTACCCCACTCGTTGTTGCAGTCCTTGTAGGCACAGCCAAGTTGGGTCGTTTGTTTCCAAACCAACTGGGTGAAGTGACCCACGGCCTCGTTGAATCCTGGACTTCCGTAATTGTATTGCTTGATTTCGTCGTACCATGCGTCCACTGTGCCCTTAGGCGTGTAACCACTGGCCAAATTCTCACCGTACTTACCACCAGAGTGTGTCAATGCACCGCTGGATGGGCAGCTGTACAGGTTGGCGTAGTTCTGGGCGTAGGACTCCAACTCGCTGCTCCAGCTCAATGATGGCGTGTCTTTGTGAAGTGCGCGCTTGACATTGTGCTCGCTGAGCATCACCAGCTGGAACGAGTTGAGGGACTGCGACGCAGACGTTGTGGACGTGGCTGGCGTAGAGGCAACAGCAACTGATGTGGCAACAGAGGTGGCAACAGAGGTGGCTGCAGTGCCTGCTGCGGCCGATGCTGCGACTGGTGCTGCTGCTGCTGTGGTGGCCGCTGGTGCAACGGTTGTTGGTGTTGCAGCAGCCGCGTTGGCAGCTTTGTTCTGCACCTGGGTGTCTGTGGACGTGTAGGTTGTTTTCAAAGTGGAAATCGTCACTGGAGCCGCAGTTTGGGTTGATGAGCCGGAGGTGAATGTGGCGTTGTCGTCCTCATAAACGGTGGCGTCGACGTTGATGTCCTGGTCCACAACTGCGGTTTCCTGAACAACGGCCAAGTTGGCCGATGCAACTGCAGCAAATGCTGCTAATAAAAATGTTGGGTTCATTGTGAGTTGATGATCTGGGCAAGTGCTGAGTGAAAATTGATTGCAAATGTGCTGGTTTGAAACTAATGCTGCTGAGTCGTGTGTGGAGTGTGCTGTCTTTCTGTGCTGTCTGCGTGTGCTGTTGAATGAGTGTAAGTAGTTGGTTGATCAATGAGTGACAAGATTGACAAAAATCGACAAAGGAATGACTGTGACAGACTCAGAAAAATATAGATAATTTTCAAGCTGGGCAAGAGGATTTCCAGGGAACAACCAGTTATATATCGAGTTGAAGGGCTCCAGAGCCTGCAGTCGTGCCCTGAAGACAATTTCATAGCGTTACCATGGTTTGTGCGGGAATGTACACTGGCACTTTTTTCCAGTATCGGAATTGATTAAGAATAACGGTGCAGAAAAAAATAAAAAACAAACAAAAAAGCATAATGAAAAAAGCAGTGACAAAAGCACAGTGAAGCAAGGTCAACGAAGCTAGAGAGCACCAGCAGCAGCAGCACGGGAAATCTAAAAATAACACACTGGATTCGCTCTGGTACTCAGCGAGTGCCTTATCTGCCAGGCCACTCCCCTGCCCAATGCCCAATGCTGCTGACCTCTGCTCTGAGCACAGACAAAGACCCAGCCCGAACCCATGCCTATGCCAGTTACGTGTCTGTTTCGTCCCAACGCGTTCCTAGGTTCAAGCCTGAGCCCGTGTCTGCTTTACATTCCTTCTTGTGGGTATTGGCAGGCTGATTATTTTCGAGCCGAAACGAGCTATCGCGCTGGAGGCTTTAAAGCACTTTTGCAGAAATGAGTTTTTCATGCGTGGGATCCGTACCACGGCGAGTCCTGGAGAACGGAAATGCTGGGCATTTTCTGGCTGCACTGGGCAAAATGGGCATTAGCTGAAATTGGCAGTGTGCGGAATGGGTTTCAGCGCGACCCTGCGTGTCTGCTGGAGAGTTTTATATAAGAAATATTCGCTGTCCAGCTTCAGGAGCTGGTGGTGCACTCAGGCTTGGGACTGGCGTTGCTGGACCACTCACGACAGCGACCGAGTTTTTGGTCACGGGATCTTGTGAGAGCTAGTGCACCCAGCTGTCTCCTGGCCCTGGGGGCCTGTGCTGACTGGCCTGTGCCGACTGGCCTGAGCTGGTCTCTTGTCTTGTCTCTTGCCTTGTCTCTTGCCTTGTCTTTTGCCTTGTCTTTTACCTTGTCTCTTGTCTTGTCTCTTGTCTTGTCTCTTGTCTTGTCTCTTGTCTTGTCTCTTCTTTCTTCTCACCCTGTTCTTCCGCTCGTTTCTGCCGCCTTGCTTTTTTCTGCTGCGCTGCGGACCCCCAGCCCAGGAAAAATGCACATTTTCATTCTGGCGCACAGTACTGGTTCGCGGGGCTCCAATCTTATCCAAGGTTAGTGCGTACACTTTATCCACAATTGTTTGCAACTTTTCCGGCACCACAAAGACTCCTGTTGCACTCTAGCGGGGCTCCCAACTTTGCTGGATAGGTCTCGGCTCTAGTCTCGAGATTGTGTCTGAGATTCCCAAGTGAGTATATAACTTCACCCTTGTGTACCACACACGGCAATAATCCAAACAATGGGGCCAAAACGGACAATCCAAGCAACAAAAGTGTCTACTCGATAGCAATCGCGCAACACCTCTGGGTATTAACATCACTGCAGTCAGCGGGAATTCAAGTCAGTGCACGCCCAGAGTACCAGCAAACCCTCGGCTCCTCTATCACCAGACACTGCGCACTTGAAACTAAAAATATTATTTTTTTTTCTGGCACCCGAGCAGATCGCCAGCCAAGACACACTCTTTCACCTAGAAATAAGACTAATTTCTGCTGTGGGGGACCTGAAACGCTGTACTGACACCAAAAATCCTGCACACACTTTAAGGCCCTTAGTAAATACCGCACATTGCACACTGAACCTCGTTGCGTTGCGGCCATTTGTGGTCTCGAATTTTGCAACTTGCAGTGTGGCATGCCATGAGGCCACTGGGTCAGATTTCGCTTGCACAATTTTGCCCAGATTGGCACACTCCACTCCAGTACAGTACAGTACGGTACCTTGAAGTTGCAATATTGTTGACAACTATTGCTTTGCACAATACTCATTTTGTTTCGATCGAAACCCCAGGCGGGCGTGCCTACTCAGGTACCAACCGTTTTGAATACACAAACTATTTATGGTATTTTCAAAATGGTACTATTTGGGTTCGAACCCTGGTGCCAAATCGGGAAATTTGGATTTATTGTGCAATGAAACTGAATTTAAGTAATATTGCACAGAATATTAGTGTCAATCCACGGGTTCTTGAGCACCACTGTCAAGAAATGGCCAAAACAGCAACTGAAAATCTTGGTTCTCAGTGCTGATTTAGTAAATACCTGTCTCTATTGTTTCTGTTTTACTTTCTGTCCAATTGCTCCGTAACAGCTTCTTCTGGAACGATATAAATATCCTGAGAAAGCCTCTTGCAAAAGCCACAAATCCCAAAGCTACTGCTGCTGATACTACTACCTTTTGTACAAATCCTACAATACCACATTCGCTTACAATGCAACTTACACTCGCTAGCTTAACTTTGCTTCTTGCCGGGATGGCCAGCGCCGACGTCGTCAAAGTCGTGGAAGACAAAAATGTCTACTACGACGTGCAAGTCGGCCCACAGGGTACCCAAACCATAGTCAGAACCAATGTTGAGTACCACACACAGAATAAGGCCCCAGCTGCCCCAGCGGCCCCAGCTGCCACAACGACACTTTCACCACATGCCCACGACAAAAAAGTCGTGGTGGTGACAAAAGTCGTGCAAAAGGCGGCTGCTACACATGCTCCAGCAGCTGCTGCCCCACCAGCACAAACCACGTCTACCAGTACTTCCGCTTCTGCCGCCAGCACTGGAAGCTCCAATGGAGCCACTGACGACAACGACTACAGCAACAAATCGCTTTTCAAAAGCAACATGCTTGCCGAGCATAACGCCAAAAGAGCCCTTCATGGCGTGAATGCTCTCAAATGGGACAGCGATCTCGAGTCGTATGCTCAAGCGTACGCTGACAAACAGGACTGTTCCAGCTTGGTACATTCGCACGGTCCATATGGCGAAAATTTGGCCGCAGGCTACAAAAATGCCAAAGCAAATGTCGATGCTTGGTACAACGAAATCAACCAGTTTAACTTCAACAACCCAGGGTACAGCGAAAGTACAGGCCATTTCACCCAGGTTATCTGGAAAGACACCACATTGCTTGGTTGTGCGGTCAAACAGTGTTCTACTGGCTTCAAGAGTTTTGTTATTTGCAGCTACAAGTCGGCAGGTAATGTTCTTGGCCAAAACTGGAAGGAAAAGGTCCCAAAGAAAGTCTAGTCTTGTGTTGGATATCCGAGATGTGATCCGATATGTGATCCGATATGTTAGATATTAGAAAAATAGTTAGAGAAAATACTTAGAGTTCGATTAGAAATTAGAAAAACCGCCATGTAGGCTGCCACGGATGTTGGGTAGTGAGTTACTTTTTATCTGTCTGTCTGGCACCACCCCCATCCATAATTTATTCTTTTATATTTGAGTTCCTGCAGAGCATCTTCAAAAATTCAAGAAAAAAGTCAGAAAATTAAAAAACCTTTTTCACTTGTTAAAAAACAACACTGCTGCACACTACACTCTAGTAACAAACACACACCAAAACCCTCTGACCATATGGTGGCCTCTTCCGACTGCCAAAAGCGTTCTTCACAGTTCTGCACACAGTTCCGCCGGTTTCAATAGTTCCCGTTCCAAGAATTTGATCCGCCCGCATTCCTCAGCTTGCGCCTCGACTTTTTATTTTTCTGTCTCCCAAGATATTTTTGCCCCACTCACTCTTCAGATGGCAAACGTCAATATCAAGCTTACAGAAATCACAGATCTCCAGGAGCAGCTCCAGGACTTGGTGGAGGAGAGAAAAAGATTGCAGCTATTGCAAATCAACCCGCTGGAAAACGACGACAGCGAGTTGAAGAACTTGTTGAATAAACTACACAAGAAGTTGTCGTATTTGCAAGATGACATCACTGAGAGTATCAACGAGTTCAACGGAAGCAAGTCCAAGGCAAAACGCGTCAACGGCAACTCCATAGTTAGCCTTGAGGAGGAGTTTAACAGCCGCGTGTTCAAATTCAACAAGTACGTTGATAGCATTGAACTTGTTCTCGAAAGAGAGATTAGAGAATCAACTTTGGACATAGAGAGCTACAAGTTTGAGCAAAGAGAGTTCCCTGAGTTGGCAGCGGTGACAAAAAGTGTGAGATTTAAAGACAACTTGGTAGACTCACCTCCAATGTCTGCTGGCGCGCAACGGGAAAGATATACTGACAGTGAGGAAAAAGACGAGGACGAGCAAGACTTAGCAATGAAGAGCCAGTTGTTCGGCAAAAGCACGGAACCTACAGGTGTCAGTGTGGGAGAAGTACATTATAGTGACCATCCGGAGCCCGTTAACCCCGATGCTACTAACCAGCAACTACTCGAGCAACAGCAAATGCTATTGAGAGCACAAGACGATGACATCAGCCAGTTAGCAGAAAGCGTGAGAAAGACAAAGACCATGGGATATATGATCAACAATGAGATAGACTCGCAAATGGTTGTTATGGATGATCTTGAAGGACAAATGGATCACACGCAGTCGCGTTTGAACAAAGCACAGAGTTCGTTACATATAATCAACAAAAAAGTGAAGGAGCAAGGTCACTGTTTTACAATCATTGTGCTAACTGTGATATTATTCTTTTTGGTTGTTGTGCTATAGCGACCTAGTATTTTGACAGTTTCATGTACAAGTTTCTTTGATCAAATCTTTTTTTTTGTGAGTTTATCAGCATGCTGTAGTTGGCAGAGAAGTTGTTTGAGTAGCCATCGTGGGTTTGCTCGTATGTGTGCTGTGTGATTCCGTATGCCATGATTTGTTGTTGCTGCTGTTGCTGTTGCTGTTGCTGTTGCTGTTGTTGCTGGATATGGTGGAGCTGCTGCTGAAGCTGAATCTGCTGTTGCTGCTGTTGTTGCTGTTGCTGTAAGATCAAAGTTGAGTTCAATGGGGACTTCGCGTGCATTTTCAGTGCCAAGGCACTGTTGAAGTCACTCGGTTTGTTCCCTGTGCTTGTCAAGTATTCAGCCTTGTGCACTAAAGGACTGGAAGAAAGGGAACTTGGGGTAACAGATCTCATTTTTGCGCCATCAGCCCCATTGCCACTAACACCATCGTTCCTCAACAAATACACTGGGCAGAACTCCAAGTCCTCTTCAGGGTCAAATGCTTTATAAAAATCTAAATTAGATCTGGCCTTGATCACTTTCTGTCTATCAACCTTCTGGTAATTCAACATCGACATTGAAAACAATATAAACAAAAATAAATTGAAAAAGTGGAGTTTGAAAACGCAAAGGATTAAACAATTGTAAAAAGAAAAGCCGCTTATCAGAATTTGTCTCCAATTGCACTTTCTAAGTCCGAATGATGATCTTGGTGTAAAATTTTCCTGTAAAGAGAAAAATTTGCAAATTTATGCATAAAAAAATAACTATATGTCCCACCGGTCTGGTACACACATTGCCCATCGCGTCTTTGATAAAATACTAAGATCCCAAAAAAAAAATAGACGCCAAAAGTTTGACAACAAAAATCACAGCAAACAAGCAAATAAAAACTAAGTAACAGTCAGTGCAGAACGTGCCAATGGATCAAAGTACGCAAGCCCTTGTTCAATGTCGCAGAAAAGAAGACTAACCGATTTAACGGAAACAACGCTACTTTCTCTTGTGCACTCACAACGATTTTCACAGGACAATGGCAATGGTTCCAGGCCTAAGAGGCAAATGACTGAAACTGCAGAGCCTGTGATTTCGAGCAATTGCAAAGCTCTAGACGCTTTGTTAGGTGCTGGGTTCAAAAAGGGAAAAATATATCAAGTCAGTGGAATTTACTATGGTCAGAGGAGTAATTTCATGTTGAACGCCGTATACAATACCTTGAGGATGAATGAAAAGTGTTTGTTGTTGAACTCTGAGTTTGAATTGCCCTTGGAAAACCTTGAGAGTTTTAAAAACCCTGTTGATAGTCCAGAAATCGACGAAATCAGAATCAAAAGCAATAGTGTGGCACAAGTGATACAATGTTTGAACAAGGTTTCTAGTCTCAGCACTGATTACAGATTATTGATTATAAACGATTTCGCGACGATCATAGCCAACGAGGTTAACCAGATAAAGCAGCATTTATTACAGAATCAAGAGGTCGTGAGGAGCATTAATGACAAAATATTGGAACGACGAAAGTTTGGTGATGGATACAGGTTATCAACCAATGAAAGAATATTAAAGTATAACAGAAAAAAAGCAATATTCAAGCAAAAGGGTTTGAGCTCACAAGAAAGCTTGAACGTTCAAAGAGATGAGATAATCACGAATTTAATGCTGTGCATTAAGAATTACTTGCTCAAAAACCGCAACTGTTCGGTGCTACTAGTTGGCAGTCTCGGGTCAAAAAAAGTCACAAGCTCCTTGACCAAGTATCATGGTGGTGGGTCACCCATATCAGATACAGCCGAAGTTGTACTGGATATAACAGCAAATACAAACGACAGATCATACCATGGACTCGAAAACACCAGTTATAACCCTGATTACTCTCTTTTGAACTCAGAGCAGGCTGACACGTCTATCACATTAGAACTGTCGCCATTGTCTCAACATCCCACAAATAACCCTGTTTTGTCCCAAACAAATGCACTGGGTGCCGTTGAAACATTCAAATTTGCTTCACTCATTGGAAATAACCCACTTTGGTTGGATTTTTTGGAGGCAAAGATTACGCTATACAAAAACTGGATTTTCAAGCCGGATGATAGTCTTTTTATCAGCCAGTACATACACAGAAATATTGTTGATCAATATGTTGGTCTTTATACTGCTGATTGGGCTTTGGTGGAAAGGAAAGACGAGTTTTGTCAAAGCAAAAGTTTTGTCAAAGAGTTCGCAGATGGCGATGGCGATGAAGTCATTAAGATCGATATAAATCAAGCAACCGAAGACTGCCATCCTAAAAAATCACATTGTGTGTTTTTGACATCTATTGATGGAGAGATTTTCGATTTGAAAAAAGAGTACGTCGATCGAATATTGCATTATGAAATACTGACTAAGACTATTCACGAGGACCACCCAACTGAGAATATAAATGTTTCTCCGATAAGTGCGAACGTTAGCAGTTTGAGTATGGTCAGAAATAACTCTGGCCTGGACACTTCTTGTGAGGAAGACGATCCTATTGAGATTCCAGACTCGCAAGGATATGATGATGAAGATTGCAAAATAGAGGTAACGCACGACAAATTTCTGTGTATATTAAAAAAAGTTGAAAGACGATTGGAAGCTGAGGAGCTTTTAAAAGTGATAGAATGATGACATAGATTCATCAAACCTAATGTATTTTTAAATGTATCGTAAAGCATGATGATTAAATTATAGATTAAAGCTAATGAATCAAAGAAGAAATCAAAGAAAAAAATGTTCACGACGAGAAAATTAATTGTGAAAAATTAATAATAGTTAAAGATAAAAGGTCAAAAAAGAGTAAAATTATTGGGGTAAAACAAACAAACAAAGTGAAATGTAGCTGATGGCTCTCAAATTTGTGAAATAAACGTGGTCTCTGTCCATGCAAGTCCCTTAGTTTCAGCAGTGGTACCAACGCTTAATTGCAACTCATTGGCAAATTGGTAAATGTAAGGCTTGGTTCCAGAAACAGCACCAGCAATGGTTTTGACAAACCCTGGAATTTCACCCATAACATCAACTCTCTCCACCAAAGTAGACAAATCCCCAACGACTTTACCTTCGACCTTCTTTGCCTTTCCATCTTTGATTTCATCATCAGTAGCAGATGATTCGTACCCTTCAAAGTCAAACTCTATTTTCTTTGGAGCTGGCCATCCGACTTCATCTATTTCGTTGTCAAGGTGCAAGATCTTGTTATCCACAGAAACAGACAAAATCTTATCGTTGTGGACCAATATAGCCAAGTTGACTTTAGTTTTAGCATATGAAGCTGGAGTGGTAAAGTCCATTTGGACAGCACTGTATTCCTTAGATTGGAAGTTCAAAAAATTCCAAGCAGCTGCAGCATGGTGAGGTTTCATACCTTGCAAAGCCATAACAAACATAGATAATCCATTTTTGAGCTCAAAAGTTTTTTCTCCGAGTTTCACTGTACCCACAATTTTGTTTCTTGGCCAGAAAACGTGTCTCATGGATCCCCAAGGATTTGAAACATCAGTACCATACAACGTGGTACCGTCTTTACCAATTATCACACCTGGAGCAATCTTACTGACTGTCAAGTCAACAATAGATTCAGGGGTAACGGAGGACTTAATGTGGTAAGAACTGCCATCTTCCGACAATTCAATGGACAAATCCTTAGCATAGAAGTTGTTGCCCTTGATCTCAAAGTCTTCCAAGTGAGTAGAGGTCCAGATCTTCTCTTTGGTATCCAAGTTGTACAATCTGAATGTAAATTGGGCAGTGGTGTAGACGGCACTGACGACAGAGTGAATGATTTGAGCAAAACCCAAAACCTTTTGGTCCAAATCGGTGAAGTAGAACGTTTGCGTCTCAACGTTAGTACTCATTGGTGCCACCCATTTAAAATCCTCGCTGGTTGCTTCTCTAAAAGGTTGTTTGTCCTTAACAGTGGCGGTAATTGGATGAATTGCATCAGGACCGTACTCCGGCTCTGCAATACCGGTGACTGCTGAAAGTCTGCTGTTAGTAAACGAAAATATGGACAAAAAAAATCTCATACATAATAGTCTTTGCCACTCAGTTTCGGTAAACTTTAAAACTGGCGATGTCTGATCCACGAGCAACGTCAGCAGGAACAGCAAGCCAAGCCAGAAGCACACAATGACGTATGTCCGACAATGGCCTGGTACCTGATTGAAGACGCTTTCCAAACCACATTTTTCTTTGAACTCCTGTCCTGCTCTTGTGTGTTGCCTACGAGTTGTTACCCAGCTGCTCAAGCTGGGCTATTCGAGATAAAGAACCCGAAATTCAACTCGGCAATTCGCTGCGCAAACCAGACGAGCAGCAGCAATCTATGACTCTATGCTTTCTGAATGTGTGTCTACTTACGTTCCTTGGGCCCATTTAAGCATTTTGAATTTGTAGTATGGAAAAAATTTGTTAAAAAAAAATAGCTAACAGCTTTTTTTTTTTTTTATTTTTTTTAGTGAAGACCAAAAAAGAAATACAAAAAAATTAGAAAAAAAAAAGTAAGTGCAAAGTAATTTTTTGCACTGGTTAATTACTAGATTAGAGTGACCCACAATACCTCCCGTACTACCGCAATATCCGACTACAATCAGATCATGTGACAAATAAAGAGAAAGCGAGGCCAGCAAAACGACCAGAGCGCTACTGTGTAAAGTTTGCGGTAAATATTGGGAGCTGAAGCTGGGTGCAAATTCGCTAATTTAAATTTGTAGCGCTAATAAAATGTGCTACACGCCGTGCTACACAGCTTTTGCAAAAACGGCTGTGTACAACAGGTTGAGCAGAGTGTTATTTTGCTCCAAGACAATTCCAGACCTGAAAGGGTCTCAAAAATGCGGTTATGAGTGGTGCTGCGAACGCAAAACCAATCGGGCAGTCAAAACCGCCAACACACCGAAATCAGCCAGCCTAAACTGTATTTATCACATGGAACAATCTATTGTTCTTATCAGTTCCCGCAGGAGAGTAAAAAAATTTAGCAGTAAAAATGATCAGTTGGCGGTGACATTGGCAATTGGATACTACACGTCTTTGTTGAGTTTTTTACTGTCTGCTAAGTTGCTGCCAAAAGCAATCCATTTCTTCGCGTCGTTTACTCCTTTGCTAAAACTAGAGCAGTTCTGTTCGGAATGTAGATCTGCAAAAAGTTGCGGCGGCCGTTCCACTCCATGTCTGTTGTAAAATAGTCACACGATTCGTCGATTCTGTCGTGGCCACAGAAGTCCTTCTTTCGGTCGCTGTTCAACACCACTTTGTAGCACCCAGGCTCGTCTATCCCCACTCTGTAGTCCGAGTACGAGTTCACAGGATGGAAGTTGAACACAAACAAAAGGCCGCCCTTCTCAAATACAATCACCTTGTCCACTTCGTGCTTCAAGCTGATGTAGCAGCTACTCGAAGAAAGCCAGTGGTATTTCGACTCCAACGTTTGCATGGCTTTGTCAAAATTGTACAAGTATTTGTATCTCAATAACTCATCGTCAACCAAGTTAAACTGTCTTCTTGCATACTGATACGAATCATTGTTTCCCTCTCTTGGGAAATCCAACCATTCTGGGTGCCCAAACTCGTTACCTTCAAAGTTCAAATATGCTTCTCCACCCAAGCTGTGCGTAATAAGCCTTATCAACTTGTGCAACGAGATGCCTCTGTCCACCACTGGTGTCAACGCAGTCAAATCACTCATGTTGGTGTACATCTCCTTGTCCATGAGCCAGAATGCCAACGTTTTGTCTCCAACAAGCGCCTGATCATGCGACTCACAGTACGTAACACATTTTTCCATGTATCTTCGGTTCGTCAAAGTATGCACTATTTTGCCCATGTCCCAGTCTTCGTCTTGTGTTTCTTTGATGATCTTGATCCACATATCTGGTACTGCCATCAGAAGGCGGTAGTCAAATCCCACACCTTGGATTTTGCTACTCAAACATAAAGTTGGGTATCCAGACACGTCCTCGGCAATCGTTATCAAATTTGCATCAATCTTTTCGCCGTATTCGTGCACCATGTCGTTGGCGAGCATCAAATATGTCAAAGCCTCCAAATCAACAGAACCACCATTTTCGGCCAAATACTCATCATAGGATCCACTAAAAGCACCACCGGCACCAATACCATGGTGCAAATAGAGCATCAGGGTCACACCGTCAAATCTGAACCCGTCAAACTGGTAAACATCCAAATAAAACTTCAAATTCAGCAACAAGAAACGCAATACTTCGTACTTGCCATAGTTGAACAATTTCGAGTCCCAGAGCTCATGGCTGCCCTTAGGGCCCCCGTGGAAGTACTGATAGTCTGAACCGTCGTACATGTTGAGTCCATCAAGCACATTTTTCAGCGCATGCAGATGAACAACGTCCAACAACACTGTGATTCCCATTCCGTGTGCCGTATCCACCAACTCCTTGAGCTCCTCAGGTGTACCGTACCGTGAGCTGGCAGCAAAGAAGTTGGTTATTTGGTATCCAAACAGCGCATAGTACGCATGCTCCATAATAGCCATTAACTGAATTGTGTTGTAACCCAAGTCTTTGATTCTTGGTAAAACGTTTTTGGTAAACTCCTTGTAGGTCAGAACCTTGGGTTCTGGGCTCAGAATACCAACGTGGCATTCGTAGATCTTGAGCCCTTCTTTGTTGCCTAACTTAGGTCTTTTGTTCTTAAACTTGTATGTGTCTTGCTCGCTGGGGTTCCAGAACCGCGCTTCGTACAGCTTGTCTGCATTCGACTTCAAAGGTTCCGTTGCTCTCGTTATCCAGGCAGGAAGCCTGTCCACCGTCGTTCCATCCGGAAGCTTGAATCTGATTTTCACCTTAGAGTCGTGTGGAATGGCATACTCGCCATCAATTGGCTCTAGATCAATGTCAAAATTGCCGAACATGTCCTTCAGCATCTTGTAGTGGCCCTTTTGGCCCCAATCATTGAATTCCCCCACAAGCTCAGCCTCTACTGCATTCGGGGCCCACTCTTTGTAATGTATGCTCTTGTTATCTTTGTTTGCGTGTAACCCATACTTCTTGTACGAGTTTGCAAATTCAATGAGCCCACCTTCGTTGGCCTCAAACTGTTTCTTCCACGGCTCAACACTGGCTCTTCTTCTCTTGATTTCCTCGGCAAATGGTCCAAGCCATGGATCAATTTTGAACATTTCATCCATTTTAGCTGGTTGTGCTATGCGATGTATGACTGTAATGGGTGTTTCTATATGTGCTACAGTGATTGCGAGAACCGATAGACAAAGACTGGAAATAAAGAACTAAAAGTTGATAATAATTTTATAATTTTTATAAAATCTCCAATTTTTGTTTAAAGCAAAGAAAGAAAATCGTCAGTTTCCACAATTTTATACTCCTTGATCTAAAAATACGTCTCCACTTAGTTAAGCAGAATGGATTTCATTTTTCCTCCCCAGTTATTGTTGAGCCCCAAACGAAGTCGTTTGACAGTGTCATTGTCACGTGACATGCTAGTTGCACCTGGGTAAACCTTTTTTTGCCTTATCTTTTCTCAGAGAAGCTCGAAGATCGGGTTTTGTGCTCACCCTGCTTGGGTCGGCTCACCTCTATAAAATGGAACTGGAAATTCGTTAGGAGATTACCCTGCCCAGAGTCCGGAATACTTTTCCAAAAAAACTATCTACAAAGCAGCCACCAGGATAATTTTTTACACCAATAGAAATGGCAGCAACGTTATCAGACCAAGAACTTTGTAAGTAAATTTCTCATGAAGAAATGTTTCAGAGTGCGGCGCTGGTCGTATTGGAGACACTATCATATAAAATGGGAGCTGAGTTTTTTTTCTTTTGCTAGATTTTGAGAGGAACGTGGGCATTTTGACTCATTGTAATTTACTCGTTCCCTTTCATAATCATTGCCTTAGAGGATCACTTTCAGTTACGATGTATGGTCTCTTGTACGCTTTGTTGCCGGGCTGGAATCCGTCGGCGTTTTGGTTCGCGGTACTAACTGTTCAGACAACTTAAACAAGAAGGCACTTGTTGACAGCTTCAAGATAAAACCTCGTACCAAATACAACACTGTTGGTGGTGTCAATGGTCCATTGGTTATTCTTGACCACGTCAAATACCCAAGTTATAACGAGATTGTCAACTTGACTTTGCCAGATGGCAGCAAAAGAGCTGGTCAAGTTTTGGAAGTCAGAGGTGACAAGGCAATTGTTCAAGTCTTTGAAGGTACTTCAGGTATTGATGTCAAGAAGACCAGAGTTGAGTTCACTGGTGAGAGTTTGAAATTGGCCGTTTCTGAAGATATGTTGGGACGTATTTTTGATGGTTCTGGTAGACCAATTGATAACGGTCCTAAGGTTTTTGCCGAAGACTACCTCGACATTAATGGTTCTCCAATCAACCCATACGCAAGAATTTACCCAGAAGAAATGATTTCTACTGGTATTTCTGCAATTGACACCATGAACTCCATTGCTAGAGGTCAAAAGATTCCAATTTTCAGTGCTTCTGGTTTGCCACACAACGAAATTGCTGCTCAAATTTGTAGACAAGCTGGTTTGGTTCGTCCAACCAAGGATGTTCATGATGGACATGAAGACAATTTCTCCATTGTTTTCGCTGCTATGGGTGTTAACTTGGAAACCTCTAGATTCTTTAAGCAAGATTTCGAAGAGAACGGTTCTTTGGAGAGAACTGCTTTGTTCTTGAATTTGGCAAACGATCCAACAATTGAAAGAATTGTCACTCCAAGATTGGCATTGACCACCGCCGAGTACTTGGCTTACCAAACAGAGCGTCACGTGTTGACTATTTTGACCGATATGTCTTCTTATGCTGATGCGTTGAGAGAAGTCTCTGCTGCCAGAGAAGAAGTGCCTGGTAGAAGAGGTTACCCAGGTTATATGTATACCGATTTGTCCACAATTTACGAGAGAGCTGGTAGAGTTGAAGGCAGAAACGGATCTATTACTCAAGTTCCAATTTTGACCATGCCTAACGATGATATTACACATCCAATTCCGGATTTGACTGGTTATATTACAGAGGGTCAAATTTCTATTGATAGACAATTGTACAATAAGGGTATCTATCCACCAATCAATGTCTTGCCTTCATTGTCCAGATTGATGAAGAGTGCCATTGGTGAAGGTATGACCCGTAAAGACCACGGTGATGTTTCTAATCAATTGTACGCCAAGTACGCTATTGGTAGAGATGCTGCTGCCATGAAGGCTGTCGTGGGTGAGGAGGCATTGTCTACTGAAGATAAATTGTCTTTGGAGTTTTTGGAAAAGTTTGAGAAGACATTCATTGCTCAAGGTGCATACGAAAATAGAACTATTTTCGAATCTTTGAACCAAGCTTGGTCATTGTTGAGAATTTACCCTAAGGAATTGTTGAACAGAATTTCACCAAAGATTTTGGACGAGTTCTACGACAGAGAAAGAAACGACGAGGACGAAGATGAGGAGAAAGTAGACGAAAACTTGATTGATGCCTAAATCCTTCAAAAGGACAAAGTACAGTAAACAAAAGAAAAACTTTTGACGCAAGTTGTAAGCAAATAAACGACGCCAATTGTGCCATTCAGACGCACAATGCAATTCACACAGATAGTGTCTTGAACATTGTATAGAAATGGCTTGACTGTCTCTGCCAGTTTTCGCTCCCTTTAAACTTTCTCTACAAACTTGGCAATGTGAATATCTATTTTGAGCTATGTAATCATTTCAACAATCCCAATTTGTCCATTCTGATCTTCACTGCGTTGCAGTGTGCACCCAAACCTTCAACAGTAGCAACCGACATCACCGCTGGCCCAATGTTGGTCAATCCTTCCTTGCTTATCTCTTGAGACGTGATGAACTTCAAAAATGTACTTGTGTTGACACCACTGTACATTCTGGCATAACCGTATGTTGGCAATGTGTGATTCGTTCCCAGAGAGTAATCACCACAAGACTCGGGAGTCAAGTATCCTACGAAAACACTGCCAGCGTTATCCACCAAATGCAAGTATTTGTTGGCATTTGCAATTTGCAAAATCAAGTGCTCTGGTGCGTACTGGTTCGAATACTCGAAAGCCTCCTCCACAGATTTGACCTTAAGGATCACACTGTGTGCAATACACTTTCTGATGATCTCTTCTCTTTCCAACTGTTTTGCTTGCTTGTCCACTGCCTCCTGTACGGCTAAAATCTCTTTGTCACTCAAATCGATCGCAATAAGGACAACTTGTGAATCTATACCGTGTTCCGCCTGCGATAACAAGTCAGCAGCAACAAAGTCAGGGTCTGCGGTACTATCGGCTATGACTAACACTTCACTAGGTCCTGCTGGCATGTCAATCGAACAAAGCGCCTTGGTGTCATTCTGCACGTACATTTTCGCAGCAGTGACAAACTGGTTACCTGGTCCCAAAATCTTGTCACATTTTGGAATAGACTCGGTACCATATGCCATGGCAGCAACTGCTTGTGCACCACCTGCCAATACTATGGCTTTGGCACCCACTTTATGTGCAACATAAACAACCTCAGGTGTCAAACTGCCGTCTTTGCGAGGTGGAGATGCAAATATAATGTCTTTACACCCAGCAACCTTGGCTGGCACACCGAGCATCAACGCCGTCGATGGTAACACTGCAGTCCCTCCTGGAATGTAAAGTCCGACTCTTTCTATTGGTCTTGAGAATCTAGAGCATTTGACACCAGGACTGGTTTCCACCGTGAGTGTGTCTTTTGAAAGTTGTGCTGCGTGGAACTTGCGCACATTTTCGATAGAAATGTCCAATGCTTCTTTGATATCAGGAGGTAATTGGTATAATTCTGATGGGAATGGAGCTTTGAGAATTGGCGTATCCAACTTGACCTTGTCAAACTTTTCAGTCAACTCCAAAAGAGCCTTGTCACCATTCTTGATAACGTTTTCGACTATTGGATTAACCAATTTCATGATATTAGCAGTTGATTGCACTGGACGGCTAAGAAGCTCTTCAACGTTAGCACTCTCAACATCGGCAACTTTCAAGTAAATTTTGTCAGAAACTGGTTCTTCTTTCTGCTCTTTCTTTGGTTCTTCCTTGGCTTTTTCAGTTTGATTCTGCAAAAACTTAGGCTTGGCGTCACCTTTTCTTCTTGTAACTTTCAAGCTTTTCATGTAGAGGTTTTTCTCAATGTCAGCAATAGAAACACCCTCTTTGACACATTTCGTCAATGCAAAATAGATTAAGTCTGCTGCTTCCCAAGATACTTCATCTTTGGTCTTAGCCTCTGTTAATTCTTCAGCCTCTTCTTTGATTTTTGCCTCCAAAAGCTTCTCGTCATTGAATAATCTCTTGGTGTACGAGCCCTCTGGAGCATTGGCCAAACGGTCTTTTAAAGTGTTTTCCAAGCTTGACAACCCACTCAAATTACCAAAACAAGTGTCAGTCTCCAAGTGACAGAATCCAACACCAGATTGCTCTACAACAAATTTCAACACATCACCATCACAATCGGTTTCCAAACGAATCAACTTTTGTGTGGCACCTGAAGTCGCACCTTTGAACCACAAGCCTCTTTTACGAGACTGGTAAACACCTGCCTGGTTTTTAATTGCCTCCTCAATAGAATTCTTTGATGAGTAAACCAAGCCCAATGAATGATTGTAAATATCAGTCACAATAGTGGTAAAAAGACCATCTTCACGGTCACTGACAAGCGACTCTGTGACAAAATCTGCCACAGAATACTTTGATTCCTTTTTAGTATAATCCGTTGTGAGATCTTCGTGATCAATGATAGCAACTCCAAACTTTGAGATATCTGCGTTTTTAGATCCACGATAATCAACGTAAAGCTTACCAACCTTACCACCAATTTTAGACAATTCGCTAGGAGAAACCAAGTAAGAAAACTCTTTTGAAATCTCGGCAGTGAGTCCATTGATGACAAGTCTTGAGGGCTCCACTCCAAATGTTGCCAATTTTTCAAAATCCTGTTGATCAACAACTAACTCACTGACACCGCTGTTCAACAAATCAACAAGTGCCTCGACGGTCAAAGGTTTTTCTGAAACATCGACGATGACTTTAGCACTTCCCGGGAAATTTCTGACGAATTTTTTGTAATCTAAGCTTTGGTCGTATTTTATTAAAATTTGACCCAAAATACTAAGTTTATCAAAAGGCCCTTGGGCATTTTTGAAAGCTGGAATTAACGGAATTGCCATTGTAGATTAAAACAATTAATTCGGTTAACTAACAAATTTACTTTTGTTATTTGAAGTTATATATATATATATCGTTCTATTTATATCAAATTCGCTAAATATTTTTTTGAGTCATATTCACGTGATCTCGGGGTTAGGCAAAAAATGCTTTTTGCAATTTTCGCCTATCATGCTTTTAAGAATTTCGAGAATGTATTAACACTGATAGATACCTCAACTGTTCGACCTCAAAAGAAAGTTGGGGCAATCTATTGACTACTGTCAGCTTTTTAAATTAGGTGTTTGACTCTATTTTAATTTCTCAAAGGGTAGGATTTTCAAACTATTCTTGAACAAACATTTTTAACTTACGTGACTAATCATATGCGTGTAGACTTATCAGATTCACTTTACATACTTCAATGTTTGATAAATGGTGACTTATACGAAGTAGGTAGTTAGTATTTCACGATAGTAATCTATGACAGTATTCTATGATAGTATTCTATGATTGCTTAGCTTATAACGCTTGAAAATTGTCAATTCCTTCAGTCTTTCAGGAAGGCAAGCAAACTACATTGGAATTGGACTTATCTAAACCTGGAAGACCCAAGTTTGCTAGAGATAACTTCAAAAAGTTATAACAGAATGTGGGGACGAGTATCGCCAAACTGACTTTCGATGTTTTCCAATGACAAACCGAGCTACTCAATGTCTAAAAGTTAGAAGGCAGAAAAGACCATGACTCGAATAAAAATCAGCTAATTAACTATTTTCTTCACAATACATTTTCTACACATTTTAGTGATCAAGCTATTACAGAAAAATAGTAGATTTCAGCTTCAAGTATACATATGATCACTTTCAAGTGTTGATTAAGTTCTTATACTTGAGTTTTCATGGCTTTTATAAAAGCTTTTATAGTATAAAGGCAACTAAAAAATTACAAACACAAATGGCCGCGTGGTCTAGTGGTATGATTCTCGCTTTGGGTAGCGAACTTGAGTCAACTCAAGTATCAAAACAAGTATGCGAGAGGTCCAGGGTTCAATTCCCTGCTCGGCCCATTTTTTTTGTTTTTGCAAACCCTAAAATAAATGTCTGTCGGTCAGTTCAAAAGTCGGATCAAATTGGTATTTACTCTGTATATGTACAAAAAGACTACTTATCAAAAATGATTAAAATCAAAAAGTTTATTGGCTATAGTTTCTATTGTCGTTTATATCAATTTCAGAATTTTATCATTAACACTGGAAAGGAATCCGGTGGGCCCTATTTCAAATAGAGAATCTTCGTTATAATTTTTGCTATTGATCCACTCCAGATCTTCTAATTCGGAAATCATAGGAGTATAATTGAGTTTTGAATGCTCTCTCAAAAGATTGTCTTTGGCCAAAATTTCGTCTAAGTGCTGTATAAGAGCATCGTCTGATGCTTCTGAATTTGGTGTATGGAAATGAACATTTTCCGGTTCATGAAGAACCTCTGTGTGTGATTCTGCTGCTTTATCTACTTTAGGATTAATTTCACACTCTGAGACATTTGATAAGGTCTTTTTGCTTTTTTCTCCAAAGTGCTCTTTTACAAGATGGTCAATAACAAGCCATCCATATGCATTTGAGAATCTTCGTCTCACCAATATGTTGTTATGTGCATCTGGTTCGATGTTGACCAAAATTTTTCGCCAAGTAGTGTCTTCATGCCATTTGACTGCTATTTCTTCCTCTAACTTCTCGTTGTTTGCCATACTCAATGTTTCAGCAAAAGGGTTCATCTGTGCCTCAAACGATAGATTGGCAGTTACTTTGTACTGTTTTGTATCATGCAAGGTGTAAGTTTTATCGTGAACAATAGGGTCTTTCCGGATATCTGGATCAACAAAATATTGTTTGGATGGCATTGGTGGTATGAGAATAGCTTTTGCACTGTCTATGACAGAAGGTCTTGGCATTGAATTATCGTCTTGAGAGTTGGAGCCTTGTGGTAACACCCAACTGGAAATTGCATTTTGAATTGGTAACATAAAACCAGGAAGAACACCAAAACTACCATTAGCGTTACTGACATCGTTAAGCTTTGGATTTATTCCTCCAACAGCATTGTCTGGATGGGAATCATCAGTGTTTGCCTCAGATGCACCCTTAGAATCACTATCTGAAGCATTGTTGAAAAATGGAACCATGGAAAACGGAATATTATGTAGTCTTCCAATTAATGAATTATCTGGCGTATTAGGTTTTTTCTCGACAACGCTTTCAATTTTTGTGAGTTGAGCTACTTCTTTCAAACCTTTGTAATCCAAAAACAACAATGCACTCGTTCTTAAAGGAACAATACCATCATTCATTATGTTTGCGTATAATGTGCGGTGTTGAAACTTTTTGAGAACAGTCTTAGTGATGCCAGTTGGAAGAAGCTCAAGCAATGCTTTTGTGCCATTGATCTCTGTCGGAACTAGTCCTAATTCTTGACCTGTTCTGCCAAGGGCCCCCAAGTTCAATGCAGCGTGAATGTATGAGGGGCTTTCTATATGTGAAATTCCCAATAGCGGTGATGCCAAAGTGACAAAGTTTATCGGCTCCACTCGGTCAAAAAAAGATGTGTAGTTTTTGGCAATGTATGCAATAGCAAACGTTTGTATCAAGCCACCTAGAGAGTGTCCCACAAATGAAATCCGCTGCACGTTAGGAATTTCCTCCATAGCCTCATTTATGATATAATCAGCTACCTTCATTCCCAAATATTTGATGCCTCTTTCAGTTTTGCAAACATTGTGTTTGAATCCGCGTACCACAATGTTGTCTTCACTATTCTCAATAGCACTGATAGATTCAATGGTCTCTTTCAAGTAAAGCATATCAGAAGTGAGATTTGAGTGAAGTCCATGTGTCAAAATCACCAAATGAACCGGCTTTTCTGGAAATCTGGGAGGCAAAGACCACAAAGCGTCAGTGTCAAGTCTATCCACATGAATGCAAGTACTGTCAAAGACACCAGTCTCTAAGGCATCATTACTGCTGAACTGATAAGACTCACTTCTACTCAACAAGATCTCAAAGTTGACCTCTACTTGAGAAGAGAAAAGTGTCTGGCTGATGATATCGACTACCCATACGTATTCATCCTTTATCGTGTGGCACGATAACTCGGAAGCGAACACTTGGTTAGCCTGCAAATTTGGATCAAAAGACGGCTGATCTGCCGATATAAAACAATTCTTCGAAGGGCTGTACTCGTTAGATCTGACATCAACGTACAAAATGTACGGCCCCATCAAATACGCGGCTCTTTTTGGAAGAGGCTCACAATTTTTGACCTTTAAAAATATAGAAGACTGGTCAACAGCAAAATACTCGCTCCCATTTTTCGTTTTGAACTTTATGTTTGGCGGTTTATACTTGACAATAAATCTTTCAACTTGCCCAACCTTCACAGACCCTAAAGCTCGGTATAAAAGATCTCTGTCTGCTAGCATTCGAGAGAGCGTGTCTTGGGATTAAGAGGCAAAAACAAGTAAACTGATTTAAACTAAAACGGAGATGAGGTCTTCTCAAAAATAAAAAAAGAGAATAAATCTGGGCAGCAACGAAAAAAAAGTAATTGAGTGCACGCGGTTTTTGAAATGAGGTAAAATAGAGTAATGTACTTAAAGAGCAAATGCTACAAAAGGACAAAAAGCTTTCCGAATAAATTTTTTATACCAATGTTTATAATGGGGAGTGTCTGAACAAGTAAGACACACTTTCACCATTGTGCAATCTTCTAATAGCCTCAGCCAAAACACCGCTGATGTCAATGGTGTCCAACTTGGAGCAGATCTTTAATTTTTCTTCAAAAGGAACCGTGTTTGTACACACCACCTTGTGCAACTTGCTATTGTTGATGTTCTGAATAGCCTTACCGGACAATATGCCGTGGGTAACAATAGCGATCACTTGCTTAGCGTTGTGCTCTAACAAGATATCAGCTGCCTTGGCCAATGTACCACAAGTGTCTGCCATATCGTCAACAATGATACAGATTTTGTCGGTAACGTCACCCACCAAAAGCATTCTGCTCACCTCGTTGGCCACAGCTCTTTCCTTGTGGATAAGTGCAAAATTCAAGTCCAATCTGTCGGCCAAAGAAGCAGCTCTCTTGGCACCTCCTGCATCTGGAGACACCAAAATAGCGTTTTTGTAATCCACCTTTTCCTTTATGTATCTCAAAACACTTGGCTCAGCGTACAAGTTATCGGCAGGAACATCAAAAAATCCTTGAATCTGTGCAGCGTGCAAGTCCATAGTAATGATGTGCTGGACACCAGCAGTTGTAAGCATGTCCGCAACGAGCTTGGCAGATATTGGTGCTCTGCTCTTGTCTTTTCTATCTTGACGAGCGTATGGAAAATTTGGTATAACGGCAGTGATTGTTCTTGCCGAAGCCGTCTTACAAGCATTTATCATGATCAAAAGTTCAATCAATCTGTCGTTCACATCACCGCAAGATATTTGGGACAAAATGTAGACATCCTCGTCTCTAACAGACTCGGCGATGGAAAACAAAACTTCACCACTAGACTCTCTTTTGATATCCACTTTGCAAAGTTCCAAGCCAAGTCTGGCCGACACCTTATTGGCCAAGTCACGATGTATGTCACTTGAAATAAGTTTAATAGAGTTCGTCGACATCTTGCAATTCTATTATATGTAGCTTTGTAGTTGCTATGTGACAAAAATAACTTTTGATTTAGTGAGCTGGAAACCTGATCAGTTTGTTGCCTGTGTCAATAACTTAGCAAAAAGATTTTATTTTACTCTGCCAAATGTTAATATGCTTTGTTGCTGGAGACAACTATTCCTCGAGGACTATTAATGACTCGAGAAGCACAAAAGGCTCATCAAAAAAAATTTTAAACTATTTGATGACATAAGCTATTAGTCATCGCATCAAAGAAAAAAAATCTCAAGCTCGCACTTATTCTCTTAGCGCGATGCTGTCAAGGTAAAAGCTTACTGGTGATCACCAAGTGTATAGTAGCATCGTTTAGTCAGGGGAGAAGTGTTTTTTACAATAATTTGTGGAAAGTGCAGATTTATTTTTGGTGCATTTTTTGGCACATTTTTTTGTATGTCACATTTCTGCGGCACAATTTCTGTGCTATGTGGTCAAAAACCGTCAAACACCAAATTGCTGGTCTGTTTCTGTTTCTTTTTCTCTCTCACTTCCTCTTTCCAGTCTTTGATCATTTCTTCTTCATCGGAGCTGTTAGCAGCATCCTGTTTCAACTTTGCCTCTATTATTTCTCTTTTTCTTTTGTTTTTCTCTCTGTTCTGCAGCCTCACTTCCTTTGCATCCGTCTTATTAGACCACAGCTGATTATCTTTCTTTTTCTCAAGTTTCTCTTTCAATCTCTGTTTCTGTTTTTCAGCGTTCGCCAACTCTTCCAATCTAGCCTTCTCCTTTTGTTCGTGCACGTACTTGTAGTTGTCCAAGTCTATTTTTGACATGAGCCAACCATCTTCTGGAAAGTCCTTGATGTATTTGATTTCTGGCATTTTTGGCAACCTGATGAGCCCATAAGCCTTTCCTAAGCCAATGTAATCTAAGGAATCCAATCTGAAAATCGATCCTGCAACATGCTTGGAGTAGTATCTAATAAAGGCAACATACAGTCTAACAGAACTGTCATAACGGGCTCTATCTTGCAAAACCCAGCTCTCTATAAGCTTGCCAATGTTTCTTTTGAACCCATACTTTATATTCAACTCCAAATCAAGCTTTGAATCCGGTACAGAAAATGCCAGCTCTTCCTCCATTTCAACTTTCTTCACTTTCAAAAACTCCACATAGTCTTCTTCCCTACCCTCGTTTAAAAAAACAACAGCTTTTCCTACTTTGTTTGCTCTACCCGTTCTACCGCATCTGTGTAAAAACACATCCGGATCAGTTGGTGGATCTAATTGCAACACCAAATCAACATCTGGAATATCTATCCCTCTTGCCGCAACATCTGTAGCTAATAAAACACTCTTCGTGGCTGTACTATCTTTGAAACTTTGCAACGTTTTGATTCTCGGCTTTAACTTAAGTTTTCCATGAATAGAGAAAATACTGAGGTTCTGAGCAACTGCTGAATTTTTCGACGCTTCCTTTGTTAGCAAGTGGCTGAGCATCGAGTAAAAGTACACAACAGAGACACACGTTGGTAGATAGACAATGCATTTCTTGAAAGGTTCCTCGGCAAAAATTTGCAAAAGCTTTTTGATTTTGAGTTCTGGCTTGATCACCAAGTATTTAATACTCAAGGCCGTTGGTGCCGCATTGAATTCACTCAGTTTGTTCTTGACTGTAACTTTTACTGGATTGGCCATTCCAATCTTGAATATCATGTCACCCGCACTTGAGATTGTCGCCAGAAACAACCCAATTCTTTTCTGCCGAGGCAAAATTCTCACAATCTCTCTGATGTCGTTTTCAAATGAAACGTCTAGAAGTCTGTCGGCCTCATCTAACACCAAACAATCAACGTCTTTACATTTCACTGTACCTTTCTTCCGTAAAAAATCAAGTAACTTTCCGGGTGTACCCACCAAAATTTGCGGCTTCAATTCCACAAACTTTTGAAGATCCTCTTGTATTGTGGTCAACGAACCAACAATTTGCTGTGTTTTGATTCTTCTGTACTTCAAACCCTGTTCTTTCCTCACTTCTTCATTGTCTACTGGGTAATATTCAAGAAACTCGTTGAAAACCTCGTTGATCTGCACAGCCAACTCTCGGGTAGGCGCGATAACCATAGCAAAAAAGTGGTTTTTCGCAAGCGTGATATCCGAGTTACAAAGTCTTTGAAGAACTGGTACCACAAATGACACAGTTTTACCAGACCCAGTAACTGCTTCCACCACAACGTCTTTATTTCCAGTAAAAAGAGGTATAGAAGACGCCTGAACGGGCGTCATTGTGTCAAATCCTTGTCCTGCAATGGCGTCTCTGAGCCACGGCGAGAGCTCGCAGCCAATGGTATCCCACGAAAGACTACCTTTTGATGTCATGCTTGAATGTGGAACTATTTTTTGACAAAAAAATATTTTTTAACTTTTTTTTTTTTTCTGCCGATGAGCTTGATTTTCGGAGAGTTTTGTCTCGGATTGTTTTTCTATTTGTTTCTCAGTGATTTTATGAGTTCAAAGTATTCAACACATTCATCGTATTTCACAGCTCTTACATACATTACGTGGACTAGTATCGCTCGTTACTATTAATACATTATTTTCTATACGAAATAGATTTTCCAAAAACTCTGGACTTCTTTTTAGCCGGCTTTTCAGGCTCCTCATACTCTTGCTTGTAAGGATTAAATTGTCTCTTTTGCTTTGGATTCTTAGTCTTGGTGACTTCCAACATCGAGTTTGTGGCTTTGTAGTCAAACGAAGGCTCATTAGTATCTGCCTTGGTGTCCACCACAGGCTCTTTCTCAACCTTTGCTTTCTTCTTCTTGATGACAATGATTTCGTTCTTGTCGTCAGACTTTTTGCGTTTCTTACTATCCTTTGTGTCCTTTGGTACAATGACTTCGGACTTTGGAAGCATAACCGTGGTTTTCTTGACCTTTTGAACATCTGACTTGAGTATTTGGAAAAGCTGCACCAATCTATTGTGAAGCTCCTTTTTGGACTTGAACTCAACTCCATCAATGCCAAACCTGAACAGGTGGATCTCAGAATCTTGCAGTAAATAGTTCGAGGTCTTCTTTAAAACGGTATTTTGTTCTCCGCTATAAAGCTCTCCGAGAGACAGAACGATGCTGTTAAATCCACTTATGTTCAAAAAGACATCCCTTTCTGTATTTATGCTCTCACGAGATACCTGCACCTCTGACAAACTCATTCTGTGATTATACTCCTCCGATTTAAGATACTCCATGTCCTCGAGCTCAGACTTCTTGAGCGAATTCTCAATCAACTCCGCAATCTCTTTACTGTTCACTCTTACATGCTTTGTCAATGAGTTACTTGCACCCAACACACCGGCAGAGTCTGTAGGACAATTGTTCACCAAAGACACCAATAACTGGTTATTCATGACGTAAACCGGTGATTCGTCGTCTCTTCTCGCCACAGAATCACGCCATTCAATCAAGTCGACCAACAACTGCTTTTTTGTAATGTCTATGTTGTACTGAGACATCAATTGCTGCCACTGTTCCAAATTCTGCTTTTTGTACTTGTTATACTCAAACTTGCGCTTGCACACCTCCCTGCTTTCTTTCAAAACATAACTTAGCAGTCCTTTCTCAATCAACATGTTACGCAACTGATCGTATATGTTGAGCAAAAAATGCGTATCTGCTTTTGCATACAACTTCATGGCGTTGGTCAAAGGTCTGATTCTCCAGTCGGCCATCTGATACTTCTTGTTGGTTTTGAAATTGGCAAATCTCTCCAACAAGTATGCCAAGCCGTGCTTAGGAAATCCCAACAGCTTGGACGCATGATATGTGTCAAATAAGCTCACTATATACAAGCCTAAGTCTCTTTGGAGCCATATTATATCCATAAACGCTCCGTGGAACACCTTGACGATTTGTGGGTCAGTGAATACCTCATTCAAACACTGCAAGTCATCTCTCAAGGCCAACGTATCGATTAACCAGTCCTGGTCACGCGTGCTTATTTGCATCAAACAAACTATACCGTAGTAGCTTCTGTAGTCATGGTGCTCCAAGTCCACAGCTATCTCTTGGGCTTTCTTCAACTGCACAAGCATTTCAGCAACTTTCTCTTTTGAATCAACCCAAATCGGCTCTTCTCCCGGCCAAGGACGTGAGCTGATGGGCTCTGCTATCTCCAAAATCAGCTCAGGATACTCTTGTCTATCGATCTCCACCTCGTACGGGTGCAGGTAGTACTCGAATTGTCCTTCTTCTTCGGGTTTCTGTAACACTAAACTGTCCTCCAACAGCTTCAAACTGTGTGGTTTCGAAGTAAGTTTTGGCTTGAAAGGGTGCAGATCAGCGTTGTCGACAGAAACTTTGAAACCAAGCTGCGGCTTTGTTGTGACTTTTGGCATCGGCAGCTCCTTAATACTCGTCTTGTCGTCAATGTTGATCACCTCTGCTGACACAGCATTGTGCAAAGTATCCGGGTTGGACCCTTGCTTTGCCATCAAATCCAAAGCAATGTCCGCTTTCTCGTACAACCCGTCAAAGATGTTCCCGACGTTTTTCCATTTTGTTTCCAACGACTCTTTGACGTTGGCAGAGTCGAGTAACTCACTCACTTCTGTGTTGTCTATCGACTTGATCAATCGGTTAATTATGCCCACCAATTTGCCGCTAGAGGCGTCGATTTTTTCGGAAAACTTCTTGTCGACGGTCTTGTAGAAGTTCACGTCGTTCTCCGCCATCTGGCCCGTGAGATCGATCAACTCAGCGGTGTTGGAAACCACTTTATCAATCTTGTCCATTGCTGTGGGATGTGTGGTGCAGCAGAAAAATATCGTGAAATATTTTTTTTGAGTCCGGGTCACCGCATCGCAAAACAAAACGAAAAACAAAACGAGGAAAATTGTTCTTGAATCAAAATATGTTTTTACACTCACTGGCAGCACGGCACAGTAATCTACAGCAGGCAACAAAAATGTACATTTTCAAACTATAGTATCAACCGTCAAACCCGTACAACTTGCCCAGAAACTTCAAGCTGGAGAACCCTTTGAAATGCGGTTTCTGTTCCAGAGTCTCTTGCTCGGCCTTTTCGCAAAAAGTGCACTTTTCACGTTTCTCTGGAGCGTCTTTCTGGTCGTCTTCCCACCAGTTGCTCGTTGTGATCACCTTACAGTAGTGGCTCTTGTGGCACGAATCGGCAGGCTCCAGGAACAGCGGCATCTCAGTGTCTTTGTCGTCGTTGAGTGCTCCAAGAATGTCGTCAGTGGACTGCAGAATTACCAAGGCTTTCTTGGTTTCTTGAAACTCGGTATCCCGCAAGGCCACACCGTGCACACCATCCCACTGTTTGTATAACTCGCCATAGAGCTGAATCAAGGCCTTAGGCACACAGTTTGCGTCGCCTTTCACCACACACTTCTCTCTCAACGACACAAAACCTTCGACGTTGCCGTCGTTGTGGCCGTCACAGATGAGCACCGGCTCCGGAACACCGCTGAGCCCAGTTTCGATGCATTTAACCACCTTCATGCCCGAGGACTCGTCCCAGAAGTTGTCAATATCCGACTCGTGGGTGATTTTGAACCCGAGCTGGTAATTTGCCGAGTCCTGGGCACAAGTCACATGGACTTTGTTGCGGCACAACGTGCACTTCACCAACGAGCCGCCGGGGCCTCCACAGACTCCACACTCTTGCTCGTTGAACCTGAGCAACGTCTTTGGGACATTTATGACTCCCTGCATCGTTTTGGCGTCCTCAAACATGATTTCCTTGTTGAAAAGCGCGCAGATAACGTGGCACCAGTTGAAGCTTATAGTTCTTTTCAACGCATCGGGAAAGGCGCTGGGAGCACCAATAATGGCATTGTCGTGGTCAATCTCTTTCGAGTAGCACAAAGAGCAGCCGTAGAAGGTGTTACACACTGGGTGCAAGTCGTTGGAGCAACAGTCACAATTCCACTCTTTCAAATAGTTGCGGCCTTTTGACACTTTGACGCCGTAGCAGGATGCGTGCACATTCAAGCCACAGTTCGAGCAAATGAGCACGTCGTCCAAATCGTTTGGCAAACGACACACGCAGCAGGGTCTCTTTGAAGGGGAGAAAAGCCCGTTTGTGCTGATGATGTGCTTGATAGTTGGCGAGTCCTTTGAATTCGAGGACTTGGGTCTGGGCAGCAACGGGAACGAAAACTCGTCCTTTGCATCCGTGAGTGTGCCAATTGGGCTCGTAGCAAAGTTGTAGGTGTAGTTGCTGTTGTAGGCAAACACTGGGGTAGACGATCTTGACGACTCGTCCACACTGAACGTGCTGCCAGCATCAGGCGACGTTTCGGAAGAAATACTTGACGATTTATCGCGGCTGTGATGTTTTGCGGCCCCACTGGAGCTGCTGCCTTTGCTGCTTTTGCCCAACGTCAACCTGAGCAGTTTGCCGTTGGTGTTCGAAGACCTTGCGGCTCCTTTAGCACCTTCAGGTACTTTTTTGGGGTCTTGTTCCTTTTTGACCTCAATTTTCTTCACCGCAACGCTACTGCTGCTACTACTGCCACTGCCATTGCCACTGCTGCCACTACTGCCACTGATGCTGCCACTGCCGCCGCCGTTCGTGCCCACAACCTCGTGCGGCTCCTCTTTGATCTTCTTGACAACGATTTTCTTGATCTTCTTGTTGCCGCCGTTGCCGCTGCTCACAGGCTCTTCAATCGCCGGCAGTGCTTTTCTTTTTCTGTTTTTGTGCTTTTCCTTCTCGCTCATGATCATAAGTGTGTCGTTGATCAACTCCTGCTCAATCTTCTTTTTGCTTCCTGTCTTTTGTGCAAGCTTTTTGCTGATCTCCACGGGGTCCTCCCAAACAACCGCATAGTTTCTCCAGAGTCGTGCACATCTTTGGCACAACGAAATGACCTTTTCCTTGGTGTCTGAAGGCGCTGTGCGGTGTCCCGGAGCCCGAAACCACTTTCTGGACTGCGTAGTGTTGCAATGTTTGCACTCAAACCCTCTTTTTTGTTTGTGGGATGCTTCTACATCGTACGACAGATCGTCGTCCGGGTCAGCTATTGTGTCCACATACTCGCTGTTGCTCGTGGTCTTTCTGGCCTTTTTGTTCTTTCTGCCTTCAAAGTTGTCCCAAATCAAATGCCCATTCGGCGTTTTCTTCCAAAGATAGTAAAATCTCACAATCATGCCGAATCTTTGGGATTTAACGTGTTTGTGCACGGGGAGAAGCTCACTACCGTACATTCTTACGCCATCTTCAAACCGTTTCACTTCTTCGTCCGTGAATGTAGGTTCCTTGAGATCCTGTCTCGTGAGCAGCTTGATTTTCTTGAAACTCTCGTCAAAGTCGAAATTCGTGTCCAAAAGCGTTTTGAAGATCGCGTCCAAGAAGTTGGGCGTGTTGGGGAAGATCTTGAGCTCTTTGGCCACAGAACGGCACTTTTTGAACACAAAAAAGTCGATTTCGTTTGTTAACAGACTGTCTTTTGGTGGTTGCTTCCACATGAGCGTCAGCGTGGATCCGTCATCAAGCCCGCGCTCTAGGTACCCACTAGGTCTTGGCTTGAGCCACGGCGGGTACTCGGATTTGGGCACAATTTTAAACTCTGGGGGCAATTCCAACTTTTTGGGCTTGGCGTTTGGGGCGTTTGGGTCCTGCTGCAGCCTCAGCTCCTGATCCTGAATCTCCTGCTGCTTTTCCCGTGCCGACTTGCGTTTGGTCTTGGTTTTCTTCTTGCTCTGTAACGAGTCGTCGTCATAGTACACCTCCGGGTGACCATACCACTCGGAAACACTGGCCTGGTGCTTGGTGCCCATTCTTGATGAATTTCTCGGATATGGTCTGTCTTCCAAGTCCAAGGCATCCTCCAACCGTGCGTGCATACCCAAGTACCGCATAGGCCACTCCTCACGCTTTCTGCGCTCCTCAAGGGTGAGATTACGATCTTCCTTGAGAAAATTTGCTGCAAGCTGCTCCAAGTTGCTCGACTCGCGTTCAACCAGCAGAAGGTCCAGCAGGGGCTCCAGGGCAACCAGCAGCAGCGCCATAGACAGTGCCAGCGCCGGCACAGGCCCCAAGGAGCTCTCCAAAAGCTCTTGTTGCACACTCAGCAGCTGCACCAGATCAATTCCGGCGCGTTCGTGCTCCAAAAGCTCGGCACGCAACAGACAGCGTGCACAGCTCCAGCTGTAGCCACGTGTGGGTTTCTTGAGCAACGGCGGCGTCAAACACAACATGTGGTACCATTTTTGGCACTTGGCGCACTCAACAGAGTCTGTCAGAGAGCACCACTGGTCACAGCGGTCGCAATTTTTGGGCATCACCAACAAGTCTTGGCCGCGGCCAGTTTCAACGAAAACGTACTCGAATCTTTTGTTTAGGGCCTTTTGGTAGCTCTTAGGCAAGTTGGTCAACTTGTATGTTGGGAAAATGTCGTAGTACTTGATCATGTACCGGTCAAAAAGTTTCTCAAACCAAAAATGGTGCTCGTGGGTGCGATACTCGGCCAAATTGGCAATATCGTCGCGGTGCTTTACCACCACCTTGCCACGGAAGCTTGTGATTGGACACAAATCCGAGTGCATCGACGCGTAGATCAATCTTGAGTCACTTGACTGTTTGAGAATGTCCCTAGGCCTGTAGTACCAGTTCACTTTGATCTCGTAGTTCTCCACGGCGTCCAAGTTTGCTGTAGACTTCAAGTTGCGCTTGCGCACAAACCCCATGATCCGCGCAATGTAATACGGCTCGCTGGGTGGCTCGGAAACCATGTAAATGTGATCATTTGCCGTGATTGTTGTGTTGTTCTCGAGTTTCACCACCGTGCGTTCCTTATCGGCAAAACTGGCCCGCGAGACGTTCATGAGACTCGGGAACTTCGCGTTTACGCCCGGCTGCCAGTTGTTGGGGATATCTGACCCTTGGCTCTGTGTTGTGTCTTTGGTGCTGCCATTTGCCCCACTAGTGACTGTTGTCAGACCCGTAGCCAGACCCAGGGCTGTGGACGAGACCACTGAGCCCCTTGACGACGAAGGCCGTGACCCAGCTTCTCTGGATCGTGTGGACGGCCGCGATACCGTGGCTCGGAACTCTTTCTCGTCGCCAAATTCCTTCTCGCTGTACGTCGTCACTTTCTGTGCTGCCCTTCTTTTCGGTCTCGACATTGTGGTGGTATGCGTTCTTGAAGGGTTTGGTGGCTTGACACGCTGATGTAGTTTGTCAGTGGGTTTAAAGCAATTCTGTTCTGTTCTGTTCTGTTCTTGCTCTTTTCTGTAAATTTTTATGTGACACACACTGTTCTCGCCTGTTTAGCAATTTTATTTTTGTTTTCCAGCTGCCTCGTCCTCCAAATGAAGTAAGCAAAAAATAGCGCACTTCTTGGATTTTTCATGTTGGAAAACTTTGCGCCAGTGCTCAAAATTACGCACTAGTGTGGTGCAGCGCATTGCGATATTGATTAAGATAGCGAGCGATCGATTGAGCGATATAATGTGAAGTGGTAAAAGCTAGCTTCTCCGATACATATCGTATCGAATATATCGGAGTATATCCTCGTATCTGGGTGAAACCCTGGGGGCCTGAGGGGACAAGTGAGCAAAAAAAAATACGCAAACTACGTGTTCGGATTCCTGTTTCTACAACCGTGCAAAGTGCAAGTGCAACTGCGCAGTAACTCGGGTACACAAATAAATACACGACGAGCACAGGCTCACCTGAAAGAACACTCTGTTTTTCATATGGCCGTTTTCATATGGCCGATTTCAGTACACTTCTATAAGTCACGTGATCAAGGAAGGGGGCGGCGCCTATCCGCGCCTATCCGCGCCGCCCCCAGTCAGGCCAAGGCAGGCCCTGTCTTTGGTTTTGTTGCCGTGTATAGATAGCAAAACCGCAACAAGTTGCAAATCCCTCCAAATGTCCAACGAAGTTTTGTCGTACAGAAAAAGCACGGACTCCACGAGCACCGTGGACTCGAGCAGAAACAGGCAGCGCAAGGACCGGCGCACGGCTTTGAAAGAGTACTACAAATTAAAGAAGAAGACTGAGGAGGAGCAAAAGAAGGCAGCTGCCAACACAGAGGACGAGGATCGTGGATCAAGTGACGACAAACTCCGGAGTTTGAGTGACGAAGACATCAAAAAGCTCGTGGAGGACGGCGACATCAAGGAGCTTCTTACACTTGAAAACCAGGTGCATTACAAGATAAACACGAACAAGTCGTTAATTAAGAACATCATCTACAACAACTACTTTGAGCTCATACGAATCAACTCGTACTTGAGCGACATTGTGGTAAAGGAGGATGCGCCGTTGTACGAGGTCAATAGCAACCTGGAAGAGGAGGACGACGACATAATTGTGACGAATCCGAACTTGACGTCCAGCAACGAGCTCACCCAGTTAAAAAGCATCATTGAGCTGGGCGAGACGCCAAAGGCCAAAACCAACCCGTTGGACAGCGTCAAGGAGCTCCATTCGCGGTTGAAGAGCATTCGGGGCTTAAGCGCCGAAGTTGGCGAATTCAACTTTGTTAAAAATTAGAGCCCCATACACGTCAAAAGACGTCAGTACACGCCCGTGAGCTTCACGATCTCCAGTACTGCGCCAAGGAGTGGAGCTTGTCGATGACAACCGGCAAAAAGGCGTTGACACTGTCGTTGATCAAGTTTTGGAAAAAAACAATGGCCTCTTCGTCGCTCAACTCCAACATGAATTTCTCCTGCACTTTCAATATAGCATTTTTTGGGTCGATCGTCAAATCTGGAATAGAGCTGCTCGTCATGAGCTCTAACAAGTTCAACATCAAGTTACTGTTTTTTCTCAAGGTGAGAAAGCACACAAAACAGTAGTTTTTGAAGTCGTTGAAGTACTTGCTGTTCAACCCGCCAAATCCATCAACAATTTCAATTGGAAGCTTCATCAAAGGCGGGAATGGCTTTGGGTCACGGCCCAAAATGTACCCAAAATCAACGTGGAAAAACATACCATTTTGGCAAATTAATAAATTATCCAAGTGACGATCTCCAATACCCAACAAGTAAGTTATAACACAGTAGCCTGCACACAGCTTGACAAAATTGTCCATGATTTTCGGGTGCACCCCTTCTAATATATCGTCACTTTGTCCATTGATGGCCTCGGCCAAGTTGTTTTCTAAATTGTCCGTAGTGTTGATGGTAACATTCCCTTTTATGTTGTAAGTACTCACCAACTCTTTGGAAATTGATTCATGGAGATGCAGCTCGGGAACTTCTGCCTCAGCTTCATCTTTGTAAGGGTTTTCTTGCTTGAAGAAGTTCAATATATTGCTGTAGTCGCTCAATATTTTGTCCAACGTGAGATTCGGCACAAACTCTATCATTCCCTCACTCAAATCTGTGGCCAAAATTCTGTATGGGTTCAACTTCAAGTTCAAATTCTCGTCGTTCAACAACTTTTCAATCAATTTGATAATCTGAATGACCAACTGGTCCTGTCTCAAATCGTCACCCACTTTGTACATGAACGAATAGGTTTCACTGACTTTACCATCACCATTTTTCACCTCCCTAGGCAATGTTTTGAACGTCAATTTCAATGGCGACAATGAGGACTTGAAAACTGTGCATTGCTCTGCAATGACATACAATATTTTCACATCCGGACTTAATGGCAATGTCAATGGTGTCTCGTTTTTTGGATCAAAATATTTGTAGTTGGTCTCGTTTTTTGTTAAGTACGTCTTCAAAAATTCCTGTTTTTCTGGACGACTTTTCTTTAAATTCTTGATCAAACTGGTTAACTGCGAGATCTTTTTCACAAAGCTAATCTGCTCTAACAACTCGTTTAGTTCAAACTCGTTACCTGTCATTTCTATGTGAGTCTTTCTCTTATTACCACCAGCGTCAAAGATCTTGCTGACGTTGTTTTTGAACGTGCGTAAGTAATCATCGTTAACCGAGTTAGCATTGCCAGTCTCGAGTTCTTCGCTTGCAGTTAAATCTGCTAATCCAAGATCACTATCAATTGAGTTCGTTCTAGATCTTTTGATCTTCTTCAATCCATCTTTGTAACTTTGCAAAACTTTCAAGTTTTTCACAAATGTTTTTGAGATCTTTCTGTAAATAAGCTGATGTTTCAATTCATTTTCTTGATCTCGAAGCTCCACTTTAATGTACCAGTAGAAGAAATTTCCCAACTCTTTGTTATGTATGGATTTGTAGATCAAAAAGTTTGCTAGTGGCGACAAAGCATCCTCCAAGTTGTACTTGGATACATCGGGATCGTTGCTCTGAAAATTACTGTTTTCCAAAAACTCTGAACCACCTATCATCAAATTAGCACCAGAATCAAAAGGCCCAGAATTCTTGTTGTACTTAAGATTCTTGTACATAGTGGTCATTTCTTCTCTTGAATTGACGTCGACAATGTAGTAATCGTTACTCGTATTCATATTGACGGTGCTATTGTTGGTGGTATTATTATTGCTGCCATTGACATTAACGGACCCATTGCCGTCAATTAGGTAGTCGTCAAACTTGAGAGCTTGCACCAATTGCAAAAGATACAAGTTGAGATCTTCATCCTTGAAATATTTCAAGTTGTTGACGGCAAAGTTCCGAACCAACGTGTTATGTGTAAAGCTTGGACCTAACAACTCAAGAGTGTCGGTCAATGAGATCTTGATTTTGTTCACCATCAAGGAGTTCAAAATCTCTTGGATCTCAATAATCTCATTCGAGTTCTCCCAGCTGATAGATTTAAGAAGAAAGTTGAGAAAGTTAGCGTTCAACGAGCTGTTCAACTTGTAGTTGTTGATCAAGTAGTATCTGAACTTGAAAATGAGATTCTTGTCTGAGACGTCGAGCAGCTGGATCGAGGAGTAGCTCAAAATCTTTTGAAGTTTCTTCTTTATCTCCAAGCTAGGCTTCAAAGTCTTGTCGTTGGCCTTTTCGTTGTTGCCCTTGCTCAAGGACGCTCTCTCTAATTGGTGGTATTTCAGCTCAATTGGCTGCGTGTTGTACTGTTCTGGATCGTAGATTGCGTCAACAGAAAAGCTCGAATTGTCATTCGCTGCGTCCACATCGATCAACTCTTCGAGATTCTTGTTTTGGAACCCGGGCCTCTTTTTGTCGTTGCCCTGCCTTTTGAAATTGGGATTCGCCAAATTGAGCGAGCTGTTCAAACTGTTCGTATTCATCTTGCCGGCAAGCTTCAAATTCTCGTGGTTTGCTCCAACGCCCGACTTGTACTTGGAGTTCTCTATGGCGTAGGCGTTGTTGGTGTACTCAAAGTCGTTGAATATCACCTTCACGTCAAACTTCAGCAACTCGATGTTCAAGTAGAAGTGGCCCATATTCGTCAAAACCAACTTGCGGTTCAATTCTTCGATCTTCTTTGCTATCAACACATTGAGCCACTCCTCCCTCTCGTGGCTTTCGCTCTGGATTGTCTCATACTTCTTCATGATCTCCTCCAAGTGTCTGAGCTCGCTGTCAAACTCTTTTTTCAGTACTCCCTGCGATAACACGGGACTCAAGTCGATCTTGAGAAGCTGGAGCCCCAGCAAGAGTGTCCCGTCCACTTTGTTGAACAATTCCACCGAGCTGACGCCAAATAGCAGTTTTCTGCTATCCACATACTCGTACACCCGGAACTGCAACGTAGCAGTCAACGGCAACTGGCTGTAGTTGAGTGGCAAATCCATCCACTGGCCGAACATCCTCTTGTACTTGTAACTCTTCTGAATCGTGCCGTTCTCACCCTGAACGCCTTGTCCTTTGTTCATCGTGCTCACTCCATTTCCATTGCTTGTTGTGCTGTTGTGCTCATCAAGCCCGAGGTTCTCAAACGACACGTAGCTCGTCTGCACCTCCAGTGTCAACGGTACCTCGCCACCGTCGTACACCTGCACTGTCACAAACAAATCAAAGTTGTACTTTGTCCGAGACAACAACTGGCTCAATCTGGGGTTCTCGATGAGCTGGGACTGTGTGTACAAGCTCCTGAACTGGCCCTCCACGCTCACCACCTGCACCTGGAAGCTCTTGTCGATCTCGTTCGAGAGCGCAAAAAGGATGTTGTTTTTCTCCATTCAGGACACTTCAAAATGTCAGCAGGACCTGGTAGTATCTAATCTAATCAGTAGATACGCATTCTGGCTGGCAGAAAGTGAGCTCATCTGGCGGCGCACGTGACCACAGTGAAAAAATCCCAAAAAAAAAAGTAAAACAAAAAAAAATTACAAAAAAATTTTTAAGCTCATCTGAAAAACAGGCAGAGCACCAGATATCCCAGATTTTGCGCAGAACGAGGCTAAATGGCTCAGAAAGGACAGAAGAAACACGCCAAAGGGCGTTTGGATAGATACTACTATCTTGCTAAGGAAAAGGGCTACAGAGCGCGTTCGGCGTTCAAGATTCTCCAGATAAACTCAAAGTACAATAACTTTTTAGCTGGGTCTAAGGTTGTTATTGATTTGTGTGCTGCGCCGGGGTCGTGGTGTCAGGTGGCCTCGCTGTTGTGTTCACCAAGCACCTTGATTGTGGGCGTTGACATTGTGCCTATCAAACCATTGAAAAATGTCACATTTTTTAGATCCGATATCACATCACAAGACTGCAAGTCCAAGTTGGCCGGGTTTCTCAAAACCGTGAAGGCAGACGTTGTTTTGCACGATGGTGCCCCTAACGTGGGTTTGAATTGGTACCAGGACGCATACTACCAGTCGATTTTGACGTTGAGTGCCTTAAAACTTGCCACAGAGCATCTTGCACCTGGCGGTGTGTTTGTCACCAAAATTTTCCGTTCTAAGGATTACAACAAGTTGATGTGGATTTTCAACCAGTTGTTCACCAAGGTGGAGGCCACAAAGCCGCCATCGTCGAGAAATGTCTCTGCGGAAATTTTTGTGTTTTGCAAGGGCTACAAGGCCCCAAAGAAGATTGACCCAAAGTTTTTGGACGCCAAAGAAGTGTTCCAGGAGTTGCCAGAGGGAAAACAGAATCTTGAGGCCAAGGTTTTCAACCCAGAGAAGAAAAGAAGAAAGAGAGAGGGTTATGAGGAGGGTGACTACATTCAGTTCAACACAAAGCCAATTATGGATCTCGTGAAAGCAGAGGATCCTATTGAGTTGTTGGGTACTTTGAACCAGTTTGTGTTGCCAGTCAAAGAGGACGAAGGAACAGACTATGCGGACTGGAAAATTTTGAAGAAGATGAAAGAGACGAACACCGAGTTTTTGGAGTGCATCAAAGACTTGAAAGTTTTGGGCAGAAAAGAGTTCAAACTGATTCTCAGATGGAGAAAGAAGGCTAGAGCTTTGTTGGGCTTGGACGGCAATGACGAGGAGAAGGTTGAAGTGGAAGAGTTGAACCCAGAGGAGAAGATCGAGAAAGAGTTGGACGAGTTGACGAAGAAGAAGTTGCAGAAACAAAAGAGATTAAAGAAAAGGGCCAACGAGTTGAAACAAAAGGAGATTTACAGAATGCAAATGGACATGATCACAGATAAAGAAATGGGTTACGAGGCTGCGCAAAACGGGTCCGAGTCGTTGTTCAGCTTGAAGACTGCAGAAAAGTCTGGGCAGTTGGACGAGTTGAGAAGGGGTAAAAAGAGAATGGTGTTTAATAAAGAAGATTTGATCAAGGACACTGAGATTTACCACGGCGACGAGGACGAAGGAGAAGGCGAAAAGAACGAAGACAGTGACTTGGACGAGCTCGATCAGTTGGAAAACGAGTTGGACACAATGTACCAGAGCTACAAAGAGGCCAGAATTGAAAGAGACGCAAACTTGAAAGCCAAATACAACAGAGAGGGTGACGACGACGAAGAGTGGGACGGAATTGAGGAGAAAGCCGATAAAGACAGGGGCGACGTTGTGTCTGACAGCGACTACGAGATGGACGACACTGACAGTGAAATATCCGATAGCGATGACGACGAGAAGATCATGGAGCTCATCAAAAACAGAGACGCCAAAGGCACGAGAAAAACGCTCAGCGACAGGGCCAAGATGTTGTTTGCCGACCCTGTTTTCAAGAGTGCAGAAGAGATCTCGGCAAGAAAAGTGTCGAGAGAAACTGCTGCTTCGCAGGCAGCAAGGGCCAAGAATGCCGATTCCGACAGTGACATGGAAAGCTCAGACGAATCCGACGTTGAGTCTAACAAAATTGAGCTTGTGGCTCCAGAAAAGGAGTACGGCAAAAGCTTGGTTGAGGAGGAGTCGGACGACGATTCCGATATCGAGAACCCAGAGGAACACAAGGCTAATGTGGACATTGTGACGGCCGAGGCCATGACTTTGGCACACCAGTTGGCCCTTGGACATAAAAATAGACACGATCTCGTGGACGAGAGTTTCAACAAGTACGCATTCAGACAGGACGATGGGTTGCCAGAGTGGTTCACGGAGGACGAGAAGCAGCACTCGAAGATTGCCAAGCCGATTACAAAAGAGGCCGCGTACGCGATCAAGGAGAAGATGAGACAGTTGAACGCCAGACCTATCAAGAAGGTGATGGAGGCCCAGGGAAGAAAGAAGTTGAGAGCTCTCCGCAGATTGGAGAAGATGAAGAAGAAGTCGGAGTCCATCAACGACGACAGCGCGTTGTCAGAGAAGGACAAGGCCGAGGAGATCTCCAAGTTGATGAAGCGGTTGTCGAAGAAGCCTAAGCAGAAGCCAAAGGTTACTTTGGTCGTTGCAAGAGGCAAAAATAGAGGTGTTTCTGGAAGACCAAAGGGTGTTAAAGGTAAATATAAGATGGTGGATGGTGTTATGAAGAACGAGATGAGGGCATTGAAGAGAATTGCAAAGAAGAACAAGAAGTGAGCGGTGTATTAGACCAATGTATTTTTGTACTCTTACCAAGAAAAAAAAAGCTTATGTAACAGACATCATAGCAAGTTGTCGCCAAAGAAACTGTTGTCATTGACCTTGTTGTCGTTAAGCGCGTTCAATAACCGTTCCTCCGTCTCGTCTTTGCCCAAAAGACCCTTCCCGTTGTTTACCTGTGAATTGGCTTCCTGCAAGCTCACGAGCTTGTCCAAGTACTTGTTTGTGTTTAAGATCTCGTCGCTGCCAATCACGATTCTGACACCTCTTTTGCTGAATTTCTCGTTCAAAGTAGCAGCAAGTCGTGCCTCTTCAAATGTGACTCCTCCGACAAAGTATATTACAACGTCTCTGAAGATTTCGTGCGAGATCGAGTTTGTGTTCTTGTCAAACAAGTTCAACCCTGATATATTGGACCCAGTGTTTGCCGTGTATGGGTTCAAAATCGGGTACGAGGATCCATCGAGTCTTTTCATGAAAACACTTTGCAAAACCGACAAAATACGCGGCTTGTGCTGCATATAGACACTAGTCTCATTTTCATCAATGTCGAAGTTTTCATACGTGTTACCGCCCATTTGGTTGTTGACACTCAACTTCTTCAAGTTTTCAATCAAATTATTCGAGTCTTTTGTCTGCAGAAAGATAGACAAATCGTGGTCGTCGTTGTTGCCGTTGTAAAGTCTCTTTTTGGAACCAGAAAGCTTGAGTAAGAAGCCAACCAAGTCAATTTTCTCTTGAGGTACTCCCTGTGAGGCCAACAAACTAGTTAGCTGTGATAATTGATTTCCAGAATATTTCTCGTAGCGCAAAGCGTAGATCATGACCAACTTCAACTTATAGTTTTCAGCGATTTCGAAACTGGCCTTCTTGTTGTTTCCGTTATCATTGTTCAACTGATTGTTCACTATGAGCTTTTTGATGTTTAATAAATCTTCATTATGGTTCCCAAATCCAGTTTCTTTTCCTACACTCATATCTTGCTCTGTTCTTCCAACTTCCCAAAGGTTGTTTCTCTTGATAGTCTTTTCGACATGTTCAGTTATCTTTATGTGTTTATTGACGTTGTGAGACAATTTTTTAAACTCTGGGAACTCTTGTAGGAAGTTTTTCAAATCGTCAATGGAATTCAACGAGTTGCTTGAATTTGTCTTTTCTTTGTAAGTCTGCACCAAGGACGAGATTTTCTCGGACAAGTCAGCCAAGTTCAAGTAGAGCGAGTCCTTGTAAAAACTATCATTCTCAACGTTCAAAGTTATTTTTGCTAATTCTTCGTCGTTCTCCTCATCATCACTGAAAAACTTCAGCAACTCGACCATGTTTTTGTCGATAGTCAAAAACTCGTGAATCATTGATTGGTACGTCCAGGGTGTTAGCAACGGTGTCAATGGATCGTTTTTGCGATCAACAATCAACAACAACGGCTTATGATCCATTTTGGGGAATCCATTGAACAAATTGAATGAATTTGAATTCGAGTTGGTCAACTCATAAAACACGTCGTTTGCTAGCTTGAGTGCTTCCTTGGAATTGTTCTCAAATCTTATGATAGGTTTCATTTTGAGCGATAGCAACAACGAAGTTAATTTGTTGGTGTTATTGGTGTTGGTGTTGTTCAAACTTAACTGAAACAAGTTGTAGTTTACAATCAAGTAGTCCCAAAACACTTCCTCAATGTGCTTGATCAATTCCAAATCATCGCTTGCTGCGATTTTTTCCAAGTTTGACTTAGTGATGAAATTGGTGAAGAATACGTTGTAGCTCTTGTACTTTGGATTTTTGATCTCCTCGCACAACTTTTCAATACTCTCATAACTATTTGGATCTATCAAAACAATACAATTCAAGTGTCTCAACTTGTCTCTATTGTCATTGGTCAATTTCTCAATCAAGAAAATGTTATTGTTCAATAACTCACTCTGACTTGATACTATCGAAATAATTGATGTCGTGATTTCATCCAATAAGAGCACGTTGATATTGCTGCCAGAAATAACCGACATCTTGCTCGCAGAATCCGTTATCTGTTTCAGGACTTTCAAAACATGATTTATGTAGAAGTGGCCTATTTTGATCAAGTCCATTGTGACAGTTGGTGTTTGCTAATAAGAAAATGAAGAGTTGATGAGTTCGAGTCGGATTTGGTTCACATATTTTTTTTTTGTATAATTTTTCTCGAACAGATTTTCGATTAGTTTCCGTTCAATGTATGCTGTGCACATTTACTATAACATAACTGTTTAATTCCTACAACATTAAAAGACCCATTTCACGTTAAACTACCTGATCGAGCTACTCGTCAAACTTTTTGAGCTCTATGTGATTTTCGGGACTTGCTTCCGCAATGCTGTTGTCGATAAACTTCGCATTGTACTCCTGCAACGAAAATTTGACCAAAGTCTCGGCTTGCAATTTCTGCTCCTGGTTCAAAACTTCGTTAACCACCAATTTAAAGCTATTTGCGTTGAACGTCACCAAAAACAACAACTTCTCGTGCAAATAGTTTCTCAACGGACCAGCTTCAACGGTTTCCTCTTCTGGCACATAAAACGTAATCAAAGGTATCAATATGGAAAACAAAACACCAAGCTGTGCGTCATTGTCTTTTGGAAACTGCTTGCAGTACACCATCAACAATTCGATCACTAATCTTGGGTCTTCTATTGTCTTTTTATTCTCAATCAACAGAGTCACTATTGCGTTTACCAATTTAACCATTAACCCATTTCTAAACTTGTTGTTCACCTTCGTGCCATACAAGATTAAACTTTTGATCGACTGGATAGCCAATGACAACTCATTTTTGTCGAAAATTAAGTAATGAACCAAATGATCAACCAAAAAATCTATATCATTGTCGTCAAACTTAATACAGTCTCCTGCAGACGTGACCAAGACCATCAATGTTAAAACACTGTTTTTGACGTTATCATCGTTGAACGTTCCTTTGATGCATTGATAGAAAAAGTTGATCAAAGCGTAGTTCTGAATTTGGAACAAACTTGTGAGAACCAGTTTTAAATTTGTTAAAATGATAGTCACAACAGGACCACCATTCTTGTTGTTGTAAATGTTACTGAAAATATAAAGCAAACTGCTGAACAAATCAACTTTCATGGCTACCGGAAATTTTTCAATCATTTCCACTAAAGAGCTGAAACTTTTTCTTAAAATCAGCAATCTTAAGTCAGTCAATGGTTTCATGGTATCCACACTAGTAGTAAGTGCTACATCATCATTGATGAACGGAATAATCTGCATGACTGCAATCAAAATCACTCTCAAAAGCTCAAACAACTTATCAATGTTATCAGTAAAATCTTCAGCAGACTGATTGCTATTGAAATAATTAAGGAACAAACCACTGATAATATCAATGATAATACTCTTTTCTTCATCATTGTCGCTAACAAGAATCAGTCTATCAAACAAATCCACGGTCTCTGTGAAAACCTCGTCTTGAAATAAAATGTCAGAGGTGATCTTTGAGTGCAAAAGTTTACTCAATGCCATCAACACTCTGACCTTGTTGTCACCATTGATTCTAGACTTGCTAAACGATTCAATACATTGGGCAAAAAGGATGAAAAAGAAACTTTCTGCATCCTTGTCCAATAGCTCATGAATGTAGGTTTCTTTTTCCTCAATAATACAGCCCACAACCTCAACCAAATTGATCCAGACAGACTCGTAAAGCTGCACCTCAATGCGTAAATCTTCACCATTTCTTGTAAGATCTGAAAGTCCATATTTGATGTTTGAATATTCACGAAGCGTCAATATCCACATAGGAACCAAAATATCCAAATATCTATCAATAACATCGCGGTTTTGTGTGTTGTGACTCATTGTTGTTGCGATTCTGAGTTCTGCCCAGGAGTTCAAAATACTCAACTGAATTCTCTTTTTGCCTCTATTCGTCAAAATTTCAACATCGCCTATTTTACTTTTAGAGGCATTTGAAAACTGCTCCAACGAGTTTATCAATACGTTAAAGATTCTTCCACACTTTTCCACAGGTAAAATGTTTGAGCCAACAAATTTAGCACAAACATTGATTGCTTCGGATGCTAGTATAGCAGAACTATCACTATTGAAAGCAGGTGTTAATGCAGCTGTTATTTGTGCTTGCTGCTGTTCTAACAAGGATATATTCTCGTACAAGGGATCTTTGCAATCTTTGAAAATCAAAATGATCTCACCCAAGATTTTTATGCCCAACAATCTAAGGCTCATTATGGATGAAGTGGCAGAGTTAAAGGAAATTTTGACCAAATCCTGGATTCTGAGTTGTAATTGTTGGTGAAGTTTAGCGTTGTGTTTGCAACATCTCAATAATATGGTCAAAAGGTTCAAAACTAAAATTTTGAATTTGTGGCTCGATGGCTCTTCAATCACTGCATCGTCAACTGTAGCAGAGCCACTGATTCCAGCAGAAACAACGGCAGGTGTTCCGTTTGCTGCACTGCCATTTCCATCATCGTCACCAGTCTTAGCCATAGACTCAACTTCTTCATCTTTGATGTCGACATTGATTTCGACTTTATCATGTTTCGTTAAAATCAGTCTGTATGAGTCGTAAAGAACATTGTACAATTGGTTTCTATTGACCTTGTACAAATCGCTCAACAAGTGGAACCATTTGATATCCATAGACGACTCCATGAAATATCTTACCAATGTCTGTAAGGCTTTTGAGCTAGGATTACTTTCCACACAAATCCACAAGTGTTTCACAATATCGCCAGTTAATATGCTTGTTACCGGATAGATTTTTATCAATTCAATGTAACAGTTGATAGTCTGGTTCAACATGGCTTTTGACGAGGTAAGTGTGGCAACCTCATTCGTTTCAACAAAAATTGGTACTGTTTGACTTATCAAATTGCATCCCAAATATGTTTTCAAGTTGTTTTTTAGCAAAAACTGCAAAAACAACTGGTAGACACTTAGTTGAATGATACTTTTGTCAAAAATCATCAAGTTTTCAATGGTGGACAAACAGTATTTCAAAACAACGTTTTGCTGATAGCTTGTCGTGAACATAAAGCTGTACAATAAACTTCTTAATAACTTTTTGTACTTCGGTTTTAATTCAGCAATGCTAGGGCCCAAAGAAACTACCATCGATGAGATGAGCTTAATGATCAAAGGCTCACTAGAAAATATTGTACCAAAGTTAGAGTCCAAAGTTGAGTTTTTGTACTTTGTGTACTCGTCATTGATCATGAATTTCAACGAATTATCCAAAAGTTGTGAAAAACATTGTAGACTCAACGTTTTATGGTAATCAATCAAATTTATCATAGCAACCAAACTATAGTAATGAACAATTGGGTGTGGGTCGTTCAACAAAGAATGAATGACATCAAAAATTGCAGCAAAATTGGTTGAGTTTTCTTTGAAAATTTCACCGAGAACTAAAGCATTTAAAGATCTACTGAATGGCTCCTTGTCATTAACAATATTGTTGACATAGATTTCAATCCGTTCTTGAACCAGAACAGTGCTTCCACCCAATTGACTGGAAATTAATCCAATAGAATTAGCGTTGATCTTGAGAATATTGGAATCTTTTAATGAAAACAATTTGAGAGTCTCCATTATAGTGCTGGTAACGTTAGTCTCAAGCGAGACATTGTCGCTACGACAATTATTCAACAAACCGTTGAGAGCAATAGAGCAGTTGATGATGATTGCCTTTTTTCTAAGTTTTTTGCACTTCTTGTTGAAAATGTTACCTCTCATTTGTTCCAACAAGGACTGCTGAATTTTAGAAGAAAGATATGGAAAGTTTTCTTGAAAAATTTCAATAGACAAGTCCACAATTGAAGTCACCAAGTCATAACTGAACTCCTCATAATCAGAATATCTCTCGTCGTAAACTTTCAAAAGATAGTCGTAGGAAATTGAGGGCGTGAATGGATTGTGTAGCAATCGGTCTTCAAATTGATCAATCCACTCAATGAGGCTATCGGAGTCATTCACAACAGTGTCATCGTTTTCCAATTCCTCAAACGCTTCATTATTTGATTCAACAAGTGCGTCTGAATCTGATTTCAGAAAATGGTTTCTCTTATATTTCACATTCAACTCACTGATAACACCCAGATGTAACAACTTGCTAGTCAACCCATAGCTCAAGCCATCGGCGACTAAATACAAATCATCGTTGTTCAAGTCATCACCCACAGATTCTAAGGATTTGTCAACATTGAGCAAATGACTTTTGAACACTTTACGTTCCTTTTCTTTATCTCTTTCTTTGTCTTTCAACAAAATGTTGATTGCGGTGATAGCTTCGTCGTTGAAAATCTCTGGATTCGAGAAGTTTTTCAATGCAAAAATCAATATTGACGAGTTTATGTCATTCTTTTTTATGTAATTGAAAAGCTTGATGTAACATTGCAAGATTCTCTTTTTGTTCATGTGAATAACTGTTTCCTTGCCTTTGACTTCCTCTCTTTGTCTTTCTGAAAGGTACTCTTTGTATTCTTTCATTTGGAACAAGCTCGAATTCACATAGGTGAGAGATTTGGCCAATAAGTATAAACATTGTTTTGAAATTTCTGGTGTGATAGTCATGTTGTTCAAGAAATTCAAAAGAGCGGTCAACGCATAGTTTCTAATCTCTAAGTCCTTATACAACTCATCTTCGCTCTGTTGAAAGTTGTTGTGAGTAAGAAGGTTTTTCCAGAAAATGAAAAATTGTGAAACATGAATTTTCAAAAAGTCTCCGTCAACATTCATCAAACCAGTCAATAAGGTCCAGCTAATCAACTTCTTATTGAAAATAACTTGCGAGTCATAGGCTTTGCCATCTTTTTTATCTTCATCTCCGCCTGCAGTTTTCTTACTAGAAGAGTCTGTACCACTAGAAGTATCGTCTTTGGCAGATCCTAAAACATTTGCGGATGTTACTGCAGAAACGCTTTTCAATTGTGAAGAAGCAAACGTCAATGTTCTGGCAATAACATCCTGCGAAACGTAATCATGATCAATGTTTTTGATCAAAAAGGCAATGCAGTTACTGTAACCATGGACTTTACTCAAATCGATGACCACGTGTGAGTGCTCAATTGTTGCACCTGAAGCAGAAGAACCTGAAGCAGTAGCAGCTGCTGCTGCTGCAGATGCATTTCCGGATAATCTGAGAAAAACCACTTGAATTTCGTTCAAACAGTGGTTCATGATTGACTGAACTTGTTCCGGGAAGTGCTTGCAATACTCCAAAAATGTGTTGATCGCTTGAACACGTACCTTGAAACTTTTGTCTCCCACAAGTTTCAACAAAAGAAGACGGACTTGATCATGTAAGTCAGAAACAGTAGGGCCTAAATCGTGCAAAAGAAGCTCCAAAATTTGCAACAAGATTTGCACAAAGTTTGAGTTGTTCAAGATTATGATCTCGTTGTTCAAGTACTCATTGTTGATCAACTTCTCTAATATGAACTTTTTGTTAACCTGACCCAAATTTGGAAAATAGAATTCCAGGAAAAACCAGTGAATCTGTTGAAAAGTTTTGTAGTTATTATAATTCTGCAAATTCAATAGCTGGTTATCTATCAATGGTCTGATAACATTGTCTAAGAGTGGAAAAAATGAGTTCAACAACATGTTCCGATTTTGCAAATCACTGAGACTGAAAAACTGTGTCAAAGATACAAAAACTGAGGTGCGAACAATCAAGTCGTCATTGGAGACATATAAGTTGTAGTAGTATTTCAATATGTGGCTTAATTCCAACATTTGCTTTGTTTTCAAATTTTTGAATAATAATTCGGCTAAAACTTTGCAAGTTGTTCGTCTTATTTGCTCATGATTGCACGCTAATCCCATGACAATATAGTTGTTAAAATCTTTTGTCATTGCAGATATAAACGAATTTTTATCTTTCTCTTCTTTTATTGTCAGGTACTTCTCGTTCATGCACACAGCAAGAATCTCGTAACAATTGGCAATCAAAGTGATTGGTAAGTTGACACCTGAAATGGAATTATAGTTCTTGACATCCTTGTTTGTATCAATGAGTAACTTGATGACTGGTTTGATAACTTTGACCATTTTGCTACGTGTGTTGTCATCAATTGTACCCTGCGCAGTATTTCTCAAAATCTTGACCAAAAGTGTAGATACTTCTACCGAGGCATGACATCTGTTGAGAAAGTACTTCGAGCTGTAAGTCACGTTCTTTATAGTTTTGTAACAGTATTGGATCAAAATGGGAACCAAGGAGATCAAATCGTAACTGTAGCTTTCAAAAAGCTGCTGTAAAACGACAATCAACATTAATTGCCTATTCAACTGGCCCTTCAGTGGATTTCCGGTGAATAATGAGCTCTTTTTGTCGTTGCCCACAAGCAAAGTAATGATCTTGTTGGCAGTGTCAAACAAAGAACTGTTTCTCAATTTTTCCAAGAGACCAAATGTCAAAACGTAATCTTTTGCAAGAGTCTTGCAAACATTAGTCGATAACTGGCTTTCCAGACAGTGCAAGTTCTCCTCTTTGAAATAGAAATCAATCAATTTGTTCAAGTTATCCAATATCACTGGAAACTCTTCTTTACTGTCATTGGACTTCAATCTCAAATCTGTAAGAAGCTGTAAGGTCTCGTCCAAGTAAGAATACAACAACTTATCGCCATTTGCCGTTTCCTTGTCTTTTAAAACCGGCTCAAGCTTTCCAAAATCTATTGAATCCATGATTATGGCTTTAGTTGATAGGTTGATGAGTTGGTGATATTTACGTAGTTGACATTTCAAACACGAAATCAGGGTTACCCGCTGCATATAATGAGGTCGCTGGAGTTACTGAAAATTCGGGTAGCATGATCTGTGAAAAATAGTGTAAAGGTGTTGTAAATCATCAGATCCACGAATTATGTAAGTTTGACTCGCGATGGAAGCTACAGGGTGATGAATTCGAGAAATCTGCGGTTGCTATTGCTGCAAAGATTGGCCACATTTCGTTTTCGCGCTCCCATTTGCTGCCGGCCGCGCTTTTTTCCTCTCTTCGTTTGACTTTTTGATTTTCTGCTTACTTGAATTTTTCACTTTTTACCCTTTGGGTCGTAGGTTCGATTTCGCCGGTTGATGCCTATTTTTACACCCGCATCACAACCAGCAGAATGCAGTGCTATGTAAACTGTAGCACTGTATGGCAACATGGACTCATTTGTTGGCCTAAGTGTAGACATCCGCGGCTGAGCTAGCCGATAGTTGGTCTAGTAAATTACTATGTGAAGCACTTTAAAGTTTGGTGCATATTAGCGGAAATAAGTTACTTTGGTGTGGTGACAATGCGTGGTACATATAAAACTTACAAGCAAGAATTTAGCATTGTTTTGCGAGTAGAATACCAATTCATCACATGCTGGCTTGTGTGTTGTAGACCAGGTAATTTGCTGAGCAAATTTCTGAAACCCGCTAGTACCAAAGATGGTTATCGAAAATCACAGCACCAGACTGGAAAGCCTTCAGTAAAAAAAATGTACGGTAGTATGACAGGGAATTTTCAAAAGGCCGGCATATAGAAACAGTCGGGATTCCAAAGCCTGAGCTGATCAGAACACAAATCGTGCAAGGCCAGATCATTAGAAAACATAGGCACAAACATTTGGGTGTAAAAGAAGCAGTAAAAGGCTTTCAGTTCACAGTTGTTCTGTACGATACTGTGCCGAGAAGAACTGAACTGAACAGATCCAAAACCTCTGCGCTTTTGAATACACCCAGGGAACGTTTAGAAACACAAAGCTTATAAGCTGTTGTTGGGTATTTTACCAATTCGGTCGTAATTTATATAATATACTTCTTTTGGCATCTTTTTGGGCATTCCTTTTGCGCTTCTGAGTGGAGTAATTGGCGATCTGCATGACCACGCATAGAACTACTTGTGCAACTTTGGAAACGCTCTTATTTTTGAGGAGTCACTTTTTGCAAATTTTCAGCATGAATTGGCTCGTTTTTGAGTTCAAACACGGGCCCTGGAACCTCTCCTTTGCTACAATAGCACAACTCAATATGCTGAGCCGTGGAATTTCAATTAGAGTTTGGAAAAGTCATGGTAGTGAAGCCCCCCAAACTTGTGAATTTACTATTGTGTGGTTTTGGTTGTGCCAGCAGTCGTGATAGAGACTTTGTTTCATCTGGAGATATGGGGTAAAGGTTGGCCCACGAGGATTGCAACACATTACCTATGATTGTTCTACGTGCTCTGGTGCAAAAAGATTCATGAGATTTAGCCTTGAACAAAAAGGATCTATATCTACCCCTGAAGCATTGTGATATTATATTGTATGCATAAGCGCCATGTCATCAGCATATTCAGCCGGCTAGCAGCTGAACGACCTTGACGAAGCTGAACCTGACCAACCAAAGCGCTGCTAGCTCTTTTTCAGAAAGGCATGCCCATGCGCAGTGTCCGGCACTGCGTTGTTCATGTTTCCAACACCATAGTATCCTGATGTTCCACTGACAGGGTCGATGCCATATGTTGTTTCAATCTGGTTAATCTGATCTTTCAAAGTACTGATTCTCGACTCTAGAGACTCGATGTACTCAGCAGACTTCTGCAAAACCGTGGCCTTCGAGTCGTACCCACTTTTCACGGTTGGGACCACCTTTTTGAGCTGCTGGAACCCGTCAGTTATTCTCTCTCTCCTCTTTTGCTCTGAGCGTATATGCAAATGCTTTTTGTCCATTGGCGTCTGTTCTTTCTTGTCTGTAGAGTGTTGCTGGTCCAGATCGGTCTTAGTGGGTGTGCTCATATATTCCAATCAGCAATATTGTTTGCTGAAAGTAATCTCTATCCTGAGTCTGAATAATATTATCGTGTTTCAATTCCCACTTTTGGCCAACTGGCGGATTATATATATGAGGAAATAAATCTGTTTTCCCATCTTTGCCTTTTTTGCACTAATCGCAAGTTCACGAACATTGCGGTAAGTAATAATATTCAATGCAAGAATATTGCGCTAAAACAAAGTGTTCCTTAAATCCATGAATTAGTTCAATCACGGCATACTATGCGTGATACTCGTTAAAACACCAATTGGGTAATTCTGTTCTAAATTCCTGTGCTAAGCTTCCATCTTTTGCAAGGATCTTGTATTTGTAGGCATGCAAAAATATTCTCAAACTTTGAGGTGGTATATCTAAATTTTTTGCATAACAAACTTCGCATGCCGGCATATTGGGTATGTTGAGAATTTTATCTTTGTTTAAATTGTACTCGTCAAATAGTTTTTGCTGCCAATCCGTGCCTAGCTCAACAAAATTAGTGTCCTCTGACACATCTGCTAATTTTGTCCCATATTGTCTCTGTCTGATTTTGCGCACAAGCTCCATTTCACATTCATTTCTCACTTGGTTTCCGTGCCCATACGTTGGGTCGTTGGAGATCGGAAAATTGAGATTTCTCAAGTGTATTCGTATTTGGTGGGTTCTACCAGTTTCCGGCATACATTCCACAATACTCAGGTCAGCATCCAAGCTGTATTGTACTCTTTTGAACTTTGTGCGGGCCAGTTTAAGTTGTATTCTCAAGCTACTTTTCGCTGGAGGTCTTCCTGGATTCAACAAAAACACTGGGTCGTTGCACTCTACGACGCCATCCGGAAATTTGCCGCGAACTCTTGACAAGTAAGTTTTTCTCACCTGGTCGGCCTTGAATAACGATTGAATAATTTGGGCGTCGTTCGACGTTTTGGCAAAAATGACAATACCCGAGGTCAATTTGTCGAGTCTATGACACGAGTAAAGCAGTTCAAACGCCGGATCAAAGTCGTGTTGGAGAATTTTTGTGACCGAGTTGTAGTTGTAAGCACCACAAGGGTGCACGGGTACACCACTGGGCTTGTTGACAACGACGATCTTTGTGTCTTCATACAAAACTTTTATTTGATCCCCTGTGACGGGCGGCTCGTGTTTGTGCACAACATTTGTGATTGTGTCACCTTGCTGAAGAATGTGGTGAAAAAGGCTAGTTCCGGAGAGTAGTACCGAGTCCTTCCTCACAAGTTGCAAGTACTCTTTGTTGACGATATCGCAGAAATGGTCAGCACTCTGGCCGAATTCTGTCTCAAAAACCTCTTTCAAGGATCTGCCAAACCAGCGGCCTTTTACTGTGGTATTGAACTTGTAGAAATATGGCTCTACGAATCTGAGGCCTTCCAGAACATGGTATTTGGGGATCATTGACAGAAACAGAAACTCAGCTGGAAACTAAAAAAATAAAAAAAAAGTCACATCAAACCGAAATAGGTAAAAAAAAAAAAAAAAAAAAAGAAAACGAAAAAGAAAACGAAAGTGCAGGGCAGAAAGGAAACCGAAAATGTGAAGGCAGCGGCGAAAACAAAATCAATACGGCCAGAGCAACTTTTGATTTGATTGTGATGCTGAAAATACCAAAAATGGCCAAATTTGTGATTGAAAAGAGCGCGGAGGAGTGGAAAAAATCACTCAGTCCGTCACAGTATGACGTGTTACGGCTCAAGGGCACAGAGAGACCTGGAACGAGTGAGTATGTGAACTTCTGGGAGAAGGGCGTGTACAACTGTGCTGGCTGCGACAACCCAATTTACAGGTCGGACACAAAGTTCAACAGCCACTGTGGGTGGCCAAGCTTCTATGACGCGATTCCTGGGTCCATTGTTACGAGCACAGACTATTCTTTCGGGATGAAGCGAATTGAAATGATGTGTGCCAAGTGTGGGGGCCACCTTGGGCACATTTTTGAAGGAGAAGGGTACGACGTTCCAACAAACGCGCGCCACTGTGCCAACGGGTGTGCCTTGAAGTTCAAGAAGGGCTCTGAGGCCAAAACGGACGAGGAGTGAGCTGGAACGACACACGCGAAACGAAATGAACGAACAATTTAGCACTTAGTGTAGAGAGTAGAGTCGAAATTTAGGGCTGGAAATCGGCAATCGGGACCGGAGGGCTAGTGCGCAGAAGTCAGTGAAAAACGCAAAAGAGCAAAAAGAGCAAAAAGAGAAAAAAACTGAACAAAAACTGAACAAAAGTCTGTGCAGAATATCGAAGCCCAAATTGTGCAGAATCCGGTACGGTACGAAATTTGTAATCGTATCGGATATCGATAAATAAGCAATACAGCTCATGAAAACTGAAACCAGAGCCGCCAGAACACGTAGCAGGGAGTTCTGGGTACGTTGTCGCGGGAGCTAGACACTGGGCGCGAGACCGTGCTCTGGGTAAGAAGACCCAGGCCGCGCGGCGCGGGCCTTGTTTAACTAACACTAGCAAAAACGTCAAAAACGCAACCGCAACAATAGTGCAACAACGTAAGTCGAATTAGCACCACGACCTGCGAACCAGAGTCACAGCGTCACAGCGTCACGTCACGTTAGAGTGCTTTTGTCAAGGTGCTACGTCGCTCCGGGACGTCACTTCACTGCGTCACCCCACTACGTCTAGTGGGATACGGGATACGGGATACGGGATACTCACTGGCGCAATTTCGCAGATCGAACGGGACGGGGCCCCACACACGGACACACACACGGACACGGACACATACACACCACGGAATGCGGCTATACTTGGTGAGCAGCAACGCAGCAGTGTGCGGGCACTGGGAGAAGTGCCTTTCAGAAGCGATTTTCAAGGCGGTTGACGTGAGGGTTCATAAAGGACGGTTGGACACTTTGGTGTGCGAGACTGGCACCACGTGTTTTGTTTCGCCGGCCAATTCGTACGCCTCGATGGGCGAAGGGTACGATTTGGCCTTGAGCAAGATATTTGGGTATGTGGGATTCGAAGCCGCGTTACAGCTGGCAGTGAACACGCGGTTCCACGGGTACGTACCTGTGGGCGACACATTGACCGTAGACTTTGCCAAGCACGTGGGTTTCGAGCACAGCGTGGCCTACAGGAAGTACGGATCCAGTCTTTTGATGGTCGTGCCGACCATGGTGGTTCCGGGAAAAATCGAAACGCCCAACGCATTCCAGTTTGTTTTTGACCGGTGCTGGTCGGTTTTGTGCCAGGTTCCGAACCTCAATGTCGAGAACTTGGTTCTTCCGGCATTTGGCGCTGGGTATGGTGAGCTTGACTTGGAGACTGTGGCACGGGCCACAGTGCACAGCATCGAGACGTACTTTTCCGGCGCCGTGATGGAGAAGAACTTTTGACGAGGGCGAAGAGCAGTGTGTGGTGGCAGTAGGGCAGTAGGGTAGGGTAGGACAGGGACAGGGAGGTGTAGGGGTAGAAGGAAATGCAAATATTGATTTGAAGGTGAGCAAGTAGACAGCCCGCACAGCCAAAGTGGCAGCAGCAAAACCGACAGTCATGACAGCATGACAGCATGGTGCCATGGTACCATGGTGCCTTGGAGGCAACAGGCTCATGGAGAGTAGCGCATCTATTTGGGCGATAGCATCAGCCAGATTGTGACTCTTTTCAGGTTTATACTTTCGCTAGATTTTCTCATGTCTCTGCCTAAATTTATAATCGCGAAATCGTAATTAAAATTCCGCGATTTTTTTCTTTTTTTTTTTTGGATTTTTTGGTTTTTGATTTTGTGGCTTTGTCGTTTTTTCGCAATTTCGCAGTTTCGCAGTTTCGCAGTCCTGCTTTTTCACTCTAAATTTATCTTTACTTTTTTTCTTTTGACAACGCTTCGTGTCAAGTACCCGGGTAACAATACAAAGGTGCTGAGCTCCGTCCCACGAGTGACTTTTTGTATGCTACACGATATCCCTTTATAGTGTAACAGATCACTGATTAAAAGCCAGAAAATCAAATATATCAAACCGAAATCGAAATTAAAATTGAGATCAAAACCGAAATCGTTGGCTGTAAAGAACAACTGCAATACATAGACCACACACGCAAAAAAATAGAAGACATTCGAAAACTTATTAACAAGGGAAATTTAAACAAGGAATTTAACCAGGGTGCACGCACAGCCAGAGACTGATCGATACACAATTGTTGGATTTTAATCTTGATTTTCTTTTTTCTTAATTTATTTTTTTTTTTTTTTCATTTCGTTTCGTTTTTGATTTTGAGATTAAGCGCTTTAATAATTTTTTTCAGACCCTTGTGATTCAGAGGCCTGTTGAGATACTGACAGACATATACACAGGGAGACACACATACGTTCCTAGAGATATACACAGAGACCTTGATTCACTCGTTCCAGCAGTTTAGCAAAATTAGCATATCAGCAGGTTCTTGTTCGTTTATACAACACCATTTGAACATCTGAAGTGATCCATACGTTATATGATCTTAGAGCTACAAAGATAAATGGGATTATTTAGTCGACGTTCTAAGCCAAATTTTGGCGCTCAGATTTCAGAAAACGCTGATGACATTGCTTCATTACACGATGCGAGTTCCATCACTCGCCAAAGTTTACGCAAAAAATCATCCAAGCTATCCTTGCGGTCTTTGCAAGACGACCCTATTCCAGTTTTGCGTAAGACTCAGTCAAAGTTAAAAATGCTGACCTTGGCAACTGATACAAACGAAAACGCACAAGTTGAGCTGAGACTGGACCAAATACAGAAACAGAGCCTGTTAGTAACTGACCAACTACATCAGGAACAGCAGCAGCGACAACAACAACAACAACAACAACAACAACAACAACAACAACAACAACAACAGCAGCAGCAACAACAGCAACAACAGCAGCAGCAGCAGCAGCAACATCAACAACAACAACAACAACAACAACAACAACAACAACAAGAACAACACTATCAAGCGCCGGCCAAGCCCAAGGTAGTGCAAAGGAAAGTTAGTGTTACTGAATTGTCGCATATAAGAAGCAATAGTTTAGTAGAGTACAAGGAGCCAATAATTGAGAAAAACGAAAGCTCAGAAGTGTCCGAACACTTGGTCACAACCAAAAAACTGTTCAACTTTTTCAAATTCAATAAAACGAAGAAACGCGAGAGTGAATCTGAGATTACTGATAACAATGATGCGTCAGAAACAACGCAAAATTTTGAGTCATCTCTCAGCAGCAACAATAACAATTCTTTGTTTCTTAATAACACAGAAAATAATAGGTTGAGCACGCTCACTGAAGATTCGTTTTATTTTAAACCAATGACTCCTACAACACCTGTTTATTTACTGAATAACTCCACCAGTAATGTTAATAGGCTCCAGCATTTAGAAGCTAATTCATCACTGATTTCTATACAGAAGAGCTTGCCAGATATTCCAGATTCGGCTGATGACCACAACATAGCCAACGGCAACGGCAACGGGAACGGCAGTAGTAATAAATTGCTTCCTGCTATCAACGACCCTACTGATTCTCCAGGTGTTGTTCGCTCAAATACAAACTCTTCAAAATTCAGCAAAATGATGAACAGAATTTCGATTGGGAACATAACACCTCGGAATAGAAGCTCAATGTCTTTCCGAAATATGGGATCATCAAGAGTATCCGCCAAGTCTTCGGTTTACGATGATGATAACACAAATAGAGATGCTTTTTCTTTTACTGATGACGGTAACAGCGCTCGCATAGGCCTTGCTTCGCCTGTCAATCATGTTATAACTACTCCCCTGGGAGAAAAAGAGGCCCAACTGGCTGAAAAACCTAAATCAAACAGTCCAATTGAATTTATGCAGCAAAATGATGAAAATTTAGGGCAATTTAGGTCACCAAGAAGAGCCCTTACAAAGAGGTTATCTGGCAAATTCAGTATTTCGCCGATACTGTTACATCGCAAATCTCCAAGAAAGATTGATACCAAAATTGAGCAACCTAACGTTGAGGAATTTGAGCCTATAAAAGTTCCTGAATTGGAAGAAAGTGAGACCGCATCTATGGAAGTAGAAATTGTGGAAGCTCCTAATGTGGTGACTTTTAAAAAAAGTAGCGTTTCTCCTGTTAAAGTGCAATTTTTCAGCAACAATAGTACTCCAAAAGATGCTGAAAACGTTGAAGACACGGTAGAGAGTTCTGCAGTGCCTCTACAGGAGAGCCATGATGACTACGACAACACTAATAATGACAAAACTAACGAGCCTAACGACGTTTATGATACCGATGATCGCAACCAAAATGATCCTATGATGGTCAATACCATGGCTATCAACAATTTGCATACTCAATTGTCACCAATCGAAGAAATTGACTCACCTGACGTGATGTATTCACCACCCAGATTTGCTGTGCTGCGCGATATACCCTCTATCAACTCCTCGTTGGATAAAGCAAGGTCTTTCAATGATTCACCAAGCAACGCCTCTACCGCAAGTGATACGGCACTTCCGAGTCCAAACATATTGTTACTTAGTGATGATCATGATATCTCTCGTTTCTCAAATGATAGTCCGCTAAGTGCCAGAGGCCATATGAAGAGTAACAGCAAAGAGAATAACGTGACGAATCATAATGGAAACTCTTCGGTGGTGATTCTGAATGAGATTCTGAATAACAGCAGCACCAGTGTAGCAAGCAGCACTAACAGTGCTAGCACTGGTTACGTTACATCTCATAGCAATGACAATAGTGCTGTCAGTTCTAACTTGACACCCAGAGTTAGAACAAGAAAAACTTTAGATTTGGCTCTTAGATCCGCTAAAACTCTTTCTATTGTTTCGGCAAACAGAAGTACTTTACGGCCAATTTCCGCTGCCTTCAAAACACCTATGTTACCTGATTATGAAGATGAAGTGGAAGAAACGCCAATCATTCCAAATGGCAAAAATAGCAGTCAAGTGACACTCAACAATGACTATTCTGCCGTACCTGATTCAGGAGATGCTAGTGAGCGTGAGATCACGCTTGATTTGAACAAAAAACCTGAGCAAAGCATTCCAGAGTTAAAAAAGTTGTTAGAAAATGAGGATGGATATGAACAATTGATGGCTCCTAAAGCACAGGAGATAAACTATGATAGTGAAGAGGAACTTAGTCCAAAAACTTCAAGATCCAATTCTGCTCAAAAACTTGATTTTGGTTTGACATCCACGCCAATTGCTATGTCCAAGGATCCAATCTTTGCTAAACTTTTGAAAAGAAGTCCACCAAGAAGCCCAACAGTGAATCCTACAACAGGAAGTATAAGTGGACCTGCTAACAGCCCTAAAATACTTACTGCTAGAGAAAGACTGAAACTGGATGGTGCTCCCGACCCTGATAATCCATTCTTAGAGCAAAATCAACAACAATACTCTATGAATAGTTACAGTTTGCCGAAAAAGGCTAGTCAAAGAAGTTTGAACGAAGTCTTGTCAGGAAATTCGTCGACTGGTTTGAAGATTGTAACAAAGACGCCGTCTCCATTCAAACGGAGACAAAATAGCGTTACTGCTTATACCGGTGCAGGTTCAGCAATCAGCCCTGGAAGTTCTCAAAGCTCAACAAGCATGAGTCCTATTCTTCCGAGGGGCCGTCATAAGCTGTCGATGCTGACAGAGTCAATTTATCAAGAGGTTTATGGCAATTTGAAACTTCGTGAAAGATATCGGAGTGATTTGTCTATAAACACCATGAAGAAGAGCCCAAGTTTGAACTCTTTGGATCCTAGATATAGTTTCAAACAGGAAGGTGTGGTAGAGACTCTGTTCTCTGACGAGATTAGTGAGTTGGCATACTTGTTCATCAAGGCTACACATTCTTTTGACGCTCTGACACTTGACACCGAGGAGACTGCTGTTTGCTTGTCATTTGAAAAAGATGATTTAGCATTTGTTTATAATGCTGACGAATCAGGTTGGGGTGAAGTGGTCTTGTTGAGTAATTTATCAAAAGGGTGGGTTCCAATGAACTATTTTGTGAGTGCATTGGATGAAACCAGCGAACCAAAAACAAGTGGTGAAATTGCGGAGACAAGAATTTATTTGAAACCTTTGTTTATTGCAAGTGCCGAGTTTTTGTTGAATCCTCAAGACGTGCCTATTGAAGGCAGCGAAGAAATGACTTTCTCACAACAACACATGAATAATATCAAAAATGGCGTGAAATTATTACTTTCAAAAACCGACACTTTGTCTAAAAATTCAACGATTGTTACAAGCAGACCTGTTGTTAAAAAGGTACGCAAAGCACTTTTGGAGGATTGGTACGTGTTAAACAATAAAGCTGAAAAGTACAAAGGTACTAGTAACGCTACCAAAATTGACTTTTTGAAAGGATTAGTTTATAAAGTATTGATAAAAGCTTTGGCATTTTTGGATATCTGGGGAAGCGAGAAGGAGAAGTTGGAGAAAGAGAAAGAAGAAGAGCGTAACAGCAAAAAGTTGCGTCGTCTTTCTAAAAGAAAACTGGCAAAAGAGCGTCAAATACTCTACATCAGCAGAGTCCCATTTGCTGCTGAAAGATTAGCTGAAGTCAAGTTACTACTTTTCCAATACCTTTCACTAATCATTGGAAGAATGGACATCATCGAACATAACCCGTATGGTAGCGAACAGTTAGAGTTGGTGATCCATCAGGTGATTCTTCTTTTAAGAGAGTTGTTATATATTGGTAAATTGGCCACCTCTTTGCTCAACAACGACAACAATTCTTTGGATAAAACATTGGACGAATTGTTGGGTCATGTTAGTGATTTAGTTTCTGGTGTTAAACACTTTGTTCTGAAATGCGGTGAGGAAGATGATGAAGACCGCGACCTAACGATTGCCGATGGGCCTTTCCAACTCAGCAAAGAAGGACGTAAGTTGATGAAAGTTGTTCTGAATATGATTGTGCAGGTGCATAAAGCCGTGGGAAACTGTCATCATTTGTTGCAATTGACACATGATTTCCAATTGAACATTTACAGAAAGTATCCAGATTTTGCTGCTATGCGTATTACTAATGAGGAGTTTCAAAGACAGTGTTTGACTGGAGTCATTGCAAACCAGACCTTTGTCAACAACAATAGACACAGCAGCTTCTTTAATACTACTAACAAAAATACCTACGCATATAGCAACATCAAAAGTGGTATTGATTCTATTACAATGGATGGTGGAAAGTTCATTGCAGATTTGACTCTGGACTCTAGTGGAATTATCCCATTGACCAGCGAGGAGTATGATAAAGAGTACAATATTGATACGTTGGCCAAAGATATTGTTTATGATGATCATAAAAACATATTAGGTGCAAGCTTCAAGAGTTTGGTTTATTTGTTACTGAACGAAAGACAATATCCACAAAGTTTTTTCATTGCAACATTCTGCATTAGTTTCAGAGAGTTTGCAAATGCAAGAGAATTCCTTAATGAATTGATTAAGAGATTTGATGTGGGCGATCGGGAGAAGCAATTTTTGGTATCACGACACTCATTAAGAATCAATGAGCAGTCAGCGTTTGATCAGAGAATAAAAAAGAGACGGAAAACAATCTTAACTGTTATCAAGATCTGGCTTGAGAGTTACTTTAACAGCGAAAAGGGAGATTATGACATCTTGACAGTTTTGATCAATTTTGTCAACGAGGGTGCCATTCTGTATTTACCAGAAGAGGGTATGTTGTTATTAAAGCTTTGCGCCGAGTTGATTGTTAATAAGAATACGAAGTATAAACATCAATTGTTGCCAAGAAGAATTGGCTTGCCAAAAAAAATGAGAGCTCGCAGCTCGACAAAGAGCAGCGAGTCATTATTGAGTGATGACAGCAATACTGAGATCTCTTCCTTGAATTCTAACTCGTCTCTGATGCTGTCGTTAGTTTCTTTGAATTTGCCTTTGAACTTTAGCAATTACCATTTGTCGTCTATAATGAACAAGAGTCAAATGTCAACAATCGAAAAATCGGTGACAGTTCTTAAAAGTTGTTTGGGTGAGTATTGGCCAGATGATCGCAAAAGTACAAAGAAGCTTATTGAAGCTTGGAATATAATCTGTTCAAAGTTGCCAGTGGATGATATCAAAGTTCCTGAAGTTTTACCGTTTGACATCACAAATTTAAATGCTCTTGAGACTGCCAAACAGTTAACGGATATTGAGTCAAAAATCTTTTTGCTGATACATCCGGAAGAGTTGCTTTTGACGAATAGCAAAAACACGAAGTATCCAAATGTTGAGAAATCAATCAGATTTACTAATATGTTGAGTGACTTAGTTGTTAGTACCATATTAGGCACTCAAACTTCGATGAAAAATAGGGTAGCGGTATTGAAACACTGGATCAAAGTGGCAGTAGGTTGCTACCAATTGCGGAATTACAACTCATTGGCCGCTATAATGACGATTTTACAAAGTTCGACGTTGTCTAGATTGGACAAGCTTTGGTCAGGATTGAGCAACAAGTACTCGGATACATTTAACTACTTATCGAAGATTATCAATCCGGAGAAGAATTATAAGGTTTATCGTAACCTTATCAAGCCGCATATGTTTTCCGAAGATGACAAAAAGTGCCCAGTGCCAATAGTTCCATATTTCAATTTGTATTTGCAGGATTTGATATTTGCTAACGATGGTAACCCAAACAAGAGAACTGTGCAAATCAACGGCACTGAACGTGTCTTGATAAACTTTGACAAGTACAGTAGAATTGTGGGTACGATAGCTGAATTTGAGTACTTCCAAGTGGATTATGACGATAATGGAGATCAGGATGATGATGCGATTTCTCCTGTTCTGAAGAGTTCTGTCTTTTCGTTTAGTCCAACCCTCTCTGTGAGTGAGAGTTTTGACACCATTGTGCCAAACTTGTTGGTGGAGGAGTTTATTTTGTTGCGAATCTGGGCGGTGCACCAGACAAAAGCTGCTGATAATGACAGAATGTGGCAGTGTAGTTGGAATATCCAGCCGCAGGGGAACTAAACTGTCTCTAATTGTGTGTTGTGCGTGAGACAAAGCATACGGGTAAAAGTTATTGCTTTGAAAAAGGAAAAAAAGGAGGAGTAAAATGTTGTTGTACGATATTTATAGATCGAAATGTTACCAATTTTATTAGGCTAGTGTGTAGCGAGCGATACAATTCTGAAAACTTGATGATACAATTTGGTAGTTATATAACATGACGCGCAATACAAGCTAAACATCCAGAGTTGGCCTGAAAGCGTCTATTTTTGATTTTTAGTTGCTTTATAGCAGCAGCACAAGTGGCCAATTGGTTGGTACTCAGTGGCGGTTGTGTGATTTCCAGGCCTTGTAAACCAACTTGAGCTGGCCAAAAATCTTCACGCTGAACACGTCAAGGCCGTATAGTTTGGGAACAACGTCCTCAAAAAACATGTAAGTGTTGCTGGCCAAAATCTCACAAAGCACGATACTGATTGGTACGTTGTAGATCAACGTCTTCATCACGAGATTGTACAAGATAAGGTACCTTGCCGGGAGCAGAAGGACCCCAAAAAAGCCAATATGGGCGTCACTGTTGCGGCAGGCCCACATGTAGCTCAAACTCTCTGCCAATCTGTTGCCCAACAAAGCGTGCGTTTGGGTATAATGCGACAAAATCAAGTGCACGGCACCAATAATGGAAATCATCTTCAAGTACTTTTTGGAGTCATGGAACGTGGCCTCCAAGGAGGTTGAGGTCATGTGCAAAAAGTACATTGCAAACGCCAAGCTCCAGTTCAACCTGTTCACAAAGAGAAAACACGTTACAAGCCTCCAGTACTGTTTCTTGTAGTAGACGTCGTTGAAGTTGTACCACAAGTCCTGGACCGTCACAAGTCCCGCATACTCCAAAAACGACACGGCGGCAATCAGAATGAGCATGGTCCGCGTCACCGGCGGCACTCCACGTACCATAGCCAACACTGCGAGGTCCATTGTAATTTGCCAGCTTTCCAGTTCTTAGTGAGAATGTTCTAGCAGTTCTAGCTAGTAGGATAGTTCCGGCACTGAGTTTCGCAAATGTCAAAAAGTCGCAGAAACGCAGAAACGCAGAAACGCAGAAACGGCCGGGTAACAACAACACCTCCGCGCGCATACATGTATGTGGAGCTCCGCGATGCGATGCCTGGAAATACTCTCTCTCCAAAAGACACTTTCTGATACACACATTTAGTGCAATTCTTTTTTTTTCCACTTTTTTCGCCTCCATGGAAGTCTCCAATGAAGACATCGAGACGCCGCGGTGGAATGCGGCGCAGGAGGCCATAATCCGCGGGCCGTACGAGTATTTGGTGGCGCAGTCGGGCAAACAGTTGCGGACTTCGTTGATCAGCTCGTTCAATCAGATCTTGCACGTGGAGCCGGAGAAGCTTGAAATCATTACAAAAGTCATTGCGACACTCCACAATGCGTCGTTGCTCATTGACGACGTGGAAGACGGCTCGAAGCTCCGCAGAGGTAACCCGGTGGCACACGAGATTTTCGGTGTGCCCATGACAATCAACACATCCAACTACATGTATTTTGAGGCAATCCAGGAAGCGCTCCGGCTAGGACCCGAGGCCATTGAGATCTTGAACCAGGAGTTTTTGAATCTCCACCGGGGCCAGTGTTTGGACTTGTTCTGGAGAGACAATTTGATCTGCCCCACGGAGAAGGAGTACGTCGACATGGTGATGAACAAAACAGGTGGGCTATTTAGGCTTCTGATCCGGTTGATGGAGCTCCAGAACAGGCCTCAGCAGACGTTTGTGCCGCTTGTGAACTTGCTCGGAATCATGTATCAGATCAAAGACGACTACATCAACTTGTCGAGTTCAGAGTACTTTGCCAACAAGGGCTACTGCGAGGACTTGAAAGAGGGCAAGTTCTCGTTTCCTATTATCCACGCCATTCGTTTCGACGAAGGCAACAAGGAGGTTTTGAACATATTGAAGAAACATACTGACGACCCGTTGCTCAAAGGCCACGTTGTGGAGTACATGAAGAACGTGTCACACAGTTTTGCTTATTGCGAAGAGACTCTAAAGAACTTGCGGAAGAAAGCACTTGGGCTAGTAGAGGCTTTGAAAAGCCAGTACCCGCCAGATATTATTGAGCTACTCAAGGGAATTATTTACAAAATGAGCGATACACAGAAATAAAACAAATGGCATACGATTACTCTAACTTGTTCTCTTTGATCATCTTGTGCAACTCTGCCAGAACAATCTTTTGTGTCTCTGCAGTCTTTTCTACAGTACCATAACTTGTGACACTGCTGCTGCTGTTGGATCTCACTCGGCTTTGGTACTCGGAAAACACAGGAATGTTTGACAACGAATTGCTTGAATTGATTCTTGAAATTCCATCAGAGTCAACAAACGAAGTTGTGTCCGAAAAGTCCTCATTGTGATTATCTTTCTTAGCTCTTTGAGCCTTTCTTCTTTGGCGCAACTCTTCGGTTTTCTTGTCCTCCTCGGCTTCTTCGTCAAAGAAGAATATTTGGCCGCTTTTGTCCTTCAAAGGCTTCTTCTCACTCAATTCGAGCAAGTTGAAGTCGTCTGGGAACAATTGGATACCAAACTCGTCAATGATCTCGGTGATTTCTGTGGCCAACTCGCGTCTCTCATGCTTCAAGTTGTTTAAACTGATTGGATCAACAATGCTGACGTACAATGGGAATATACTCTTCAAGATATCCATACCTTGCTCACCAACAATCAAAGCAGCATAGGTAATCGAAGCACACACAATATAACTGATGGCGAAAACAAGAACTAACGGGTATTGTGATCCCTTTTTATGGAAATAAATTGTGATGATAGTTGAGTAGAAAATGTAGAGCAATGGCGCAAAAACCATTGAGATCAAGATCTTCCATGTAGCCAAAACGTCATTTGCTTTAATTTTCACCACACTTCCTGCAAGAGCTTCTTTAGCCTTCTTCTTTGAGATAATTCTTGCACTAATAAACACTGGTGAGAAAAGCACAGTTCCAGGTAACGCAAGAATTGAAAGACAAAACACTTTTAAAGATCTGTAAATCATGATAAAGAAGTTCTTCACAACATTGATGTCTGCAGTTTCCACCATGTGATCAGCTAATCTGTAGTAATTCAAGTGCTTGTTGTACAACAAAATTCTTTCCCTGATTTTGATAATTCTTTCATTGTCTTTAAAATGCTCATATCCGGCAATAATTCTGCGGTTGAACTCGTGTATCAACGGTAACGGAAGTCTCTGAGCGAAATTGCCCTGGTACAATCTTCTCGATGCCTGCACAATCATCAATGTCTCGTACGAGTCGCACTGAACGGTAACAGCTTTCAAACCATCTTGAATGATATCCAACAATTGTTTCACGGCGTCTCTGTTGGTTTCTGGGTTCAGGTACCGCTCCACCAATTGCTGGGGGATCTCAATTGGGTCACCAAACTCAACAACGGCTCTGGATCTAAATTTGTGTGGGTGGAAGTAGTTCATGCCGCATGGAACAATCTTGACATTCAAACCGGGATGGTTGGCCATGGCGCCCAAAGCCATAATGGCGACACCAGCTTTCAATGGCAATAACGTCGTTCTGTCGTGGGATCCACCCTCTGGGTATATACCAATGCATCCATTGTTTGACAAGTGGGTGAACACTCTTTCGTACACGACCTTCTGGTCAATTTTGTCGGCAACTTTGAAATTTGTTCCTTTTCTCAACAATGGCTCAATTTTTGGCGAGCGCTTCAAATTGAACTCTTTGCGAACAATCAACTCGTTATCGCTGATTATCTCTTTGATATCTGCATTGCCTAAGGAGTTTGGCAAGCCAATCAAGCCTTTCACCATACACTCCTTGGTGAATTTTGTACCAATACCGTGGATTCTGCATGGATCGTTTTCAAAGTCCTTAACGAAAATCTTACCGGTAGCAGCCTTCAAGTTGTCCTGGGCCCTGTTGACTCCGATTGACAACTGGCATCTGGCCAAAAAGCCGATGACTTTTCTTTTCAACGATTTAGTGGCAATCAAGAAGCTGACTCTTCTGTTCACACGTCTCTTGACCTGGCCCATGAGCAACACAGGATCCACAAACTGGTTTGCGTGGGGTGCTCCAACAAAGATGACTGGACCTTCTTTTGGGATCTTGTACCCATTTCTGGCCCTTATCTCTCTGAAGAAGCAGTCGAAAATTGTGCTGAGAAGCCAAAGAACAAAATCGTAGATCCAGAATCTGTACTTGGGAACTGGGGTGCCATCGTCCATGGTGACAGTGAGATCCGATTAACTGTGTATAGTATAGTGGGTACCTACCTAAGTAGTGATCGCGGGTTTTTGAGAAAATGCAGAGCTTATTAGAAGGTGTATTTTATGAGTAGAACGCAAATACACAACTCTGGGGCCAATTTATGTTCACTTTATTGCAGATTCCTTACTTTTGTTGTTTCACTGCAGAAAAAATTTATGGTGTTCTCCCCGTTGCTTTTCTTTTCCCTCAATTTTGTTGTGGCGTGCACTGCTAATTTGTTGCACAAGCTGAGAATTGGGCAAAAAACCAGTGACCTGTGATTTGTTGGGGAGCGGAAAAACTCTTTTACTTATGCGCCGAGGAAAGGTTCAGGCGATAAAGAAAAAAAAACCAAAACGCTCGAGAGAAAAAATCTTAGAAAATCCACGCGCTTCTTTGCGTTGGAGCAAACGCAAAATTTGTGACTTTGCACTTCTGCACTTCTGCACTTTTGCGCTTTTGCACTTTTGCACTTCTGCACTTTTGCACTCCGACATTGCACACTTTTTGCACTTTTTTTGCACAAACATTTTACTAAGTGCACTTTTCATGCCCTGTCTTCTGCTTGTGGTTAAGATGTCCGAGGCGTAGGTCATCTCGGACCTATCGGTCGATAATTCCAAGTTTGTTGTGCACCTCAATTTTTTTTTACTTTTAATTTCTGCTTGAATTTCACTCTGGGCCCTAAGTGCGAACTGACTGAAAAATTGCAACTCCGAAAAATAGCTAACGATGAGTACCACACCACAAGCCACACAGGCAAACAAGAGACAACGAATTCCGCAAAGCTGTGTCATTTGTCGACGCAGAAAGATCAAATGTGATCGCGCCAAACCGCATTGTTCGCGGTGTATCAAGAGCAAGTCTCAAAACTTGTGTGTATACAAGGAGTCCATTTGGATCGACTCTACCAAGAGTTTCAACATCGAAACTGCGGCAATGGCCCAGCCGCAGCCCGCGGCACGCGAGCTGGCAGAGGTCTCCTTTTCGCGGCCTGCGTTTCTGAACTTCAGTGTCGGCACGGTCAGCGGTTCTGGTGCAGGTGCGGCCACAAATGGGAGTCCGGGTGCTGGGACGGGCAGCACTGATACGGCCGCCTCAGCCGCAACTGCTGGTGCTGGCGCTGGTGCTGGTGCCAATGTCAATGCAGATGCTAATGCTGCTGTTGGTGCTGCTAATGCTGGTGCTGCTGGTGCTGGTGCTGCTGCCACCCAAAACGGCAAGTTCACGGGCCAATTCCTGGCGGCAGGGTACAAACCCGCGCCACCCATGGTTCTGGATTTGAGTAATTCAAACGCGCCCACGCCAATGTCTCTCGCGTTCCTTGGGCGCACAAGCTCGTCGCACTCAAGCCACTCGTCAATCGCGCACGCAAATGGCAACACGAGCACGAGCACGAGCACCAATGGGAATGGCAATGGCAATGGCCATGGCAATTTGAACGGCAGCACAAGCGCCAATGGCAGCAGAATCCACGGGGCAAACACCACGCTGGGATCTACTACGCGCGGTACAGCACACAACAGTGCGTCGCAGTTTAGCCCCATGTTACCGGGGACCCAGATTCCATCGTTGGACGCGCCGTTGTACGACTACAGCGACCATAGCGCGCGCGACAACATCGTCGACAAGGAGATCAGCATGTTGAAGGACCGTTTGGAGCGTTTGCAGGCCCTGTTGTACATCAAAGGCCTCTCGAAGACGAAGCTGCAGCCACTGCCACTGCCACATCCACAGCCACATCCACAGCTACAGCCACAGCATCATCAGCAACAGCAGCAGCAGACGCCGGGCAGATCCGACTACGGCTATCCATACACCAGCGACCCAGGCAGCGTGGGCCCTTACAATTCGAGCCACACGATGTCCTCTGTGCAGCAGCAGCAGCAGCAGCAGCAGCAGCAGCCGCCAGTGTCTGCACAAATGCGAATGAGTGCGGCCAACGGTGCCATGGACGTGCACAGGATGGGCGACAACGCCGAAAACTACCGAGGAGCCTCGACGAGCATTGACCCGTTTCTGTACGACTTTATGGGCGAAAAACTGAACATTGACGTCGCTGCGCCGGACCAGAACTTCTTTGACAACTTGTTGAAGTACTTCCAGAAAGAGGGCTTCATTGGGTTGAAAAAAAATGGCGAGCCAGAGTACCAGTATAATGTGCCACACAGCGTGCTTGCAAACTTTTCGTTTGAAGAACACGAGACCTTGATCGACGCCCAGAGCCTGGGGTATTCAGGCAAAAAGGTCAACTTTGAAGATTTCACGTTTCTCAGAGACAAAAACAACTCGTCATTTGTCGTTACACTTTCGTTGGTCTGGTATGCTTATGAGAACGACTGTTTTGTGAAAACAATTGGCCATCTCAACGGATTCGACTCCGAGAAATTTGCCATAGACTTCCACCAGACTGTGGTCGACAAGGACATTAGCAGATCTAAAGGGTGCTATCTATACATTCCGGAGTTCTTTAACCCAAAAATGGACCGCTTTTTGTGTCTGTCCAAGGCTCAAGGCTCACGGCTCACTGCAGCTGATTTGGCTCTTTACATTTTGTGCACCAGCAACTACAGTTCAGACCAGATTATATTGCCGTTGACCTTGGCCGTTCCTGAGTTTTTTTCATTCAATCCGACCTCTGGGTCTCTTGTGTTACGTTCAATCTCAGAACTTAACTCCGTTGAATTGCGGTTTGCAATTGCAATCATCAAGAGAGTGCGCGAGATTTTCCCCAGCGTAAAGGTTTTGATGTTTCTTATGGCTAGATTCTTCAAGAGCTACATGTTTACTTTTCTGTTTTTGGACAAAGAGAGCATCATTGAGAATCTCGCGGAAATTGACTACGTTTTGTTTGGCACTTTAGACTCGGACGAGTCTTTTCATGCAATATTCAAGAAGTCCTCGCCCGGATTCATATTGGATCTCATGGGCCTAATCATGCTAATTGCAAAAATAACCTATGTCAGTATTGTTGCAAGCTTGCACGAGTGTTTTTACGCGAACAATTTCAACGCTGATGCTCTAAGCGACTGTGACTTGTTCATCCTTGATTGCGCTCCCATGGATTTCAAAGACTTTGTTAATTTGGCAAAAGCGTGCTACTCATTCAAGTTGAATTTCCACTCAATTTACGAGAACTTTAACAAAATTGAACATGCGATATTGAAAACACAGCTTGGTCTTCTTCTTCTTCACTATGACGTGGAATGGAGCAGCCATCTAGATTGTCCAAAGAGCATTGCTTCGTGCGTATTTGACACAATCATGGATAGATCCAAATCAGATACTGTGGGACGCAATGGAGCCTTTCTGAAGGAAGACACTTTTGCGCGAACGCTACCAGCCTATGAAAATATGTCGGATGTGGAATTTGAGGCACTTGACAGCGATAAATACTTCAATGCTTTCATGCAAGATACTAGCTTGCCTCGCGGTGACGTGGATTCCACGGATAGTGACCAAAGATTCAGTGCTACTCAAAAATCGGAAAAAATGGATCGCTTGGCAAATTTGTTCTTTTTATACAGGCTTCAGGGCATGATGTCAGAGTTTTCTAGTTCGTTTTCCACGTTGGTCAAGTTTTCCGAGGCACTCAAGTTGAACGAAGATCCTTTGAATTATGTTGACTTGAGTTTGTCGATTCACCGATTGCCCAACAGCAAGAAAGACCGGAGTTTAGCTAAGACTTTGGCATTGATCAAAGAGTGGAGATTGACCTGGTTGGAGATTGTGTCTTTTGACAAGGAATTGAGCGTTATTACTGGACTCAAACCAGCTTTGCAAGACGACGTTTACGAGGAAAAATTCCGCAGAATGCTAGATAACAATGACAAGTTGTTGATGGAGTCGGCAGACGAGAAAATAAGAGTCAGCTATTTTGTCAAGCGAAACAAGGTAAACAAGTTTATGTGGGACCCAATATTAAAGTTGAACAAAAAGCTAAAGAATCAGTCTACACCGGTCAAACTCAAGGACTACTTATCCGTCATTAGCAGCATTGAGGATTTCATACATTTTCAAAATGACTACAAGCCGAATGAGGTGTTCGATTTGATTGACAGATTCAGAGACCAGTACCCACTTTTCTTTGAGAACCCAGTAAACTTCGACTCAAACATGGCTCTGGAGTACAATGAGCTAGAGTACAAAAGTATTCACAAAAACTTCCATGTGATCAACTCTTTGTTGTGGTACATAAAGGCTTCGGGTGACCAGTTTTCGATATTGTATACCCTTTTTGCACTTTTTGATAACTCGATCTGCTTTGGACAGAATAAAGGGGGTCTTTCCATTTTCAAAAAGCTTTTGTTCAGCTTGTCAACCTTGGTTAGAGATGTGTTGCGAGTCTTGAAAAACATTGTGGACATTCCACACTACAGAAAGTTCATTTTTGTGAACTACAAGGTTTGCATCATGACACAAATTCACAAGCTCTTGTTTGCCATGTTCGTGTTTGAGTTCAGCTTATCGGTCAGATTCATGCAAGCGATCAAGTTGAACCAAGAGTACATCAGACAGAAGCCGGATCTCGCTGACGACTCTGGAGAAAAAGCGCAACTCTTTTTGAAGTTTTTGCACCGTGTTATTGCTGCGAACGACGAAATCCTAAGAATAGCTAAGTCACTCTACAATTTCAGCTATATTCCAAGCTCGAGCACGTTGAGCGTGAAAGACCAAAAGATCTTGGAGAAGTTGAACGCGCACTATGCTGCAAACGATGATTTCTTCTCGTCTCAAGTAGTGTGTTTGATGACCATGCTCAACAGTTTCTGCAACCAGCTCAACATGGACAAAGTCGACGACGTGTTTGAAACCGATTGCCCAACTGAGGCAATGGACTGGTTCGAGTTGGCGGTGGTGAAGTTCAGAAAGTTCAGCACCGTGGACGGCAAAGAGTTGGTTTTGCCCAACTTCAGCAGCTTCCTCCACTTGCTGAACCTGGACCTCGAGTACATGTTAGAGGAGTTCATGAGTGATTTTGCGCCCAAAAGTGACTAGTGTCTAGCGGCTAGTGGATAGTGGATAGTGTATAGCTGCTAACAGCGAGCTGGGCCGGCATCTGGCACTGAATATCCAGGTCATTTGGTCACCGGGCCGCAAATCAACGCCTTTTGCGTGTCCGGGTGTAGTAGCAATGAGCTGATAGTCAACAAGCAGCGAGCTACATATCGATACCACAGTTACACTTGAGCACTACCGGATTTTTGGACACTTGCTAGGTTCTGTGACGATAAGATCTCCCACACTAGCGACATGGATTTTGTGATGATAGTCGTTTTGCGTACCTTTTTAAGACTACCAACAATAGCGTACGCCAGTTTGACTCTAAAGTACGTGGAAAATCGTTGTGCGATAAAAACTTTAATCCCAGACTAGCTGGCGGGCCTGCAAAATGGGGAAAAAAATACAGGTTGGCCCAGTGGGAACGTCCAGTGCGCCGAAAGAAGAAATTGTCGGGACGGGTGTGCAAGCGAGATCTCGCATTGACACGCCACACTGAGGATATTTATTTGCATTGCACGTTCGCACGGCGATCGTGGGGGTACGATCAGGCCCCAACTTATGAGGCACCAATTGCAATTGCAATTGCAACTGCGGCGGTGCTGACCACGGCAACGGCTACAGCAGCGGCAACGGTAACCACGGTCAAGGGTGTCTCAGACCTGGGATCTGGCAGCGGTAGGCAAATCAATGCCGCGAAGTTCTGTTGGCTATTTTTACTTTTGGGTCTTAGCTGTTTTAGGCTTAAATTGGGCGCTAGCATTTCTATTTTGCATCTATTTGGGCGGTGAACTATTTATTGACTTTGACTTTGTCCGAAGATCTATCTTAAGTTAGGCACTTCTGATTTAGTTTGAGTTAGTGAGTGCGTAATTGAGTAAAATTGATAGATGTGAAATTGTGAAAGTGAGTGCATTTAAACTTCATGTAATCTTCATACTTTCTGTTTTTTAATCGATATTTTTACTTTTACTTTTTTTTTTTTTTTTTTTTCTTCTTTTACTTTTATTTTTTTGCTCTTTCGTCTGTTTTGTCTTTTAGCTTTTCGTTCTTTGTTCTCTGCTTTTAGATTATAATAATTTGCCTGTTTTGTTGTTATACCACCCAGTTTCCAGCTTTTGTGCTATTAATTATTGCCGCTTCGCTTCTCCTTATACCAACGTGATTCTGGCTTTGATCTTCACTAGGAACTATTTTTTCGTGGTCCTGTGATTGTGACTCAATTTCACATCATGAGTACGAGCGACCTGGGTAGGAAACGCAGGAAAAGAAAGGCACTATCGTGCTCGACCTGTCGCAAAAGAAAGATACGCTGTGACCGGGAACGTCCTTGTGGTCACTGTGTCAAGAACAGCTTGTCTCTGCTGTGTGTTTACGATGATCCTGACTGGTTCAAGGATCAGAACTCGAGCCCTTTCCAGCAGTTCAGCATCAACACGTTTCACGCTAAAGTTGCAACAAACAACGACGACGATGGCCGCAACAGCAGCGAGCAGACAAAGTTTTTGCAATTGAAGTTCAGGGCCAACACATCAGGCTCTGCAAATGACCAGGATAGCAGAACCAAGGTCAATTTGACGAACATCAGTGAAGCTAAGGTTAAAACTGAGAAACTGAACAATTTGCCTGACCAAGAAGCAACCTATAGCGATGCAGACACTAATAGCGAAGATGAATCGCCCCTGATGGCCACCCTGACCGGTTTAAACGACACAGACAAAGCAAAGATTACCAAGGTGGATTTCTACGAAGGCGCGCACACCATCAGAGTCAAGAACTTGAAGCACAAAGTGTTTTTCGTGTCACCCTTATCAGGGCCATTCACCGTGAAAACGTGCTTTTACGGACGGATCATGATCAAATTCTTGGCAGACTACAGACATCATATGGATAAGCTAAAACAGATGTCTAATGACAAAGTGACCAGAGACTCAATGTGCAACTTTTTTGGCAGCTCATCGCCACACACAAGGAAAAAGTTTTACGAGACTAGAAAGTTTCTATTTGACAATGTAGAGGAAAGAAAAGGCTCAGTGAACCTCATGTACACCAGCAGTACCAGCAACTATTTTGTCGACAACGCACAGGATTTGGCCAAAGAGATTAACGCCATTTTGCCCCCAAAAGAGATCATTACGCTATACGTCGAGAGATTTTTCAAATTTGTATATCCTTTCATCCCCATCCTAGACCAAAAATACTTTTATGGCAGATGCAGAGAGATATTATATAGCGACGAAGGGGATATAGATACAGCATCAAAAGTCAAGGTCAGGTTCAAGAGAACAGAGGATATCTTGGATGTTGGAATGCTTCTAATGGTATTGAAGCTAGGGTTCATGTCGGTTTATTCTTACAAAGTACGGTCTGATACTTACCAAGTTGGCGGTGAAGTAGACTGCTTATTAAGCTATCCAATAACTGCAACATGCTCCAACCTTGCCAAAAGATGTTTCAGCAATTTCCAATTTTTGAGAAAGTCCGGGATAGATATTATAGTGTTTCTTCACTTGATCAAATTTCACAACAGAGTTGCCTTTGACGAAACTGACGGCGTTGGAAATTTTGAGTCCAACATTTTCTCCGGCTTGATAGTCCTGTCATCATACTCGATGGGACTTCATAGAGATCCGGAACATGGAATTACTAATGTTGAGAGACTAGGTGAAGACAAGGCACGCATAGTGCAATTGTGGAAAAAACTTTGGCTCTACACTGTGAATACAGACGTCGAAAGTGCAATGAATTGCAACAGCATCTTGATGATCAACCAGGAAGTGGCCAATGTATCGCTTCCTGATAGTGAAGTTTCTTTTCACGCAACACACCACGAGGATCTTAATATGGAGAAGGACGTGATTGATTATATGATCGTCAAACATGATTTGAATGAGCATCTCACCAACTTGTTAAAAAAGGTTTTGAACTGTAAAGGCGACCAGTCGTTAGAAGACATTGAAACCGCAATGAAACCCATAGTTGAGTACTGCGACTTCAACTTTCCACGCGCAAGTGAGCTCATATCAGATTACAAAAAACGCAAGCAGTTAAAGTTGCCAAAGTACGATCTGAGGGTTTCATTAAGAATAGTGAGAAGAATGAAGCACTATTTTTCTATAATGGAGTTTTTATTCTCACTCAAAGCGCAGCTTTTTCTTAAACTTGAAGCACTCGGTGATGAATATAAAGAGTTAGCATTTAAATACCGTGCGGACCTCATTCAGTCAGCTTTAGAGTACATTTTGATTTACAGATTCTGGGTCTTCAAGGGTCCAGGATACATTTCGGACTTTTACCTGTACCAGTACTTGTTTGTGCTGGGTGACATTAGTTATACCAGAAAGTTTTCAAAATACTTGATGCTCTTGGTGATTAAGCTCACGTCGTTTAAGTACGGGTTGTTGCTGCCGAGTAAGAGCCTGATTGCTTTGAAAACTATGACACAGTTGCATTTTATTATCAACACGATAAGCAGATACATTTTTTACATTAGGTCAGTGTCAGCGTCGTATCAAAATTTGTATTATATCTGCTTCAAAAATCAGATTATTCTGTGGATGTGTATCAATTCTCTTGTGCCTCCTGAAGCTGGGATACCAAACAACTTGCAATTGATGTTCAAGGAAGCTCACATGGATGAAGCGCAAAGACCCAAGTTTTTCAAAAACCAGTTAGACAACGATGATTTAAGGATCATTAACAAGTCTTTCATTATTATGCAGAAGTATGCTCATTTGGAAATCGACTTATCGGAGTTGCCAGATGGAATTCCAATAGAAATAGGCAAAATCAGCATTCCTAGAGACTTGGATGGGACCGAATTGAAAAGTGCCCCCGGGACGGTATTAACCGCCGGAGACATTGAGAAAACTTGGTACAAATTGGACGCAAAGTACGGCGGATCTGAGAGGACCGTACCCATTTTGAAGTTTTTAGTAGACGATAGCATCAAGTTGAATTTGACAAATTTCGACTACCACATTGGTGGTGCACGTACGAGACCAAATGATGATACTTTGGGAAAAAAATCAGAGCAAGGTTCGGTTGGAACGGAATCGAGTATGGAAAACAAAGTTAACAAAGATCAGTTTGGCCGCGGAATTGGCATAGATAGCGAAGCACCACATAGGGTGCCCGAAATTTCGGAAAATAATAGCACGGGATTTGTTCCTGGCCCTAGTTTTGGGTGTCCAATCAGCGTGAGCTATGGAATGAACCAACCAAACTTTTATCGATCACCGATATCACCTCCACAGCCTCCAACGGCACCACCAGTACCGCCAGCAATCCATCTACAGTCAGCGGCCAAAGAACAAGTGATGAAAGAGGTTTACACACCCTACACGTCGATGGACACGGCAAGCACGGTATCAAGCCTGACAAAGGATAAGTTTGAAGACTTGGTGTCATTCAGGGATCAGGTTTCTGCGGTGCCGTCAGAGAACGAGGATATCTTCACCAATCATGACACATTGAAGTTTGACGACGACATGTTCAACTTGATGAGCATCAACGAAGAAGACATATTTTATAACGGTTTTCGGTGAGCAGCTGTTAGAGAGCTACAGAATCGAGAAGATCAGCGAGTCTTGTTAGAGGCTACTGGAATGGCTTTGGGCAAGGTTTTTGAGCACATCTTCAGAACACAATCTAATCAATGGGGACAACCATCAATTAATGAATTACGGATAGGGATATATTACAGTGGGACTAGTAAATAATACATTAAATATGTACCTGCGTAATTCTCATTTACAAAAGAGTTTTTTTCTCAAATTTTTTCTCTCTTTCTAACTGCACACAATGACATCAAATTATTTGAACCTCATCAGCAACCTGGACTCAGACACAGAGACTTTAAGTGCCGAGAGAATAGAGAAACTGGAAGACCAAACAAATTCGGTTCGCTCCGATTTAAGCAGCTACATCGACGAGCTCCAGATAGTGGTCATTGCCCTTTCTATGGTTGTGTTCGTCATCACGATGCACTTGCTCACAAACTCGTAAGTAGCAACGTAAACTGGCCGTTTGTGCAACCGCAACCACTAACGTCAGCAACCTGCAGGAAATTACGTTGGGTGCATTGGCAGTGGCCTTTTCACGCAACACTCCTAGAGAACAAGAGGTGATATTGGAGGTGTTAAAAAGGACCGCCGCCAACACATGATCCTGATAGGATCTCAGTGAGATTTTGATCAGCCCTCTAACGTACACTCGCTACAAAATGCTAAAGAACAAAAAAGCCTTTTCGGTATCTACACATGCACAACGTCTTTGTGCACGCAAATTGCAAGCGGAGCTAAGTTAAGAGTAAAACATAGTATATTGATTTTATTATTACACGTCTAGTAGAGACTCTCAACTTTACCCTTCTGCTCGCGGAAGTATCTTTCAAAGTCTTCGAGTTTTTCCAAGCACTTAGTCCATTTTTCAGCAAACGTCGCGTTGGAAAACTTGGAGCTCACGCATTTTCTGCCTCTGATTCTCATAGAGTCCCTTTCCACGTTGCTAAGCTCAAGTGCCAAGTGCATGCACTCAGCGAGCGTAACAAAGTTCTCTTTGGTTGTGACAAAATCTGGATCTTCAGTCGATCTAAAGAAAAGACCAGTTCTTGTGCTGGAGTTACTCTCTGCCGCTTGCTCATTGAGTTTTGCGTCCCAAGGTACGGCAATGTCCAAGAGTGGACCAGCGCTCTGATGAGAAATTGGTATTAACCCAGACGCTATGGACTCGACCACAGCTATGCCAAAATGCTCATTCCACATTGCGTTGATACCAAATGAGCATATTTTGAAGTATTTTTCAATCTCGCTGAATGGAGCGTTCAAGATAAACTCAACTTTGGTGTCAATCTCGAGTTTCTTCACCAAAGCTTTCAAGCCGTTGACAAACTTCTCATCAGTCTCGTCTCTGCAAGAACCAATTAAGACCAATTTGACATTTGGATCTTTGTAATATTTCTGGTTAGACTCTAACATCTTTTTGAACTCGGTTATGATTAATGAGTGTCTCTTTTCGGGTCTAAATTGTGCCAAACACACAAAATAATTTTTTCTCAACGAGTCATCCACATCCACCATTTTCTTTGTGAATACCTCTGTGGAACAAGGTGGATACACTATTTCAATGTTCTCGAACATTGGCCAAATCTTGGTCAAGTGGTTCTTTGTCCAAGTACCGTTGCAGGTAGGCAAATCAATAAAGTAACCCACAAACGAGTAACTGAGCATGAAAAGCTCCCAGTACAAAAACTTAACGCACAATTTCAACTTGGTCAAAAACAGGCTGCTCTTCACAATTTGGTTCTTCAACTTGCCCAACATCTCCACTTGGATTATAGGAAAATGCGTGTACGACAAAAGTGGGACTTTCAAAAACATATAAATCATTGGGTATGTGAATGGGTATCCCATAGTATCGATCCAAACATCAGGTGGCAATGCAAAAATGGCTTCCATAGACAAAACAATTGACCCCAAAGCTTGCCCAATGAGTGTGAAATGCTTCCAGTATGCACCATCAACAAACCGTCTTCTGTCCAAGTACACAAATACGATTCTGTCTTTGTCCAACTTGATGTTGAATCTGAGCTCGACTTTCTGCAAAATCTCAACGTTAGACAAGTTATCGCCGGTGTAAATCGCCACTATGTTTCTGTCGCTTTGGTCCAAAGTGCTCTTTACTGCCTGCCAAAGAACCCTTTCACCACCTCCACCAGAGTTACAGTATGGATGAAAATAGCCAAATATAAGCTTTCTGGTGGGGTCGTTGTGGTACTTGGGTCTCAAGCTATCCACAAACAGCTCAACATCCTCCAAGTCCTTGTTCACCTCGCTGCTGCCAAACTGAATACTGTTTCTAGTATCTTTTTGCGTGGAGTAAAAACCCGGGTTCTTCGATTCAAGCACCACTCTTCTCCGGTACGATCCAAGCTTCAATCCCACCTGCTTGCTAGTGATCTTTTTGTCCTTGTTTTTGAGCTTCTTCAAAATTTTCGCCTTGTAGCTCATGCTGGGAACAAAACATATCTTCTGGAGCACTGGCGAGAGCGAGTACAACGCCCCAGCGATACCAAGCACAACTATACAAACAAGCGATCCAATTGTTTGCGCTGAATCAGCCATTGTGCACTATTTGTCACTGTTTCAGCTTTTTTTTTTTTTCTTTTGTTTTTCTCTGCTGCCAAAACAAAAGAGGATCAGAAAAGATTAGAGACTCAAAAGTGTAAATTAGCTTTCCCATTTGATTTTTTTTATCCGGCTTTGGCCATTACGCGCAGCGTGTATGGGTGATGGTGATGTCCGGATGTCAGCTCCGATAGTGGCTTTTAGAAAAAAAGTACCTTAGGACACCCATACACCACACCGTGGAGCACCCACCCACCCCTACAAAAGAAAAGAGATGCACGGGTGTTAAGTGCTCTCTTCGCGGATTTCTGCTGAACCCAGCAATTCACATTGAGTCAAGATGTCTAAGAAGTTGGGAAAGGTGGTGTTTATTGGCGGAATACCGTTTGATTTCAGCGAGTTCGACGTGCAAAATATCGCCAGTACGGTGGGCACTGTGATCAGCTGCAAATTGGTTTTTGACCAGTTAACGGGGAAGAGCAAAGGGTATGCCTTTGTTGAGTATGCGGACGAGCTGACGGCAGCTTCTGCGGTGCGTAACTTGAACAACTACAACATTGGCCAAAGGTCATTGAAGTGCGGGTTTACAACGGGGTCTTCTATCACGGGCGACGTCACGATCATCAACCCTGATGGCAGTATACGTTCGTTGGACAGTATTGACAGTATGAACGCAGAGAATGCACCAACAGGTGGCGACGAGAAGGTCAAGAAGAAGAGGAAGGTGATGGAGGACATTCCGCCATTGCCTGCGGGCATTCAGGTGGGGCCTGGACAGCTGCCGCTTGATTTGATTCTGAATATCTTGAAGACTATAGACAAACATCAGCTATTTGGCACGATTAAAGACGCCCAGGTGATGGCGGTGCGGAAACCAGATTTGATGGCGCAGTTTTTGGACCAGTGCCCGCAGCTCTCGAGCGCCTTGGTGGAGATCTTGTTGTTGAACAACCTTGTCACACCTGCGGATATCAGCAAGCTACTCTTGAACGCACCAGACGAGCCGATCCTGGAACCGGTTCCTGAACCGGTTGTGGAACAAAATGCCCAAAAACAGGTGGCACAGGAAGTCCAGGGACCAGCACAGGTTGTTGAGACAGGCAAACAGCCTAAGACGCAGAAAGCTGAACCGAAACCGGCGTCTGAGCCCGAGTTGAGTGAGGCGCAGAACGAGCAGCTCGAGGCAATTAGACAGGTGATACAGTTGACCCCGGAACAGATCGAGCTGCTTCCAGAAGAGCAAAAAGCGGCGATTTTGGAGATCCAAAATAACTATAAAGCCGGCTTGTACGGTGAGTTGTAAAATACACGAGCGACATGACCAGCTGGTTTTCTGTAGAGATATTGGTATTCCTGAACATCTTTTCGAGCATTTTTCTTATACTTTCAAAATTGTGTGCAAAAACTCTTCAACCATTTAGCCAGATCCTTTCACTGGCACTTTTCGGATATTATTCAGATTTCTGCAGATAATTCCAGATTTCTGCAGATATTTCCAGATACTTTCAAATACTTTCAGATACTTTTAAATACTTTCAAATATTCTCATTAAATTTGCAGATATCCTGCAGATGATTTTATATACATCTCACATATTTAAATTTTTCAGATGCTTTTTTTTTTTCAATCTCCGGAAAACACTTTTTAAAAGAATTTTAATTTTCAAAGTAGTTTGATTACCACCATCCAACATACTACGCAATCTCCCAAGAATCATGAACGGCGTGTTTGCCATTGAGAAGCCTGCGGGTGTCTCTCTGGCGCAGTTTCTTACCAAAGTGCAAAGAGTCTTGCAGACCTCAACGATTTTTGCCGGGGAAATCGAGGCTCTCAAGAAGCAGGTTGTGCGAGAAAACTACCACAGATTGAAAAACAAAGACAAGATCCCATTTAAAGTGTCCAACAAGGCGAAGATCAAGATGGGTCACGGCGGCACGCTAGACCTCGAGGCCAGTGGCGTGCTTGTTGTTGGAATTGGCTCGGGCACAAAGAGATTGCAGGGCTACTTGACCGAGTGTGTGAAGTCTTACAAGGCGGATGCGATTTTGGGACAGAGCACCACCAGTGGCGACTTGGAGGGCGAAGTATTGCTGCTTAATCCGGTGGACCACGTAACGAAGCATGAAGTCATGGAGCTTCCAGAGAAGTTTGTGGGGCATTTGGTGCAGACCCCACCAATATTCTCAGCCATCAAGATGAACGGCAAGCCTTTGTACGAGTACGCGCGAAACAAGGAGCCGTTGCCCGCAAGCATCAAAACAAGGGAAATTGTAGTGCACAGCATGACCATAGACGACGCCACGGCATTGAGCAGGGACCATGGCTACAGATTGAAGAAGTTGGAGCTCGACACTGATGGTGAGAGTCTTGCGTCCAAATTGGCAGCCATTCTGAACATCAACGCAGACAAGCTCCACTTCTCCAAGGAGTACACCGACAAGCTTGCCGCTGAGGGGAAAGAAGTGCAGATTCCAACCGTGCTGCCGCTGAACAAAGAGCTTGAAACGGCGTACTACAGCGCAGACTATGTGCCTCCAATGGTGACAGTGGAATGCAAAGTGCTGTCTGGAACCTATATACGATCCTTGATAAGCGACATGGGCAAGGCCTTGGGCACGTCTGCTGTCATGGTAAAGTTGCAGAGAACCTCGCAGGGCGAGTGGCAGTTGGGCAAAAATGTGTTAAAGTGGGAGTACTTTGAGAAGTACCCGGACACCGTGTGGGGCGCCGTGTTGAAGAGACTTTGGACACAAGGCGCGGATATCGACGTTGAAGGCGAGTTGGAGAAGTTGCATTGTGAGTATTTGAAGGAGCACCCAGAGGACAAAGACAGAAAGTACGAGGTCAGAACCGACGAGGCGCTTTTTCTCAAGATCGAAGACGTGGAGAAGTACAAGCCGGCCGAGCTGGGAAAAGAGAAGCCAGGAAGAGTCAACAAGCCACGGAGAAACTGAACAGAGTCTCTTGCGCAGCAGTTTGACTGCTACGAGCTGCTTCTTTGGTATATATAATAAATGCATTAAAAGTTTTGAACTATATATAGTGATGAGATTGGCAACTGACTATTGGCAACTGACAATTGGCAACTGACAACTGACAGTTGTCAAATGATAACTGATAACAAAAAAACCGAAAAGTGAATGATGAACAATGAACACACAAGTGTGTAGCTGAGATGGGCGCAGATGCAGTTTTGTTCTCTAACCTAGCATGATCAAGAAAAAACAAACAGCAATCAAGGCAAAGTTCCGAACGAGCCCCGCAGCCATATTGGACAGCGTCACCCCCACATAGTTGCAGGTGAGATGGTCTAAGCCAGCGTCCCAGTAGTAGCTGCTGTTTGGGTTGATTGACACGTTTTTCGGACACGAGAACCCAAACACCGCGGGACAGTCTCTGACTATTGAGTGGCACGTGTTGTAGCAAGGGAGTATCTCGTAGTAGTCGCCGCTCTCAAAGGTTATGTTGCCATCAATTGTCAGCGGCGTGAACGAGTTTCTGCTGGCTTGAGCTTCTCGAAACACGTACTCATCTTGCGGGTCCGTTGTACACCGTGGAATTGTGATTGAGCAAAGCCAGTTCTTGTACGAGCTTCTGCAGTCGTCACAAGTCCGCAATGGCGAATAAATAGCGTCTTTCTCTGTTTCACAGTTCACCTGGTTCAAGGCTTTAGTGAAATTTTGGAATAAAAGCTCGGCGTTGCTGTCGTACAACGAACGAATCTGTTCTCGCGTGATATTCTCGTTCATGGGTGTGGGCACTGAATACGCCACATCGTCACAGAAAGCCAAATCGTAGATCAAAGAGCAAGCAGACGTCTCCTTTGTGTTGAATCTGATAGGCTTGAAAACTGTGCCGCCATAACTTGCTTCAGTATTGGACTTGAGAGCATATCCAACATACTGTGTAGACTTATTAAGCCCACTAACGAAAAACTGCTGCCTCAAAGAGTTACTTCTGCTCGTAAACGAGATATTCATATCGTTGATAGAGCTGAGAACAGCAGGGCCGTTTCGCACTGCGCACCAACTGTTTTTGAGGCCTTTGAAAAACGTTTTGTCACTTTCGAACTCGTATATATACACCTCATACTCCAGAGTGCCGTTTGCACTGTTTGGGGTTTTCAAGCTCAGCGCCTGCGTGAAATTTCCAGTAATCAAAAGAGCTGAATCGTCGTCAGTGTCGACCGCCGTAATCCAGGTTCTATTGTCCCACTGGTACACCAAGTCTTCCTGAGAGATTCCGATCTGATAGTTCCAGATGTCTGTCAAGTTGCCCGTCAGCGGCGAAGTGACCTTTGTGTACAAGGTCACAAAAGTGTCGTTTGTATCGTTCATGATTGTGTACTTTGACAAACTTTTGAAATACCCTTCAACAAATTCTTCACTGTCGTATGTGGCATTGGTTATATTTGTGACCAAATTTATGTCATACCCGTAATCAACTTTGAGGGTCCCGTTCGAATCCAGTGGCATGCTGCAAATATTGCCACTCAAAAACACCAACACATGGTAGTATGAGGACAATCCTGTGGCCGTTGTGTTCACATTGAACTGGTAGTATTTTGTTTGATTTTGACCAATTTGGTCGTTTATCGGCTCCCAATCCGAGAGCTGTGTGGAGTTGCCTCCTGGTGAGTCGTCGTCAATCAACCCTCTAGGCTCAACGACCTGGATCTCGACCTCATCCACGCGTCTGAATTTTTTGCCTTGCCTCACTGTGTACTCGCTGGTCTGTTGCAATGGAGCCTGATCCAAGTTGAACAAACTGGGCACACTTTCTGAGAAAGAGCATTTGTTCTCAAAGCACTGTCTGAACCGCTGCCAGTCAAGCGCCAGGGTCTGGGCACAGAGACAGAGAAAGAGACAGAGTATTTGCACAAGTGTAATCATAGATCAACTAGTAAAGCACAAAGCAGAGAGTGTGGAAACTTGGTGCAAATAAAGAAAAAACTAGATACGAAAAAAAAAATAAAAAAATAAAAGTACAGAAAATATAAACTGAGATACAAACCGCAAATGTAGGATGCAAATGAAAGATGCAAATGAAAATTGCAGAAAAACCAAATCTGAAGCAAAATTGGGGACAAATCCCAATATGAAACTGCAAGGAAAAGAAAGCACAAGAAATGATCGAAGCTGCAGCTAAATACAACTACTGGACTGCAGCAAAATAAGAGTAGTGATAGTGCCAAAACGACAGGACAGAAAAGCTCTACGTTTGAAAACTAATTGTGTTGTCTAACCGAGATATTATTAAAATGTGCTACTGTACAAGAATGTGGATATGCCACTCCGGAGCAACAGCCAATCGAGCCGTGCTGGGTGTGGCTGGGGCTGTGGCTGTGGCTGTGGCTGTGTTGCCTACTTCAAAAACTTCTCGATGTAGCTCCCGCTCGCTGTGTAGGAAAAGCCCTCGAAGATCTTCTCGTCGTAATCGTGTGCGACGTCAACAGGCGATGCCTGGTCAAGGTCGTAGTTGCTGATTTTCATTTGTGTGAATTCGTCGTCAAAGTTCTCGGCCAAAGCTGGGTCCGAGATGCTGGGAACAATCGGAGGTATGGAGTTCATGTACTCGTTTTCGTTTTCGAGAAGCTTCCACTCGACCTTTCTGAAAAACCGGTGTTTTTTGAACTTTTCGAACTCCTGGTCCACTTTCATTCTCTTAGCTGGCTGCTTATTCAATAGCTTACTCAAGATATCCTTGGAGTCCATCGTGAAATAGAACGGGAATTTGACTTTGTTCTTTATGATCTTGTTCGTTATGCTTCTTGTGTCATCACCCGTGAATGGCGGTTTCCCCGAAAGCATGTCGTATATCACCGTACCCAACGACCACCAGTCCACGGGAAAGCTGTAATCTTCACCTTTCAACACCTCTGGCGCCATATACTCTGGTGTGCCTATTATACTCGTGCATTTGGAGCTCTGCTCTGTGCTGATCTTCGAAAGACCAAAATCCGTCAAAATCAAGTGTCCATTCTGGTCTAGTAAACAGTTTTCGGGCTTTAGGTCTCTGTATACAACTCCCAACTTGTGAAGATGGAGCAACGCTAGCGACATCTCTGCTGCGTAAAAACTCGCAGTTTTCTCGTCCAAGAACCCGGTAACGCTCAAGTAATGGAACAACTCGCCGCCCGGAACGTACTCCAAGTACAAGTAGATCTTGTTGAAGTCCTGAAGCGCGTAAAAAAGTTTCACTATGAACGGATGCTCGATCTTGGCCAAGATGTCTCTTTCCGCCATGGTTCTCTCGACGTTCTTGTTCACCAACTCCTGCTCAGTGAGCTTTTTCTCGCTCATTTGTGTACTGGGAGCCACCAATATCGAGGCCTTCTTCAACTGCTTCTGGGCAAATAGCTTCCCACTGGTTCTGTGTTTCACAAGCAAAACCTTGCCGTAGGCGCCCTGGCCCAACACTTTCACCGGCTCAAAATCAGATATCTTGGGCGCAAACAACAGCCCACTGTTGAAGACCACCTGCTCTTTCTCGACCTTGTCTTCGCCCAACTCGATCGTCACACTATCTGCGAGCGAGCCCACAGAGAACTTGCGTACTATGGAGCTTTTGCGCCTGATGCGCTGCACGGGGCTCACCACGTCCACAAACTCCAACGCCTCGTCACTTGAGCCCGTAGACTGTTTCCGGGCATGTTCTTTTTGCACGTTTGTTTTGGCCCTACTGGAGTCCACAGTGAGTGATGGGAGTCTGTCCATGATCTCGTTCACCGAGTCGTCCGAGTTCTTCAGCGGGCTCAGGAGCAGCTTCAACCCGAGGGCCAACTTGTTCTTCAAGTTCTGGCTCATTATGCTGAATACGGCCTGTTTATCTGTTTACTTAGTTGCAAGAGCTGAGTTATTTTATTGCAGGAAAATAAATCAAAATAACGTAAAAAATAAAGTAAAAACAAAGTAAAAAACAAACTAAAGAAAAAAAAAAAAAAAAGTAAAAAAAAAAAAAAAAAAAAATACACGTGATAGTTTAGGTGTTACAGAAATGTGGTTCCAGAGATAGTCTCAAAAACGCCAGACACCCAGACGTGTCGTGGAACCTGGCTGCGGGCCCAGGTCCCGGGTCCAGAACAAGGCCAACGCGAGCATGTGCTTGCACAGGCGGCTGAAAAGCAGCTGCCGTGATTCAGTGCCGGCGTGTTCTTCAACCATGTGCCCACCAAACGGCCTCCTCCACATGGGCATGGGCCTAGAGTCTCATTTGCCCGTAGACCAAATCTCCACGTGCTCGCTCCAGAAACACGTACTGGAACTCGTTTTTGCGCGCGGCAAACACAAACGACTCGGTCGTGTGTGCGTAAACCAAGTAGTCTTTCCCCGTGGCACATTGGTGCAAAACGGCCACGAGGCCCACGTACGGAAGCAGCAACTTTCTGAGACTCGCGCCCAACAACTCAGCGGCGTCACACACGTCGGCACCGCGGGCCAAGTGGGCCATCACAAACGTGCAGCAAAAACGGCACACGTCAAGCTGCAAAATCTGCTCGCCGTTGCCTGATGCCAAGGCACTCATGACGTAGTCCGGGTCCGAGTCCGCCTGGGGCAACGGCAACTCGCGGGTGCTGGCGCAGAACGAGCTGGCCCCCGGCACGGCGGCGCACCCGACTCTGCCGCTGGGTTTGAAGAAGTTGCCGCCAGACGAGACTGCGTTGACGACGTGCCCGTTGTCCCACAAGCTGAGACCAATGGTGTCGGAAACGGGCTCGTGAACGGGCTCTTGAACGGGTTCTTGAACGGGCCCAGGGTCCGTATTCGTGCCCGTGCTCTGGGTGTGCCAGTACCTCAAGGTCCCTACGGCCTTGTCTGTGACCAACGCCGCGGCTGCGACTCTTTCGTCGTCCAAAGTACCTGGGAACGCGCCCAAGTCTGCGCCGCTGTCCACCATGAAGCACGGCTTTGTGACGCCGATTTGCTCTGTGCCGGGCTCAATCTCGCGCACCGCCAAGTGGTTCAAACACCGCGTGATCGGGTGCTTGTGCTCGGTGATCCGTGTCAAGGCAAAACTCTGGGTGTCTCTGGGTCCTGTGGGGTTGCTGGGGTCTACAGGGCTCCACACCAGCACGTGCGCGTCGTTCTCCACCGTGCCCGTGCTCGTGAGCGACGAGCCCACTGACACGTTTGTCAAGACGCTGGACTCAAGGACTTTGGACGCCTGCAGAACTTTGCAAAGAGTCGTGTGCAAGTCGCCAGCTCCAGTGCCAGTGCCAGTGCCAGCGCCGTCGCTGTCGCCGTCCCCTGAGGCTTGTCTGAAAGCCTTTTTGAGTAGCCGCGCAAACGCGCTCTTGTGCCCCGTCAGATGGGCGCCTGCGCCAACGTGTGCCACTAGTACTGCCATGTTGTCTCTGCCATGCTATGCTGCCCACTCGTTCTTCACACCAACACAATAGCTGAGTGCTTGGTTGTGTTCTTGTTCTTGGACTGCCTGTAATGGGTGCTCGTTCGCAAACTGTTCGTCAGGTGCTTGCGCTCAGCTTCTTTGTGTCTCAGCGCTTTTTGCTTTTGCTTCTCTTTAAATTTTAGTTTCAGAACAGCTCCAATTTGGCTTTCTCTCAGATCTGACACTTCTGCACTTCTGCACTTCTGACTTCTGACTTCTGCACTTCTGCAATTCTGCACTTCTGCACTTCTGTTTTTTGACCGTTTCTATTTTTCACGCATCATTTTTTCATTGCATTTTTCTTGTGCATTTTTCAAATCTATTTATTTATTCCAAAAAACGCGAAAGCAGACCAGACTCTCGTCTCAGACACAGCACACAGCACACAGCACACAGCACACAGCACACAGCACACAGCACACGCCACAATGAACAACAACTTGCCGTGGGTGGAGAAGTACAGACCCAGCTCCATGGAGGACATCTATGGACAAGAGGAGATTGTGCGCACGCTCGACAAGTTTGTGGAAGAGGGAAAATTGCCACACTTGTTGTTTTACGGGCCTCCAGGAACTGGTAAAACCTCCACGGTTCTCGCGATGGCCAAGAAGATCTACGGCGAGAAAAACTACAAGTCCATGATTCTCGAGCTCAACGCCTCCGATGACAGAGGAATTGACGTTATCCGAGACCAGGTGAAAAACTTTGCGAGCACGATGCAAATCTTCAGCAAAGGCTTCAAATTGATCATTTTGGACGAAGCCGACGCCATGACCAACGTGGCACAGAACGCGTTGAGAAGAATCATTGAAAAGTACACTAAAAACGCAAGATTCGTCATCTTGGCCAACTACGCACACAAGTTGAATCCGGCTTTGTTGTCGAGATGCACGCGGTTCCGGTTTCTGCCATTGCAGGAAAGCGCCATCAGCGACCGCATTGACTACGTGATCAAACAAGAAAAGTTGAAGGTGGACAGCGACGCCAAGGCAGCGTTGCTCACGCTCTCGAAAGGTGACATGAGAAAGTCGCTCAATGTGTTGCAGGCGTGCCAAAGTGTCGTAGATGACCCTGTGAACGATGCAATCACCAAAGAGATGGTGTACGAGTGTATAGGAAACGCCAACCCAGACGATATCAATGCTCTTTTGGACTCTGTGTTGAAAGAGGACTTCACAACGAGTTACTTGTACTTTGAGTCCACGACAAAGCAGAAGGGGTTGGCTTTGATTGACATTTTAGAAGGGTTTGTGAAGATTTTGGATGGCTACAAGTTGAAGCCGCGTACGAGAATTCTGATTTTGAAAGGGTTGAGCGAGATTGAGTACGGCATAAGTAAAGGTGGAACACAGAAGATACAGGTCAGTGCTGTGATAGCTACGTTGAAGGCAGCAATGGAAAATGAGGCATAAAGTAGTCCCCATCAAATATAATGACGACACTATTTAAGATTTTTTTGTAAAGCGGCTATGGAGACATTCAACTTCTCCTTGACAGAGTCCTTAACCGCTGTGTTATGAGCCACAGACTCTTTGAATTTGTTGAGGTCGTCCAACGAAACGTACTGGCCGTCAAACTTGTTCGTCAAGTTGCACAAGCATCTGAGAATCATTACCATCTTGGCCACGTCTGCGTTCTCAATTTTGGCCTTGTGCAAAATCACCAATCCTTTCAACAATTGCTGCTGAACGCGGTCGTCAAATTCGATGTTTTTGATAACAATACGAAGTAGGTCGTAGCCCACAATTGCATCTTTTTCAATCAACTTCTCGGCATACTCGTAGATGGTGCTGCTATTTTTGGTGCTGGTCACATTGCTCAAACACTTCTCCAACTCATCAATCTCCAGCTGTGCCAACTTATCGCTGATATCGTCGACCTTCGCGTTGTAGGCAGCAACACCCTTTATGATCAACTTCTTATCAAATGTCTCGAATGTGGTGTACTCTTTGTCATAGTATGGGTTCGACACCGGTTGTGACTCACCTATCGTAACGCCTTGTGTGTTTTGCATAATGAAATCTACGACTTGCTGCAAATAACTGGATGGCAACTCATTGTCAGCCAAAAACTTTTCGGCAGCGGCATATGGGTTATCGTTCAAATTGAACGGTAACTTCAATGGCGGCTCGCCGTCTTTGACGTCGACATCAAAAACGAAATCGTACTTTGCTCCGAGGTACTCCACCTTCTTGCCTCCAGACACCATTGTGTTCCCAGCGCTGCCCATGACCTCGCCGATTTTGGTCCACTGGAAGTTGGCCCATTGAAATGCTTCGATGATGCCTGTCGTAGACTTTATCATCACTGTTTGTCCCTCCTTTGTTCCTGGCTTGCTTAAAACTGAAACGTCCAGAAGCTGTTTTTCATCAATTGCCGCCTGTGTAGTGATTGTCTGGGACTCAACCTCTTTGACCAACTCCTCGTTCAAAGCCTCGTCGATTCTGTCCTTGTCTTTGGAGAAAACGCGAACCACCGAGTCACTAGAGGCGGTCACAATATCGCCGTTGGACAAAGCAGCGACACTCCACACTGAGATTGTAGGCAAGAAAATTGTTTGAACCAACTTACCGCTTGCGATATCCCAGATTCTGACACTTTTGTCCTCGCCACAGCTCACTAAAGTGTCCTTGTCCAATAGCTTGATTTTGTATATGAAACTTTCATGGCCCTGCAAGGTTTTCGTGATCTTGCCCGTCTCGATATCAACAAACTTGATGGTGCCGTCGTTCGACGCAGAGATGAATTGAGTGTCGTTGTAGACTACCAAGCTTCTCACAACGTCATTGTGCACCTTGTACGTTTTCACACACTGCAGCCCGCTCCAGAGCTTCACTGTCTGGTCCGCAGAGGCTGTCAAATATAGGTCTTCGCCCACAAACTTGGCATCCCACACAGAAGCTGTGTGGCCTTTCAACTGGTACTTCTGCACCTTGTTGTGCCACACAATTGCAGTCTTGTCCCACGAGGTCGAAATGAGCCATTCGGGCCCATTGGCGTCCAACGAGCACACGTTGCTCTCGTGGCCAAGCAAAACAAACTCCGGCTCAGATTCAACCTTCACAAGACTCAGCTCGAGCCCAACCATGTTGATCATGGAGTCCTGCCCTCCAAAAGCCAATAAGTGCTCTTCAGGAGTGTCCGTTGGCACAATTGCTACTGAATTGATGAATTTTTCACCCACTGAAGCTATAGTCGCGCTCCAGCTAGCGTCATTCTCTTTGTGCCACACAACAACTTTGCCGTCCCGCGACACAGAACCTACAAAGCTGGCACCGCAGCACGCCACATCTTTGACATCCTGCTCGTGGAGCCTCAATGCTGCCGATAATTTGTACATTTTTCCTTTTTTCAACCTTAATTCAACAAATACAGCGTACTTAAGTGGCAACAACAAAAAAAAGTACACTTTGACAGGAATCGAGTGTCATGGTTGCGAGCCCGTGCGCGCAAACACCCCAAAATAAGTAACTCCACATTTTGGAGTTCTTCTTCTTCTTTCCTTCTTGTTGCATAAATATTTTGTTGCAGATTTGTTGCTTTCTACCAAAAAAGATTCACAATTAGACAAAATGACATTCAAGTTGGTCCAAATTTTCCGAGACTGGCTCTACATGGAGCACCAGATGAACTCCAGCACGGAGGACGGCGCTGGTGGCAAGAAGCTTGTGAACTGCGAAGAAGGATTCAGATTTGAGATTTTTGAGGAAAACGGCGAGTACGTATTCAAGGCAACGAAGAACAACAAGCTTATAAAAAGCGTGTGCTTGAGTCCAAAAAAGCACCCTTGGGCAAGCCTCAAAGGAGTGGGCGACGATGTCAATGAGCAAAAGTTTTTCAGTTTCTTCACGAGTCACTTCGAAGAGGTGTTTACGGAGTCTATGGCTGAGTTGCTCGACTTGAAGGAAAAGCAGCACAAGTTCCTGCAGCAACACTCACGAAACCCATTGGATATCGCCATGAGCGCGTCGCTGCTGATAAATACATCTACAAGCTCTTTGCAGTTGAATTCTGGTCCCACAATGATGTCTGAAACTGTGTCTGGACACGGTTCCCAAAAGACGGTTTTGCCCGGTTTTGAAGACGAGCTCAAGATGCTACCGGAAAACCGCAAACCTTCGCTAATGCTGAAACCCCCAAATTTGGGCGAAAGAGACTTGTATCCACCTGGGGTTGGTCGCGACCCGGCTTTGCGGCCCTATATTGATCCGTTGGCCGGCCTGGGCTCTGGAGGCGGGATGTATCCGGCTCCCAACGACCCTTTGTTTGCGCAAAACGGCAGAAGAGGTCCGCCAGGTGCTCGATGGGATGATCCATTGGGTGCTGATGGGCCTTTAGGGCTCGAAGGTCCTGGCGGGGTTCCAGGCTCAGCACAAGGTCAAGGACAAGGTCCCGGATTTGGTGAGTTTGGTAGTTTTGGCCGGAGCAATCAGAATAGAAATCGCCAGTTCCCTGGATCGGGTCCTGGATCAGGTTCAGGGTTTGGTTCCGGGTTTGGGTCTGGGTTTGGTCCAGGATCTGGTGGATTTGGTTTTTAATGATTGACGACAAATTTAGTTCTTTTAGTTTTTTATATAAATGTATATATATACACGGTTATAGTGATACAAAGTTGTAGGTATCTGTGTATTAGATAAGAGTAATGACAACGTAAAAATGAGTATATGAGTAAAAAAAAAATAATGGATATGATGAGTAAAGAGATGCAATGTTAGCAAATGAGAAAAATGAGGTAAAAATGACTAAAATATAATAAAAAAAATGTAATGACAATTGTAAAAAGTGATAAGTAAAGATAAAAAAAGGTGATATGTATAAAATGGAGTATAAAGCTGTCAAACCTCCGAAACAAAACAAAGCAGTACATAAATATCCGCACTGTGCTTCTTGTCTTGGTGTGTTCTTGAATCAAAATTTCACTATGAAACTTGACAATTTTGATATAAATCTGTAAATTCTGATATTTTAATGGATCTTTGAGTCTTGCATACAGCGTTTAAAAGCTGTTGATCATACTTTTTGCCCATTTAGCAGTTTGTTTTGTTGTTGGATAGAACTTTGGACTAGTTCTGACGTATTTGATGAATTCTGGAACCCAATCACGTTGCAACCATGGTTGGATCTTTGGCCCATACATCTTTGCCAAGTCACCAATGAGGCCCACTGCAGAGCAACATACAGAGTCTGAACCGGCCAAGTTCACGTCCGCTGGAATTGTCTCTAAGAACTTTATGATATCCTGTACATATGGGAACAATTCTTGTGGGTTATCGTGCAATCCAGCTACAATACCCACGTAAGCATCCAAAATTGCTTCTTTGACGTGTAACATGTTCTCAAAAGACTCTAAACTGCCATCTTCAGGCTGTAAAGATTGCGCAGCATCCAAAATACGCATGACAACTTGCAAATATTGAACGAAAGAGTCGCCGATCGACGAAGCAATGTCTCCAAAACATGAGATAATCGCAGGTCTCAACTCACGGTCAACATCAACGTTCGATAAATGCGAGCCCAAAATGTTCATTAATCCTTCGCAATATGGTATAATGCTTTTTTGCAATGATCTTGAAATATCGGCAACTAAACCAACAGCAATTTTGCAGGTTGGTGACGACACATCTTGCAATGCTTTAGACAAGAATGGCAAGAAACTTTCCATGTATTTTTGGAAATGCTCGTCGATTGAAGATGCAATTGCTCCAATAGCAATAAAAACGTCCTCCTCAATGACAGACTTTTCCTTGAATTCGGCTTGACTTGCCAACAACTTCAAGAAAACGTCCATCAAACTGTCACTCACAGACAAAACATCGATCTTTGCTCTTCGTATAATGTTGGTCAACAAATTCAAAATGTTAACCTGTAAGTCCTCCAAATTCTGTTTGTCAGCCGAGGTCTGATTCTGTTGCAAGGACAATTTGATGGTGATTTCTAATCTGTTTAAAATTTCGCCAGCAATGCTGTTGACATATGGCATACAGTCTTTTGGTGAGTACAAAACCAATGTAGACAAAGCCTCGTAAGCAGAAGCTCTTGATTGAAACTCATTTGTTTCTTGGCTGGAAAGTTCAAGCAAGATAGGAACCATAACACCGTAGTAAACCGACAAGTTGGAAGTTTCTTCTTGTGCACTGGTTTCATTGATTTGTTCAACAATATTTATCAATGTCCAACAACAGTTTGTGGCAACTCTTCCGTGATCTTTCAAACCTTCTGCAATGGCTTGTATAACGCCGTTCAAGTAGTTGACATCCTTGAGAACGTCAATGACCAAATCAGCAATTCTGCCCAAACACCAAGCTACGGTCTCCTTCACCTGCAAAACTGGGTCTTTCATTAAAGCCAATATTGGGTTTAAAGCTTCTGCAATCAATCCTTTCAACTTATCCTGGTCTGGACCGTCTAAAATCGAACCGAAAGCCATAATAGCGGCTTCTCTTCTGTGCCAGTCGTCAGAGCTGATATTATTTTCGACAAAAAGTAAAGTTGGCTGGATCACATAGTTTCCAACGTTCTCAGCCAATAACTGCAAACAAGCACCTGCAGCAGAGGCAACACCCCACTCGTCGTCTTCTGGATCCTCGTTTTGTTTAGTGAGCAAACTCAATAATGTAGGCAACACATCCTTAAGGGCTCCCATGGCAAAGTTGAATAGAACCAAATCTGAAGTATCAGTGTCATTGACCAAAGAATCGCTCAACTCTTGTCTACGTTGAACAATGTCTCTTTCTTCTTCACACACAGTAGACCAGAACTCGATTGCCATACAAGCGACTTTCTCATCCGGATTTTGCATACCGGTAACAGTCAACGAATACAAGGCTTTTTCCATGTAAACGTTCATAAAGTTATAGTACAAACTCATGATTCTTGCCAAGGCACCAAACGCAGCAGCTTTCAAATCCGAGTTTTCGGCCTGCGTGGCCTCACAAACCACCTGCATAATGTAGTTACGCTCGCCTTCTTTTTGAAAATTGAATCTGATGAACTCCAAAGCACTGACAAGAGAGTTCAAAGCTGTTAATCTTACTTTGACACTAGGCTCGGACACTTGAGCACCTTGAACAATAGCCAAAAGAATACCGTTGGCTTGGTTAACAATTCCAGGATTGTTGCTGTCACCGTTAGAACAAATGTAACCAATTGTTAACAATGCCACGGTCTTGACAGACAGTGGTTTATCAGCCTCGGTGTTTTTGACAATCATTGGAATCAACTCGGGCCATTCGGATCTTGGTAATTCAATATCGGCAATAGCAGCAACTAACTGAGCGGTCGATCTAGCAATTTTTTCTTCGGCCTCGAACAAGTTGACCAACACCGATTCTTTCACCAATTTTTTGAAATCCGGAGCCAAGTTTATCCATCTGAGAGTCAAATCTTTGCGCGTTTTGGCATCCTTGGCAAACAAGGAGTTTTTAGCAGCAATAGCGGCCAACATTCTCGCCTCCAAACTGGAATTATTATCATTGAGTGTTTCGATCAACAATCCCAAATATCTTGGGTAGTCTTCGCCACAAGCGTTAGAAAGCTGTAATTCAGCCTCTGCACGTTTCTGAGCATCAGGACTCAAAATTGCTGTCTCAAGAATTTGACTGATATTCATCTTTCCTTCTTGTGTCTTATTCTTCTTGTTCAAGGAATAGTAAAAAAAAATGTGTTGAAGGCAAAAAAGAAAAACAAAAAATTTAAACTGCAATTATCGAAAAGTGATTTTTGTTATTTTTCGTGGATACACTTGGTGCATGGATGGATGATTTTCATCAAAGGAAAAAAAAATCAAAACTAGATCCAAAAAAAAATAATATGTAAAAGGTGTAAAAGGTGTAAAAAGTAAGGCAAAAACGCAAAACGCCGTATTTCTATGGAAAAAAGTGGCACCGCTGAACGAAGTGGACGCTAGCGATGCACGCCAGCAAGCCTAGCTGCTCCCGAAGGCTGCTGAATCTGTAGCTTGCCGCTGTGGGCAGATCGCTAAGTACCGTGTAAAGGGTTACCCGGGCGGCAAGACCGGGTCCGAGACTCACTTAGTACAGATCAAAGAAACGACATTAAAGTTCTGATCTGCCTCTGGAGTGAGAGGTGCAGGTGCGAGACATGTGCAAAATCCGCAAATTTGGAACTGTTTAGTGAAGTGTGTTCGTCTTTTGCTCTTTTCTACATTATGTTACAGTCTTATTTATTTAATTTTAGTCCTAAACTTTTAGTCCATGTCTTTCAACTTTTTTCTCTTTCTTTTTTGCAGCATACGTAAGTCAACCGTATACCAGCCGCGTGGGTTGAGTATACTCATGCACCAGATCACAAAATGAATTTGAAGTGCAATTTTTCTCTTCAGCTTTCTCAACACAAACAGCTGGAAAATGAGCAACGAAAACATCGGCAAAGACCTTGAGCGCAGCGCGCTTGATTTGCAACGAACCAGCACTAAGAAATCGGGTGACATGGGTGTGTTGAACCAGAAGAATTTGAATGTCTGGGAAAGTAAGTAGAAGAGAGACACATGTTTGTAGAGCCACTGCTTGTGGCTGCTTGTTCCTTGCTAACTCTGCAGAGTATACACAACGAGAGGTGCACCAAGGCGAGGCTGCTAAGGACCTGATGAGCACGTTAGACCTGCAAACAACGCAAAATTCACAAGTCCCAGGCAGTTTGCCGTTTTTCGCCTATATGGGCAACGACTCAACTCTGGATCTGGCACCGGGCTCTGGCCCTGTCTCTGTGTTGAAGATTAATAACATCGCGGGATTGTCAGACTCAAGCAGCGACATCTCGTTAGCGATTGACGCGTCTGACCTCCATGTTCCGTACGAAACACTGATTGGAACGTCAAACTCTCTTGCAAGAGCTGACGATGACTTGGAGAAAGGCTTCTTTGGCAGCAGCAGCATTCGCCACAAGAAGTCGAGCAATTGGGACGAAAACACAAACGACAACTCCACCGATTTCGATATCACGTCGGCAAAGGACATTGAGTTGTCAGACCTCACTCCAGAAGTAACGTCGTACGCCCAGAACGCGGCAGGTGTGCTTAACCGTAGCTGCAACGTCGTGCCGTTTTTTGATATCCACCAGGGCACTATGAGCGACGACGAGCTCAAACTGCTGCAAATCCTTGACTTTGAGCTCGAGCTGCTCGACAACCAGAACAGTGCTAAGCAGACCCGGTTTCAGAAACTTGTCCGCTGGCTCAAAAGCGTACTCTGCGATGAGGAGATCTATAAAGACTCGTGGGTCAAAATATTGCACCCGGAGTACTTTGAAGAGGAGTCAGGGGCCCAAAACAGCAAGGAGCTGCAAAATCACAAGGGCAAACACTCGCAGTTCATGGAAAATAACTTGGACATGATCCCCGACCCAATCATTGGTGACGGGATTGATACTGACCAAATAATGACGTACAGTGGCACAACGTACCTATGTCGAAGCTGAGTCAGTCAAATACAACGTGTCAACCCAGTCCATCAACTTTTCACCGCGTAGATACTTGTCTCTGGATATCTCGTGCTGCTTGAACAAGTTTGCGGAAACCATCAACTTTGTAGAGCAGAAAAGGCTTGCGCCAGCCCAGGCCCCTAGTGACACCACAGCTGCCACCCCCAGGACTTTCATGGACTTGTTTCTGAGCTGTCCAAGGATCGTGGCCCTGAGCCCCGGGATTTTGCTCAATTCGCCTGAAAACACAACTCTGTGAGCTAGCGAGTCGCGAATGTCTATGGGCAAGCTGTTGATCACCTGCAGAACCAACGTGCTGACAGGTATTTCGTTTACGTCGTGTTCCACGCTGCTTTCCAAGCATTGCTGCGCCCACGCGGTTCTTACCGTGCCACTTATCTCCATGCCATTGCTGAGTTTGTAGCCAGCAACCGGCTCACGACCAGGCTGTACACACAAGGCCTCGTACACCACTGCCTCTATGGTGTCAAACAACTGAGACTCCGGGATCGAGCCCACAAGGTCTGGGCTGTGTGTTTGCAAGTCCTGGAACACCTGGTAATGCACATGCATCCCGGAACATGTGACTGTAGACCTCTGTAGGCTTGAAAGAACTCTGTTATCAAACACGGGCGTCACAGACACGCTGTGCCAGCCCAAGTGGACCACCAACGCGTTCGAAGTGCCTGCACTTATGGCGGCTAACGCGACGTCTGGCAAGAACAAGACAGAACGCGCCAAGTTCTTGCGGATGAGCACCCTGCACACAGTCTCCTGGATGTGCTTTGGCCACTCTATCGGGTACGGTACGATAACCTTGCACCGTTTTGTCGCGATGAGGAGGTCTGTGCTGAAAATGTGTGCCACAATCTCATCAAGCAAGGCCTCAGTGACGACCTGGTCCTCGGTGATGCTGTAGTTCCAGAGCCACAGTTTGCGTTCCAAATTGCGCTTGTGGTACGCGGCAACTGCGTCTGGGCGCAAAAACGTGGCCGCATTGTCCCAATTGCAGTCTTGTTCTCCTTCTGTGTGTGCCTGGACTTTGCTGAGGAAAACGGGATCGTTTGTGAGGTGCACGGCAACGGGCGCAGCGTCCCCGGCAAACCCTGCGCGCACAAACCGTGACCCAAGCTCGAGGATCACTGGATAGTATTGTGATTTTCTGTCAGACATCAGCCAGGTAGTGAGCCGTAGTTTCTGTGTCTAATGCTGCGTCAAACTCTGGCAACCGGAACTTGTTGGTACTGATCTAGCAGTTGTGTGTGTGTGCTGCTTCCACTGGCGACTAGTCGAATTGGATGGAAAATACTGGTCTCAGAGTGGTTTCGCGCACTGGGGTTCCGTGGGATAAACAGTACTCTGTGTTGTGTGTTCTGTGTTCTGACTGTGTCCTGGTCGTGCTTCAAACTGTTGAAACAGGCAAGACCCAAAAGTGCAGTGAAATGGTACTATGAACAGCTCAGAGTAGCAGGCGTGCTCTGTATCGTGATGTTCAGTGGTGTCGCCCGTTCCTGATTGCACCTTTTTGTCACTATTCAATGGAACAAAATCGCGAGATCAAAAAAGCCCGATGCAAAAAGTGCACTGAAAAAGTGCAATGAAAAAGTGCAATGAAAAAGTGCAATGAAAAGTGTCTAGTGCAGATAGTGCAATGAATAAAACAGTGAAATGTGCGAAAAAAAGAACTCTTAAATGCAAAAAGCACACTGCAAAGTTGAACTGAAAACTGCCGAGTGTAAAAGTTCAAAAAACAGCGAAAAGTGACAAGGGCAGACTGCAGATTGCAACGAAAAGTGCAGTGTGAATGAAGAACAACGAAAAGTGCAGTGCAATGCCAATATCCGAAAAATAAGCCAAAAAGCGCAGCAGAGTGCGTGCAAAAAAAATGTAAAATTGCAGATCTGCGCGATGAGCACTTTTTCGCACACCTACAAGACCCACAACAAGACCCACAACACAACACAACACGATGGAGACATTCACGGCAACCACGACCCACGTCGCGCACATGGCCGCTGTTCTACTGTCACTCATGGGCGTGGGCACCCAGGGCAGCGTGTACTTCAGTGCCGAGGGCCTTGTTTTCAGCTGCCACAGCGTTCAAACGGTCCAGGCCTCAGTGACCTTCGACAAAACGTTGTTCGAGACGTTTACGTTCCACGGCGGCGACACTGACGGCGAAGCTGGCGGCGCTGGCGGCGCTGGCAGCGCTGACGACACTGACGTCAGTGAGGACTCGGAAAGCGCCGCCGAGTTGCAGGGGTACGCGAGCACGGTGCGGCAGATCCGGCGGCACACGCGGCAGAGCGTGCGAATCTGCGTGGACCTCCGGAGCATCGTGGAGTGCTTGAACGTGGTGCTGAGCGCGGGACGCGGTGGTACCAGTGGCCGGGACGCGGTTCCCGAGGGCCAGATCCGGTGCACGTTGTCGTACCGGCTGCACGGGTACCCGTTTGTGGTGCAGTTCAGAGACAGCTTGATGACGGAGCGGTGCGAGTTTCAGACGTTCGTGGACACTGACGTGGCGCCGGAGCACCAGGCGTTGCAATTGGACGCGGCTCTGGTGATTATGGAGACTCTGGTGAGCGCGGAGGCCGTGCACGATGCGCTAGCGAGCTTACGTGACCTAAAGAGTGAGGAGTTGTACATCTACGCAGCAACGCACAGCACGGACCAGCGAACGTTGCACGGCACGCGTGTGGCTGAGGATCTGTTGATGTTTGTGACGAAGAGCGACATTGGGCTTCTGCGATTCACGTTCACGAATGTGGACCACTTGGAGCTTTGGAAGTATGATGAGCTCGAATTGAGCTACCAACGGGTGCAGAACGACTTTGTTGTGAGCATCTTCAAGTTCGAGATGGTGCAGAAGTTGGTGCGCGCTGTGCGGCTAGGCCACAAGGTGTGGTTTCGTAAGGACGCGAACGGCGTGATGAGTGTGAGGCTTTTGAGCGAGCTTCTGGCCGAGCCGCGGGATGTGAATGTGCAGCGGTGGAACATGCGGGCTGAGAAGCCAGACAAGGCGGCTAACGGTGGCAATGTCGCCAACGGCAGCCGGTATGCGGGCACGGTGATCGAGTTTCTCCTTTTGGAGTTGGTCGTGGAGGACGAGGACGAGGAGGCGATCATGGACAAGAACGAGATTGTGGAGATGATCAGCGCCATCAGCTTCGATAAGAGCGCATATCGGCAGCTGGGACAACGCCGGCGCGACGGCCAGGATCTGGCGGCCAGAAAGCGAGCCCCCGCGGTGGGAGACTCGCAGCGGGTTTTGGACATTTTTGCGCAGAAAGAGAGGAACACTGAGCCAGGGAGCGAGAGCCGCGGCATCGTCAACATCAACAGAAACATCAACGACGTTCTACATACGGTCATTGAAAAGAACGCGCAACAAGATTTATTCTTCTGACACTAACAGCAGTCGCGCACACGATTCACGATTCACGATTCACGATTCACGATTCACGATTCACGATTCACGATTCACGATTCACGATTCACGATTCACGATTCACGATTCACGATTCACGATTCACGATTCACGATTCACGATTCACGATTCACGATTCACGATTCACGATTCACGATTCATCACGCATTGCTAGCTTTGCGTGCTTTGCTCGCAGCGCAGGTGGCCTAGATCACATCCTCCTCGTCGCCAGAGTTCAACGCGGCAAACTCAGAGCGCATGTTCTCTGGAGGCACGATGCTAGGCACAAATTGCAAGGCAATGTACGCCAAGCCCACGAGCGACACAAGGAAGCCTGGAAATATTCTCATGAAGTGGTCGTGGGCCACCAAGATGCCAATCAACACATAAAAAACACCTCTGCCGATAAATGAAAACATGAACGAGACGTACAGGTACACCTCCTGTGGAAGTCTCAACTCCAAGAAGATGATGAGGGCACCCGAGGCAATAACATAGAGGCCAATGAGAAATTGCTGCAATCCATTGGTGAGTTGGGAAACACCGCACAACACAGTCAACAACCCAACAACAAAGTTGATGATTTTGAACGCGTTGCTGAGATCAAGGTTGCTATTATTTTCTATGAAGTCCATTGCTGCTTGTTTACTGGAAAAATTATTTCTGATAACAAAATCGCCCGCGCGCGGAGTTTTGGAGCATTGTATGGGGCACAGTAACGAGACCCTAGTAGCAAGAAATTGCGGACGCCTACATGGATTAAATTGCCTGCTTTGCTGGTACAAATCCTTACTGTGCGTTTGGGCTGTCCCAAATTTGCTCTGGCACCAAGGTTGGCGCACATTTGTTTGCAACGGCGGCTTTTGGCAGAGTCAAGCAAACGAATGTGTTTCCGCGCGTTTGCTCTGACAGCCACAGTTCTGTCACCAATTACAAGGTTTTGTTTGCACTCTGGTCGCAAGCTTATGCTTGATAAGGCCCACGAGTCACAGCGACGACTAAACCACAGAGTCTGCTTCTCTGGCCAGCACAACATTATGCTTAGAAAAGCACTTACGTTCTCCGCTGCTCAAATAGTGTCGTTAAGAGTTTGTGCTGAAGTTCGTACTGGAGCTTGTGCTGGATTTGAATCTGGAGTTCTGACGATAGAGTCAACATCTTCACATTCTGCAAAACGCGCACTACAACTACCACAACTTCACTGTCGGATTCCGCTGCAATTACGCTTAATATGCGCCACGTAAATGGTGTGTTGGCAAACTACACAGGGCGATCGCTCTGATCTTTTTGATCAATCTGATCGACCGGGGGGTTACAACTCATATTACACCTTGTAATAATTAATTATACCACTAACAAATAGGAAATATATTGGTAAAGTTATACACTAGTATAATTTTTCTATTCCTCGTCAGCCTTGATAGATTCATCCGGTTTACTCTCAGCAGGCTTTTCTTTTTCAGCAGACTCTTCTTGACCAGTCTCTGACATGTCAGAAGTCCATAAAGTTAAGTTATCACGTAACAATTGCATGATAAGTGTAGAGTCTTTGTAGGATTCTTCAGACAAGGTGTCCAATTCAGCAATAGCTTCATCAAAAGCTTGCTTAGCCAAGTGGCAAGCTCTGTCTGGACTGCTCAAAATTTCGTAGTAGAAGACAGAGAAATTAAGGGCCAAACCTAATCTGATTGGGTGAGTTGGTGGTAATTCAGTCACAGCGACTTCTGAAGCTGCTTTGTATGCTTCCAAAGACAAATCAGCAGCGTCTTTACGTTTTTCACTGGTAGCAAATTCAGCCAAGTAACGGTGGTAGTCACCCTTCATCTTGTAGTAGAAAACCTTGGATTCACCGGTTTGAGCAGATGGAATCAAATGTTTAGTCAAAACGCTCAAAATGTCATCACAAATCTCACTCAATTCGTGTTCAATCTTGGATCTGTAGTCACGAATCAACGAAACCTGGACATCGTTACCTTTAGTTTCTTCTTTTTGCTCGATAGAAGAAACAATTCTCCAGGAAGCACGACGAGATCCAATCACGTTTTTGTAAGCAACTGACAACAAGTTACGTTCTTCAACTGATAATTCCTCACCAGATGAAGCAACAGCCTTCATGTTCTCAACCATTTCTTCATAACGTTCGGCTTGTTCGGCAAGTTTTGCCAAATAAACAGAATTTTCACGGGATGGAGCCATTTTTTCAAAATATAACCTCTATGTGTTAGTTATGTTGTTCACAGTTGTTGTTTTTTTTTGTTGTTTTTTTTTTGGAGCCAATAAAATTGGACGGGGATGGACGAAAAAAGCCATAGAGTATGAGAGCGCCACTTGACAACATCCATACATCTCAAACTTTAGTAAACACATCAGCACACAAAGAACATAAACTATAACAAAGACAAGACAGAATTTTGTGGATGTACAAGGACACCCATAACTTGATTTTTGGGTATATTTTTGATCGTCACAAATCAGAAAAAAAATAAAAACACCAAACAAAAAAAAATCAAGCTGCACCAAAACTCCAGTTGCCTTTATTCCAGTTTGCTGTTCATGGTGCAAAGTTCACTACTAAATTATGTGCGTGCGACTGTAGGAGTGAAAAATGTCACACAACAGCACTCCCACCCCCTTAAAAAATAACAATGTCACATAGTCATTCGACACAAACCACCAAAGCTTGCGGTGCTTGGCAGTAGATTCACAGCTCTTGAGCACCCCAGATCAGTGTAGAAATGCGTCATGGCACAATCTCAAGGGTCTGGAGCATTTCTGCAAAAATGCGAGGTGTGGTGGTATGTGTAGAAAGACTTGCTCCTTGAGATTTTATCTTGTGTTCAGTCCAATCTAATTCTGTCCAGTGTTTTAGCCATTGCCACTTTGATCTATCATCACAATTGAAGAACAGCAGCAGGGGTATCATGACAAATAAAACCAAAATTTTACCTTTGATTTCTGTTTCAGTGTTCAACAAAGAATCGTGTCTAATTACTACCCTTGTTTGCGTATTATCACACGAATTGAATCAAATAGAATCAAAGACAACAACAACAAAACATTCTAAACAACACTATATATAATCAGTTATCTCTACTTACTTTTTAAAGTTGATTGTTCGTTTGTTGAAAAATAAATTTCTTGAAATCACTAAATCGAGTTAGATAATGTACTGAGAAGGAAATATTTTTGGAAAGAAAAAAACGACAAGTCAGTAAAAAAAAAAGAAAAACCGAGAAGCTTTTTATTTTTTTTGTTTTGTTTTTCGTTTTCGTTCTCGTTTTTTTCTTTAATCTCGTTCCGTTGTTAAAACAGATTAGCAAAGTAGCGCACCACACAAAAACAAAAAAAAAAGCGCTAAGTAACTTTAAAGTCAAAAACCGAGCTTGTGAAATGGAACAAGATGTGCAAAGTGCTGGGAAATGATGCGCGGCTTAACTCCGCGCGCCCGTGCTAAAAACCACAAAACTAGCGCTGCAATAACAAAAGGGGCGTAGCGAGGCGATGGCGGAGGGACCGGGTAAACTTGCTTGCGTGGTCCGACGGGGGACGAAAGACGGACAATCGGGGGGACCACCCACGGGGCAGCCCCCACAACACCCAAAACACCCAAAACACCATTGTGCACCCGTACACCACAGAGTAGATGAGCATTTCATACCTTTTCTGATTACCCTATGGAGAATGGGACGGATCATCCACGGGGACTGATGGATCGGATTACCTTAAGCACCCAATATAATACCTACTAAAATGAACGTTGTCCTAAATTTTTGTCTGTACAATACATGTATTACCGTTGCCTAACAGTTCCTAGCAGATCCTGACTAAGGCTACTTTGCGTACCTAGCCGTCCACTCCTTCGCAGTTGCAATTGCACGACTTTCGTCCTTTTTCCACTCATCGGCAACGTCATTTGCTAATGGGTCGTCAGGGTTTGGGGATGTGAGTAACGATTGGATGCTCAACAACAAAGTTCTTATTTGAATAGCAGGACTCCAGTTCTCTTTTAAAGTGTCAAGGCAGATTCTGCCCAATCTGTCAATGTTTGGGTGGTAGATCTTGGTCAAAAAACGAACTTTTGGAGCAGCCATTGGGTAGTCATCCGGCAAGTACAACTCGAGTTTGAAGATTCCGCCTTCAAACGGAGAGCCTGACGGTCCCTCGATTTTCACGTCAAAGTATCTGAGATTGTCCTCGTGGGGCGTGGCCACGATTCCTGGCACTGGGTCAGACACAAGTCTTTCGGTTTCCTGAGGTTAGAAAATGTAAAGCCAAAAGCATGGAACGAGGCAGGCCGCCGTGGCCATCTGCGTCAATGCTGCCGCTGCTGCTGCCTCCTTCGGTACTCACCTTGATGATTCTCTTGGACAATGTGACCATGTTTGTTTAGGGGATTGCGTTCCGATGCAAAAATTTGGCCGCCTCAGAAATTGGTTTTTCCCAACATGTGATTATGTAATGAACGGGAAAAAAAAGTGCACAAATTTCTGAGTTTGGGCTTTCTTGGAACAAAGATGAGCAAGTCGAGTACCACAGGCCGGTTTGTCGTGACGTTTATTGGGTTGACGCTCGGAACTATCATTGGGTTCAACTCGTTGTCGGACTACCAGATTGTAAGTACAGATAGCATGCACCGAACGTGCCAGCAAAATGTTCACTTTTGTATTTCTGCACTTTTGCATTTTTGCACATACATAAAGACTAAGACGTGAGCTCAAAGTTACTAACACCAGATCAAAAAGTTGCCTCCGCCGCCACTTGAGTTCAACGAGGACGGCACGCCGAAGAAAGTGCCGTTTAAAGTGAGATTCCGGGACACGCAGCCGCTCGAGTTGAAGCCAGAGGTCTTGGCCAAGAGAAAAGAGGCCGAGGCCAAGTTTTTGGCAGAGCAGCAGGCCAAGGAGGCCAGCGAGGCCGAGAGAAAGTAGGCGAGACGCCGGTGCGCTACGTGGCTACGTGATTAGTCAACAAAAAATAGCTTTTGTGCTCAGTAAGCGGCTCCCAATTGTACATAGTGAAAAAATGCTCCTTCCTGGCGTAGTGCAGACACCCGTGACGTGATGGGGTTCTAATTTGCGGCCCACCACTCAACTCTGCTCAGCTCTGCTCAGCTCTTTGTCCCGCAACTGTGTTCTCCACTCCACCAACTCTGGGTCCACAACTGCTCCAGACGCCTTTATTGTAGCAGCCAGCTCCTCGGCCGTCAACTCCCTGAACATTGCGTCGCCGCCGTGGTACTCGAGCTTGAAAATCTTGTTTGCCTGGGCATTCAAGTCTTCTGGCAACAGCGGCAGTACCTCGTTGTAGCACCCGACAAGAAATTCGACCACCGCACTCAACCATTTCACAGAACGCATACAATTTGGCTGTTTCCGCGACTCTGGTCTCGTGAGAATCAGGTTCTTGAGCAAAACCGGCACTTCGCTCGTCTCGAAATCCTCAACTGACGTCAACAAAAAGTTTTGGTCGCGGAACCCGTAAACGACCTTCGGAATGCCAATGAGAAAACTCTGTGCCCATGTTTTGAATAGCTTGTCTTCAAACGTGATGGCTTGCAGGTCTGAAGATATCGTTTTTGTCGTTTTCAACTCCATGTAGTGGCTCAAAGCGTTGTCCTTGCCGTTGAACGGATCTTGGGGATCTGGTTTGTAGTCAAAAGCACAGTCCACTTCGCCTCCAAGAACCACAGGGATACCGCTAAACCCGGTTTTCACAACTGCAATGTACTGCGCCGCATCGCTCACTGGCTTTTTGTATCGTGACTCGATCTCCTCTCGTGTAGCGAGTGCCCAAGGCTTGGAAATTGTCGCCAAAGTCTCAAACTTGTAACCACTATACATAAATAACTTCTTCTGTTCCTCGTCCAACATTCCAAACTTCTCATTCATTTCTGCTTTCGACTGCTCGCTGAACGGCACGTCAAGGCTCAAAAATATCTGTCCGTCGCAAAATGCTACATTCACACTGAACTTGGTCCTACTTTCTTGTGCAGTCATAATATTGGTGAAAATCCCACGAAACGAAATGATTTTTGAGTCAATCTTCGTACCAGTTTGCTTCTCGTGGTTCACAATGGCCCGATGAAACGCATAATTGCCCAATGGCTCCTCGTATTTAGTGAAGTTCTTCACACCTTGTGACAAGTCGTAACGCTTGGCGACTTCGGATTCAGGAAAATAGTAATAGTTGAGCGAGCTGTCGTCAAATTTTATATCGCCATCAGAGGTTCTGCTATAGCCAAACAACTCCTTCGGCTGTTTGAGCTTGTCGTTCGCGGACTTGGCTGTTGATGGTAGTGTTTTTCTGAAAAGGCTCATTTTTGGTAGTCTCATAAGAAAAAATTCGCACGAAAATTAAATAGTTCCTTAAATTGTGCGATGACCTGCGAAAAGTAAGGAAGTAAACATTTGGGAGCAAAACAAAAATTGGGTAAAAATCCGAGAGCTCTCAGTTAAGGACGAAAAAAATACTTGACAAAAAAGGAGCTCACCTTTTCTGTTTTTGGATTAGCAATTTACAAGGTTCTATGGTGCTGATGGTCAAGCACTGGCATTGAGCCTTAACTGCTTATATCAACCACATGTGTGATAATTACGCAGTCTACAATTGCAAAATTGTGCTATTAACTACAACTCGCAGATCCTGGCGAGCATCCCAGACACCTGCAAATAGGTACTGACACCTTCCAAAACTCTCATGTGTGTCACGCCAATTTCTTTTATAATGTCCAAACGGCGTTCTTCGTCAATCTCCAAAACGTTTTTGATCACACGGAAACTCGTTGTCACAATGTCTATAGCCGAGTAACCCTTTGTCCAAAGCGTGTCCAATTTTTGCAAACTCTCATCGATTTTGCCATTATTGGCCAAAATCAACATCTGCCTCACAACTATAGGGTGTGGCTGGTCTACGACTTTGAACACATTCTCGCCACTGACAAAGCCAAACCCGGAGACCGTACTTTGCAAGTTGTTTATTGCTTGTCTCATATCACCTTCTGCGCTGAAAATGAGTGCTTCCAACCCATCATTCGAATATTTGACCTTCTCAAACTCAATGATTTCCAATAGCCGCTTCAAAACCTCGTCATCAGCTATACGTGTATAACGCAAAATGGCACATCTAGACTGCAAAGGCTCAATGATCTTGTTGCTCTGGTTGCACGCAAATGCAAATCTCGTTGTATTAGAGTAAATTTCCATAGTTCTACGGAGCGCCTGTTGCGCACCCGCAGTCATCGAATCGGCCTCATCCAAAACAATAATCTTGTGTCTTCCGGGTGGCAACTGTACTTTCTTCTGGGCAAACTGCTTGATCTTGTTCCGCACAACGTCAATGCCTCTATCATCAGATGCGTTCAATTCCAAAACTGCCTCGCCATATTGTTTGCTAAGTAGCTCTCTAGCAAGACAGTGGATCGACGTGGTTTTACCAATACCAGGAAGTCCAGATATAATCAAATGGGGCATGTTTCCATCCTCGGCAATGACCTTAAGTCTATCTATGGTCTCGCTGTTGCCAACGATGTCCTTGAGAACTTTTGGCCGGTACTTTTCGACCCATGGAAGTTCTAGTGTGAGTGGTGGCATTACGCGAAAAAAAAAAAGTGCAGTGAAAAATTAAAATTCGGGAACGAAATGAAAACAAAAAAAATGTAGCGACTGCGGGAGAATCGAACGCCTGAACAAGATTATTGATAGCCACTGGGACACGCACGAAATTAAAAGGAAGGATTGGCGACAGCAAAAAATGTCAGGAGAAATTGTGAAAGTGCAGGATGGCCAAATGGTTAAATTGGCTCAGTCCAAGTTCGAAACTGAGCGGAAGCGTTAAAAAAGTACGCCAACTGAAAGCAAAAGTGGCACACAAACTGAAATACTTCTACACGTGACCCCCGTGGTGCTTCTTTGTTGATTTTGAAAAATTCGGATTCTGTTTACCACGAACAAACTTATCAACAAAATGGCATATTCGTCTCAAACCGTGGCACAATTAAAAGAACAGTTGAAGGCCAAAGGTCTTTCTACTGCTGGAGTGAAAAGCGATTTGATTGCCCGTTTAGAGGCTTCTGACAAACCGGAATCTACTGAGGCAGCAACTGAAGCGGCAACCGAGACAAAAGCTGAAACGCCTGCAGAGCCAGCGCCAGAGGCTAAGATTGAAAAAAGTGAAGAAACTGCCGAAACACCTGCTGCCGTTAGCAGTAGTACTGCTACAGCCGCTACTGGTGATGCCGAAAAAACCTTGACGGTAATTGAGCCTGAAAAGAAAGAGAAGCCAAAAGAGATGACCGCTGACGAAAGAAAAGCTGCGGCAATTGAGCTTTTGGAGAAAAAAATAGCACGTGCCAAGAGATTTGGCCCAGAAGAGAGCATTGCTGCTTGTGAGAAGGATTTGGCCCGTGTCAAGAAGTTCGGTGTCGAGTTGGGTACCGCGTTGGCTGCCGAAATTGGATTATCAAGTGGACAAAAGCCACTTGGTAGCGGAAACGGCAAGTTTGGCAACGGCAAAGTCTTCAAGAAAAGACACGGTAAGAAATTCCACAAGAGATGAGCAGGTTTTAGTGGTAGCGGTTCTGAGCGTCTTCTTTGTTGCCGCGTCTGGCTGCGTTTTTTTCGAAACGTTCAAATGTTTGTGTACTTATCGGTTACTGTCTGTGTATTAATCAGCTCCTACTGTAAGCATCTACCAACCGTCTCCCCAGCCATCTTCGGTGTCTTCGAATTTGAGATTCAAACTCGACTTTGCGTTGGTTTTTGCACCCGAAGTTGTGATTTTTGAGCCCAACTTCTTTTTGCCCAACTTTAAACCTTTTGCGCTACTTGCGGTGCTACTGCCAGTTGCACCCAGAGACGCACCAGTGCTTGCGCTAGCTGCTGGCTTTGGCTTATTGAAGCTATTGCCGAAACTAGAAACGCGTTCCGTTTTGACTGGTTTTTTGCCAATGTGTATCTTTTCTACGCGTTCTTCAACACCCCAAGTATCGTCCAACTCATCAACGGGATCAGCTCCCCATCCGCCGTCCTCATAGTCAACTGCGTCTTCTAAATCATCAAAAGCTCCCCAGCTTTTGCCGCTTTTGGCCGCAATTGGCTCACTTACAACACTGCCAGCAGACATTGCAGACACTGGTGTACCAACGCGTGAAATATTAACAGGTTCTGTGTCGGCTTCCATATTTCCCCCCAACCCGCTTAATTTGCTGAACGCGCCAACCGCCAACGAATAGCCAAAGGATGAAATGTTTGGTTTGTTTTCTCCTGTATTGGAAGTTTCGGGCTTCTCGAGCTCGTCCTCCGTGGCTGGCATTTTCTCTGCTTCCTTTTCAATCTTGTTCATGTACAAGTCAAAGACATGGCGAGCTTGTGTGCGCACTTTACTGTTTTTGTCCAATAAACATGGAGCCACGCATGACAACACCCGTGAGCAACAAAGATCAGGCAGAAAATACTCAAGAGAAGTTTCAAACGCAGACAAACCGGCCACACGAGCAGGAGCAAACTTGTCTTTGAGCAGTTTATTGAACGCCGTGATTAAAACTCCTGGTCGTGAGTTGTTGTTAAGATGTTTGGCTATTTTGCACAAACATATCACTGTATTCGTTCTGATTGTAGCCACATCGTCGTTCTGAAGTTTGGCCAAGTACCGAAGTAGTTCATTGTTCAATTGTCTTTCTGTGATTTTTTCCGAAAGTGGAAGCATTGCTTTCAAAGTTTCTTCTCTAATTGTGCTATTGGTGTCCAGAAATCCTGTAAGTAAGTTGGAAAAGATTTTGTCGCTAACCTCACTTTTGTTTAATTTCTCCACAAATTTCGGCAACAGCGTGAGAAGTGTCACACGTATGGTTCTGTCCAGAATGTGAAACGCCTGGATAACTGTCGGCGTTACGTGTTTACGAAACTCATTTTCACCCAAATTCTCGCTGAGCAGCAAAATATAGTACAAGCACGTCGCCGCATAGTTGCTGTCAACCAGCATACCATTGGTTGTCTGTGTGCTGATGTTGAACATCTGCACCAATGTAGGCAAAATCTTGTACTCCATAAAACCTGGAGGCGAAATCTGCTTGATGCTCTCCAACGATTTGATAAACTCTAGCTTCTCGCTGTTTGACTTCAAGTTGATCTCGTTCAACTCATCGTAGCAGGAGATCAATTTGTTCAGAGAGAACATCAGTTGGCCCTGTTTGAGCATCACATCAACAGTAATCCGAGCAGTGACCGAGTTCTGCACCAACTTCTTGTACACAGGCTGCACGTTCTTTGGGATTTTCGCAATGTGCACTAACTTTTGCTGCTGTCCGTTCAACTCGCGTGAGCTCGTGACGTGGTTAAACAAGCACCAAATAAGAGCACCTAACTTATACGAGTCCAACTTGAAGACATGGTTCGAGTTCTCCAACAGCTGCAAGCCACGAGCGTCCACTTCTGGTGGCAAAACATTGTTGAAAACCGGCAGTGCAGCGCTGTATCTGAACAATGCTGGGTCTGTGTCAAGTTTGACGTTGGTCAAGAGCTCAAATCCACCAAGACGCCATTCGCCACTCTCGCTCACAAAAATCGTGCTCAAATCAACAGACCCGTGCACAGAGCCGCCCTCTACGTTCAAGTGTTTGAGCGTTTGCAGAATCACGTAGATTCCGAACATGAGGGCCTCGTTGGACAAGGGTTTGTTATCCTGCAAGTATTTCCACAAGGGTGTCACGGGCTCACTGAAAATGTAGATGTTGCTGTCCGTTTCCAAAGTTTCCAAGACCTTCAAGACTCCCGGAATACGCGTAGACTTGAGCTTTTTTGCTGCGTTCTTGGCTAATGGCACGTAACTGCTGTTTTTGTGCTCTCTGAGATCGATCTCGAAAATCGTGCAATTCGAGCCATCGGCCTTCAGCGTGCCTTCGTAGACCGTCCAAATAGACGAGGAACTGTAGTCCTGTGCCACACCGTCCTGGATTTTGGTGCCAAAGTTGTACGGCACGTTGTACGACGTGAAAGACGTGAGCGTCTTAGCGAGAAAGTTCATGTGGACTGATCCAGGATCAAAACGACAATTCGACTATTTGAAACGTTGAGGTTATGAGCGCTGGTGAAAATACGCAGTGTTACAACTCCGATATGTGTAATTGTCCGAGACAGGAAGCTGGTCTGACCGAGTATCACGGTATCACAGTGTCACGAACAGGCCAGCTTGGTTTGCTAGTTTGCGTTACTGGATTCTGCGTGGCTATTTGCAGTGTTGCGCATGGAAGTAATTAGAGTAGAAAGCTGCCAGTGCTCCGACATACTTTTTTTGTGGTTCTTGGCTCTATGTTCCGCACGAACCCGAAAAAAGCCTTTCTTGCTACCAATGAGTCAATATTCAACCTTAAACCAGAAGCCTTTGCTGCAAAGGCTCGCCGGAGCACAGCAAAACATGTCAGTTCACTGGTAGCACTAAACAAGAGTTCTGCTTGTGAGTAACTGAGCTATAAGCATCCCACCGATTTTGCCGATTTTCTGATACACACGGTGAAGTGTAGAAAAATGCTACATACTTACCTGTAGCTCAACAAAAGCACATCTTTTGGCTCGTGAATCAATACTACGTACTATCTTACTCAATATTCAATGCTATTAGACTGTTGATTACGAACCAAATATCGGTTTGCTTATTTGTCTGCAGGGTTCCAGACTTAAGTAACGGTCGCAGGGTAAGTGCGTGGTTTCGGAGTTTAGATACTCAACATGATTTTGGCACAACTTTCACACCAGAAAAATTTATAAAAGTTCCGAAAAATTCAAAACTTCCCCAAAATATTCATTTTGTTGATGTCCAAAAGGGTCATAAAGTTCAATTCTGGTGCTTTCAAACACAAAATGCCCAAAGGGAATGCTTACACTGGGTCCGCAAGGCTCGTTGACAAGTCTATTTACTCTTCGGAGGCTATAAAGAAAATCACAAAGGTCAAATTGGACCCTGATCAGGCTTGCTTGAAGACCCGAATTTTCAATTTCATTAATGAGCATCTCAGCGAAGAAAAGCCCGCAGTTTTCATTGTTGATGGTGACGCAGGAACGGGCAAATCAGTGATATTGAACGCATTGTTCAACGAGTGCCAGTACCGGGCTCGAAAAGTTGCTGAAGACCCGCTATACGGTACAAAGAACTACTTGGTGGTCAACCACCCGGAAATGTTAAAACTCTACCATCACATTCTGAAAGATTTTGACTATTTGAAGAAATCGGACCTCCAGAGACCAACCTCTTTGATCAACACGTTTACTCCAGCGCCAGAGCTGGCAAAAAAGAAGAGTGGTAACCAGCGCAAGGCAATCAAAACTGTCAAACCTGTAAATACAGATCCACCTTCTGTTAAGCCTATTGACGTGTTGTTCATTGATGAGGCACACTTGTTGACAACGCACAAGGACGCTTTTAAGCGATTCCACCAAATGAACCAGTTTGAAGAGCTCTTGAAACTCAGCAAGGTAGTTGTGGTGATCTTTGACGAGAAGCAGAGTTTGCGAATGAGCTCATACTGGAGCGACAGCACACTAGAGGAACAGCATCATGAAAAGCGTGTCAATGGTGCCTCGTTGCACAACTACTTGAAAAACTGTACTGTAGAGACACACAAGCTCAAAAAGCAGTTCCGGGTGACGGCACAAAAGGATCTCTTAGAATGGATCACAGCGTTATCAACAAGAAAAGCCATTTTACCCTTGCCTACAAAGGACCAAGAAGAAGGTACGTTTGACTTCAAGATCTACAAGTCGTGCGCCCAGATGTACCAAGACATCAGAGAAAAAGACAAAAAATATGGTAGCTGTCGGATATTGGCTACATATGACTTTCCTTACAGACTTGACGGCAAGGACTACTTTGTGACATCTCAGTCTGACGGTTTCAAGCTTCGTTGGGACAGATATTTGCCCCAAATTCAAATTCCTTGGTCCGAGAGAGCCGACACAATAGACGAAGTTGGCTCCGTATACACTGTTCAGGGTTTTGATCTCAACTATGCTGGTGTGATTTTAGGTAAGTCCATTGGCTACGACAAGACCACAGACACCATAAAAATCAGACCCGAATTCTATGACGACCACGCTGGATTTACAAAAAAAAGCAACATCTACGACGTCGACAACGTAAAAGAAAGAATAATTTTGAACAGCATCAACGTGCTACTTACTAGAGGAGTTAAGGGCTTGTACATATTTGCTTGGGACAACGAGTTACGTGAGAGATTGTTGGCTGGAAATAAACTGGTAGTAGTAGAGTGAAATGGAAGGGCGTATGCATGTCCATGTGGAATAATGTATAAATATGCAATAATATACACACCATCCGATGAGGTGAAAAAAAAATTAAATCAAAAAAATTTTCCTTACTGTAATACCACACTCATGATCAGAAAAGAGAAGAAAACGACCAAGTCGCACAGAAAGTTTGCGTATAAGTCGTTTACAGAGTCGCTTAACGCGTTGTCTGTGAAAAACGCTACAAAAGCGCTTCGTGCTGACTTGAGAGGTGAAATCAGCGATGATTCTTTTCATTTGGAGCAGGGCATTGAAATCTGGAAAGAGACCAATATTTCAAAGAATTTCAGCGAGTTTTTGTACGAGATAGACCAGTACGCCAACAGTTTGGCACAATTGCTTTTCCACAAAAGCAAAGTGTGGCAAATATTTGCCAAATTCATTCAATTGAAAGACAATTTGAGTTTAGAGCCTATCTTAGACCTTTTGGTGAGGTTCATACGAGACCTTGGAGACGAGTTCTTAGAGTTCTACGAGGAGTGTGTCAAAATATTGATCGAAACTTCATTTGCGTTTTTCAAGGCCGATAACAGTCAGCAAAATCACGCACATACAAATGAGAAAGTTGTAGAGTGGTTCTTCAACTCTTTGGCTTTCATTTTCAAATATCTTCAGAAGGATCTTGTTAAGGATTTGACGCCAACACTCAAAATTGTTTGCAACTGCTTGAAGCGCGTCAAAAACAACTTTTTTGTCAGATTCATTGGCGAGACTGTTTCAAATTTGGTCAAAAAGTGTTCGAACGCACAGTTGGAAATCTGTATTGAGTTTTTGATAACGAGCCTCGATGAATGTGATACACAGCTAAGCTACAGCAACTTGAACAAGTTCTCGACAGTAGTTTTCGCCGAGGCCATGAAGAACGTATTCAATGCTTACGATTCCAAGATTGAGAAGCTTTTGAAAGTGCTTGTGAAACACAGCATTGGAAACAGCTTCACTTCCGTTTATTGTGGAGTGGTTTTGCTTGTTTTGAAGCACGGGAATGAGGAAAACGCTTCTGTTGTTTATGAAACAACTTTTGCAGAGTTGGAAACTAAAGTTCTGTCATCCAACGTCGAGTCTGTGTTGAGCATCTTGTGTTGTTTGGCATTTGCTGACGCTGGCCGCAAATTCAAAAACTGGAACTTATACATGGGTGTTTGTGCTACTATCTCTGACGTGTTGAAGCATGACAACACTTACGCGGACACAGTTATGGAAAAATTGATAGTCTTCTACTCATTTGTTATCAGAAATGCACCAATGGACTTCCTCGCCAAGTTCCACCTTCAGGTTTTGGACACTTTGCAGACCGCCAAAAATGCAGACTGGTTTTTACCATTTGTTCAAACAAGTACCGGTTTGAACAAGCCAAAAACGACAATCTTGTTCCAAAAGAAAGCCCAAGACTTTATTTTGCACTCTTGGCACAGTCACGAATCCCAAATTGCCACATATCTTACCAAATATCCTTCTGCTGTCCAACAGATTTCAAAAGAGTTTCAGCAGCTGCTTCTCAAGGATATTAAAAGTAACACAGCAAACAGTGATGAGTTGAATTGGAGATTGAGGCTTTTAATGTATGGCAAAGATATTGATGATCTTGACATCTTGATGAGCCTTGTGACTGATTCTAAAAACGGTGAAACTACTGGACTTGCGCTCAAAATTGTCACAAACGAAAAACGTGCTTTGAATGAACACGAGTGGAAAGTTTTGGCCACTAAAGCTGATAATCTTGTGGATTCTGGTACGTTTGTGGAAGCAGTTCACGAGTCACTTGTTCTTAAAAAACCCGAGTCCTCAGAAACCATTGAAAAGCTATCAAATATCTTCACAACCAGTTTGTTATCTGGTGTCAGACAGATAAGATACAGCTCCTTAAAGATTGTAACGTGGCTCATAGGGACTCTGGTGTCCCCAATTCTCAACTCTGTGCAAACTGTTGAGAGCACAGAAATTTCATTACCTAATGGCAGAGACATTGCTCACAAAATACGTCAAATTGGTGCTAATTTTGCTAATGCTGACGAATCGTCACAGAGAATCGTTCTCCACTGGGTCTTCGGGTACTTGGGCAACAGATTCAAGCCAATTTGGGACGCCATCTACGATGTGGCCGACAAATTCAGTGCTAATGATGAATTGTGGCCAATTGCGTTAAAATTTTTACAAAACGCACCTAAAAATGCGATCACTTTTGACGAGTTCGAAGATGAGGAAGACGAGGGTGAGGAAGATGAAGATGAAGATGAAGATGCTGCCGACTCTGAGGATGTGGAAATGGAGACAGAAACATCTGCTTTTGCCATTGACATATTCCTGGAGGGCTTTTTTGACGAAAAGTTTCACGGAATTGTTCTGAAGATGGTTCCAGTGATGAGAAATTACGCAGTTCAAGAAGATGACACAATCAGCAACAGCGAGACTTTTATGCGTACACAGACACTTCAATTTTTGATAAAGTCGCCAAAAATTGCTGAAAAACACGCAAGAGACGTTGTGCCAATGCTTTTAAACTCAGAAGGGTGGTTGCTCAAGGACAAAAACCTTTTGTTGGAGCTTTTTGGTAAGTTTCGCAACCCAAAGAGTATCTACGAGTCGGAAAAAGTGCTACAATTTGCCAAAGACTTGCTCACTTCCAGAACCACGAGCACCCAAAAGTTGGCATTGGAGTTGGTTTTGACCTACAAGTTGGAAAACGTCAACAAGTATACCGACAATCTTAGAAATATGTTGAACGACACAATTTTCAAGGACGAAATTGTGACATTTTTCAACGCAAATGAGGCCGAAGATTTGGAAGCGGTCGTTGACATAGTTTTGAGAATACTCTTTGGAAAGTTCAAGACCAAAGTCACGAGTAATTCGAAACAGAGTGTGCGGAACGCGATTTTGAAGATGTTGCCAAAGTTGCACGAAAAATTTGTTGTGAAGTTTTTGCAATTGGGTTGTGCAGGAATCGAGTACCAAGAGATGTTTGCCAGCGACGGCCAGGTGTTACAGGCTCCATTTGTTGAGTTTCTGGAGACGCAGGCACGGAAGTTGGTGGGGTTTGTGAACTTCTTTGCCAGTTTGGTGAAAGAGTTCAAGACTAAGTTCCCACAAGTTCTTGCCACAGGAATGCAACCGTTGGTTTACAGTCTCGTTATGGCACAAAGACACATAGACAACAACGTGAACTCGGGTGTCATGGGCAAAGTGTACAAAACATTAAGAAGCTCGGGGATGAAAATTTTGGCCCAGATTTTCAGTTTTGGCACCGAGTTTCTGTGGACGCCACATATTGATGCCGTGTACCGGTACATCATTGAGCCCCGGTTGGCAACGTTTGCTGCTGACAACAAGGAGCAGGTGTCGTCCTTGCTCCAGATCATGACTGGGTGGGCAAAAGTGGACACATTTTTCACGTATTTGAACTACGATGACTACAAGCCTGTCAGAGCGTTGATGCAGCTTTTCCTGGATTTGTCGTGCAAGCCATCCGTCCAGATTGAGCTTTTGCAGTTCCTGGCTTCTGCGTTGGCAAACTGTGACTCCCATGTGCAGCAAAAAGTGCTTGAAACGTGTTTCCAAGTGTTCCCAAGCTTGGACTCGAGAGAAACCTTGACAGAAATGGTCAATGTGCTTTTGGTCATTTTGCGCAAGAACTTGATGAGCGACCAGGAGACTTTGCAGAAGATTTTGGACCGTTTGTGTGCTGCAATCTCTGGAGGTGCCTGTTACAACAACGAGCCGGTGTTTGAAGCCGTGTTGGGACTTGTACGGGGCTCCAAGGACACAGATTTCACACACGGGTTCTTATCGTGCTGGAAGGCAGTTTCTGAGCACCTTGAGGTTCAGAGAAACGCGCAAATCCGTGAAATTGTGTGCCAAATCTTGATCAGTATCGCTGAGAAGTTCACCGAGTACACAAAGACTGCAGAAACTGTGGTGCAACTCAATGCTATGGAGCTGCGCCGTATTGAAGAGCCCGATTTCGAGAAACGTGTTGCCGGTTTCGAAACCGTGCAAAACATGCACAGTCTGTGGTCAGCAGTCCAGTGGGTCCCAATAGTGTCTCAGAATCTATTCGACATCAAGCTGGACGAGCCTGGGATCAGACACAATGCGCGCTTGATGTTGCAGTTGTTTGTGGACACATTTTCACAAAAGGACCTGGAAAATGAGGCCCTGCCGTACATCGATATACTCAAAAACCGTGTATTGCCTGCAATGCGCATGGAATTGCGCAAGCTGGGAAAGACGCAGCAGGAGTTTATTGGATTTTTGGAGCACTTGGTTGGTGAAAGCCGATTTCTCAGTGACTTGGACGACATGAAGTGTCTTTTCTTCAGCGACGAAGAAGAAGCAAGCTTTTTTGTCAACGTTGTGCACGTCCAGGTCCACAGAAGACAGAGAGCCGTGCGCAGACTTGCTACTGTGGCAGAGAGTCTCGGAAATGTCAGTGTTTCACAGTACTTGATGCCAATTGTCGAGCAGTTTGTGTTCTGCGATGATGAGCAGTTGCGCAATTTGCTGAATGATGCCATAGAAACGATGGGCGCGTTGGCCAAACGTTTGGGAGGCATGGAATTCCGCGGCATGTTGAAACGTTATGGTGGATATTTGAAAAAACGCCGTGAGTTGTATTTCAAAGAGGTTGTGCGACTCATTGTGGCCGTTCTGGACGGCAGCGACCATGTGATGATTGACGCAAAGTACGACCACTTTTTTGGGGTCTTGATGCGTGTTTTGAACGAAAGAGACGACACAATTGCAGTTCTGAAGATCCCATTGTCCCAGGCTGTTGTTCTGTTGTCGCTTTCCCTTCCTGAGGAAGAGAAACAGGTCCAGGTGGCCGCAGCAATCACCAAACTTGCCCAGATGTTGCGGAGTAAGTCTGAGGAGGTCAGAGACACCGTGAGAAAGAGTCTTGCCGTTATTGCAGCACAGTTGGGCCCAGAGTACTTGCTTTTCATCATCAACGAGCTCAAAGGCGCCTTGAGACGTGGTGCACAAATCCACGTGCTCAGTTTCACCGTTCACCACCTTCTTGTGGCAACAGACCCTCCACACGGGGCCTTGGATGCCCTGTGTGAGCCAATCATGGATATGGTGATGGACGACACCTTTGGTAGTGCTGCAGCCGAAAAAGACGCCGAGGAGTACAGATCGCTGAAGAAAGAAGTGAAACACAACAAGAGTAATGACACTGTGGAGCTTTTGGCCCTGAAAATCTCGTTGGAACAGGTGGGCGCCATTTTGGTGCCCGTCAAGACATTGTTGAGGGAACAGCTAGGTGCCAAAGCCTGGAACAAGGCCTGTGCCATCTGCCAGAGACTCACGGGTGGGTTGGCACGTAATCCTGCAGTTGTGGGTCTGCGGGCCTTGACACTCTGCTTCCAGCTTCTCCAGGAGGCAGACGAAAGAAACATCCGCCGGGAATTGCGTGAAAAGAGTGCCAAGCCAGAGATCTCGGAGTCGGAGGAGCACTTCTTGGTTCAGTTGGAAAAACGGGCCCGATTTGCTGCAGAAACGTCATCGGGCAACAACACGCAGTGGTCGTCATTTGCCAGACGTGTTTCCTTGGACTTGTCGCACAGTCTTTTGTCCAGCGAGCCAGAGTTGTTCCAGCCGCACTTTGTGAAGCCGTTCTTTGAGTACTGGCGGGTGTGTCTCAAAAACAGTGACGACGAAGCCGTTTTAGTGGGTGCCTTGAGAGCCGTGGGCACGTGTTTCACCTTGGAGTTGGACGAGGAGTCGAAGGCCATTGTGGCCAAGTGCACAAAACTGGCCTTCCGCCATTTCCAGAACCAGCCTTCCACAAACACCTCTGTTGCGCAGCTGTGTCTCAAGTACTTTGCAGCTGCCGTGAGAGCCCTGTGGCACCCGGCAACTGAGTCGGAAACGAACTACGTTCTCGGAAGATTGTTGCCGGATTTGGACGACCCTAGTCGTCAAGGTTTGGCGTTCAAGTACCTCAGAGCCGTTTTACTGGCCCAAGTGAAAACTGCACTTGTGTACGATGTCATGGAGAAAGTGGGGCAAATCTTGGTGACCAACCACACGAAATCCGTCAGAGACATGGCCAGAGCCTGCTACTTGCAATTTATCATGGAGTACGACCACGGCAAGGCTAAGTTGGAGCTGATTTTCCGCCAAATCGTGGGGAACTTGCTGTACCCAGCAGAAGCCGGCAGAGACTCGGTTTTGGAGCTTGTGGCCCAGCTTGTGATCAAAACGCCCAAAGCCATTTTCACTCTATTGTCCACGAGTTTCTTTGTTGCGTTGAGCCGCAGTGCAACCATGGACTCTACTCCACGTGTAAGGGAACGTGCCAGCGACGTTTTGAAAGAGTTGCTCACAAAGCTGGAGGACTCGGAGCTGGCAATGACCCTGATACACTCGTACTTGGCGGCCTGGATGAGACTGGACAACTGGGAGCTTGTGAGATGTGCTGCGCATGTCTACAAGCTCTACATCGAGTCCTTGGGTGCCAATGCACAACTCAACGAGGTTTTGTTTGAGCGTTTGGACCAGATTTTTGAGAACGAGCAGTGGGAATCAGTCTACTCGGTGTTGCTCACCTTGGGCAAGCTTTTTGGAACCACAAAACTGTTGCCGAAATCTGTGTGGCCGCATGTAACGGCCATGTTGCTTTTCCCACACTCGTGGGTCCGTTTGGCCGCAGCAAGACTCACGGGTTCCAGATTGCAAGCTGAAAATGCAGAGAGCTCGCTTGACTTGACCTCTGAAACGTTGCAGGAGATCTTGACGAGGTCCGTGAGACAAGTTGCTGCACCAAAGATCACCACAGACTTGTCAGAATGTGCCGTGAGAAACCTGGTGCTCTGCTTGGTGAAGTTGCAGCAGACAGGTGTTCCGGATGAGTTCTTGCAAACGTGTAGTGCGATTGCCGAAAAACTCAGCAAAATTGCCCGTAACGACTACAAGGCCCAAGACTTTGTGAACTCCAAAAAGGGCGGCATCAAGTTGATGGCCATGATTTTGCAGTTGCTCAACGAGGATCAGCTCCAGCAGCAGGTTTTCTTTGAGCCGGTTCTTCTTGCAATCTTGCCAATTTCTGAGGACGACCCTACAAACGGCGAAGACGCTGACAAAGACGAGCTCATTGAGTTGTCAACAGAAACCGCGGGTATCTACGAGTCCAAGGTGGGCAACGTCCAGTTTGCCAGAATGCGTGGCTCCATAACCAAGCAGATCAACGAGCGGAGGCTCGAGAGACGTGCAAAGAAAGCACAATTGGCGGTTTCGAACCCAGAGTTGGCAGCTCAGAAGAAGATCAGAAAGCACGCCAAGAGCAGGGCCAAGCGGAAAGTCTCAAGAGACGAGAATGGTCAGTACAAGGGGAAGAAGAAGAGAAGAATGTGAGGTTGCATTGAGAGCAGGTTTGGCATACAGTAGCATAAACATGAATGTATAACTAATCAGCTGTGTAAGTTGGCGTTCTGCAGAGCAGAGTTGCACCGAAAGGCAGCAAGACTCTGGGTTGGCCCCCCAGAGAGAGCACGGCACCAGAAAAGGTGGCCAGCTGCTCCTGGTGCTCCTGGTGCACTTCTCCGGGCTCCAGGAGACGTATTTACAGGGTTCAGATACTGGAGGATCAGCAGCACAAGACAGGCTTCCTGGGCAACGCAGACGTCGCTGTTCATATTGTACACTATTTACATACAGCCCGCTACTTGTACCAGAAGTCGTACTTCTTGAGCACCTCCTCCAAACTTGGCTCTGAGCCCAACTTGATGTTGTTTTCTCTGATAAATAGGCTCATGGCCTCAAATCTCGCCAACTTCACTCTGTGCAGCTCGTCGGCCTGGTTCTGAAGCTGCTGTGTGATCTGTGGTAGGCGCTCGATCGTGTCCTCACTCTTTCTGCGGTACCTGACCAACTTTTTGATGTACAGATCTCTTTTGTCAATGAAGTGCTGGATCCAGGGCTGCACAAACTGCAGCTCCAGGAGCCGCGCGTTAGCAAAAATCGGGTCTGCCTGCACCACCAAGTGCTCCCACTTGCCTTCCATGACCCCGTACTTGTACATCGGGTCCTGCGGAATGTTTCTTGTGTCTATCAATTTCAGGTACGTTGCTATGGACTTGTGCAACAAGCTCATGTCCTTTTTCTCGTACTGCCACGGAGTCCGAATGAACGGGATCATGAAGTGCGACTGGATCACTTTCAAGTCCACTTTCACTTTGTATGGGCCTTTCACCGTGAGCAAGTACTTCACGGCATTGTACCGCTGAAGCGCCTTCTGGTACAAGACTTTCTGTACCGCCAGCTTGTACTCGGGCGCCTCAATGTCTGGACACCGCGGCACGTGCTTGCGCTGTTTCTTGACCAAATAAAGCTTCAAAAGCAGGGCAGCTCTCTGTTTCTCGGCGTTCCTTCTCACTTTCTTCGTGTTGGGCTCAAGATTGTGCTTGAGGTTCATGTTGGCAGCTTTCACACTGAGTATGCGGTTTCTGTACTTCTTGGCAATGGCTTTTTCTGCAGTTTCGTACTCTGCCACAATCTCGCTAAAAGCCGCTGGGGCTTGTGACTTGCCTAACTTTTCGCTCACCTGTGTAGCAAGCTTCAAATACTCAGTGCACCTGTGAGCAGACATGTCGTTTTTTTTGCTGCGAAACTCGCGCCTCACTAGTGGCTTTGCCGAGTCTGGCGCCAGCCGCACAAAGTACCTGTAGAGGGCAAGCACATGGCTCCTGTGGGCCTTGTACTGGTAGAACTGTTTCATGGCGAGTGCCGGTGCTTTTCAGCGAGTCTGCAATTTGTTTCTGTATTCTTTTTTTTTTCAATCTGCAATTTTCATTTATTTCAGCGGTTTTATTTTTTTTCCCCGATGCGATGCAAAAAGTTTTTCACTAAATTTTACTTCTATCTCATCTCATGAACAGGACATTTGTGAGAACGTTTAGAACCGTGGTTGCGCGGAACAAGGGCAGCAAGAATGCGCTTTTTGACACAGCGTCACAGAAACTGCTGGTGGACCCTTTGGATGGCGACTATATCGACTTCAAGCCATCCGATGTGGTGAAATCGCTGCTTCCGTTCAATGTCTTGAAAGAGAGTGAAACTTTTGGCATGCTTGTGAGGGCCGAGAACGAGGACACAAACGAGCAGGACACGCGAACCGTCAGGGTTGTGGACAGGGAGGAGTACTTGCACCATGTGCAGGACAGGGAGCCTGCCGATCCTTTGAGCAAGTACTTGCCCAACACAGTGGAAGGCAAGTTTCTGTTCAAGCAGCTAGAGTTGCCCCACGAGTTGGGAAAAGTGATAAACAACCACATAATAAAGCCCAACGCGTCTTTGAAGAAGCTCAGAGAGTCTGCAGCCCAGTTGTTCATTGACCTTCTGAAGCTGGACGTGCACAGGGCCCCGAGATCAAAGTTGGAGGTTGATGCGCACATCTCAGTGATGTTTTTGCACAACTACGCCAGTATCACCCGCGTATTGCAGGAATTGCAGACAAAGCTCAGGTTGAAAGGCAAGGATTTCTGTCCGCAAAAAGTCTTGGACGTTGGCTACGGCCCAGCTACGGGTATTGTTGCTTTGAACGACTTGATGGGCGACGACTATGCACCAAAGTTGAGACACGCCCAGATTATTGGCAACACGAAAGGGATGGACGACATGCGGCTTAGAGCAAAGCTCATACTCAGCCGGCAGTGGAGCGAGCTCGACGACGACGTCAAAGTCGAAGCCGTGCGAAATGCTGAGAAAAACGTGGCACCTGAACCGGATTTGTCGAAAATGAGCAAGTCACAGCGGAAGTTTGAGCTGGAGCTCGGTGGGGACTACATTGGTGAAGTGAAAACGAAGCAGTTGAAAGTGAAAACGCAGTTCATCAGCAAGTTGGGCAACAACAAGTATGACCTCATCATACTCACGCACCAGCTCTTGAAAGACCCAGAAAGATTTCCGTACGGGATCGACGACTTTTTGGAGCCGTATCTCAAATGTCTAGAGCCCGGCGGCCACTTGGTGATAGTTGAGCGCGGAAATCCTATGGGGTACGAGATTGTGGCCAGAGCTCGTCAGATAATGATTCGGCCAGAGAATTACTCGCCTTTTGAGTTTGGTAAGCTTCCAAGACCGTACATAAGAGCCTCGCAGTTCAAGCCCCAGCACGAGGAAAAGAGAGTTGTGGAGACCAGTGAGGAAGACCGCGATTTTGAGGTGCATTTGCTGGAAAAGTTTGGAGATGTCGACGACGACGACTTGCTGCTTGAAAAAGAGCTTTTGGACGACTACGAGGCGATTGACGAAACCCGTATGGGCCAGCCAGTGGATGCAGATTACTACTTGTCAGTTGTCTCGCCGTACCCAAACCACTTGAAGTGTCCGTTGCAGATGTTGAAACCGAGCTATTACAACTACCCCAAGGGATCTAAGTTGCAGTGGCTCAATTTCCAGACTTCGATCATGAGACCGAAGTTTACGTTGGAGTTCAAAAGAGGCTCGATTCTTGGCGGGAAATGGGCAAAACCAGATGATGGAGTGGCTCCAAAGGGTACGGTGGGTGCAGGAAGTGGCAGACCTAACGGGAAGAACAACGAGCAGGTCAATTTCACGTATTTGGTTATGGAACGGTTCAGCGATGATTTGAAGAGCATCGAGAAGGTCGAGGCCAAGAGAAAGGAAATCAAAGCGATTTCTGCAGAAATTGAAGCTGCAGAGGAGGAAGGTGCGAAACGGCACGTATTTGAACAAAAGTTGCTTCCTGTGCTCAAGGAGGGCGGGTTTTACGACGAAACAGACACTTGGGCGCGGATCATTATGCAACCGATGAAAAGAAAAGGGCACGTTGTGATGATGGTGCTCACAGAGTACGGTACAGTCGAGAAATGGGTCATACCAAAGTCATTGGGTGCCGGCGTGTACCACGACGCCAGAAAGGCTGACAAGGGAGACTGGTGGCCCCATGGGTACAAAACGAGGATTGTGGTTTTTGGCAACGACAGTGCAGAACGGTTGATCAGTGCGAAAGGCGAGGAAAGCAGAAAAACGAAGCTCATGAGCCAGCACGAGAAATTCTACGACACGTTCAAGAACCACGAGAGAAAACAGAAGCAGTTGCAGAAGCGGATCAGCAAAGAGAACAAGAAGTCCGAGAGAGTCAAGTTGAAGAAGCAGTACGTCGAAGATTTCAGAAAGTACAACCAGAGTGAGACAGAGAGATCGATCAGCGAACAGTTTGAGCTTGAGCTTGCGCCTAGTGTGCAAGAGTACGAGACCAAGTTGCAGAAGGAGAAGTGGCAGCTTGAGAACTCGTGAGCACGATTGTGATTGTGAATTGTAAATAGTCTATGTGTAAATAAGAGATAGGGGCTGGTGGAATAGGCCTGCCGTGTACCAGAATCTTGTAGCAAACGTTTTGGGACCCTGATCGTTTTTGCGAATGTAGCCCAAATAAAGCCAAATAAAAACCGGAAAAAAAAAAACAAAAAAACAAAAAAATACAAAAGAAAAAAAAACGTCTAGGGGTATATCTCACCGCATTTCTGGATCTGCAGAGCATTGGCAAATTCCGATATTCGCAAACACCAAATTAACAGAAAGAAAGAAAAAAAAAAAAAAAAAAAAAAAAGTAAATAAAAGTAAAAGCAAAGCGATAAAAAACAAAGCGATAAAAAACAAAGCGATAAACCAAAACGCTCAGAGATAAACACCCTTGTCAACATCGCTAGACAACTGATGCAAACAGCACCCACAACACAAGTGCCACCACAAGATGCTCAAAACCACGATGTGGGTTTCCACGCTCATAACCCTGGTTGCCGTCGTCGTGCTAGCCGTGGGGAGCCTCCGCGAATTGTACGCAGAAACTGAGTTGCAAACTCTCGAGCTGGACGGGGAAACTGACTATGCTCACCTCGCTGTCTTGTTCAGTCTTCTTGCTGTGTCGTTTGTGTCGCTTGGAACGACGTCGTCCGACTTTTTGTGCCCCAATTTGGGGTTTATCGCCAAAGCGCTCAACTTGGACGACAAAATCGCTGGAATGACTTTGCTCGCCTTGGGGAACAGTGCACCGGATCTCAGCAGCACGTTCATAGCAATGAGGCTGGACTCGATAACCTTGGCGCTTGGCGAGTTGATGGGAAGTGCCTTTTTGTGTATAACTGTGGTCATTGGGCTCATGGGTCTGGTGTCGCCGTTCCAGGTGGACAAAGCCGAGTTTTTGAGAGACTTGCTATGTTTTGCGACCTTCATATGTGTCAGTTTCTGGTTCATTCTTGACGGCAAGTTGACCCTCGTCGAGTGCATCTTGCTCGTTGTCATCTACGTCATCTACTTGCTGTATTTGGTGGTTTCCACGGTGACCAGTGGTGGCAGTGCCGAAACTGCTGTTGAAGAGCAGCCGTTGTTGATGGACTCCCCAGAGGTGTCCCGAGACCCGCAGCTAGGTGCCGCGGGCACAATATTGAAAAACGCCGATGTTTCCAGCACTTCTGGCCCAGTTTTGCCTGTTCAGAAGGCTCAAGGGTTCTACACGCTCACAAAATCGCACAGCTTCCCGCTCACCTCAAAGGGAAGTGCGCTGGACGCGGTCCAGATCCCAACACACGAGAGCTTGTTGCTGCCATTGATTGCACGGCGCAGACAGGCCTCTTACATTCCAGGATCGCTACGGTTCTCTGTTCTCGACTGGATCACGAGCGACATCCCATCAGACAACCCGGACATAGAAAGGACATTGTACACACACGAAGAGATTGAGTACGACACGCGAGTGCCCACTAGCGTCTTCAGCATGGTATTTCCCTTCACTAACGATTTTGACTACAACCCGCAGCACAAAGTGCGCTGCTTGTACCGCAACCTGCTTTTGTTGGTGAACACTCTCTGCTACGCATTTTTCACCTTGTCCATACCCACGTACAGCGGCAACGGCGACGAATTGACCTCCGAGTACTGCGAGGCTCAGAAGAAATTGTTTGTGGTGCAGGTATTTGCCATGCCGTTGCTTTTGCTCTTCAAAGTCGACGGCCTGGACCTCACAGCAACGTCGCACGGGCACACGCTTGCATTTGCGCTCCCAGTGTGCTCTTTGGTGCTAGCGGCCGTTGCCTATATCGGGCTTTTTCGCTACTATAGACACCCGAAAACTGGCGTCACCAGGAACCCTGTTCGCGTGCTGTTGAACAACTCCAAGCATTACAGAGTCGTGGTGGCATCCTCGGGTTTTGCTGCGTCGCTACTATGGATCTCGGTGATCTCCGGGTTTGTCATTAACATCCTAGAGACAGTCGGTGGTATTCTCCACATGTCCAAGTCGATCTTGGGGCTTACGTTTTTTGCCTTGGGCAACTCTATTGGAGACATAGTGACGAATGTGTCGTTTGCAAAGCTTGGTTTGGCCATGAGAGGCTTGGGCGCGTGCTTTGGGTCCCCTTTACTCTACATTCTCCTTGGAATAGGACTTAACGGGATCATTGTCATAACAAAGCAGTTCTACGAGGGCGGGGCTTCAGACCTCACGTTTGAGATCTCGCACAGCTTGTTCTGCACCATAATTGGCATGGTATGCGTGTTCGCGTTCTACTTGGTGGTCATCCCTGCAAACGGCTGGGTCATTGATCGCAAAATCGGGGCCTTGGCTGTGTTTTGGTGGTGTATTATCACGGCGTTTAACGTCTACTACGAAGTGGAACATCATTGAGCATTGGGTGTGCTTTTTAACCCAAAAAAAAACGGTTCGAGCACAGATTCCCGTTCGCTTCATAATTACGTCAGAATACACGGCGCTGTACAGTAGCAAGTGTAGTGCCCAGCAGTCTCCAAGAACCCTGGACCCCAATCGAGTGGGCTCCCCAACTTTTTACATGTATATCCGATATCTCATCTCAAACTCAAAAAAATGCAATACTCCGTGAGTCAATGGTTGCGAGCCCCGTGCGAAACTGAAATCTTTTTCACTTTTTTCAGCGACCCAACCAACTTCTTAAAACATTCAAACAGAAATGGCAGTTCTTACTTTGGCAGGAAAAGCACAACCAATTGCTTATTCAGCACTTATAGCAGCATCTATCGTCAACGGGGCCGGTTCCGGTAACATTGAGATCAACTTTGTTGACGAGAAAAGCGCCAGCAAGGACAAAAAAGACGCTCCAGCTAACTTGGACGACAAGGCTTTTGATTCTATTTCCATTGTGAAACAATTGGCCAAAGAGCATCCAAATGTTTTGCCAGTCAACAGCGAGGTCGAAAAATGGATTGACTTTGCCACCAAGTTGATGACCAAGAACTTCAAGGAGTTGAGCGAACACTTGAAAGTTTTGGAATTGCACCTCAACTTGAACACTTACATTGTGGGCTACGACGTCACAGCAGCCGACGTTGCCATCTGGGGTGTGTTGCGTGCCAACCATATTGTTGGATCCATCATCAAGAACAAGGTTTTCATCAACGTTTCTCGTTGGTACACGTTCTTGGAGGCCCAAAGACAATTTTCTTTTGTTGCTGAGGCTTTCACGCATGCCATCAACGAGGTGCGTAAACAAAACAAGACCAAGACTGGTGCCAAGAAAGAGGGCCACAAGGCAAACTTTGACATTGACTTGCCAGGTGCTGAAATTGGTAAAGTTGTCACAAGATTCCCACCAGAACCTTCTGGATACTTGCATATTGGACACGCCAAGGCTGCTGTGTTGAACCAGTACTTTGCCAACGCCTACAAGGGTAAATTGATCATCCGTTTCGACGACACCAACCCTAGCAAGGAAAAGACTGAGTTTGAACAATCTATCTTGGAAGATTTGAAGCTTTTGGGTATCAAGGGGGACAAAATCACTTATCTGTCTGATTACTTTGAGTTGATGTACAACTATGCTGTGCAAATGATCAAAGAAGGCAAGGCTTACTGTGACAACACCCCATTGGAGCAGATGCGTGCTGAAAGAATGGACGGTATTAAATCCAGCAAGAGAGACACCAGTGTCGAGGAAAACTTGAAAATCTTCACCGAAGAGATGAAATTTGGTACTGAAATTGGCCAAACGTACTGTGTCAGAGCCAAAATCTCGTACGACTGTCCAAACAAGGCCATGCGTGATCCTGTGATCTACCGTTGCAACTTGACTCCACACCACCGTACAGGTAGCACGTGGAAGATGTACCCAACATACGACTTCTGTGTGCCAATTGTGGATTCCATTGAAGGAGTGACACACGCTTTGCGTACTATTGAATACCGTGACAGAAACCCACAGTATGAGTGGATGCTCAAGGCTTTGAACTTGAGAAAAGTGCACATTTGGGATTTCGCAAGAGTCAACTTTGTGCGTACATTGTTGCTGAAACGTAAGTTGCAATGGTTTGTTGACAAAAACTATGTCACAGGCTGGGATGACCCACGTTTCCCAACTGTGCGTGGTGTCAGAAGACGTGGTATGACTGTTGAAGGTTTGAGAAATTTTATTATTTCGCAAGGACCTTCTAAGAACATCATCAACTTAGACTGGTCATTGATCTGGGCTGTGAACAAGAAAGTCATTGACCCTATAGCTCCAAGATACTCTTGTGTTTACAAGGAAAATGCTGTGAAGGTCACCATTGTCGATGGTCCAAAAGAGCCAAAGGTTGAGAAGAAACCAAAGCACAAGAAAAACGCTGATGTTGGCTTGAAAGACGTTGTCTACTACCACAAGATCTTGCTTGATCAAGACGACGCTAAGAACATCAAAGACAACGAAGAGTTGACCCTCATGGACTGGGGTAATGCCATTGTTACAAAGATTGTCAAGAATGGCGACATTGTGAGCGAAATTGAGTTGAAGTTGCACTTGGAAGGTGATTTCCGTAAAACTGAGAAAAAGCTCACGTGGATCTCAGATTTGGATACCGTACCAATCAAATTGATTGACTTCGACCATTTGATCACAAAGGACAAATTGGACGAGGGTGACAACTTCGAGGACTTCCTCACTAAGGAGACCGAGTTTGATACCTACGCCTTGGGTGACAAAAACATCCCACTTTTGAAAGAGGGTGACATCATCCAGTTTGAGAGAAAGGGCTACTACCGTTTGGACAAGGAGGCAACCAAGGACTCTCCAGCTGTGTTCTTTACAATTCCTGACGGAAAAGCCACCAAGAAGTACGGTACTAAAAATTGAGTGTTCAAATGCCTAAGTGTCAGCCCGCTGTAGCCACTACTTTTGTAACTTTTACTCAATAATTCGAACTTTCCCTTGCCCCCTGCTTATCTACACCGGCAATTCTGTTCTTAGCCATTTCGCCGGATTGCAGTTGGACGGGTAATGTTTTGCCCGCAGCCCAACCGATTTTTGTTTGTCCACGTTCAAAAATTTCAGTTTTTTTCTTTTCCTTCTAACAGAACAAAATGGTTTACACAGTTGAGCAAATTGGTGCTAGAAACACTTTGGATTACAGAGCTTACATTGCCAAAGACGGCAAAGTCGTGTCTCCTTTCCACGACATCCCATTGTATGCGGACGAGTCCAAAAAAGTCCTCAACATGATTGTTGAGATCCCAAGATGGACCAACGCTAAGATGGAAATCTGCAAGGAGGAGCCATTGAACCCAATTCTTCAAGACACCAAGAAGGGCAAGTTGAGATACGTCAGAAACTGTTTCCCACACCACGGTTACATTCACAACTACGGTGCTTTCCCACAAACTTGGGAAGACCCAAAAAGCGTCCACCCAGAAACCAAAGCTGGTGGTGACAACGATCCATTGGACGTTTGCGAGATTGGTGAGACCGTTGGTTACACTGGTCAAGTGAAGCAAGTCAAAGTCTTGGGTATTATGGCTCTTTTGGATGAAGGTGAGACTGACTGGAAGGTCATTGTCATTGACATCAACGATCCATTGGCCAACAAATTGAACGACATCGAGGACGTTGAAAGACATTTGCCTGGTTTGTTGAGAGCCACCAACGAATGGTTCAGAATTTACAAAATTCCAGACGGAAAGCCAGAGAACCAATTTGCTTTCACTGGTGAGTGCAAAAACAAGAAGTACGCCGAGGAGATCATTGCCGAATGTAACGAGCACTGGAACAAGTTGATTTCCGGAAAATCTGATCCAAACTCCATTCAATTGGCCAACACCACCTTGGCAAACACTGCCTCTTACAGTCCTGAGGCTGCTGCTGCTATTCCAAAGGGTGAAGCCAAGCCAGATGCTCCAATTGATGCTTCTGTCGACAAGTGGTTCTTCATCTCCGGTGCTTCTGCTTAAATTGCGTAAAGGAGACTAAGTAGATTTTAATACACTCAATTAACGTTGTCTACAGCGCTAAATTTAATCGTAATTAGTACAATAGCTATTTTAATGGTCACAAATCTTCCCGTGCCTCTGCTGCTAACTGCTTTCTCTCGTATTGCTCCTCAAATTCGGCAAACTTTTCTTGCATCTCCTGTTTGTCCCTCTGTGCTCTTTTGAGCTGTCTCAACTGCCACTGTTTCTGTTCCAACTCTGGTTCCAAGTCATCTGTGTCGTCAACTCCTCCGAGATCTTCTTCGAGAAACTCTTTTTCAACCGTTCCGGACTTTAAGCTGAGAGAGTGCTCTATGTAGTTGAGTGCGCGTTCTTTGATACTGGTGTCAACATCTCGTGCTTGCGTTCCTTTTCGCTGTTTCTTTGACACAAATGCGAGCTTTGGTCCGTTCGTGCTACTGTCACTGCTATCACTCTCCTCACTCTCTTCACTGGCATCCTCTTCACTCTCTTCGCTCTCTTCACTGGCTTCTTCCTCGCTATCACCTCCATCTCTCGTCTCTGTGTTTTCGCCTTCCTGTTCTGCTGCTGATTTATGTTGAATCTGATCTTGGTGGACTTGTGCGTTTTCAGGCACAACTTGAGACTCCAGCACCGGCGACCTTATAGCCGCCCGTTTCGTTTCCTGCTCCTCCTCTGAATCGTACTCGGAGCTCTCGCTTTCTTCGACTTTTTGTTTCCTGAAATGCCTCTTCATAAGTACGTTCCCAGGATTTTCATTGCGCGAAAAAATATTATTGTAGAGGCTGCAAATTTCAGATTCTGCAAATCTGCGATTTTGTACTTCTGCAATTCTGCAATTCTGCAATTCTGCAATTCTGCAATTCTGCAATTCTGCAATTCTGCACTTCTGCACTTTAATCTTTCATTTTGAATGTCGAATTATACAAGCTCTACAATCATTTATATTCTAAAATTCTCATTACTTGCGCATTCACAAAACCGGCGGCATTGATACAAATATATCAACATATAAACCTCTCAGTCATTCTCACTGACCATTCGCCCTCTCAAAGGGCCGTCACAGTTTCACCGTTTTCACAAACAACTCTATTTTGCCCAAGTCTTTCACTCCGTTGGTCTCTGTGCCACTGCTGACATCGACGCCTATCACACCCTTCACTTTCATTGCCTGCAGCACATTTTCGCAGTCCAAACCCCCGGCCAAAATGTATCTGAATTTGTTGCTTGCTCCCAACTCGTTCAATTTGCCCCAGTCAAGTTTCTGTCCCTTGCCACCCACAACACCGTCCAATAACACTAACAACTGCTGGCCGCTCGTGCAGATCTCTTCTTCGTGCTGCAACAAATCGTCCACTGAGTATCGCAGGATCACGGGCACACCCAACGTCTCTATGAACGGAGTTTTGTCCTGGTTGTCATGGATCTGTACAATGTCTATTCCGGTTTCAGCCACAATTTGAGCCACCTGCTCGACGGTTTGGTTTTGAAAAACGCCCACCAAAAAAGGACCGTTGTGCTGCAATTCCGTGGCCACGGCATCATAGTACGCCACGTGGCTCTCGTACTGGTTTGTCCGCAAGTGCTCGAAAAACTGCTTCTTGTTGAAGCTCTTGTTCTTTTCAAGTCTCGCTTTATGTACAAGCTCAGCAATTCTCTGGCACTCGGCGGTATCAATTGTGCGACTGCGTCCCGGCACAAGAATCACGCCCAAAAGATCAGCGCCGGATGCCACGGCCGTCTCTGCTGCCTCAAAAGTCTTCAACCCGCAAGTTTTTGCCAACATTGAGGTTTTCCTTTTGTAATTGTTGTACTGGTGCAGAAATTGTGTACTGGGTGGGTCTAACTGTATTAAGCGATTTGATTTTTTTTTTTTTTGACTGATCTATTTTTCCGCGCAGTTTGTTTGCCGCCTTCCACACATCTGATTGTTGAAACCAAAATCAAAAACTCAACTTGTTGATTTATGAAAAGACTTAGGATGAGCAGCAGAAAAACGGAGCTCACGCTGGTGTCGTTTCTTATGACCAGGGGCCCATTCAGTGACGAAGACTACGTGGGAGGCGAGGCGAATTTGGAGGTTTTGGACAAGAAAATCTTGGTCTTGGGAGCCGGAGGGCTTGGGTGCGAGATCTTGAAAGACCTTGCCTTGACTGGATTCAAAGAGATTCATGTTATTGACATGGACACCATCGACTTGAGCAACCTCAACAGACAGTTCTTGTTCAGAGAAAAAGACATTGGGGCTTCGAAGGCGATTGTGGCGAGCCTGTTTGTTATGAACCGGGTTGGCGGTGTGAAAATCGTACCACATTTTAACAAAATACAGGACAAGCCTCGAGACTTTTACAAGCAGTTTGCCTTGATCATTTCAGGTTTGGACAACGTCGAGGCGCGCCGGTGGATAAACGCCTTGGTTGTGTCATTGTATGACGAAAATGACGACACATCGCTCATTCCGCTTATTGACGGCGGCACAGAAGGTTTCAGAGGGCAAACAAGAGTAATCTTTCCGAGGATCACGGCGTGCTACGAATGCAACCTAGATTTGACGCCCCAGGTCAAAACGTATCCCGTTTGTACCATAGCAAACACGCCCAGATTGCCAGAACATTGCATCGAATACATCAACCTCATTGAATGGCCAAAGCAGTTCCCCAACGAGAAGTTCGATGCTGACAAGCCAGAGCACGTGGACTGGTTGTACGCCAAAGCGCTTGAGAGGGCCAAAACGTTTGGCATTGAGGGGGTTACGCGACTGCTCTCTTTGGGGGTTGTCAAAAACATCATTCCCTCAATAGCGTCGACGAACGCCATAATAGCCGCAAGTTGTGTGAACGAGACTTTCAAAATCCTCAGCAGCTGCAATCCGAATTTGGAGTACTGTATGCAATACGCTGGTGACGATCAGCCATACACCATGACTTTTGTGCCTGAAAGAAAAAAAGATTGCCCGGTGTGTGGAGAGTGAAATGGCTGACGAAATTAGAAATCGTGGGCACTTTGGGTATTTTTGGGCAATCGAAGAGCTGAGGCACTGAGTGATCGAGAAATCGAGGAATTATTTCCATGGAAAATCCTTCAATTCCTCGCTCACCACGAGGCACAAAAAGTGTAATTGAGATTTTAGATTTGCAAAGTTTCATTTGGCTGCAAATTACGAACGAACTTTGATACGGCCATCAGGGCGCCACTCCGTTGAAGAGTCCCAGGAACGCGGGAAAGTGGTGGAGTTGCTGGTGTGTTCTGTCATAGTTTCAATATCGGGTACATAGTACATAGAGAGCTGATACAAATCCCAAGGCAAATGCAAATGTCAGGCTGCATAATCAGAGACACGTCCCGAAATTGGCGTTTTTAGGTACCAAAACGTCAGACGAAGTGCCAGATCAGTACACACACACGCACACACACAAACCAGTCTCAATGGGCTGAGATTATAACACTCGGCCCTGAGACCAAAAAGTCTGGTAGCGCATCAAAAGGAAAATAGGACTAATTGACTAATTGTTGTCCGAAATACTGCTATTGTGCGATGCGTCTTGTTGCATAGATCATCCGCTGTGCTTAATGATTTTCCAGAATCGGACAATAGCGCAAATTTGAATAATTAGTTACTGAATATACTACGATCTACCAACCAAAATTTGTCTCTTTTTGGCCTTTCATTTGACAACAAGAGTAGAAAAGTGGGTTGTTGGTTTTGTGCACAGATTTCCATAGCGAACAAAAAAACAAACAAGGTATTAAATTATTCACACCCAAATGAGGTAAAAAAATCTTGTGTACTCAACGAGTAAAAAAACGGGTATTGCGTAAAAAGGTGAGTACCCACACGGCAGCTTAGAGTGGCCTGCTTTGTAGCCGCGCACGCTAAATTTTCGCCATTTTCCACTTGCCCTTGGCCAGTTGCCCAACCGTCATTGCGAGCTAGCACTGACTAATTATAGGGGATGTGCAGTCAATCACTGATCTGAACGAACGTGCACTCGCTAGCGTTAAATATTGGTAAAAATTTACCTTAGCCCACCTTTATTTTTTGTCTTTGGGCCCGATAATTTTGGTCGCTCTTGGTGCTGCTTTACTTTTTATGCATCCCTCTACTTTTTCTGCTTTTTTACTTTTTTTTTTTTTTATTTCTTTTGCTTCTTTGGGGATATCGTTTTTGTATTTTAATTCATGTTTTTTTTTCACATTTTTAGGATCTATTTATAATGCTTTGTTTCCATAGATAGCCAAATTCACGTATTTTTTCACGTAATTTACCACGTATTTTTTTCGCTAAATACTGAATTTCACCAGATGACACAGTCTGACAATTCCCAAGGAATCGTGTCAGTTCCAGTGCTCACGCTGTCGCTTATTGGCGTGCTCTTGTTCTGGCTGATGAAGCAGGTGTTGGAAAAGAAGAACATTGAAAATACCGCGAGAATTATCAATGAAAAATTTGAAAAAAACAGAGACTTTCAAATCAAGGAGTTGAAGGATGACATGAAAAACTTGCAGACTCAGATCGACGCAAAGATAGACATAATAGAGCAGAAAAACGTTCACATCAACTTGATCAACAAAGAGTTCCACAACTTGCAAAAGAATTACAACAGATTGAAGAAGGAGTCGATTTTTCTCAAGGACCAGCTCCATAACGCGCAATTGGACATCGTGGAGTTCGAGCAGGAGAACCTTAACTTGGTTAATCAGCTCAACGAGGCCTTGCAACACATAAACTCGCTTGACCAGTTGATCGAGAGCGAAAAACTGACCGAGATGAACTTGCAACTGGAACAAGATCAAGATCAAGAACAAGAACAAGAGCTTGAACACGAACACAATGCCAAATACAACCACGCTCATGAAAGCGAGCTGGACGACGAGCTGGAGAGCGCTAATGCCGCAGAAACCACAACCATACACAGATCCATGGGTGAGAACTCGGCCGTGACCGAGTTCACGTCTTTCAGTCAGCTTGAAACCGAGGCTGAACCGGTTGTTGTCGCGGAGCTGACAAAGATGTCTATCAGCCAGAATCTCGTGCCAAGACAAGAATTTTACGAGCCGGAAAACGCCAAGTTGCAACCTAGCGTTTCTGGACACTCCAGAGGCTTGGAGAGCAAAACGACGATGGAACAATACATCCAGAACGACAAAAAGTTGGTAGAGCAGGAGGATGACCACGAGGACAACGTGTCCATCGTCTCTGCCAAAGAATCAATGAAACACGATTACTCGAGCCTCAACAAGGCCGTGGAGGTTAAGCAGGTGCCAAACAACCACGATGACATGTACTCATTTGCGTCCAACATCATCTACGACGACAACATCATCACAAACGCCAACCCACCACTGCCAATGAAGTACGACTTGAAAGGTAGACACTACAAGGGCCACAGCAAGACTGAGAGCTCATTGAGTCACAAAACGGCTAAGCTGGGCAAGCTGGGCCGTTCCAGCGGCAGCAAGGTTATCATGAGCAAGGACAACGGGTCGGAGATCATGGTCCAGGGTCCTACTGCGTTGAAAAGAAACAAAAGCGCTGGAAAATCATTCTCGATCTTCAATTTCGGCAAGAGCCGTTCCAGCAGTGTGGATATCTACGACTATAAAGACACCCAGGTGAGCAGCGGCCACGGCCACAGTCAAGGACACGCCCCTACCACACCATCGTCCCCGGACGACGAGAAATTTGACCAGTTCAAGTACAAGTGGGTCAGCGAGTTGGAGTACTTGAAAAACACCGTGGAAAACATGAAGGAGCCGGGCCACGGCTTGGTCTCGAATGTAGGTGGGAACCACCATGCGCTGAAAAGCACTGGCGATTTGAGCAAGAAGCTGAAAGTGGAGCAGCAGTTGGAGAGCTTGAAAAACGACTTCCACGAGGACTTGAACGGCACATTGTACTATGACAACGAGGAGTATTTGGAAGGTTTGAACGATGTATCGGAACCGGTTAAGGAAACGAAACAGGATGATGAGAGCGATGTGTTGATGGTGGATCACAGAAGAGGTGTGATTTACTCTAGAGACTACAACACTCTGAGCAATTTGATACCAAAGTTCGGCAAGAACGGGTTTTTCAAACGTAAAAGCGTTGAGAAAAGGGTTCTTTCGGTGTAGTTGGGGAGCTGTTTTCTTTTTAGTCTTTAGTTGGGGAGCTGTTTTCTTTTTCGTCTTTAGTTTATTTGGGGTTCAATTTTTTTATTATACTATACTGCAACTGCCCGTAGCCTGCAATTCTACAGTGTGTCTGGAAACTCTGTCTGGAACTCTGTCTGTCCAACATTGCACTTCTGTTGTCCGGCTCAACGAATACCACAGTCCTGAAGTTGTTCCAGTGCCAAACAACGATGGCATGATACTTGCATACCACAGATTTGTACGGTTTCTATTATTTGGTGGATTACACTTTACGAATTGCTTAGAATTTTGCAAAAACGATGAAATCAAAAAAAAGAAAAAAAAAGAAAGAAAAGAACGAAAACGAACGAAAACGAACGAAAACGAACAATGAGGCAGAATCTGGGACTCGGCATCCACCGTGTCCCCTGCGTATTCCATCAAAGAGATCTGACGGAAGCCCAGTTTAAGGTTGGGCGTTTGCTCGATAGGTAACGGCTGAGATTAAGTTAAGATTAAGCTTGATCTAGACACCCCCGGTTTTTTTACGGTTCCCCAGTACGCTGTTCGCAATCGTCAGGTATATTCAAAAAGAAACTACAGCAGCCTCCAAAGTTTAAAATGATCATAAGCAATATCTTGTAGCTCGGCGGCACCGGATACAACAGCATCCGGCTGCAAATACGCACACGGCCAGCAACTCCACTTTGAGACACACTGACTGACTCCAGTCGCCGTGTGGCGTTCTTAACGTATGTGGGCTTCGAACTCATCCAGAGACACGTCCTCGTCTCTCACGTTGTACCTGTCGATGGCCACTCTGACCTGTTCCAACAAGTTGGAGTCCAACTCTGGGTTCAACGTGCTTTTTCTCAGAAGTTCCGCTCCAAACGACGCCTCGCTCGTTGGGCTGGAGAGCAAGTTTGTGCTCAGCTTGTAGGACTTGCGACGCACCAACTTACTCGAGAATGCAGACGTTGTCTCCTTAAACATGCCTTCTTCGTCCAAAAACTGGGCAGTTGTGGTGCGTGGCGTCTTTGGCGTTGATGTTGTGACACACAGAATGCCGACGTCGTGGATCCACTTGGCTACAAGTGCTGTCCAGCCACACTGGTGAGAAGCACCCAAACCGCGTCCCGTGTCTCCATCAAAATACTCATAGAACGGCACATAATCCCTGAAATTGTTATCCCAGTTGTTCTTCTCGTCGTCCACGCCGTGGCATGCACGGATGTTGGTTGGATCAGGTGTGAAAATGCGGATGAGTCTGTGTTGAATGAACTCTGCAACTTGGGCTAAATTGAGCATGTTGCCCGAGTCTTTTGGACACTCAACGACAAAATTTGGGCCGTAGTAAAGGTGAAGTCTTTGCAACAGCTCGACGATCAAAAAGTTCACAGGAAACCAAATAGGCCCTCTCCAGTTGCTGTTTCCGCCAAAAAGACCCGAGTCCGACTCTCCGGGCAAATATTTGACCTCATATTCTTGCCCATGCACAGTTTTCCGATATGGATGGTCTTCGTGGTACTTGGACAAGGATCGGATACCAAACTGTGACAAAAACTCATTCTCGTCCAACATTTTCGACAAAACCGCCTTCAATCTATCCTTGTTCACGAGCGCTAACAACAACCGCTCTCCTTGGCCCCTCTCCAGAGTGCTGGCAATCGTTCTTTTGGCCTTCTCACTTCTTTCGACCAAAAACTCCAAACGCTTTTTCATACCTCCAAATCTTTGAAGCATTTGCGGCTCTATGGTCAACGAAGCATACAACGGAATTAAGCCCACGAGAGAACGCACTGGCAACTTCTCCAGATCACCGTTTGGGTATCGAATCGAGTCATAGAAAAACTCGTCGTTATCGTCCCACAACCCTTCCAGAATTGCATCGGCAATAAGCACAAAGTGTTCAATGAATTTCAGAGCAATGTCTTCGTAAACAGGGTTATCTTTTGCAAGCTCCAATGCTATGTTGAGCATTTGCAACGAGTAAAACGCCATCCAACCGGTCGAGTCAGCCTGTTCCAAAACTCCTCCAGTAGGCAATGGCTCTGATCTATTAAAAATACCAATGTTGTCCAAACCCAAAAATCCGCCCTCAAAAACATTATTTCCATCCAGGTCTTTGCGGTTCACCCACCACGTGAAGTTGAGAAGCAACTTGTGGAACACTCTCTCGAGAAATTTTGTGTCCAGCCGTCCATATAGCTTTCTTTCCAACTTGTACACTCTGAACGCAGCCCATGCCAGAACAGGCGGGTTCAAGTCGTCAAACAGCCACTCGTAGCTGGGAATGGCTCCATTGGGGTGCTGGTACCACTCTTTGAGAAAAATCTCGATCTGGTTCTTTGCGTACTCTGGATCAATCATCGTAAATGGGACACAGTGGAATGCACTGTCCCACAGCGCAAAAAACGGATACTCCCATTTGTCTGGCATCAGCAACACTTCGTCACAGTACAAGTGCCGCCAATGCTTGTTTCTGCCATTAGCACGATCCTTGGGCGGTTTCATGGCCGTGTTGTCGCCGTTATACCAGTAGTCGTAGATCAAGTGGTAATACTGCTTGGACCACAAGAGTCCTGCAAATGCCTGTCTTTGGATCTTTCTGAGCTCGGCCAGAATCGGCAACGGCGTCACACGCCAGTAAAAACGATCTGCCTCGTCTTGTTTGCGGCCAAACAAGTCGTCAAACAAATCCTCGTCAATCGACATCAACGAGTCCGAACTGCCGCCTCTTGTACCAAACTTCAACGGGGAGTCTGGAGTATCGGAGTCAGAATCCTCTTCGTGTGGGTGCTTTTTTGTGAACTTGTATCGGATAGTTACGTGGTCTCCAGCGGGAACACCACCATTTTCGTCAAAACTGAACCATGCACAGGCCTTTGTTCCGCACTCTGCCGGGTTCACTGCGTCCTCGTTCTCGTCAACAATGTACTCGTGGAAGGCGTCTTTGCAGAACTTTGCGTCGTTTTTCACCCCGTACAACTTTTTCTTGTTTGTTTCGTTATCGGTGAACAAAAACCTCGGGTGCACGTCCTCAGTGACGCCAGCCAGCGGAGCAAAAACCATTGTGCGCTCGCCAAACTTCCAGTGGTCCACCGAGATGCTGCACGAGTCTTTTTTCCACACTTTGGGCTTTGGCTTGTTCTTCTCCTCAAGGGTGTTCCAGGCCCAGGTGTTGCGGAACACGATCTGGGGCATGATGTGCAAAGGAGCAGGCGAATCGCCTCTGTTGTACGCGGTGATACGAAAGTTCAACTCGTCCGGGTCCTCGTCGTCCTTTGCCATCTCAAACACAACGTCAAAGTAGTTGTTTTCCTCAAAGATCCCGGTGTCTTGGATCTCAAACTCCTTCTCCAAACGCAGCCGTTTGGCCAGCTGCTCCACCAATTCTTTGTACGGGAACTTCCCGTGCGGGTACTTGTACAAGTACTTCATGTACGAGTGCGTAGGGGTGTTGTCCAAATAGTAGTATAGCTCTTTCACGTCCTCGCCGTGGTTGCCCTGTGGGCCTGAAACCCCAAAGGCTTTCTCTTTCAAAATGTCGTCGTTCTCGTTCCAAAGCGCCATAGAGAAACACACGAGCTGGTGGGTGTCACTAACGCCCGCAAGCCCATCCTCGCCCCATCTGTACGTTCTTGACTTCGATTCGTCAAACGTGAAGGCGTCCCACGCATTTCCGTCAAAAGAGTAGTCTTCTCTCACCGTGGACCACTGTCTCTCTCCGAGATACGGGCCCCAAAGTTTCCAGTACTTCTTTCTGAGCCTGTCTTCCTCTAAACGTATATCCTCTGCTGTCCAGTTCGACATGGTGTGTAGCAAGTAAGTGGGTTCAAGTTAGTTCAAGTTTGTTTTGCTGCGAAGCCCGAATCTTGAACACAGGGGAAGGGGTGTATACACCCCCTCTTTGCGATAAGTCTCGGGTGATAAAACACAGGTCTGGAACATGAAATTTGGGCCTCCCGAGTGCTGTGGCCGGTTTTGGTCGCACTTTCTAGCCTCGCCGCGGCCGCGCCGTTTCGTGCACCGGCGCCAAGTCGCTGCTACAAAGTACGTGAGTTTGAATATATTACACCGGTATCGGGTACGGCTGCTGCTGCTGCTGCTGCTGCTGCGCCCACAGGTACTGCACTGGGCCCTCACTGCGCCTGCCTGTGGTGCAACCGCGAGCGTCCCTTTGTTCATTCAAGCTGCTCTCTCCAGGCTTGTTCTGTCACCTGCCAGCGCAGCGTGGCCCGAGTCCCGCAGCTGCCGTCAGCTACACATCCCCTGAACTTCCTTCTGCCCTCCAACGCACCCCAACGTTGTCTGGGTGTGTCTCAGACCCTTGTTCTTGTTCTTGCCCTGCCCGTTTACACCTTTTCCTCCTCGATCTTCTCCCTGGTGCCCACAAAACACAACAACACCACGTAACCACACACGCTCAAAAGGCTCATCGCAATATACGCACTAGCTGCCATAGAAAAAAGTATCAAGCTTGATATAACTGATAGCGCTTTTGAAAATGAGTAATTTGGAGATCGGTTTGTGGTTTTTGGGGGTTTATATATTTGCGAACAAAAATTTTTCTTCTAAATTTATCGGGATGAGCCCCATCTGAAAACAGCTGAGATTAATGCAAGTGTCTAAAAACTGTCCAGAAAATGTCTAAACAACGGTCCGAAAAAGTGAATTTTTCCTCTGTCACCATACCAAAAACAATGGGATTCTGGCCACAAGCACTTTTGGCGGCAGATTCGAAGCTAAGAGATAGCTGATTCCGTTTCCGTTTCCGTTTTTCAGTGGTTCTTTTGTTTTCGTTTTTCCTTCGTTTTTCTTTCGTCGTTTTGATCGTTTTTTTTTTGTTTTTTTGTTTTTTGTTTTTATTTTTTTCGAAAACCGAAGACGAAAAAACTTGTTTGCATTTTGCCTGTTTTTTGCCTGTTTTCTGTTCGGTTTCTGTTCGTTATTTGTTTGGTTTTTTATTTTTGTTTTTTTTTTCCAGTATTTTTTTGTGTTTATTTTTTGCCTTTTTTTCTGCTGGCGCCCGTACACCGAGTCCGCACACCCCTACCCCATACTTATACAATTTCCCATGATCAACAAACGCGTCATGGCACAAGCAAACACAAAACAGAAGAAGGTGAAGCTACCTGCACGACCGGCCGAAGGCAATGAAGGCAAGAGACCGCTCATAACGTCGCTTTTAAAAAAACGCACCAACGCGTTGAAAAGTGACGCGTTGCTCAGCGACAGTTCCAAAAACGAAAGTCTCAGCAACACGCTGGATTTCGAAAGTGACGGGCAATTCAAATTCAGAAGAAAGCGAGGCACGACGGCATTCCTGTCGTCCCAAGACGATGGCGGTGAACTGGACGATGGAAATGACCCAAAGAGACTCAAATCTCTGAAAACAACGCGAAGTTCACAAAGAAAGATCACCAAGACCATGAAATCGATCAAACCAAAAAGCAGCTTATTGGATATAAGTTCCGAGTCTGAAGACGACGGTGAAGATTTGAACACAAGCATAGAGCCTGCACTCATACGACTCGGCACGTCGCAGGTGTTGAAGCAAAACGCGAAAAAACCCGAGACCAAGAGAAAGCCCAAGAAATCGGTTTTTGATGGAATAGACGTAAGCGAGGTGCAGGTTGACTCTAGAAGGGTTTCAAGAACTGCGTCAAAACGCAGAGAATCGAATATCATTAACGATGACAACCTGGTGGTACCCAGTAAAACTAATACTTCCAGCAAGACGAGCTCAAAATCAAGTTCAAAGACAAAGCCAAAAGCAAAGCCAAAGACAAAATCTACGACAGCTGCAACACCTAAGCCGGCCCCAAAAAGCAAACAGAAGCTCAGCATGGAGAGCAGTGTTACAGAAATCGTTTCGATAAACGATGTGGGAAAGCAGAATGGCATGCCAGAAAAAGTGAAGCCGAGAAAATCCGATAGAAGAGTATCCTTGGGGAACCGCGGCAAAAGAACTTCGTCAATAGGTAACGGATTTGAGGTGGCCCCGCACAACGATGTGCCGTACACGACGTTTTACAAGCACTTGAATCAGGATTTACCCGAGCCACACAAAATGCGCCAGCTACTAGTATGGTGTTTCAAAAGACAGTTAGAGTCTGAGAAAACACAGCTAGACAAAGAAAAGATTGAGAACGAGGATTTGGTGGCGAACAACATTGCAAAAGTAATAAAAGAAGAGATCATACGAGATTTAGTTGAGGGAAAGGTTGACACAAGCTGGTGGAATAGAGAGGAGACTGAGAGTCAGAAACGTGTGAAGGTTGTGAAAAATGAGAGAAATATAGCAAATGCAAAAACTTTGAAGGCATTGGAAAAAAGATTGGCAAAGATCAAGCAGGAAACGAAAGACTGGGAAAAATTGAGTGAAAGTTTTGAGAGTAAACAACAAATCGAAGAATCAAAGCAGCGTCCAGATGACGACGATATTGAAGAAAGGTTCGGAGAGTACGTTCAAAGTCATAGGGAGACGTTTGATGGGCTTGAGCACTTGTTACAAGACACCCACACGCAAGAAATCGCAGAGAAGTTTGAGACATTGAAGCAGACGCACAAAGAGGTTTTGGGCAAGTTTAGCAATTTCACAGACAAAATGGTGTTCAACGACGCGGTGATAAAGAACTTCGAGTACAACAAAAAGCTGCTGGTCTCGAAAATCTTCACTGAGTATTTGGAGAAATCATCTGTGAATAAAGTTGACGACGGAGACGACGACGAAGACGACGACGACGAGCTGGGACGCGTGACTTACGATGACTACGAGTTGTTAAGGGGCATCACCAAGATCGAGAAGCCATGACATATAGAAACAAAGTGTGTATTAGGTTGTACAATAGGTAACAAATTTAATGACAAGCGTAGAAGAAACTTCACAAATACTTCTTGACAAGCGCCCGTACCTTGCTGTCAAAGTCGCGGCTCTTGATGGGCATGTTGACGCTATAAAACGGGCTCAAAAGCGTTTTAGTGTACAACTCGTTCACTTCAAAAAAGAACTGTTTGATCGCTTCTTCATTCTTGTACTCGTGGAGTAGCATGATCTTCGCGTTGGAAGGTGTGACATATGCGCTCACGTAGTATCCGTAGAAGTTATCGACGACTTTCAAATACAACGTGTTTTTCACCCACTGGAGATCTTCAACAATGTCCAACGATGAGTGGATTATGAATGGGCTGAGCTCCTTCATCTCGGCATTGAACTGTAGTTAGCAAAAAGTGTCGGCAAAAAAGAAAGCAGAGCAGTTGGAGAATCACTTACCTTGGCAGTGCCGTCTCCGCCCAGCTTGAACGTGCCAAACTCCGCCTCGTACAACGGGTTGTCACTCGTGCCTATTAAAGCTAGATAATATGACATGGTGTTTAATGTTTGACAAAAACGGCCAAATCATCGCGCAAATGGTGTCCGGGTGTACAACGACGAACATGACATTTATTATACACAAGTGCTGCTAATGCTAATTCCACCACGACGTAGCACCCATACCTTCGTTCTGGCAACTGCCTATCAACGCGTACGGTGGCGCAGTTTCCTCTGGCTCCTGTGGCGTTTCTTCTTCATCAGGCTCGATGTTAGGGCCCTTGGGTTTGATATTAGTGAATATCTCCTCCTCCACACGAAACTGGATCTTTTCGTTCAAATCGAAGAAAACGTCACTCTCTGGATCCTCGGGGTCCGTACGCCATACCCAAAGCAGCTCTTTCTCGTGCCAATAGCACCCTTCAAACAACAAGTCCTTGGGAATAAATATCTCGTGAAAGAAATCTGTTTTAACTCTTATGCCTTTCTCCGAGCACAGGTCTACCCAACCAACCATTGCTTCGCCCACAAACGGCTTGAAAACCACTAATCTCATCACGACCTTGTAGTATATGGCGCCATCACTTGGTCTCATAAGCCCGTCTTCTATACTCAACAAATCCCACACTGCAATGGCGAACCCAAGGTTGGGCATCACTTTATTAGCATATTTCTCATTGAGCTGCCGCGTGAGTGCTTTTTTGAGCTCAACATCAAAAAACTCCGGCTCGATTTGCACCAAGTCTGCGATCTTTGTTAGTATAAACATGCGTTTGATGCTTTGAAATATTTTTTTTTTTCAACCTTGACCCTGGTGCATGGGTGTTTTGATGACATCCTCAAATTTCGTCGTGCATGTGCTTGTTACTCCAATGGGTTAAGTGGCTCGCTTCTGTCAGCTGGTTTGAAAATTACCTGCTACAGTTGTGTAGCTTTCCAATTTTTTGTTTTGGCAAAGAATTGAACCAAGATGCCCATTCTGCATAGGAGGGACCACCGATTGAGCTAAACGTGCAAATGCATGTCTGTAAAGTATAAAAACGCACAAATGCACCCACCCAGTTCAAATTCAGCGACATTAGATGCATAAATGATTTTTTTTAACAGAAGTCGTGCAGAGTAAGCTGGGCACGTAGGCACAGCCGACTCTATAACTACATCATACCATTTCATGTATTATCCAATCACATGCTCGCGATCTTATTTACACCTCCCGACTTGAATTAAGTATGCACTTTTGCTTGTGAACTTACTTTCTCACCACTTTACCATCGTAAACGTCATCATTGGCATTCCAACCACCGTACAACACGTCTTCGCCAGTCTTTTCTTTACGTTCCTGGAATTTCTTTGAAATTTCTGGTCTGAATTGTCTAATCAAACCCTGCACAGGCCAAGCTGCTGCGTCACCCAAGGCACAGATTGTATGTTGTTCAATCTCTTTGGTCACTTCCCAAACCATGTCAATTTCTTTCTCTGTACCCAAACCATTTGCAAATCTCTTCATTGTCTTGTCCAACCACGTGGTACCTTCTCTACAAGGTGTGCATTGACCACATGACTCGTGTTTGTAGAAAGCAGAAAGTCTCTGGATGGCTCTAACAACGTCTGTTTTCTTATTCATCACGATGACAGCAGCAGTACCCAAACCGGATCCTGCGTCTTTAAGAGCATCGTAGTCCATGTGGAGATCGTCACAAGCGCTCAATGGCAAAATTGGCACAGAAGATCCACCAGGAATGACACCCAACATGTTGTCCCAGCCACCAATGACACCACCACAATGTTTCTCTAAAAGCTCACGCAATGTAATTGACATCTCCTCCTCAACAACACATGGATTGTTGACATGTCCAGAAATACCAAAGATTTTGGTTCCTGCGTTTCTTGGTCTTCCGAAGGAAGCGAACCAGTCACCACCACGTCTCAAAATTGTTGGAGCCACGGCCACGGTCTCAACGTTTGTCACAGTGGATGGGCGGCCAAAAAGACCAATTCCTGCTGGGAAAGGTGGCTTTAATCTTGGTTTACCAGCCTTACCTTCGATACTCTCGATAAGAGCTGTTTCTTCACCACAAATATATGCACCAGCACCACGGTGAATGTAGATATCAAAGTCGTAACCACTGTTGCAAGCGTTCTTACCAATGAGTCCGGCTTTGTAAGCTTCGTTGATTGCTGTCTGCAACGCAACGGCCTCATTGTAGAACTCACCACGGATATAGATGTAAGCAGCAGTGGCATTCATGGCACGACCAGCCAACAAGCACCCTTCCACCAATTTATGTGGGTCTTTACGCATAATCTCACGGTCTTTACATGTACCTGGTTCACCTTCATCGGCATTGACAACCAAATATCTTGGACCTGGGTTGTTCTCCCATCCAGGTGGGTTCATGAATGACCACTTCAAACCACTTGGAAATCCAGCACCACCTCTACCTCTCAATCCGGATTTCTTCATTTCAGCAATAATCCAGTCGTGACCCTTCAAAATGATCTCTTTTGTTTTGTACCAGTCACCCATCTTCATTGCTGATTTCAAGTCTCCTCCATAATTTCCATACAAGTTTTGGAAAATACGGTCCTGATCCTTAAGATTTCCATACGTGCGTGTGGAAGGTGCTGCAGCATCACTTACTGTCGCTAAACCCCTTTGAACAGTGACCCACTTGTTTCTTGTTTGACGCAACATGTTGTTTGTTACAAATTTGGAGAAATAGCTTTTTTATTTCATTTTTTAAATGGCTTACAATTTCAACGCTCTCATTGGTTCAGTGGGCGTTGCCCGGATTTTGGCTCGTCTGGTGCACGGATTTACGGGTGCATGGGTGTCATACATCAAATATAAAGAGAGGGACACTTACTCCGCAGCACAATTTCTAAAAAATTCACTTTGCACAATAGCTGCGAACGTTAGTATAGAAGTTTACCTCCGCTGACAAGCAGCTGATGGTCCGCCAGGCATACTAATGACTAAACTGTACCAATTTGTAACTATGGGCGAAAAAAAGGAATTTTGCACTTCCAAAAATGATGTGAAAACACATTGATTCACCATGATTCACAATGCGCTTAAGGTATCTGAGTACCTACTAATTCAAAAAAACTAACACTATTTTACTTAAAATATCTATTTGTCACTGTGTTTTGAGACTAATGGTATCATTCAGTACTCAATCAAAGTCGTTTACGAGGACAGATTTTTTAGGCAGTTTGATCAAAACTGAGCAAATTGCAATCCCAGAGTCACCTAGTTTCATTGGCTTACAGCACCATTCTGAAAATTAATTATTATTACATTGGTCATTTCTCCATACTGAAAAACGAACGCACCTTCTTCACCATCGGCTTGGGTCCGTCTACCGTACGCGTAAGTGTTGTTGAAGTTGTGGAAATAATTGATGAGTTTCTTATCTTTGCACTCGTGTTCGATCTTGTTAAAGATTTCTCGAAAGAAAAACCCACAGAGCTCTTTCTGCCCAGTATCGAGTATTTTTTTGTTGATAGTCCCGAAACGCTTTTCTTTCTTTTGCTGTGTTCAAAGTCCGGTACTGATGCTTTTCTGTCTTTGATGACAGTAAGGTCCTTAATATTTTTTGCGTCTTTTGGTTTAATTGGATTAACTGGGTCTGCTGGATCTGCTGGATCAATGGGTTTCTCCGTTTTCTTGAGCTCCTCCGGCTTCCTGTTAGTTGCTTTGCCACCAAAGTTGAATTGTTTAAACTCTATCTTTTCTCCTGTTGTTTCCTTGTGAATCTTTATAGTGGGTTGCTTGGCCCCAGTGCCAAGCTCTTCACTCGCGCCTTTAAAAAATCTTGACATTTTTTTACTTGTTCGTCCACTTATGCTGCCATTATTGCTAACAGAGATACTTCTGTTTGATCCATTACTGCTCAAAGACTGCTGTACAGTTTCTGCTGATTTTGTTGTCACTTTTGATTGTACAGGCCATATCTGTGTGTTTAAAGGGTCGTTCTCTTCCTCAAACTTATGTGCAATTATATTTTTGCGAAAGAACTTAGACTGCTTGAACGAGCTCATCACCTTCCTGTGCTTGATTGAGTCTATTGTAGTTCCTGTAGTTCTGATGCTATCCACGGGGCTGCCAAGCGCCGACAGGATCGGTGTACTTTGGGGTCTTGTTGTCGTCACTGGATTTAACCTTGGCAACACTCTCGTGCTCTCGACGCTTGTTTTCTCGGTCGTCCAGCTCAAGTTGTCGCTTGTGGAGTTTTTGCCACTGAAACCAATGGGCTTCTCAAAATGCAGAGTAGCTGGTGCATAGTACGAGATTAAATCGTCTTTTGTGTCTGAGATACTCGTTCTCTCTAATCGCTTGTTCAAATCCTGTTCAGAATCCTCCTTTGCACTGCTCTGCTTCTCACTTCGCGGTATTCTATCGGACAAGTCACTTTTCTTGTTGAAAGCATAATCAAAGTTGCTGCTGACAAGGTTGTCGTCTGAGTAATTGGCCTCAAACGAGTAAAACTTCTTGGGTATCCCAAATATATTCTCACTTTCGTCTTCGCTATTCATGACGGTTGAAGTATCCGTTTAAAAGTATCTTGCTCGTATTGTTCCAGACAATGATAAATGCAATTGGTAGTGTTGAATAACTGTTGAAGAGAAAAAAGATGTTGATTTGAATTTTTGTGTTAACTTTTTTCCTTGTCCACTGCTATTTTAGGTTTATTTTATTTTATTTTTATTTATCCTATTGTTGTTTTACTTTTTTATTTCTTTTTCATTCGTTACTTTCTTCCAGGTTGCCATATTTTTTAAATGGATCATTTAAGCTTTTATCTTCATGTCACAGAGTCATACTTTAAATGTAATGTTTGCTCAAATTTGGCACCTGTTCTCGAGATTATTCTCACCTGAAATACAACGCTGCTTGCTCACTGTCACTGCAAAGGCCACATTTAGAGCCAGGAACGTCAACTTAGCACTTTTTTGTTCAGAGCGTTTGAAACTAATTGCTTTAGTACATTGACTAAAGACAAACCTGGGTGCTTGCAAAGACTACTTAAACTAGCAGGCACCGATCTCTGTGTTGCAAAATCACAAACTATGGATATTTGTGCTGGAATCGACAACGGACGGGGCATTTTTTCAACCAGCAAATAAAGAACCGGCTCAACGTATTATTTAGGCGTCCACAATAGGCAAAAGTGCATCACAAAGCTGCTCAAAACGGCGCAACGATTGTGGCCAACCGAGCTGACAATTGGTGGCTCCTCGCGGATATTTGAGAGTTAGGTAGGTCGCGCACTCAACATTCCTGCACAAAACCGCTGCTGTGTCTTAGATTGTTCGCGTTTGATTATATGTGGGTTGTCCACATCCAAAAAGATACGGATTGGATTGGATTGTACACGGTTTAGACACGGATTTGCCACGGGGACCGAGACTGCTCGACGATCGGATGGCTCTCAGGCACTCGCAGAATCACGCAATGGATTAACGAGGATTCAAAAACATGCCCGGTGGTTGGTTTCGACTTTCCTATTGTACACCACACTTGTCATTGTGTTGAAAACGCTATTTTGCTGCACATTTTCGCTGCATATTTTTTTTTGCACTTTTTGTTTCATTATCGCCAATCATTCTCTTTTTTGGATGCAATTTCCGTTCTCAGCGGGTAGCCCAGTGGATCGGGTCAATTCAAAAGTCCCCGATAAAGTTTTCGTGGGGATCTGTATCTGAATCTTATCGGACCGAACAAATATCAGGATAAAGGCAGCACACAGAACGGATTCCAATTTTAGCTTTCGAGAATTTCGTTTGTTAGAACGTTTAGCACAAATGCTCGGATTTGTTTGCTTCTGATGAGTGTCTGGGGCACAACAATGTGACCGCACACGTGACTGCTTGGCTTTCTGTCTGGATTCTCGGTAACGATGTTTACCAACGTTTGGCGGGTGGTGTTGGGAAGTGGGATTTGAACTGAGCCTGCCCAAGCTGCCGCCAGTCACTTAAAAGCTGAGACTTTGGACGGTTACTCATGCCAAACGATTGATAACGTGCGCTACTTCGTATCAGTCTCGTAGCTCCAAGTTCGCCTCGTGGAGATAAAAAGGTTTGCAAGTTACAGAGACTATTGCGCATTGCAGCAGACTTCAAGAACTATTGACAGCACAAGCTGATTAAATAGCAGGGCTACGTTTAGTACTTTTTAGTAACAAGTCGTGCACTGGGAGCTGTGAAAGTATATAGCTTTAGAATCAGGATGAACGTAAACCAGATTCTTCTCTGATTACATATACTTCCTCGTGCATGTCGCATTTAGCGAACAGGCATTTGATAGTTGATCAGCTCTTCGGCTGAAAACATTACGGATGAAAATGACATCAATGTCTAAAAACTCCCTTGTTTTGCAAACTGAGTAGAATCACACTGGATCCAAATTTCGTGGATAATTTTCTGCTCCCATATGTAAGCTTCCCAGCAACATACAGTACCGGTACGCTGTCCAGCATCACAGTCTGGGAAGCCCAGATGGCTTTGTTTGGACGTCACTGTCCCTATGGATATCTGCAGTTCTGCTAAAACAGAGCTTTTTAAACCTTCTTGAGTTTCTAGACTGTCCACAGTGGCACCTCAATAAACCAGAACCAAAACCAGAACCAGAACTAGAACCAGAACTTGTGGTGCAGACTAACGAGTAAATACTGGCCAAACGCTTCGCCTTCCCCCGATACAATACTTTGTACTACTGGACGTATTCATCGTCCGATTGCTTCTCTCATTGACCTCAGCTTTACTGTTTTCTATGAGTGCTGCGCAGGCTGAAATGTGATAGGCTTTTTTTTTTCTTCAAAAAAATCAGGATTTTGCACTACACCAAAATCCAAGAGGCCAAAAAGTATACACACAGGTAAACAAACAGATCGACACTTACAAGGTGTTACAGTAAACTTTCATTAGCTGTAGAAAAGTAACACAGGACCCGAGTGATTTCCGAACCCTTAAAATATCGTTTGCGGATAAATTAGTCTGAGGCTTATTATTATAATTGAAAAATCCACTGCACTGCAAAACCCTGGTATGGCATAACACCATGAAACTATATCTCCAACGGGATTCGAGCATCCGTAATTTTCGGAGTTAATTAAACTTTGCTCGTATCCAGGCGAAGGAAGCAACTAAATCACCCATTAAATTGCAATTAGCGCTTTTCGTTATTCAAAAAATTATTTGGCTCTCTAGTTTGACAGTAATTTCCGGGTTGAAATTTCAGTGGGTCACTCACCAACTGGACAACGACCAATTCAACACAAAACAGAACGAAGGGCTGGCCAGGGATGGACTTAGGTAGAGCCGGCAAGTCAAATTGCGCGCAAAACACGAACTTTAGTTCTAGTAGCGAGCTACTCAGTTTAATTTTAACTCAGCCCTGGTGTGAGCCAGGCTCTCGTCCAATCGCAGCCCAAAAAATAAGCACTGTAGTTAAGCTCGGAAGTCACGTAAGTGAAAAAAAAAAGTAAAGAAAAGAAATGAAAAGAAAAGGACAGCAGGAGCAGGTTAGAGGCATTGCTGTTGTTAGGAGACAATACGAAAGATGTGAGTGAAGTAATCGCTGAAATGCTGTTAGAAGATCACACTGAGTAGCATTGCACAGTTTTCCGGGGCCTTTACTTTTTTTTTTTTTTTTTTCCTCAGTTAGTGAACACAGTTTACCAAAAAAAGCACCCGTGCGAATTCAGGATGATACTCGCCCTAAGTGGCACAAAGTGATTGGTTTTGTTAAAGTTAGTAGAAGCTAACGTTGGTGGGCTGAAAATTTTGCCTTGTATACGTCAAGGCGGCAATGGGCCTAAAACTAGCAGCTTTGCAGAATTGTCACAGTACAGACACCTGGGCCTTTGTGCCGTTTAGGTAAATGAAGCGAAAGCTAGTGGCCACTAGGCCAGGTGCAGCTGGACACATGAGTACCTCACTGGTGCTGAACAGAGGTCTCAGGCCCCCTCAGCGTGGGAGCCCAAGAAAGAGGGGGTGTCTGTCACGTGTTTCGGCCTTGCAAATGTGAAAAATTTTTCACTGGAAAAAGATTTTGTGCTTGCAAATAGTTGTGCAAGACTATAGAGACGAGTAAGTAGACTTTGGAGCACAGCAGCAGGTGCTGTGGCCGTTACAGATTCAGTGATGAGATCCTTTTTATTATACAGTTATCCCTGTCTTAATAAACAATGTCGAGATCGTATATTCTGAAAGAATTTGGAACAGGAAGAACAGAGGAGAGCAGAGCACTCGTGGCCTGCAATGGAGGCCAGTGTGAGCTGCTGGATAGTGTTTGAGGGTATGCCGGGAGGGGGGCCCCAAAAAAAGGAGGTGAACGCACGTGGACTTAGTTACTAACAGTTAGCGCTCTAGTTTGGGGGCCGATTTTCAAGTAATGGAATGCTGAGAACCAGTGTAATATACTACTAGAAGGAAACGGAACGGAAATGTAGAAACGCAGAATTGGGGCCAATGGCCAGGGGTTTGCAAAGACGTTTTGATAACGAATTGGCCGATTTGCATTGTCCACGCAACAATGGCAATGTGATGGACGCCCACCCACTAAAAACTGGTCTGAGACATGAATAATTCCGGCTGTAGATCCTGCGTAGCGTTCTTTGGTACCGGTGAGATGAAATTGGGCACGATTGGCACATTGCTAGCTGGTGCGATTAGCTGGTGCGATTAGCGAGGAGAAACTAGGCAGCTGATTCTGTCGAGTTTGCCAAAAGTGGCCCGCGGCTCGCGCAGTTGTGCGATAATCGTTATTGTAGAAACTGTAAACACAAAGAGCAGGATGGGTGGTGCCACAGAGCCACAGAGCCGAGCCACAGAGCAGCGCCCGAGCCAGAGCCTTGCCAATCACGTACCTGTCAACAAAGCAAGGTGCTGTTTGGAAAGAGAATTAGGAAACCAGGTTCAGCACTGGGCGCCTGATGAGAACAGTAATTTTGCCTCAACGATTGACACTCGCAAGTGCGCTAAATTATCATTAACGGCAGAAACCCAAAAAGAAAACCATAAAGACAAAAACAAAAAGCCAGCTATACCATAATTGCGCTAGCCTGGGGGCAGCTTTTGCTAATTTACGCTAAAGCACCCCCCAAATGGCCTGCTAGAGCAGGTGGTCTGGCCAAAAAAGATCTACCGCTAGAGCAGTGATCGCCGGTTGTGAATAGTTTAGTGGGCTATCGAGAAGTATGGCCCAGAGCACGAGAAGGGCAAAAAGAAACGCAGAAATTATGGAGCCCAAACCAGGGCCGCCTCCAGGACCTGCAAGTGTGCGTTTGCCTGTTTTTGTGCAAATGTGTGGGATTGTGGGTCTGTGGGATTGTGAGTGTGTAATGGAGTGTCTGGGTGTGTAGGGTAGCAGCAGCAGCAGCAGCAGCCAAGGGTTCAGCTGGACTCTGGCAGCCGAATCTGCGTTCTACCGCGTGTGCTAGCACGATCAGGTCTACCCTGGTGTGCAAACAATCGTCCCTTTAGTCGTTTTTGTTTAGTACGGAGACTTTTTTACTTTTCTTTTCTTTTCTTTTCTACTTTTAAAACTTTTCTTTTCTACTTTTCTACTTTTCTACTTCCGCTGCGCTTTGTTTCCACTTGTGAATTTGGTCTAGCTCACACTTTACATGGTGGGCTAGTCAGCTTTTGCTCACTTTATTATTCGCTTTATTTTTTAGCGTATTTTTTTTTCTGCAATTTCTGGCTTACCAAAAAAAAACTAACTCCACGCACGACCTCGTTATTGTATGTGGTCCAGTGCGTGCCGTGAGGCCAAATGTGCGTGCGTGGCGTGCCTGGGTTTGTCTGAGTGCAGTTTACTTTTTTTTTTGCCCTTTTCACGGGGGTTACCCGGGGGAAACGAGTCTCACCGTTTAGTTGACGAGTTGCTCCTGCGCAAATGCAAATGTTAAAGCGAGCTGGGCAAATAATCGAAGCGAGCTTACCGGACCCGGGAACGATATATACCTGCCTGTGTCGGCAGCACGCGGCCACGCGGCCACGACTCTGGCTGCGACTCAGACACGTCCCAAAAGCTGATGGTACGGGCTCGGGTACGGGTACGGATACTGAGATTGGGACCGGTATTCGCGCAACGTTTTGTGAGCCTGTGTAACGAAACATAATTTAGGTGACCCGTTTACCAAATCTGGCCGGTGTCGTGCATTGGCGGTGGTGCTGTAGAGTCACGTAGGTATCTGTAAATCAACGTATGGGCGCTACTCAATTGAAATCTCAGTCACCCCCTCCTCAAACTTCCAGTAGCTACCTTCCCAATTCGGCATATGTGCTGTTCATATGCAGGAGTGCGAAAGTTTACTAGCACCAGTGTACTTAGTATATGGAGACAGGCAGGTTAGTGCGGAAGTGCGCTTCTTTGTAAAAGGCTAATAATGAGTAGTGGGCGAAAAAGTTTATGCAAATAAAAGTAAGAGAAAAAGTAAAAAGTCGAAAAAAAGTAAAAGTGATAAATCCACGAGAAAAACAAAGTTACTTTAGAAGGGAAAAACTTAGTCTCCTGGTATTATTTATATATACATGCAGGATAGACTGGAAAAAAAAAAAGTTGTAATATATTTCAGCTCAGCAAAGCAGTATATATACAAAAAGTTTGGCACCCTGCTACAACACTTCAGCGTCACAGCACTACAGCACTACAACACTACAACACTGCAACACTGCAACACTAGTGATTCCACTCATTTCAGGCCGTTTGCAAATTTGCACTTTTTTCACCTTTAGCATTATTTTTCAGCTTTGCACTTTTGGCCACACATTTTCACCATGTCCAAGTACCCGCAACCGTTGGTGTTGAACGAGTTGAAAGCACACCAGAGAGCCATCGAGGAGCTCCAAAGAGACATCTCCGAGACACTTTTGGACAGCGAGCACCTCTACATGCCTGACTTGAACTTGATCAACTCGCAGCCAGAACTTCTGTTAGAATTACGCGCACCGTTGTTGGACTTTTTGTACAAAGTGTGCAAGCGTACGCTGTTGAGCAACGAGATCTTCTACTGCGCGATCAACTTGTTTGACCGCTACTGCCTGAAACGCGTGGTGTTGAAGAACCAGGCACAGCTTGTGGGATGTAGCTGTATCTGGATTGCCAGCAAGTTTGAAGGCGGATGCAACCACATTGTGAACTCGATGAACAAGCCGATTGTGAACAGATACAAGGGCCCAAACATGCGCTGCCGTATCCCACGGTTGACCGAGTTTGTGCAGTTGTGCGGGCCATCGTGCAACTACGACGAGACAATGTTCATCCAGATGGAGAGACACATCTTGAACACACTCAACTGGGACCTCAACAGCCCTTCGGTGTACGACTGGCTCCTCAGCGTGTACGACCACCAAACAACAAACGACTTTGTCGACAGTGCCGAGTACTTTGACTTCAAGAAGGTCGCGTACATCAAAAACTTTCTTGTTGACTTGCTGATCTACAGTGTGTCGTTTATGTCCACACACCCGCTGGTTCTTGCGAGCTTGATCAAGAAGTTGATCAACGTGCTTGTGATGAACGACGAGGACCGTTTTGGCATCAGCGAAACGTGCTTGCGCAAGATCTTTCACGACAACTCAGTCGACGTGATGGTCGCTAACGAAAGAGACTTTGAGAACGTGTACCGCGACTTTCTGGATGCAGACTCGCTTCTCAGCTTTGGCCAGACCGACAACAACGAGATCAACAAGCTCATTTTTGCCATCGCCACGGTGTCTAACACCGTGTATCAGACGTACACGACAACCGAGTACAAGGAGGTGAACCGGATTGTCACGAAGATCCACAAGGTCGCCGTGTCGCACATGATGGCCTTGAAGGAGGAGGAGCGCAAGAAGGAGTTGCAGCAGTTACAGCAACAGCAGCAGCAGCAGCAGGACGACTCGTATTACGACTCGCCACGCAGCCAGAGATCGCCAAGTGTGTTCAGCACTGCTTCGACAGGGCTGTCGTGCGACTACGAGGACAGCTCACTGAACTTCGACACCAAGGTCCACACTTACGGCAGCCCGATCGTGGCTGCCGGCAAAGAGGCATATTTATAGAGGTAGCTGGACTATGTACTATATTGGGAATGGAAACATACAACGGGTGTAGACAAGTGTAGAGAAGGCACACCGAGCTGTGCTTCTGGCGTAGTAGACTCAGTGGTGCACCACGTTTCCAGGCAGTCTCGCCAGCAACATCAGCTATCGACTGGCATTTGCAAAATGCTGGATGTTGCAGATATTGTAGATGTTGTGGATGTTGTGTTTTGCTTTGTTTTGCTGTGCTGTGCTTTGTTTTGATTTTTTCAGTGATCTCGCAGACACAAACGAGTTCCCATGCTCTAATTACGGCGTAAACAATGCTCAGTGCTTCTGGGAGACCGCCCCGAGTAACCTGTCAAAACCCATCCTGGCATACTGTGTACATTGGACTTCGATATACCCTATTTCGAGCACGTGACCGTGCAGTAGCGCTGTCAACACTGGTGCACATTTCAGCTGATCCCGGCTTCCGTAGGAGCTCCCAGAGTCTACACCCCCCAATTTGCGGCTCCTACATTGTGCGCACTGCTGCCTGGGATCATGGATACCACCGCAAAAATCCTGGTGCACTGCAAACCCTGGTCCTGACCTTCGAAATGGCACCACCGGCGGCATCGCTGCCACTTTGACACATGCACCCTTGCACCACATACCCGATACAGGCAACACCAGGTATCAGGGTTTGTGCTGATTGATGACTTGGCCAGTGGGTGGCTGGGACCACTCATCAGCGATCCTGGGCGCTGCTGCACCGCTGAGAATGTTCTGCAACACAGGGTTTCATAAAGTAGTGCCAAATGAGCAATTATCGATAATGGTGCTGCAATTATGTTATGTCTGGCCCCAGAAGCCTGCTTTTGACACTGAGGCTGAGGACCTGGAAGGAGCCAAAGGACAACAAAGGGTGCCAAAGGGTGCCACAGGACTCCCAGGGGCCCACAGCAAAGGCACAGCCGCGGCTAGACTGACTGACCTTTGTGACTTTCTGCGAGTTGCCAAATTTGCAATTCTGCAGTTTTGCGATTTTTGCAATTTCTGCAATTTCTGCAATTTCTGCAGTTCTGCATTTTTGCAGTTTTGTTATTTCTGCTATTTCCGCAGTCTGAGATTTCTGCAATTTTGCGAGCTCATGAAAATTAAACCATGTTGGTGTTTTTTCGATCCCATGCTCTGTCGGTGCGTGGACCGATTACTAAAAAAATCACATGACCGGCATGACTCGGTCAATTCGGAATCGGACATTTTTTGTTCCACACCGTTCTTTTGTTTCTTTTTAGGGGCCCGCAACATATATATATATATTTTTTGCCTTTTTCTAATCTTGAGTCAACAAACAATAAATTGAATGGATGAGAACACAGAGAATATAGAGAACACGCCGTTGTTGGGTGACACTGGGTCGATTAGAACCGCACGGTCCAGCATCCGCGCAAAGTCCAGAAAGTTGAAGACATGGCAGAAGCTTGTTTCGTACTGCTTCGTAGGGATTTTATTCACAATAGCGTTTAAACTTGTGTTTCTTCCCAGAACGTCACTTGCCAGAGACTTGAAAAGAATACACTACGAGAACTTGACGAAGGCCGACATCAAGCGGATTTTTTTGGTACAGGACGAGAGCTTCAGCCACAGTTTCCAGTACGACGGCTTGGTGGACTACTACCGGCAAATTGGATACAGCGCCAAAGACATTGCTGTGCAGGATGACAACGTGATTTTGAAGATTCCGGGCATTTTTGATACCGAGGCGATCATCATGGGCACGGACGCTATTAATAAGAACGAACTGGCTGCCAGTTTGCACGTAGCAAACAGATTTAAGCACCTTTTGCAGCTTGGCTGGAAGCCCTTGAGAAGCATATACTTTATCAACTGGGGCGCAGAGCTGGGCATCTCGGCATATGTGCAGAGACACAGCAACAAGCGTTTTCTCAAGCTGAATGTTTTGACTTACATTGAGTTGAAGCAGAACGATTTTGCTGCAGAGGCTGCGGGGAACGAAATGAGAATTTCCATCAACTGCAATCCTTTGTTGGAAGATACGTGCTACAGAACCAAGGAGCAGGTAGCTGTGAAAGAGCAGCACAAGCTGGAGGACTTGGTGGGAGTGCTCCAATCAAAGGCCTCAAACGCTCCTTCGCTTTTGCCTATGGAGGCCGAGTTTGGCATACCCTCTGTGGAGATCGATATGCGTGATGAAGCAGAGAAGTACGTTGAGATCTTGACAAAGTACGTGGGGATGTTGCTTCTTAATATTGACGAGAAAGACGTCATTGACTTCAAGATCTCGCGCACGTCAGGTGTTGTGAGCGACAAGTTGCTGGAGATCTTGCAGAACTACAGCGAGTTGCACGCTGAATGGCTCCATGACGACGAGTACGCGCGGATCATGACCAACTTGCAAAACAGCGCCAACCGCTTTGCAGAGATTGCGCTGAAAACCGACACAGAAATCCAGAGACTTCAGGACGCCATAACCAGAGACTTCCCATGGTACCACATGAAAAAGAAGTTTCTGATTCTTTTGGAGATGAAGATCTTGAACTACCGGCTCAAGTACGTGAACAAGGCTTTTGTTCACCACGACACTTACTTGTTGCAGAGAAATGGCGTATTTTTGTATTACTTGCAGGAATCTTTCAACGGGGCTGACTTGGGGTCAGCGAAAGAGAACGCAGCCAATTTGGTGCTGTGCTTGCAAAAAGTGGCCAAGTTGCTCAGCATCTGAGCATCGTTTTACGGGCCGTTTCTATTCTTAACACATATTTAATAATTCTTCTTTTTTATTTGGTTTTAACCCTGGGTGATAGATAACATGCGTTTAATTTTGAGTTGACAGTGTAGACGCTGGCACCACTACCGGCCAGCCGTGGGTGCCCAGGTGCGAACCTTGCCTGCCAAAACGTGACAGAACCTTATCTTTGAGACTGTGGCGGTTACCGTGCACACCTATGTGCCCAGAGATCTCGGCAATTAGCGAATTTGTGCACATAAATTCGAAATTGCGACCCGAGTCTCAGTACCGCTCTTTTGGGCCCTTTGAGGAAACAGAAACCCAGCGTCACAACGGCTGCGACACTCAGCCACGACCCAGTCTCGCGTGAGACCCGTTGTGGGGACAAAAGTCTGGTATACGGCCCAGGCCCGAAATTCGGCAAATTTCCTCACAATTTTACGACTACGCCAAACGTGACACCCGTGCACCGCCAGCGTGTTCCAAGCACATTTGCAGAAATGTGAGTAGTGCAGGGTGGTTGGGAAAGTGCTTCTTGTTTCAAATCGAAAGCCAAATCGTGAAAAATTTTGCCTTTGCACAGATTCGAACACGCGATCACTTTCAAAACTTTTGAAATCATTGCCATGTGCGAGGACCAATTGCCCCAGTACGCCGGGGAGGACAAATTTGCGGCGGTGCAGTATTGCACGGAATTGAGTCTGCCGTTTGATCTCAACAAGAATCGTATATGGCGTGTGGGTGTGTGTCGTTTGAACAGCACGAGCTGGGAGGTCTACGCGGTGCGTGACAAGGTTGTGGAAAAGCTCTTGGAGCGATTTTTTGTTTTGGTGGACACATTGACGCCAGCGCTGGCAACGACGCCGTCTGTGGGGGCGGCCGATGACGAAGAGAGCTCGGACGACGGGGAGTTTGACGCCTGGGGGCTGTTTCTGGGCGGCAGCAGCTGGCGCGCGCGCCCTATCACGCCGAGTGCAAAGTTCACCCTCAGAAAACGCCTTTATGCCGCAGCCGCGGTGTCGCGGCGGAAGTTGCGGGCAAAATCCACGCAATGCCACTACGACGTGTTTGCACAGTTGGCGGCGAGCCACCGCGTGCCCGCAGACACAAGCGCGGTTTTGAGCCGGCTCTTGTTTGGCCAGTGCTGCGAACAAGGCGACGTTGCGCTTGTGAATGCGCGGCTTTTGGGCACCTTGAGGCACAGCTTCAGCCTCCAGTACTGCCGCGTCGGCAAGGTCAGCGACCGCGAGACCACACAGTTTTTGCTCCGCATGCGCGTCGAGTTGATGCAGTTGTGTGTGCGGTACACCAATTTGAAGCAGTTGGTCAACTGGTACTACGCAGTGAAACACGCGGCGCAGTTGGCGCTTTCATTGGACGAGCGCGCGGACTTTGGCGCAGAGAAACTTGACGAGTCCAGCAACCGGTACATGCGGATTTTGCATTCTGAGGACGCCAGCAGCCCTGGTTTGACGTATGGGTCGCATTTGTTGGAGAATAAGGTGTTTATTGGCGTTTTCAACGACGTGGTGGCTAGACACAAGAAGAAAGACGCCGAGAAGGTTGTTGACGAGTTGTCGCAATACTTGAAGGCGTTTGGCGACGAGAAGGTGGTGCCGGTGCCGCAGAACACTGCAGCTCAGCGAAGATCGGTGCACTCAGACAGCGTGAGTATCGATAGTGATAGTGACGGGGACGCCGAGTCAGACACAGAAACGGTGGTGCACTCGATGAAGAGCGTTTCGAGCGACTCCTGGACCCACAAAAACACAAGGTCGGTGAACATTTTCCGGAATTCGCGAATATCCACCAACTTTACCCAGATATTCAAGGAAACAGCGCCAGCTACAGACACAAACACGGCACAGGCGTTGCGGCGCGTGGAGCGCAACGTGCTCTACGAGGCCGTGTTCAACTACTTGAGCTTGAAAGTGTTGAACAGCCTGGACAAGTGGCAGAACTGCTTTGCGGTGTTTTCGGTTTCCAATATAGCTGCGAGCGATAAGTTGCAGCGGCTTCCGGGGTCTAGCGGGAAAAACATGAACGTCAGGGTGTACAAGCAGAAAGAGTGGGCACAAATGACAGAGAACGAAGTGACACTTGAAAGTCTCAAGAAATCCAAGACCCACCAAAAGGTGTTCAAGAAGAGCCACGGAGAGAGCGTCCACTTGCAGACAATCAACGAGCTCTACACCGCCAACCGCGAAAAGTATGTGCGCGACTTCGCGGGCAGTTTTGTGTACATCGACAGCTTCAAAGTGCACAAGTTCATGAGGGCGTGCAAAACGCACGCAATGAGGTTTTTGTTCCAGGACGATGGCGCAGGGTGTGTTAGGGTGCTACTCCTTGGCGGGGGAATGGTATTAGCGATATAACCGGCACCGCATATGATATATAGAGCATTGGCATTGGGGTAATATAGAATGGGATTGATATAATATTGGGCAGCCGTGTAGATACAAAAAAGCGCTGGACGGCAGCGGAAAGACTTCCGGAAGGCAGAAACGAAAAACAGAAAAAAAACAAAAAAAAATACAAATACAAAAAAAACAAAGAAAAACTCTAGTCCCGTACGAGCTCTTCTTTCTACAATTCAACTTTGGTTCAAAGGTTAGTTCTGGCCCTACTCCTCAGTTCTCAGTTCTCAGTTCTCGGTTCCCAGTTCTCAGTTCTCAGTCCAGATTCTCCAATTTGGCACTTGGTACCGACTACGCAGAGTACAGAGACTCCATTGGTCAAACCAAGTGCCAACCCTTCAGGACCTGAGCGGGGCTTAAACCTGAGCGGCAGCCAAATCCAGGCTGCTGGCACAAATTTCTGGGTCCGACGGCGCGTGACGTTTTGCAAAGATCTACACTTAGTGCACTACTTTTTACACATCTCGCGCGTTAGTGGTCACTGAGGACGCGCACACTACGCCTAGATTATGTGATCATCAACGTTGAGACGGCTAGCACTGCTTCCTTAGCCATGACCATAATCACGACAACCCAGGCCGACGCATGCACCTACGGCGATGCTGAACAAGTGCGAACAAAACAATTCCGATATTCAAGAAAAACAAAAAAACAATAAAACAATATATCCGATATACCAACAAAAACCAAGAGCCTGCAGTCACCGAATAAGAGTAACGACAGAGAACGTACCAAATTTCACACTGGCAGCTCCAGCAAGAAGCTGCAGCGGCTCAGCGAGTCTCAATTGGGCCTTTTTTTTTGCAATACGAGGACCCCTGTTGGCAGAAATGCGCCGCCCCAAATTGCAAAAGTGAAACTGGCCGGCTTTCCAGGGCTGTGCAACGTTCCGACGTGAGCTCCGAAAAAATGCGTGAAGTTGCGCATTAAGCGAACAATGTCGTAATTTAGCATTTTACGTGATCAGACTGAATATCGTCATCAAGAGGCGTTACTTTAACCCAAATTTGCACTATAATTGCACTTTTGATAGCGTAAATAAGTGGTAATCAAGTAAGAACCAAGGATGCGTTACTGTAGGCACGAGCGCATCATTCAAATTCGCCCACATTATACCCAAAAATTGTACCCGAGTCCAAACAAATCTATACATAGTAGTACCTGTCTATACTTAGCTATGCATTAAAAAGAGATCACGGGTGATATGTCAGATCTGATCTTGAGACGCTTATAGATCCAGAGTACTGTTCCGTGTGAAGTGCCGCAGGTATAATAATCACGCCTTTGGCCCCAAATATTGCTTCTCTAGATTCACACACACGCATAGTTGTACATTTGTTTAAATATATCGGATATATTTGTATTTCATAGATTTGCTCGATATCCGTTCTATCAATTGCACTTGCACTTACACTCACGCTCACACTTACACTCGCAGTCGATTACTAAACTTTCATCAAGTACTTGCCAATTATCAGAGTATGGTGCCATTGCTTCGCAGACACATGAACAACAGACCAAACCCAAACACTATCATTCAGTACATCTACCACTACAACATGCAAGCCGTCATTGACATTCTCTTGGACAGAAACACACGCGACGAAGTCAGAGTTTTCACGCTAAGACAGCTTATCAATGCTTTCAGCAACGATGAGAACGCCGTGTATGAGTTCATGAGAGTCGACATCGTCTCCCTTCACACATATCTTAGAGACTCAGGGAACAGACTAGTCGACCAGCTATGGGACCAAGTTTGTGACTTCTTTGACGAAGTTCTTTTACGCTAAATAGACATGTAATATTTGAGGTTTGCAACTCCATTGCCGGCTTCCTTGTGTACTGAATAGACTCATATTAATGCCGATTATGTTGATAATCACACTAATAATCATTTGTAGGTGCCCTGCACGTGCACAGCCTTCTTTTTGGCCAACTGTATCGCTTTTTTGATCTCCTCTATCCCAATTCTCTCGCTGCCTCCGCAGATGCTCACATTGCCGAGTTTGTCCCCGGTGCCAGTCACCACAGAAATCACGCTTTCCACGCAGCTCTCCTCAGCGTCTCCTTCCACATCTGCCAAGAGAATTGGCTTCCCAATCTCTGGCACCTCTGAGAATCCGTCAACACGGCCTTCCAAACTGTCTGAAGCCACGGAGAACTGTGGCTGCCGCGATACCACGCCAAAGGTGGTGCTGCACACGTCGCCGTGCTCCAATTGCAACGGTTTTGTGCTTGTTATATCGCACACAAGCTGATGTCTTTCCATTGACTGGTTTTTCCCCGAGATCTTGCCCGAATCATCCAAAACGTCCATGTCCACGTCCTCGTCGATATATACGGCTGGCAACTTTGTATTGCGAAGTGCCGCCATCACTGCAGTCCATACAGTGTCAAATAATGGCCCATTGCGTCCAAACACCTGAATGTAGCAGGATAAGACAAATGAGTATTTTTTCAGGGCAAAGTCCGCAATAACGCCATCACCAACCTCCTTCTGGCTCACCCAACGGGTCTCTCCTGTGGAGTCTGTCTGCTTGAACTTGATATCTATGCCGAGTGCACTTCTCCGTAGTACTTTGTTTATCAAAATTTGCTCGTGGATTTGCTGCAGCAACATCATCTCCTCCTCCGTTGGCGGCCCACTGCGCCCTCTTTCAACCTCCACTACCGGATACACACTGCGGAACTCGCTTAGCTGATTGGAAACTGTTTCGTCTTTGTCATTCGAGCCATCACTCTTCTCATAGATTTTCTCATACTCCTTGAGCGACTCGTCAACCTCACTGCGCGGCAAGAACTCCTCTACTATGCCGCCGGTGACTTTGCAAAAAACTGTGCAGTTACCACTGCGTATCATTGAACTCCCTAACGTTGTCGTTTTACCCAATTCCTCGGCTCCAGACACAATTTGCAAATTTCTAAACTCGTCAAACGCACGCAAGCATGGACGCACGCCCAAACTTAAGTGGCGCTGCAACAGAAGATCTGGCGCTACTCTGGCCATCACCTGCGGCTCAAAAACTACGGGCACGACTGTTGTTTCCATGATTGTGCTTCCTATACTTCGCAGTGGTTTTGAAAAATATTTTGCAAGTGAAGCTTAAGGTTACCCGGTGAGATGCGTACAATTTATGGTCCAAATGTTGATGTTTGAATAGCCGGCAACAAGTAGTGTTTTAGCATTCACGTTTACAAGGACTTGCCCATAACAACCTTGAATGGTTCTACGGCACTCTCGGGAGCTCAGCACAACACGTTGGGCTCAGTTTATTTCACTAAATTTTCAAGTGTAAGTCTTGCGATATATCGCGGACACTTCTTCGAACCCCTTTTCGGACATTTTTTTTCTCTTTCAAAATAATTCTGTTTTTATTTTAAATTTTTCCGCATTATTTTGTGTTTTCGCGATACTTTTCCACGTGACAATACATTCTCAATTGTAAACAAATGAGCTCGAGATTCAGTTTCAGCGATAGACAGAGAACGAGGCTCACCTTGCCAAGCCGGATTGAGAAAAGGCTGCCTGTGAGCAGAAGAACAGTTGGGACATACCCCAAAATTCTGACCTCGTTTGGTGCTCTGAGTCAGCCTACGACTATTCCTGGAACTTTGCCCAATTTTGCTAGAAATTTGGATTCTGAACGCGAAGACTTGAGAAAACGGTTACTCCAGCGGCCCGAAAGAACGCGTACGACGATATCTGATAGAATATTTCAGTCAAGAAACGTACCACAGAGGCTTCCGAGTGCAAGATCCAGTGATCCGGGGATCTTAGATAGAACACGGGCTAAAGACAATGGATTGGACTCTCAAAGTCGAGATACTCCTAACAGCTATTCAGACAGAATACGAGCAAGCAGCAGCATCAGCAGCAGTAGCAGCATCAATGGTGCTGGCAATTATGGCAGTAGCCCAATTTTTTTGCCATCCAGGTCTGCAACGCCTGCTTTCATGCCTGTAACACAAGATGTTCCAAGAAAAGAGTACTATCCCGTGGACTACGATGATAACGTTACTGCAGGCGAAGAGTTTGCCCCAGAACGCAAAGGACCAGGGTTGTTGTCGAGCATTTACACGCGATTGACGCGATTTTTTGCTGATGACCGAGTTGTAAAGAAAAAACGAGACAAAAAGAGAAAAAAGAAGAGTGCAAAGAAAACCAAGGAAGCCGAGAGTGAGAAGGAACAAGTAGAAAAGAAGACCGCTGAAAAGGAGGTTAAGGACGGTATCACAGAAAAACCAAAAGAGCAAGAAACCCAGAAAGCGAAAGAAACAGACTTTCAAGACAGGAAACAAAACGTTCCAGCGTCTGAGTCAAAAACATCGAGTAAAGTCTCTGAACTAGAAGAAGTACTCTCCAGCCAAGAGTTGGACAATCTCATCCAGCTCGTCAAGAAGAAGAAGAAAGACAAGTCAAAGAGGGTGAGCCTGAAATTGGCTAAAAGTACACATAGATCGCAGTTCCTCCAACCAAAGACGCTGACCAACCAAACGAGTGACAGTGAGGTGGAACATCAGCAGAAAAAAAAGGCAATCTATGATATCTTTAATCCAAAAGAGCCAAATTTTCAAGCCGAGAAACTTTTTGCCAAAACTAGTAGCAAAACAGATTCAAAACTCGCACAGGAGTTGGAAACGAAAGCTGAGTTGTTGAAGAAAAAAGATGCCGAGATCTCAATGCTTCACACGAAGTTGTCGGCGTTGGAGAGCTCTTTGGTGGACATCAAAAATAATCTTGAAAGCATGAATCAGAGCCGGAATTCGAGCCAGAGAAGTGTATCTTCCAGGGAAACTTTCCTCATGGAACCGGAAAGATTCAGAAATGCCGACATAATGGTAAGCTCTACGCCTGCAGTGAAAGAAACGCCAAAAGTAAACCTGATGTCTCTTGAGCTCTCCAGCGAAATTGACGACACGCCGTCTGTGAAATTGAGCAAGGAATTAGCAAACAAACGGACGCCCAAGCTCAATTTGAGTGAGTTCAAGCTTTTGAGCGAGTTCCAAAAAGAGAGAAAAAGTCGTCAGCAGAACAAGGCTGGGACTGGAAGACAAGACGAGCTCGTGAATGAGGAGCCGCAGGAGCCACAAGAAACTCGGGACTCACAAGAGAAGCTGAACGTGCAAACGGGGAACAGCGATGGAAGCCACAGCGCAAAACGAACTGAAAGACGGACTCCAAAGAAAAACTTTGACGCTGAAGATGAGTTTGATACTACAAACTTCGAGGAGTCGTTCATGAAAATTGAGAAATCGTTGTGCGAGTTGTCGCCGGCAAAGGTCTCGTTTATCGAGTGATGAAGTTGCTGGGGACATAGTATATGCGTGAATACTTCTTGTATGCCAAGTAGAGCCAACGGTACAATGTCCTATACACCTTAGATACATCTGCGGTACAATTGATGTACATATACTACGATTCTATTTTTAATTTAAAACATATCCGATATATAATCACTACACATCTAAAATAAATCTATCGCATATCCGATATACATTCACCACACATCTATTTTGGTTTTACTACACATCTATTCATGGCTTTCATTAAACTCTGCTTTCACTGACTTCTGCGTGAGCTCGGTTTTGAGTTCAATGCTATTGAGACACTCTACATCACGGAGTTTGGTTGGCTAAGCAACAATCAACACAAGTAGGCTTTTTATTGTTTACTGAGCCTTCGTTTACTTTCAAATTAAAAATCAGACTGTTTTTTGCTTCAAGCACAAACTTGGCGCCTTTTTTTCTTGACTTGCCAGCACAACTTTTTGTCTCATTTCTGCAGGCGTGAAACACTACATCCAAGCATCTTGAGCTCATATTAGTTCTAATTCATGTGCCCAGACTCAAATGCTTTTCACATCTCCGGTAGTATATCTGCTCCGTTCTCGATTACTTTGTCAGCCGCTTTGTCGATTACTTTTTCGAACACTGTCTGCCGCACCCGCTTTTTTACTTTTTGTCAAACTCTTTTTCTTACTCTTTTTAGATCCCATGCTCATCTCCGACTCCAATTCTTGTTATCATTCAGCCACCCCAGGATAAAAAACACAGCAAAGCACGTTAACGGCTCTGAACGTACAAAAGCACACCCCAAACCCAATTTTGCAAACAAGAACGAGCAAACATCCATCACGTAACACGCTTTTCCAGATGTCTGAGCACAATAATACGTTTTTGTCGCGAATTTTTGGCAACTCAGAGACCCAAGACGATCCAGAAAACGAGCTTTTGGTTTTGGGAGACCGCGACGGCCAAAAGCCCGAGTTTCGCCGGTTAGAAAGTGACCAGAGTGAGAGTGAGAGCAACAGCGAGAGTGATAGTGACAGTGACGACTCAAACATTGTGACGCATGGCAACACAGAATCACATGTCACAGGGGCAATGAGTCCAACAGACGTTTTTATAGACTTGGACTACGAGGACGAGGATATCAACCACGTGCCTAGCACCTTGATTGCCGGCAGATACACGCCGTTGCACAGTGTTTTGTTTGAGGCGGACGAAAGTGAGATCGAACCTCGGCCGCGCCAAAAACCGGTAAAGGTTGCCAGCACTGTGGGCAATACAAACGCACAAGGTACAACAAGCGGTGCAAACATCACACAACACACAAGAGGCACAACAGACGATTTTTCGGGCAAGAGAAAGCGGTTGTTTCCACCTAAACTGCATAAAAATGCCGCCCCGTTGCTTCCCTTGTTTGAAGAAAACGAGCAATCACAGCTGGAACGGCGCAGAAGGCAAAACTTGGGAGTATTGACACCACACGAGAAGGCGCTTTGGATATGGGCCAACGTGGAGAACTTGGATTTGTTTTTGGAAGACGTTTACCAGTACTTTCTCAAAAACGGATTTCAGTGTATCTTGATCAAGAGCGTCACAGACACGCTAACGCTATTGTTCACGATCTACTTCTCCACATACTTGACGCATTGCATTGACTATCTGAAGTTGTCTGGAGCCAAGAAGCTCTCCGAGGTCCAATACGAATTTTGCTATGCAAATCATGTGCATTGGCCCGTCAAGTTCGCCTTGTTCATAGTTTACACGTTTGTTATTTTGAAGATTGTGAAGTTTTGCCTCATAGACTACAAAAAATTGGTGGAAATGAGAAATTTCTACCGATACTTACTTCAGATTGACGATAATGAGTTGCAGACGATCTCATGGCAAATAATTGTGAAGAAACTCATTATTCTTCGCGATTCTAATGGGGCGTTTGCTTCTAATAGACAGAATGATTTAAACTCAAAGAAAAGAATGACCGCACATGATGTTGCAAACAGAATAATGCGTAAGGAGAACTATTTGGTGGCGCTTTTCAATAGGGACGTTTTGAACTTTCAATTAGACTATCCTTTGGTGTCTTTTTTCACGCTGCAGAAAATGATTCTCACCAGGACCATGGAATGGAACTTGTCTTTGTGCATTTTGGGGTTCGTTTTCAACAACCAAGGTCAGTTCAAGCCCCAATTCTTGAAAAAGGGCAATAGAAAGAGGCTCCTGGAACAATTAAGAAAGCGATTTCTCATTTGCGGTGCATTAAATATTGTTATTGCACCATTTTTGGCTTCGTACTTTGTGCTATTGAATTTTTTTAGGGTTTTCTATGAGTACAAGTCAAATCCAACCTTGATTGGTGCCAGGGAGTTTTCTCCGTACGCAGAATGGAAGTTCAGAGAATACAACGAATTGCATCACTTTTTTAAGAAAAGAATTCGTGATTCTGAAGAGCTGGCAAACGAGTATTTGAATCAATTTCCAAAAGAAAGGATCAACCTACTCATGAAGTTTGTGGCATTCGTTAGTGGTGCGCTTGCCACAGTTTTGATTTTACTCACGTTATTCGACCCAGACTTGTCTATCAATTTTGAAATAACTGAGAACAAATCAGTGCTTTTCTACATTGGTCTCTTGGGATCGGTGTACGCGATTGCGCATGGAGCCACTTCGAATTCTGAGAAAGCATTTGAACCAGAACAGCATCTCAGAAACGTTGCAGAATATACGCATTATTGGCCAAGTGATTGGGAGGGCAGATATCACAGCGAGGACGTGAAAAATGAGTTTGCCGAGTTGTTCCAAATGAAGCTTGTTTTGACTATTAAGGAGTTTTTGAGCATTTTGTTTGTTCCATTCGTATTCTGGTTTGCTTTGCCAGAGTGCAGTGACGATGTGATAGACTTTTTCAGAGAGTTTACAGTTCACGTGGACTCCTTGGGGTACGTTTGCTCGTTTGCGATGTTTGATGTGGAGAAGAAGAAGCCAAAGAAGAAAGTGCGTCGGGACGCTGAAGTAGAGAACGACGACAACAAGATGTTGAAGTCGTACTTGTACTTTGTGGAAAGTTATGCGGACGGTAATGGGAATACGAACCCCAGTGGAAACGGGAGCGGAAATGCGAACGGTAACACAGACTTTGGCACAGCCACAGGGGCGTCAATGTATTTGAGTCGACACGTTCCAACCAAAAAAATGCTGAACAGTGTGCACAATTTTGTGGGCGATGAAAGCTACTTGATTAATTTGAAAGATGAGCCAAAACCAGTGCCCGAAGAGAACGGAGTAGGTGTTTTAGGCATGATCGACCAATTTTATAAGAAAGTCTAGGTGATGCCAGTACTGAGATATCAATTTTGTTGATAATTTATGCATATGTGTTTCTATAAAGACTATTTCTTTTGCAACAGTTCGATTTTCTTGGCAAAATCAAGAACACCTTCATCATTACCAAATTGGCCAATAACCTGGATAGACGAGTCTCCAAAAGGCAAAGAGATTGATGGCAATGCAGCCAAAGAACTTGGCACCAAAAGCGCGTCATTCACGTAACTAGCCATTGGGTTTTGCTGCTGGATTTTTTGCAAATCTTGTGCGCGTGGGGGCTCACTGAACGTCACAGGAGTGAGAAGAAAGTCAACGTTACCAGTAGCAGTATTCTGTGATAATACGTTGCGCATTTTGAACACGTTATCAAATTCTGTGCGAATCTGCGTTCTCATTCTTGCTGCCTTGACAAAGTTGTTTTCAAACTTGCCCAGACTCAAGTTGTAGTTGCCCACAAGAATCCGCTTTTGAACTTCTGGGCCGAAACCGGAGCTGCGCGTCAGTTTGATGATTTCAGCGTAGCCAGCTGTGGCGTCTGCTGGATCTGACTCGGTTTTTCCATAACGGATACCGTCGAAACGGGCAAAATTGGATGCGCCTTCCAGGTAAGACAAGGTGAAGTATGTTGGCAACAGATATTTCAACGAAGGAATTCTAACAGCTTCAACTTCACAGTTGTATGTCTCCATGAGCTGTGCTACGCACTGTTTTAATGCACGCAAATTGGCCTCATTCATACCGGCAATGAGGTAGTCGTCGACCAAACCTATAGTAATCTTGCTGTCTTTAGCTTTTCCCGCAAACTCAAAAATCTTTTCTCTGTCGCTGTGCTGCAAGCAGGTTGGATCTTTGGCGTCGTATGTGTCCAAAACGTTGAAAACCTGGTCAACAGTGTCGACGTTGGACCCCAAAATTCCCACAGTATCCAAAGAGTTCGAGTATGGAATAACTCCATGTCTTGAAACACGTCCGTACAGCGGCTTGTATCCCACAACTCCACAGTACGCCGCTGGAAGTCTTACTGAACCCCCTGTATCAGTCCCAAGGGCAAAATCGCACGTCTCAGCTGCCACGGCAGCAGCAGATCCACCCAGGGATCCACCAGCCACACGCTGCTCATTTGGGTATTTTGGACTGTAAGTTTGACCAAAATGTGAGAAGGCATTATCTGCTCCCATGCCGAACTCGTCCAAATTGGCTTTACCCACAATAACAGCACCGCTTTGTGTCAAAAGATCCACTACTGTGGCATTGTATGGAGCAGTAAAGCTTTTGAGAATCTTAGAAGCGCAGGTGGTTGGTTCTTCAGTTGTGCAAATGTTGTCCTTGATGGCACAAAGAGTGCCTTTCAAAGGTAAGTTGCTGCGCTCGGACTCAGCAATGCGGGTTTTAAGTGTATCACATTTGCGAATTGACGTGAAAATATTGTACTTTTCGTGTTCTGCAATTACCTTAGCAATTCTTGACATCGTTCCTCGTGTTGTTCTAGTTCTTTTTCTTGTTTCTGTGTCTGTGTCCTTGCTCTTGACCGGCTGCTTATCTGTGAAATCCCTTCTCGATCCTGCTCTTTCAATGCTGGTATTGCAAGTTGCAGTCTTTGAGTCACTTGATTTTTTTTGTTAAAATCTCCGAGCGATGGGAATGGAAAAAAAAAAGTAAAAACCTTTTTTTTTTTTTTTTTTTTTTTTTTTCTGGTAGAACTGTGTATTTGAGTCAGTGGGATGTATGAAATTGTGCTACAAATACACTCGCTTGTGTGATTTGACTTTACACCGTTTGGTGCGGAGGCCATGAACCATCACGTGGTGGCACAACCTTAAGTGGTCGTACCCTCTTTATGACTCGAATCTCTTTCAGTTGTTTCAGTGTGCTCTTGTCCTTGTTTGTGTGTTTATTTCAAGTGTACCACGAGGCTGGAACGGCTGGAACTCGGGCAATTAAATTTATTGGAACTATACTTCTAAACCAGAGCCCCAAAGCCACCAGAAATGCGCTCGAATTTCAAAAATAACCAACATAAACTCAAATCAAATTCGGGGCAAAATTTGAGAAGGACTTCTTTTGTTTGCTCACTTGTTGTTGACCCGTTCCTTGTGTGATTTATGGTCCACATAAAACAAGCTCAGTATATTTTTGACATTGCCGTCCCTCAACCTGCAGAAAAAAAAAAGATGGCTCGCGATACATATTATTTAGATCCGATCTGTTAAAAATTCACGATATTCTTGATCCGATACGGTACATTGACATTTTTTTGTGATCCGATACTGCCTATAAACACCTGCAATCTGCCATAGTCTATTGAAGTCCGTGCTACGCTATGGCTAGAGCTTCCAAGAACCTCAGGCGCGCCGTTTCTGGCCTATCTTGGACAGACAAGTTGCTTCCATTACTAATCATATTGGCGATGGTGGTGGGGATATTGCTTTCTGTTTATGTCACAAAGGCCAGAAATGCGTTCAGCGGGACCAAGTTTCTAAATGTATCTATACCACTATTGGTGGGCTTGGTGGTAATGATGGTTCCTCCGTTGTGCAAAGTGGAGTGGGAGTTGCTTCACAAAACAAGCTTGGCCCGTTCGAAGCTTGAAGCTATTGGGTTATCCTTGGTTTTGAACTGGATTGTGTGCCCCTTTTTGATGTTTGGATTGGCCTGGCTCACTCTTTTTGACAAACCTGAGTACCGTGTGGGTATAATAATGATAGGGCTTGCGCGCTGCATTGCGATGGTTTTGCTCTGGAACCAAATTGCCGGAGGAGATACCAATTTGTGTGCGATTTTGGTCGTGATAAACAGTGTTTTGCAAGTTGTTTTGTACGCGCCGTACCAACTTTTCTTCTGCTACACCATAACTGGCGGCCATAGCAACGCTGTCAATCAAGGGTCTGCCTATTCAACAGTTGCCAAAACGGTGGCATTTTTCTTGGGGGTCCCTATGCTCATTGGCATGCTGATACGTGCTTTGGGAATATGGCTTTTGGGCAAAAACAGGTATGAAAGCCGAATTGTTCCAATAATTAGCCCGTGGGCCTTGATCGGGTTATTGTACACTATTGTTGTGATATTCATAGAGAAAGGCGATGATTTTATCAAAGATATCGGTTCTGGCTTTAGATGCTTTGTTCCCTTGATAGCATACTTTTTGATTGCGTGGTTTGGCACGTTCTTCTTGGTAAGATATTATTTTGGCAAGGCGAACAAAAGAATAAGGTTGCGAGACAGCAACTCCAACTCCTGTGGGTGCGAGAAAGCGTGTGCTGGCAAACCTGACAGGGCTTCACAGTTTTGTGATGCCAATTACCTGGAGGTAGTAACTCATACTTTCATCGCGTCATCGAACAACTTTGAGTTGAGCTTGGCCGTTGCCATCTCATTATATGGCTCGGGGTCAAAAGAAGCCATAGCCGCTACATTTGGGCCCTTATTGGAAGTTCCAATTTTGTTGTTGCTCGCGTTTGTGGCCAAGTTTTTTAGAGAGAAGTTACTATGGAATGACAGCGACGCGTGGGCAGAGCTCGACGAAGAGTCTGAGGGCTCAAACTAGAATTTTTGTTGCGAACAGTTGAATTATTTTGGGGATTGTGCTGTTAAATTGTATCCAGCTTGGTTCTTTTCAAGAATCATTCACCACATTCACACATCAGAATAGTCTCAATACGAGCCGAATGCTCAGATATCACTTTAAACGACGAAGATCCGACCCATCATTACAAGTTGCCAAACACATTAGTTTATTATGTCGTAGACATCGTTGCACTGAGCTCAGTGCATTCGTTCCACACTTTTTAAATACCCCAAAAGTAAGAAATGTTTATGCAATCTTTTTGTTAGCATTAATGAATCCCATACCTTTCACCATCATCACCACACTGTCCTCCGCGTCATCCATATAGTCAGAACACCCTTTGAAATACACCTCCACGCCCAAAAGCTGTTTGACATCCCGCAAAACATGCACAAACTGTTCGTCAATTTGATCCTTCTTCAACACCAATCTTCCAATGTTTTCTCTGCCCAAAAGCATGAAACTCAAAGCAAAGGCCATCTGCTGACGGCAAAGTACACCACTAAGTCTGATTTCCTGAAGCAACTCGAGTGCAGCTTTGTGACCAACATCTTCGGGAACTAATCCTGCGCCTCCCACTTCTTCAACAAAGTATCTCCAGCCTTTCTTCAGCTCGGCAACTAATGTCACACCCCAGCCAGGGGACTTACCACTATTTTCACCTCTCCAAGCATCGGCAACAATATCCGTTTTGCATCCAGTATCCTGGAAAACCTGTCTGCAACTTTCAACAATTCTGTTCACTACGCTAGGACTCACACGCGTACTGTAAGCAACACCTCTAATACTTGATATTTTGACCTGTTCTATGGCATGTATCGTCAAGGGCGTCGTCAATAACTGGTTAACAATCAAATGTGCTTCACTTCCACCTTTTGGAGGCGCACCTCTTTTCAAAATGTGTAATTCAACGTCGCGCACACCGAACTTCTCCATGATAGGCAAAAGCCCCCACTTGACACCTTCAAGTCCGATACTGCCCACAGAATCAGCGTCCACGCCCTGGAAAACTATTGAAAATTTCTTCTTGGCAAATGGCGCCAAAAGAAGCAAGTACTCCAAGTAGTAGCCAATAGCGCGCGATTCATGGCACTTGAGCGTCACGCTGCCACCAATTATGATTCCTGGACGGTAGGTTATTGTTGTACCAGAAAGAGAAACCTCTATAACACTGCCGTTGGTTAAACTTTCCAACATCCGCAAAAACGACACCTCGTGCTCGCGAATACCCACGTCTGTGTGGTCCACGCGGATCTTCTCTATGCGCACCGGCTGCCGCGCAAGCGTCGCCAACACGAGCCGGAGCCGGAAGTTTCTGTGTGTCTGCAAAACGATGGGCTTTTTGTTGTTCATACTGCACTGTGGTGGGTTCTATTTCGAGATGCGCATCAAATTTTTTTTTTCTAGCAATGCATCACGTGACACGAGTTTTTTTTATTTGATTTGGCACAGAACACAAGAAAAACAAGAAAAAAACAAACAAGAACAAAAAAAGCGTGTCACGTGATCGCGGCCAAACGCTTTTAATTTTTGCCGCTGCCTGCTATTGCCTAGCATTCACTAGTCGTTGGGAAGATACAAGTGCTGGTCAACTAAGCTCACAACACACAACCACACATACACTTACAGGAACACGGACACGTGCACGCGGACACACAGACGCACGTACTCACGAACACACAAACGCACAGACACACAGACGCACGGACACACAGACACACGTACTCACGTACTCACAGACACACGCACTCAGGGAGGCACACATACAGACACAACACCAGAACATGAGCAATCAAGAGGACGAGCGGCTCAAGGGCACGAGGCCAGGGATGGTTTTGCCGCAGCAGAACTCAATGCCAAACTTGAATTTGCCGCAGGCGGCGCAAAAGCCAAAGAAAGAGGACGCGCCGTTGCTGCCCACGGACCCAGATAAAATGGCAGACGCGTTGTACGGAACGGGAATCAAAATTAAAGAGGAGGAGGCATTGCTCCACCAGAGTCTGGAACGTCATAAGAGCCGGTTGGACGGTATCGGGTCTGCGGGGCTGTTTATAAGGCCTGGTTTGGGACACAGTGTAGGAGCCGTTGGGGGTAACGGCAGTGCGAACGCCGGAATGGCGCCTATGATCAATACTTCACAAGTTTTTGGGTATGTTGACGCACAGCTTCGTCGATACGGGCTCAAAGTGCCGCCTGGGCAGGAACGCAAAATGGGAGAGTTTCTTGCAATTGCTTGCGAAGAGATGTTGACGCCGATATTACAGGATACGGTGATGTACAGTAGACACCGGCGGCGGCAAATTAAGACCACAAACAGTGGTCGTGGCGAGGTGGCTAAAGCGATTAGGGACTTGGCCGTGCGACACAAAGAATTGGAGGAAAAACGTACGAGCCGCAAAGTGCAGCTTGGAATTGAGCAGGTGGGTGAAGGGAAGGGCAAACCAAAGGCCGAGGAATTGTCGCACAGAGCGGCCAACGCCACAGCGGCCTTGATGACCTCGGGAAGAACAAAGACGTACAGTTGGATGACAAAGTCGTCTGCACCAGCAGCTGGCGTGCGCGGCAGAGGTGGCGACGAGAAGGGCGTGAGATACAGAGAGGCGCGCCAGGAGGAGATTGTGAGCGTGAGAGACTTTGTGCGGGCTTTAGAGAACAAGAGACGCGGTGTGGACAAAACGTTGGTCAAGAGTTATCTGAAGTTGAAGGACATGTACAGATAGGCTTCAGCGGAGATTGTTTAGCGCTGCAAAGAACGCAGAGGGCCGAAGTCATGCTCGGCAGTTTCATGGCTTTTGGTGCAGTCAGCCGCCCTCAACGTCAATTGCCTTCTGGAATTTGACTCGGGTGCGGCCGTCCCCCTGGGCTCTACTGCAGCCCTGCAGAATTTCACATTTTGGGCCTGCGAACGACCTTGGCCACGCGCCGGGGCCCAGATCAATGGGATCAGAGCGAAGTATGCGTCGCCAGGCCCACAGGCTTTTTGCGCACTCGCACGATTTTATCTACAAGCCACCGCCCTGTGTATGCTAAGAATTTGTGCGCCTGCATTCACCGTAAACTATATTCCTCATTGTTTGGCACTCGTCGTTTAATTTTTCAGCTGTCGTTTATTTTTCACTTTTTTTCAGGTTTTTTTTTTTTTTTTTTTCATTTTTCATTTTTCATTTTTCAAATCAATTTGCTGTCCGATTGCAAATAAAGAATAAATTCCCGAGCCACTTTTTTTTTCTTTCTTCCCAAACTATGTCTCAATTCACATTTATTGAAACACCAAAGGCCGCTGTGCCACCAGCGCCTTCAAAAGAGTGCGGAATTTGGACTACGGCCTCGCCAGCCATCAAGAACGCACCATTGCCTGCAGACGGACCAGGTACAAAGAGTTTTAGCAATGCATTGCTCATTGGAATTGCCACGTTGTTGCCATTGTACGTTACAAGAAAGTTGGGCGGAGGATTCAAGACCTGGGTTTTCTTTTTCCTTGTGTTTGTTTTCCCAGTCTTGCTTGCGTACTGGACATTTGTTTCGAGTTACGCGCCAAGAATCAACGAGAAAGTGACTTTGCCAGGACGCCCAATTGAGTACTACATCAAATTTCACGAAAAGTCAGATGCTGCCAAGTACCACGGCAAGAAGATCCCATGGGAGACATTCCACGAAATGTACTTTGCCAACAAGGTCTCGTTCAACATGGACTGTTTGGACGCCTTAGAGTACAGACACGACTGGTCCACGTTCCAGTTCACCGCCTCGCTTTTCAAGTTCTTCCTCTTTGGCATGATCCCAGAAGTCATTATGCACACTAGACTGCAGGACGAGGAGCAAGTGCGTGACCACTACGACCGTGGTGACGACTTCTACACATGGTTCTTGGGCCCAAGAATGATCTACACCAGTGGTGTGATCTCAGACATCACAAGGGAAGAGACTTTGGAGGAGTTGCAAGACAACAAGTTGAGAGTTGTGTGCGAGAAGATCCAATTGAAGAAGGGCGAGAAGATGCTTGACTTGGGTTGCGGATGGGGTACATTGGCCACCTACGCCTCTGCCGTCAGAGGTGCTTGTGTCACCGGTATCACTTTGGGCAAAAACCAGACCAAGTGGGGTAACGACAAGTTGGAGTCCTACGGCATTCCAAAAGACCAGTCAAGAATTTTATGTTTGGACTACAGAGACACCCCTGTTCCAGAGGGCAAGTACGACAAGATCACTTGTCTTGAGATGGCCGAGCACGTGGGTGTGCGTAAGTTTGGCGCCTTTTTGCAACAAGTGTACGACATGTTGGACGACGATGGGCTTTTCTTTTTGCAGTATGCGGGAATCCGTAAGTACTGGCAATTTGAAGACTTGATCTGGGGTTTGTTTATGAACAAGTACATCTTCCCAGGTGCTGACGCCTCGACGCCATTGGACTTTGTTGTGTCGAAGTTGGAAGGTACCGGTTTTGAAGTTGTGTCCATTGACAACATTGGTGTGCACTACAGTGCCACCTTGTGGAGATGGTACCGTAACTGGTTGGGCAACAAGGACAAAGTCATTGACAAGTACGGTCTCAAGTGGTTCCGCATTTGGGAGTTCTTTTTGGCCTCCTCGACCATCATTCTGAGACAAGGCTCGGCCACTTGCTACCAGATCTTGTTGAGAAAGAACTTGAACTCCTATCACCGCATCAACTACGTTCCAAGCCAAGTCGGCTTGCAGGGCGTGTTGGACCACAAGAAGTGGTGGAAAAACTGAGCTGGACGTTTTGTACGCAATCAATGTACTGAGCACTACTCGCACTTGTAACCCGTCCTGCAAACTCGTTAATTCGCAGTTAGTAATCACTTATCTCCCGTTACTAATCATCTGCTGCAGATCGCCAATCTCTGCAAACCCTGGCGGCGAGTTGACACGTTTTCGCACTAACTGCACAACAGCAAATATTTCACTCTTTGGCTCGCACTCCGCGATTTTAGCTGGCGATTTTGGCTGGGCTGCCTCTTTGGGAACCTACCGCCTTAGCACACATTAGAGCGCACTCAAATATTATCAACCAATTTCGGACTAAAAAAGCATAAATCCGTAAAAGTCAGCGTGTGCCTGAGATCGGGCTTGGCCAATCTGGAATCTGGTGAACTGGGACATGGCCATCCGTGTCCGCGGCCACAAATGTGGGCACAAACCCAGGCTCAGAGTTTGGCCGTGAGCAAACTTGGATGGACGTGGGTGTCCAACGGCAACACACGGGACACATTAATCTGGCATTGACACAAAGGGGATCTGGCTGGATCTGGTCGCAGCGAACAATGCTGCCGATGCTAAATTAGTGTAAAAATTTTTTTTGCACAACTCAAAATAAAGGAACTGGTGCTTTTTTTTCAAGCAGTGATTCTGTGGCCGTTGTCCCAATTTCAGCCACGGATCTGCGGCAAGATCTGGGCGTTACTCAGATGAGTACAAATGTTCAGAATCATATGAGTACAGTTAAGGCTTGCTTGGGAGTCCGCGGCCGCGGCCGCGGCACCGGACCTTGGTGCAGACGCGTCAACAAACACAGACACACGTGTACGCACACACACAGACACAAACACACGCCCACATAGCTCGGAGCTTGTGTGTGTGTGTGTGTGTGTGTGTGTGTGCGTGTGCGTGTGCGTGTGACTTTGTATCTGCATAGGTCTTTTAGCTCCCAGACAGACAGTATCGTAATTAGCCCAATTTTTAGTGCCATCTTGTGCATAAGTGTGCATGGCCCAAATTTCCGTATTGGTCGTGGCCTAGTGGTAGACATGTAGATAAATAGCTGGCATCCCAGGGACTCGTAGCCAGAAAAACGCAAAGATGCTTGCTTTATTGAAAAAATACAACTACGGCCGCACGCTTGTGCCGGACAAGTACAAGTCGAAAGAGTTGGTGTACGTGGTTACGCTGATGCTCCTTATCATCGATATGATGAACTTCACCGCGGGGCTTCTTCTGATAAAGTCGTTGGTGCAGCAGTTCAACGTGCTGTTTGCCACGGCCTCGTGGGTCACCTCGGCCTTTGCCTTGACATTGGCTGGGTTCATCATCGTGTGGGGTAAGCTTGCCGACATCTTGGGGGTGCTTGAGGTGTTTATGGCCGGATGCTTCATCATGAGTATTTTTGGATTGCTCTGTGCCGCCGTGGACAAGAGTGTCGTTGCTTTGATTGTGTTCCGGGCCTTGCAGGGCATTGGCGGGTCCGCGGTGCTCCCTAGTGGCATGGCATTGCCGCCACACTACTTCACAGGCAAGAAATTGGACATCGCGGTGCTCGTGTTGATCGTGTGTTACACTGGAGCCTTCTCGTTGGGGTGCATCATCTCCGGTGCCTTCACCTTGACCGACCTCCACTACCGCGCGTACTTCTACTTCTCGTTTGCTGCCAGTTTCACGCTTGTGATCTTCTTGTACTTCTTCTCAGTCCCAATCAAGCTCACACACAAGATGACTGTGCGGTCATTGAACTTTGTGACGGCCATCTTGTTCATTGCCGGGTTTTTGTTGATCGTGCTCAGTTTCACCGAGGCAGCCAACACCTGGCGCCTGCCAAAGGTGTATGTGACCTTGCCTATTGGCGTTTTGACCATTATTGGTGCCGTGTTGTTTGAAAACGTGGGTATCACACGCTGGAAGGCCCGGTTGGCCCAAAAGGACGACTCTCAGTTCTCGTGGATTCAGAAGTGGATCCGCGATGTGGACCTCATGTTCCCGTTCGAAGTGTTCAAGTTGCCTAACTACTCGCAGATTTTGGTCTTGGTTTTGCTTGACTATGCCGTGTGCTACGGCGCGGTCATTGCCGTGCTCCAGTACAACAACTATATCACGGGGGACAACTCGTTGATCATGGGGCTCAAGGTCGTTCCATTCGGCGTGGGCATGATCTTGGGCGGTGGGTTGTATAATAAGCCATTTGTTGACAAAACCATTGGTGACCGTAACCTCTTGGTGCTTGTGGGACTCGTGTTTGTGGGAATGACCGTGTGGCTCTCACGCTTCGACCCATACACGCACAACGAGTACTGGAAGTTGCAGTTTGTGCCGCTCATATTCATTGGAATCAACTGCAACTTGATCAACTGTGTCTACTTTGGCGCCATTTTCGTGCAGACTCCATTGCACTACCAGGCCGTTGTGCTGGGTATCTTTGCGACGTGCTGTCAGGTTGGTGTGGCCTTTGCAACCGCTTTGGTCGCCACGATGTTGGGTGACTTCACAATTCCAGACAAAAAAGATCACCATGCCGTGATGCACTTGGTCAAAAAGTTCCGTAACAGCTGTTACTTGACCATGGCGTTTGGCGTGTTGGTCGTTATTGCTGCGTTGTTCTTCAAGAATGTGCCGGCGGTAGTGCCTGGCGCCGAGACCGGATCTGAGGGCACAGAAGAGAGAGAGGACCTTGGCGAGAAGGAGAAGGAGATCGAGGCCGGTGGGAGCGCTGCTGCGGAGGAGAGTGACAAGGAGAAAGCGGCAGAGGCGGCCTAGAGGTTAGGCCGGGGCCAAGCTTGGGTTTTGTTCAGTTAATGGGATATATATTCTACGGTAGTGACAGTTGTAGATGCACCGATGCAGTTTTGCAAAATTGGAGTTTTCCGCTGCAGTTTTGCAGTTCTGCAGCAATTTTTGATTCTGCAGTTTTCTCTTTTAGTTTTTCAGTTTTGCAGTTCTGCAGTTCTGCAACTTTTTAGTTCTGCAGTTCTACAACTTTTTGATTCTGCAGTTCTGCAAATTTACACTGAGACGTACAGCAAATTGAAAAACACACTGCGAAGACGAAGAAAACTAAAACAGCGCGTCAATCCAGGCTAGTATACTGCTGAGAAAGCTTCACTTAGCCGTAAAGATACTTAGTAGTTGCGGATACACGTAGCTGCAAGTACACGTAGCTGTAGATAAACGACATATATAATCATATATATATGAACGACATTAAATTGCCGAAGTCAGTTGCTGCCAGACACGTTGTAGGCGCCGAAACCACAAGCTCGGCAGCCCAGCAATCAAGCGCCAAACCAGCTCTGGAGGTAAGCCCAAACACGCGCATAGAGACTCTGCTCTGCGCACGGGCCTACAACCTCGATCTGCTGGCGGCCCACACCATGGCGCCACACCAACAACTGCTTGTCCGCATCAAGCGTGAATTCGCCCCCGCTGACGTGTACCTGGACGTGCGCCCAGTCAAACTGGACACTCGGCAAGTAGATCTCAGTCGGGTGACCCGTGGCACCGCCCTCGAGTGTTGCCGTGAACCGGCACGTGTCGATGTCAAACTGCGTGGCCACGACGGTACCGTCACACTTGGGGATAAACGGCCGGATGAAGCCTTTTTCGCCACGGCACCCGTCAGTGTCAGCCCCGGCGCCCGCAGCAGCCTGCGCGGCCTTGTCCAACAACGGGTCCGACAGCTCAGACGTGCTGGACTCGATCTTGGCCAGCTGGGCAGCTTTGCAGTCGTCCGGCAGCCAGAAGGTGAAGTCCTCGCGGTTCCAGTAGTCGCCGTACTCGTGGGAGTTGACACCGCAGTAGCACCAGTAGGTGTGACTCATGTTCAGGCCCTCAAGCGCGTAACTGATCACGTCCAAGGCGTCTTTTTGCTTCGTGTAGTCCCCAGTCGTGTAGGCCTTTTTGTTGTCCATGTCGAACGGAATCCCGGTCTCGGACATGACAACCGGCACGTTGGGGCCGAGGTACTCGGCGGCCTCCAGCTTGATCTCCTGGAACTGCTTTTTGAAGCAGTTTTTGATGTTCTTGGACCCGAAAACGAGCGCAAACAAGGGGTTTTTGTACTTACCGCGCACAACGCCCAAGGTGTCGACACTGTACAAGTTGGTCCAGTTCTTGTTCACGAGCGTGAGCCCGTCGTAGAAGTGTGGCGTGAAAACAACGTAATCATCGATCAAATCGGAGCCAATCAACTTAGGCGGTCTCTGCAACACGAGCGAGTTGAGAAAAACGTAGTGTTTGGGCAACACCGCACGCGTGTGCTCGAACCAGCCCCGGTAGTACTGCACAAAAAGGTCATCGACGAAGTAGTTCGGTGGGAACGGCTCCAAAGTCAGTGGGTTTTGGGCAAAATAGCGCAAGTTCAAGACCTGCTTCGTGTCTGCGTCCCAGACACCGTGCAACGCCCAGATACACTGGCCCAAGGGCCAGTCCAGGTGCCGCTTGAACCCGTACTTGTCGGCGTAGTCGTTGTCGCACCACATTTTGACGCCCTTGGGTTCCAAAAGGACCCTTTTGGTCTTCACGGGGCCGATTGGCGTGGTCTCGTAGAAGTCGACCTCGGACGCGTAGCCCAGGCCAAGGAGCAACGACTCAAAGACACTGGGGGTGGGTCCCACGCACAACGACGACTTTGTTTTGCCAACATCGGTGATGTCCAGCACGCCCACAAACCCTTTCCCGGGCTCGTTCATGAGCTCGATGCCCAACACAGACTCCTGCAACAAGTGGGGCTTCTTCTGGGCAATCGCCAGCAACAAGTGCTGGAACGCGCGCACAAAGTGGCCCTGCAAGTAGTCCTGGATGTTCACACCATCAATAACACATTTGGGAGCCAACACACGCCCGGCAAAGAAAAGCGTGAACATGGTGCCAACTGCGAGCTTCGTGTAGTTTGTCGGCCAGACCATCTTTGGGTACTTCTTGTCGCCCTGGGGGTCCCCGGCGTAGTAGTTGTGCAAAACTGCCGTGTGCGTTTCATAAAAGTTCCGAGGTTCGATTCCCGCGGCGTAGAACGTCCACAAGGGAGCACCCAGGCCTCCCAGGAACCGCGACCAGACGTCCTGGTGCGGGTCGAGAAACACGTAGATGCCCCCGACTCTGCGCACAATCTCCAAGAGGTCCAACGTGTACTGCACAAACTCGGCGTCGTACTGGCCCGGACCTGCGTGTTCTAAGGCCTCCCACGTTATAACATATCGGATAACATTATAGCCCCAGGACTTGATGCGCAAGAGGTGGGCCTCGGCCTCTTCGAGCGGGAACGGCCGGTTCACAAACAGCACGTTGTCGCCGTCCCAGAACACCAGGTCCTTCTCGATGGCTGGTGTCCTCGAGTCCACCTGCGGGGTATACGGGTTCTTCAGCCCCGAGTCGAAATTGATGCCTTTCAAGGTGATCTCTCTGCCGGACTTGTCGACGAATCGGCCGCCAACGCTTCTGAGCGGTGCTTCTAAGGTTGTGCTGGTCATACTGGGTGAAATTGGGTGGAAATTGGGTGGAAATTGCACAAACTGAAGGGAGAAAAGTTTATCCGGAGCTGTGCCAGTTTTTATTTGCCTACTTTGTCTTTATCGCTTTCGCCATCGGAACCTCAATCCCGCGCCGCGCCCCGTTTGCCTCGCAGCTGGACACGTGCTTCGTGCATGATCGTGCATAATAACACACAATCACACATAAACAATGCCCAGCCCACGCGCTGCTCAGCTCACGCCTTGTCGGAATCTTCGTCGTCTTCAGCAGCGTACGCAGGGAACTCGGGCTGCAACACGGCGGCCTCCTCTTTTGCGAACTCGACCCTCACGGGCTTCCCGAAAAAATCCATCTGCTGCACCGCATCTTTTGCCCGTTTGGCACTTTCCACAGACTCCATAGTCACATGGGCCTGGCCGCGCATCTTTCTGCGCAGCTGAGCAGTTGTGTTGATGTTGATGCTCAACACGGTGCCAAACGTGCTGAAGAGCACAAAGAGGTTCTGCTTGAGCTTGTCGAGGGGTAGCTTGTCGTTCAAGTTCTGCAAGTATAGCGTGTTCTTTGGTCTGAGCGCCACCTTGGGCTTCTTGTTTACTCGCGTTTTCCTCTGCTTCTGGTCCTCGGAGCCACCTGCGTCGTGGGCCTTTCTCTTCTTGTTCCCTGCAGCGTCTTGGGGCTTCTGGGCTGGTTCCGCAATTGGCAAAGGTGCAACTTCGTTGTCTGCAACACCAGAACCCAGTGCGCCAGTTCCGGGTGCTCCCGGCTGCTCTGGAAGCAGCGGCGCCTCCCCCTCTACCGCTGGGCCGCCGTCGTTACTGGCGCCCTCATTGGCAATGGCAACGCCGGTGCTGCCTGTCTTGTCGCTAGTTTCGTCACTTTTTGCAGAGTCGTCTTTAGCGGCGTCGTCTTTGGCGGCGCCATCCTGCTTTGCGGCGCCACGCTTCCCAGCATTTCTCGCGCTCTTCCGCACCGGCGACGTCGCTTCGCCTGCTTCAGCGCTGTCTTCGTTCTTCTTGGCTCTGCCTCTCTTTCTCGGTGGCATCTGTGCTTACAAAAGTGGCTCTAAATTTGGTTTTGAAATATTTTTTTTCGGAGGGTGCGCGCACCCCCTGCGTCTGCGTGCTACGCGAAAAACTGTTTATTTTTTTTTCTGCAGGATTTCAGATATTTCTGCATCCACTTCGCTCTTACTTTTACTTTTGCAAAAGTTCTGCATTTTTGAAGACAAATCTACAATTTCGCATTTCTGCATTTCTGCATTTCTGCGTCTCTACTCTTTTTTCATTTTCAGCAGACTGCATCTCAGGCCCCATGTTGAACCAGGACTTGATAGCCAAAGAGGGACCCTTGGCCACCGTGTGGTTGGCCGCGAACTTGGACAAAAAGCTATCGAAAACGCAGTTGCTCAAAACTGACATCCCCAGCACAACAAGGGTCATCATCGACACGGAAAACTCTGCAGAACTCGATAGCTCCCAGCAGCTTGTCCACCCTGTGACGTTGCGGCTCAGCGGCCAGTTGCTCTACGGCGTGGTGAAGATCTACTCACGCAAGGAGCGGTACTTGTTGGACGACGTGTCAAGCGTCTTGATCAAGTTGAAGACTGTGTTCAAGACAGGCAATTCCCGGAGCTTGATGCTCCCAGCAAACAAGACGATGGTCAACTTGCAGCGAATCGTGTTGAAGGACACGGTGACACAGACAAACTTGTTGAACAGCTTGTTGCAGCCGAAGTTGGATTTCTTTTTGTCGAAGAAGGGCGCCGCCGAGCTGCTGGAAGAGAGAAACACGACCATAGAACAAGGCAGAAACGCAAACAACAACGACGGCGAGCTCAACGCGGACCTCACCCGCAATATGGACGCGAACGTAGCAATTGACGACCTCGATGTCGCCAAAGACGACGGCCTAGTCATCGATTTTGGCATGGACACAGGATTTGACTTTGACGAGATGGGCGTGAACGAGTCGGACGCCCTAGACAAGACCATGGAACAAGGCAGAGACGCGCACATGACAACAGGCATCGCGCACGACTTGACGATTGGTGCCGACGCGCTTTTGGACAAGGCAGATCAGGACCGCACTGCATTGGAGGATCACTTGGAAAACGACTTTCAGTTTGACGAGCCGCTCGAGCTAGTGGAGCCCGATTCCGGCGCAGGCGATGCTGGAGACGAAACAACGATTGGGGCCGGGTTGACCATGCACAACATCGAAGACCAGGGCAACAACCGTTTACCCGTGGTTGGTGCTAGTTCAAGAACAAGCCGTAAACGCGACTTGAAGAAGAGAAAACGGATTGCCTACGACACCGAGGTCGAGATTCCAAACAGAGTGTTGCAAAGACCGGCTGTGCAGGGCGAAGAGATCAGCAAGTCGCAGGCCTTGAGAAGAAAATTGAGAGAGGACTGTGTTTTGAGTTTTGTGAAATCCAACTACTTGGTCTCGAACGTGACCGCAATTGCTGGCCACAACGACCAGGTGGAGTTGGATCAGTACAAGAGACGCAAGCTTGACAACGAGCTTGAGTTGAGCCAGTTTCCAGACTTTGCTGATGTCGCAATGAACAGTACGTTCCAGGACGATGCAAATGTCAACAACTCCAACGATGACGACGTTCCACTGCCAGATTTCTACGACATGGAGCCCACGCCAGGGTTTGAGTTTGAGGATCAAAACGGGCTGGAGCACGATTACGAGACCCTCGACGGTGGCGATACAACAACCTTGTCAAAGGGTAAAACCGAGTCGTTTTTGCAGCAGTTCTCTGTAAACGAGAATGTTTCCTCGTTAGCAGAAAACGCGGCGTCCGAAGCCAGCTTCAACAGCAAGCACAAGGAGTCGAATCAGGACATGGGACTGGAACAGGATTGGGACCAGGACGACGAACAAGTAGTTGATAACGAGAACTCGATTCTGAAGTCGACCTTGCAAATAGCGCTGGTATTGAAAGAGTGTTTTGAAGAGTCAAACAAGACTGAGCTCCAGCAAGTCATTGCAAAGGACTCGAACAGAGACACGCCGTTGAGCAATGATGCTACCAAGGAAACCGTCAAGTGCTTCTTCGAGTTGTTGGTTTTGGCAACAAACGACGCGATCAAGTTGAAGCAGAAGGAGCAGTTTGGCCAAATTCTCGTGGGGGCAAAAGATGGACTTTATGAAAGATTTTAGGTATAATATATTGACAGTGTATTGATGGGAAATTAGTAGATAAATGGCACAAAAATCTTTCTGTTCTTTGGGTACTTGTCGCCAAACTCCTTAAGGTACCGTTTGTGCTTTTGTGTGGCCCAAATGAGCATTTGGCCGCTGCCCACAATCAAAAACAAGTACAGGAATGGGTTGTTGTTGATCAAGGCGAAAACCAACCAGCCAAACGACTCAAAAAAGTAGTTTGGGAAACTCACAAAAGAAAACCCGTATCCAAATGGGATTTTGCGCTCGGTGCTTCCAGACTGACGCAAGCTAGCCAAGTTTAAGTGTGTAATAAAGTTTGACACCTCGCAGTAGAGCCATACACCCACCAAAAGGTCATTCACGGCTCTGGAGTGATTTGTGGTGTAGAACAAGGTTTTCTTGACCAAGCCAGACGTTGCCAAGTTTTCTGGGAGTGCGTTTGGCGAGTAGATGAAGAAAGCCAAGTTGAAGCCAGACAACAACCAGTAGTGGAACGAGTTTTTGAACAAATTGAAAAGCGGCATGGTTGAAAGAGAAAACTTGTGCACAAAGATAGTTTCAAACTCGCGCTTCAAGAAGTGGAGCATCACCAACAAGAACGACAAGGTTTGTGTGGTGCTATGGGTGCCAAATTTGCCATAGTAAAAGTAGAAAATTGGGTGCACCAACAATGGACCCAAATACTCCAAAACAAACACAGTTCTCCACGAGATTTGGGGGCCCAAATCCTTGGCGTATATCACGATAGTCTCGTCTTTCTTGAACGCAACACCGTTCTCGGCAAGCGACTTGTCCAACTTCAATGGAGTGTGCTTGCTCTTCTTGTTCACCTCAGTGATTACCGTCAATCTCAATCTATTCACGTCCAACTTGTTGCTAGCGGCGTAAGTGCTGGCAATCTTTTTCACTGGGCTAGTGGCGTCAATGTCACCAAGGGACTGCTCCTTGAGTGACTTGGAACGCGGCTTGATGTTCAATTGGGCCATCGTAACTTTGATTTTGTTCTCAGAAATACTTGCAAATCAGCAGCTGAATACGTTGATGCGTCCTTTGGCAGCTGGTCGGTAGAAACGTTGCAGAAAATTAGCGATTGCAATTGGAGTCAAAATTGTTCCAAACTTCCAAATTGTTTTGCACAAAAAATTGGAAGAAACAAGAAATCTGAGTTTTTTCGTATTGCTGACCGAATTTTCACGTGGATGCGGGACACCCCCCATTTTGCAAATATGGGGTGAATGATCTTCGATTTTTCCAAAAGTGGTCTGAATCTAGGAAAAGTAGCTTTAGATTTGATTGTAAAATAGTGTATTGAGTGTGTATAAATTCCATTAGACACACACAATACGCCCTCTACACAACAGCCATTCGGTAATTAATGTATTATTAATGTAGTTACTCGCGAGAGTACCAGAACATGGCAGCAGGCCGTTCCGGAAGAAATAAACAAAAGCTTCTAAGTATCACAACACGAACTTTGCGAACAAGCTGCTCACTTTGCCGTATAACACATGAGGGCTGTACGTCAAAGCATCAAATACAAAGCCCAGCAAGTTTGCGCACCAGTAATCCTCAAGCTTTCGAGGAGGTTGGCAAGCTTTGTTGTTGAGACTCTTCCTCCTTTTGCTTCTTCTTGGCAACAGCGTACACCAAACCAGCAGCAAAACCCAAAAAGATAGACGAGACTGACAAGAAGTTGACAGAGGCATCAAAGAAAATCAATCCGGACAATGCAATTGGCAACTTGTTCAAAGCACCCACCATCGAGTATGTGGTCGAAGAGGTGACTCTGATACACCAACCGGAACAGTAAGAGATACCCACACTCGAGGCACCAGAGAAAACCATCAAGAACATCACCAAATTGGCGGTCTCTGGTGGGAAGTTTCTGCTAAGGTTGGCAGGAGACCAGTCCTCGAGCAAGAATGTGGCAACCAACAAGATTGGAATCGAGAGCAAGTTGTTGAAAAACATGGTGTCGAAATCTTTGAAGTTGGTCTTCTTGATTCTGACTCTCATGTACAACACAAACGAGGCAGACGAAAAACAGTTCAAGAACATCCACAAGTATCCCAAGTTCATGCCAAAAAAGGACGATTCAGTGCCCGTTGGCGTCTTTTTGTCGTCACCAACAGCAGCAACAACTGACGACAAAACCATCAATGCAAACGAACTCAAGGCCATTGGGGTAACTTTACCACCAAACCACAACACTTCACCGTAAGCGATCAAAATGATGGTCAAGTTCTTGAAAATGGTGTAAATTGGAATGGCCAAGTATTGCAATGCCTTGGACGAGGTGTAGATCATCAAAACAAGCAAAAATGCAATTGGGGACCAGTACTTGGCCTCGTCCTTGGTGACAGCTCTGAAATTTGCAATACCCAAAGACTTCAAAACGTACAATGTGATAATACACACCGAAGATTGAACCGCCAACAAGAGAAAGTTCAAGTTGAAGTCTGGGTTACCAGAGACAACATACTTGTTTGTGCACGTCATAAGAATCGAGGACAAGCAGTACGCGAAGATGGACACTGGCCCATTATTCACAAGAGAACCTGTCAAGATGGCCATTTTCTGAAGTTCTTATTTGTGCTTTTGTTTGAAACTACGTGTAAGAAACGATGAAAAAATCAATAAAAAAAAATCAATAAGAAGCGAAAAAACAAAAAAAGAAAAGGTGCGAAAACGGGGGTGATTTTGTTGTTCTTACAAAGGGGTAAAAGATGAAAAAAGCACAAAAAAAAGCACAAAAAAAAAGAGGGTAGGGTGGGGTGTTATTGTTTTGCGCTAACATTAATATCTACTGTAACGCTACAAACTTAAGCTTTATGGTTGCTGAAGCCCCAGTGAAATGAAATGGACTGAACTGAAATTGGGCAAAGACAAACTGGAAAATCAGACAACCTGCCGACTTAATGAGACACATGGTAAACCGTACGAGACCCCTGACGCGCTGGGCTGCTTGTTGCGCTCGTTTGGCCTAAATTGGACTAAGAATAATAAAATAAAGTATCCACGTCCAAACCCGACCGCTTATCAGTTCGGTTGAGTCCCTCATCAGACTGGGCGATAAAACATGCGCGGCAAGAGCAAATGGAAAAAAAAAAGGTCAAGAAAGAAGGAAAGGTGTACCTCACATGACATCCGGACACCAGGACACGCTCCGCTCCACTGCATGAGTTTCCGCGCCCGCGCCCGCTTGTCTGCCCGCCCGGACACCACGACTGTCTAAAGTTGCGTGAAAAGTTTTAGAACCATCCAACATGTTCACGGCAACCAGAGCAGTGAGCAGAAGGTATGTGTCCTTTGCGAAGGTGTGTACCGCGCAAAATGTAGCGCAAATTGCGGTGCAGCATAAGCGGACTTTGAATCCGGGATCTGTGCAGTTTTGCCGGTACAATTCCACCAAAGAGGACGTCAGCAAGTTGGCGACAGAGAAGGCGCTGCCAAAATCGAGCGAGGTGAACGAGATTAAGCAGAAAGTGCCAGGAGAAGGTAAATTGAGTGTCTGGGACAAGGTCAAGCACGAAGCAAACCATTACTGGACCGGGACAAAACTTTTGGGGTTTGAGATCAAGGTTTCAACCAAGTTGTTGTTGAAGATGCTCTCTGGGTACGAGTTGACAAGAAGAGAGTACACACAACTCAAGAGAACACTTAGCGATGTGACCCGACTTGTGCCGTTTCTGGCGTTTGTGTTGGTGCCGTTTGCCGAGTTGCTTTTGCCCGTGGCACTCAAGCTTTTCCCTAACATGTTGCCACTGACATACGAGAGTCAAGTGGACAAGGACAAAAAGAAGACGAAACTCATTGAGGTGCGTCAGAGAACTGCAGCTTTTTTGCGCAACACGATCCAGGAGAGCAACAACTTGATGCAGTTGCCAAAGAAGATCCTGGAGGACGAGAAGCTCGCGTTTGTGGATTTTTTCCGCAAAATCAATTTTGCCGACGAAAGACCAAGCAACGACCAGATCATCAAGGTGGCGCGTTTGTTTAAGGACGACGCCGTCTTGGACAACTTGTCGCGCCCTCAGTTGATGGCCATGGCCAAGTACATGGGCTTGACGCCGTTTGGCACTGATATGTTCATCCGGTACCAAATCCGGACGAATTTGATCAGCGTGAAGCAGGACGACAGGGCCATCAACTACGAGGGCGTGGACTCGTTGACCGTGACTGAGTTGAGACAGGCTTGCCGTTCCAGAGGCATCAAAAACGTTGACGTGTCTCCCGCTAGATTGAGAGACGACTTGAACACGTGGTTGGACTTGCGTTTGAACCAGAAAATCCCGTCCACGTTGTTGATTTTGAGCTCCATCTACACCTACGGGCTGACCGAGATTGAGACTTTCTACGACGCTTTGTTGAATGTGTTGTCGTCGATTCCAGACGAAGTTTACGACGTGGCCAAGGCCGAGTTGAGCGACGACTCGAAGATGAAGTTGAACATGTTGAAGGAGCAGGAGGAGAAGATTGCAGAGGAGCAGAAACAGGTGAGCCAGATCAAGGACGAGGTGAAGGTGAAAGACCACAAGAACTTGGACGAGTGAGCCTGCCCGACTGCGGGCCTTACACCAAATACATATTGCACTGAAGAGGGCGTAAAACACTGCAGATTTGTTTTTTTCTTACAATTTTACATTTTTACATTTTCTGCATTACATTTTTTCATTTTTCATTTTTACATTTTTGCATTTTTGCATTTTTACATTTTTTCATTTTTTCATTTTTCTGCATTATTACATTATTCTGCATTATGATCCTTTTTACATCCGTTTTTATGTCTTTGTTCTTTTCTTGTTTTTGTTTGCATCTACAGCTCAATTTTATAAAATCCTGGGCGCCTGGCGCAGGACACGTACACTAAACAAAATGACTAATTAAACACAACCCACTGCGCGCTTACAAGTAGACACGGCAGCCAATCTCGCACACGCCGTACAAAACGGTCAAACTCGTAACTTTCCAGCACCCGTCAACAAGGTTAGAAGCGCTCTGGACCTCCTCACAAGCTTTGAGACACTGTGGCATGGTGAGAGCCGTGGAGCCGGAGATTATGTTGACAATGCTGCCAATGGTCGATGCAGTGTCGTCTCTCTTATCGAGAGACTCGTCCTGGGACAACTTGTTCATGTACAACAATTCGGACTCCTTGGCCAAGACAGTGTCTTCGTCGTCTTCGTCGTCGAATTTGACTTGCTTGAATGGGAAGTTCAGGAAAAGAGACGAGTTTCCCATTGGTGGCAACTGCATCTCGTCACCACAGAGTCCCTGTTTGACGGCTTGGTACCAGAAAGTCGAGTTGAGCTGCTGGAACTGTGGAGTCGTCGAAAGACAAGATCCAAACTTGTAGAATCTGTTGGACACTTGGTCGCACATGTCGCCCAAGAGTCCGGCCTTCTCTGGCTTGTCTCTCTTCTCGACTGGAGCTGCGTTAACAATAGCGGCACTTGCTGCCAAAAGAGCGGTCAATGATGAAAATTGCATTGCGAATCAAGAAAAAAATATTATTATCAAGTGAAAAAGCTGTGCAGGTTGAGTCAAGCGCTATGGTTGGGAAATCCAGAAGGCTTTATATGCCCTGTGCCACTCCATATCGCACCAGACATTCCGTGCAAAGTGACACTGGCCACAATTCACGTTATCCGCGAATGCACTATTGTTTCTACGAGTGTATGTCACGTGACATATTCTTTGATCCACGGCAACGGGTGCACATGAGCTATCTCAGAGTGAAGTAGCACGGGAATTTGCACTGGATTCTGGACCCTGGTGGGCAATGGATACGTGCGAGTAGCGCCATCACGTGGTTGCAGCCGCGGCTGCTGGCTGAGCCGGAAGACGTTTTCGAGAGGACGTCTGCAGAAAACACACAACTGAAGTTGAGATGAAGTTGAGAAGAAGGACAATTCCGAAAGTGCAAAAGCAAAAGTACGACACAGAACGGAAAATAGCGGAAAAAAAAGCAAAAAAAAAAACGAAAAAAAACAAAAAAAGTTAAAAATAAAAAAATAAAAATGAAGAACTAAAAATAAACCCAACTGAAAAAAAGCACAGAGATCACAAATATCGCGGATGCCCAGATGGATTTGGGACTCAGAGATGGCGCGAAGATAGAGCTCCAGAGAACATCGAGAGCGTGTGGTTCGTGCCGAAGAAAGAAGATCAGGTGCAGTGGCACCAAGCCGAGTTGCGCCAACTGTTTCAAGTACCGGTTGAGCTGTGTCTACGAGACTGGCGACAAATCACTCAGAAAGAGCCCAATTTCGGTGCCCGACATCGAGGGGCTTTTGCCCGCGAAAGACGTTGAGCGGAAGCTCGAAAACATGGAGCTGGCGGTATTGTCGATGAGCGAGCGGTTTGTGCAGATGCTCGAGTGGCAGGACCTGATCAGCGAGAGGTTGGACCGGATCAGCGAGAAATTGGACCTGGGCCGCGAGAAGATATCTACAAGTATCGGATATTACGGACCCAAGAAGTTGCGGTACTTGGTCACCGAGATGGCGTATTACGAGAACTCGGAGTTCAAGGAGAAGGAGAGTTTGCGCGACTTCCTTGTGATGTTCCAAGACAACTTGCTGCTCAACATGTTCGGGGACTCCAAGAAGTTGGACTTGGGCAAGTACTTTGGGTTTCTCTTTGACGAGTTCGAGACAACGAAAGACGAGTTTGACGTCTTTTTGTTGGGGCTCCACGGGAACTTGAGACGCTTCTCGGAGAAGTTCGAGACGTACAACACGTACTTGTTCAAGGAGAAAAAAGCGGTGCTCTTCATTCTCAGGTACTTGTTGAACGACGGCAAGAACCTGATGTGTGTGTTCTTGAGCCACTTGTTCCACTCTGTGGCGTGTCAGGTGATGGACAAGTTTGCCGAGGCCGACTCTGTGGAGTCGCTAGAGTTCCAAGACTGGGAGTTCCTCATGCTCCACAGCTGCATGCTATTGGGCATTTTCAAGCTTGAGGTCAAAACGCCGATGATCCACAGTTTTGTCAAGGCTCAGAACATCACGCCCGTTGATGCGGTTGACCCAAACACTCAGTGCAACATCACCGATGAGCTCTTGAAACTGTTGCAGGTTGCCTGTTTGCGGTCAGCGTTTCTGTACTTCCACGCCCTGCTTGACACTGAGCCAGACATCGGCCAGTTGAACGCGTTGCTAGCCTTTGGTTTTGCCTTGATGCCCACAAACTACCTGCGGTGCAACTACTTCGTTTTTGCGATTTTGTACGAGAAATGCAAACAGGCCCAAATTGACACTTTCCACCTTGGCTCGTACGAGGACGCAGCCATCCAGAGCTTTATTCCGGTCAGATGCTTGTGGTACAGAAGCTACATGTCGTTCATGCACATGTACGGATCCCTGGGTGCCAGTCGAGCTGACCCGAACTACCACCAGACATTTGAGCACGAAATGTACTTGTTGCTCCGATTCGAGCTCTCGCACGCAAAGCAGAACTACGGTTTTGACCCGGCACTGGAGTTGCAGAAGATGAGCAAAGTGAGCATTGACGAGAATAACTGTTTGATCGGGCGGTGCCAGTTCCAGGATGTGGCCAACAAGTTTGCGCAAATCAGCGAGTTGGGCGTATGTGCATTCATTGCGTGGCTCGAAATCGGTCTTTTGCGCGAGCTCACGAAGCACGAGAAGAACTTTTTGATCTTGAAGACCAGTTTGGACTCGGAGCACTTGTCGCACTTCTGCGAACAGGTGGCCCGGTTCAACAAAGACATGCGGGCGTGGCTGGACGAGCTTCCCGCGAATATACGGGGCACTCGGGATATGGACCTTTCCATGTACAAAAAACCGGTGGACACGCCCAGCATTGTTCTGGACTACTCTGAAGGCTCCGAGATCTTGTTCAACGGCTACAGGGTCTCCCAAGTTGCGTCACAGCTCTGCGACCAGTACCAGTACATTGGCATCATATTGTTTCTCAAGTTCCGGTTCCACAGTGACACCGTGCACGCCAACAGAGCAGCTGCTGTGATTTGCTGGTACCTCATAGAGAACCCGGAGCTTTCTCTCTGGCCACGTGAGAAGCTTGTGCGTATCTACGACGAGTTCCGCTACAAAGCAGTAGAAAGCGCCACATCAATTTTGGAGTTGGCGCAGTATACGGCAAAACACCGGCTTAACGTTGTTTACCATTTGCTCAACAATGTTGCCACCGCGTACACAACGTTGGTTGTGTTCCACATGATGTACGTGTCGTTCAACCGCAGCAACGAGTCGTTGGTGGCGCACACCATTCCTGAGTTGCACTTCTTGATTGACTGGACCATTGACACGTTTGCCGCGTTGCACTATTGCGCACACTCAAATGTCGCTTCGTTCCCTTACATTTTGAGCCGGTACTTGCGCAAGGCGCTTGCGCACTTTCTGTGGTGCACACAGGGGAAATACGACAACGACGAGAAGTTCAGGAAGTTTTTTGAGGTTCTGAGCACGTTTGCACGCATGGACAGCGACTTCAACGTCGACTGCGTGGCCGAGTACGAGGACAAGGTTCCACGCACGTTGAACCCGGACATTTTTGAGAGGTACCGCAGCGCGTCCACGGGCCTCGTCAACGAGCAACCCAGTGCACTTTAGAGACGCAAAACAGCTTGGTCCCAGCCGGTTTTCGAGTGTCTGCTGGTGACACCCAGGAACAAGGCAGAAACCGTTTATTTACGACACACCACGAGCGCACGGTGGGAGCCCCACTACGGCAGCTCTCTACCGTGGCCTCCCACAAACCCAATAGATAGATACTCTCCACACCAGCACCGGCACCGGCACCGGCACCAGCAGCGTGCAACTGTAGCCTGCCAAAAGCTCTGCCCGTTAATGTGCGCTTAGCAAAAAATGCACGTTTTTTCCGGCAATTTTTCACATATTTTTTTTTCGCTCTTCTGCGGGCCAGGGCCGTTTTGGCAAAATACACCCGTACACCAATGCTGGCTCTATTTTGTCACGACGGCTCGCGGTTCTGGCTACTGATTCGCCACACACTTCAAATGTTCAGATTGATCGTACGGACGGGGGTTCTGCAGCTCAGAACGCCCCTTATTCGTCCCAAGACTCTTCGTTACGCGCTGGTGAAGAAAGTGACGCCAGCGGTTTTACGGCCACTAGGAATTCGGTTCAGTTCGAATTTGATCAGCAACTCGAGTTTGGCAGAGAAGGAAGCTTTGGCCAACGCAAATTTGAACAACGCGGAGCTCCAAGCCGATTTCTACAGACTGTTGATTGCAAACAACTACCCGGAGATTGTTGTGCAGAGATTCGAGAGCTTGGAAGGCCAGTGTGCCGAGAACCAGCAGAGTTTCCAGCAGTATATCAAGGCGTTGGAGATGACGGGCAACGTTAAGAAAGCAGAGAGTTTGAAAAACAGTGAAGGTGCCAGAACCGCCGGCGCCGGCGTGGGTGGCAGTTTGGGCAGCTCTTTGATGGGTGGCACCAAGAATGCTCCCCTCCACGTGATTGTCACCGAGAGCAAGTCAGCGTTGCTCTTCAAGACTTTGCGCTGGTTGCTTCCGTTTGCCTTTGTGGTTTACCTCTCTTTGGAAGGTTTGCTGTGGCTCACGGAGGCCGGCGGGTTCATGAAAGGTGCCGAGATTGAAGACAAGTCTGTTGAGGTTACGGGGTCCAACGTCACGTTTGACGACGTCAAGGGCGTGGATGAGGCACGTAACGAGTTGGAAGAGGTTGTACAGTTCTTGAAAGACCCTTCGCGGTTCACCGGTTTGGGTGGCAAGTTGCCAAAGGGCATATTGTTAACTGGACCTCCAGGTACTGGTAAGACCTTATTGGCAAGAGCAACTGCCGGAGAAGCCGGAGTGCCATTTTTTTTCATGAGTGGGTCCGAGTTTGACGAGTTGTATGTTGGTGTGGGTGCAAAAAGGGTACGTGAATTGTTCGCACAGGCCAGAGAAAAAGCACCTGCCATCATTTTCATTGACGAGTTGGACGCTATTGGCGGCAAAAGAAACCCAAAAGACCAGGCGTATGCAAAACAGACCTTGAACCAGTTGTTGGTTGAGTTGGACGGGTTCTCGCAGAGTTCGGGCATTGTGATAATTGGTGCTACAAACTTCCCAGAATCGTTGGACAAGGCCCTTACGAGACCTGGAAGATTCGACAAGGTCGTGGATGTGAGTTTACCGGATGTACGCGGACGTGCAGACATTTTGAAGCACCACATCAAGAAGATCGAGGTGCTGCCAAGTGTTGACGTCAACATTATTGCCAGAGGTACTCCAGGATTATCAGGTGCTGAGCTCATGAATCTTGTGAACCAAGCTGCAGTGCATGCCTCGCAGCAAAACGCACTTGCCGTTGACATGAACCACTTTGAATGGGCCAAGGACAAGATTTTGATGGGTGCTGCCAAAAAGACAATGGTTATGACCGAAAGTACGCGGAAATCCACTGCGTACCACGAAGCTGGACACGCAATCATGGCGATGTTCACTCCAGGTGCCACGACCTTGTACAAAGCCACAATCTTGCCACGTGGACGTGCCCTCGGAATCACCTTCCAGTTGCCGGAAATGGACAAAGTCGACATCACGAAAAAAGAGTGTTTGGCCAGATTGGACGTGTGCATGGGCGGCAAAATCGCTGAGGAAGTGATCTACGGGCCGGAAAACACAACAAGTGGCTGCGGCTCAGACTTGTCGAGTGCCACAGGAATGGCACGTGCCATGGTGACCCAGTACGGAATGTCCCCAAAAGTTGGGCCAGTTAGATTGGCCGACGAGTGGGACAGCTGGTCGCCTAATGTGAAGGAGTTGGCCGACAAGGAGGTGATCGACTTGTTGAAACAGAGTGAGGAAAGAACGCGGGTGATGCTCAGGGAGAAGTTGGTGGAGTTGGAGAGATTGGCGCAAGGGTTGTTGGAGTACGAGACGTTGACCAAGGAAGAGATGGAGAAGGTGTGCCGCGGTGAGAAGTTGAACAAGATGAAAACGGTCACAAACACTGTTATCAAAGGGCCGGAAAACGACAGCGACGAACGGTCCAAGATCAACGAGGGCAAGGGCCTTCCGGCTCCGGCGGCCTAGTGGCGCGGCGCAGCAAAGAGCAGCGAAGAGCAGCACAGCAGAGAACTTAGTTATGTGAATGTAGATAGATGAGTGTGTAAGCACGTTTGTACGGGGCCGGGTGTAGCAGAGGGAGCGGGTGCAGAGGAAAAGCGGCGCAGAGCGGAAAGTGGCGGCGGAAATGGTACACCCGTACACCATGCCGCGCGCGCGCGGGAAATTATATTTATACACCCGTACACTATATAGCGCGCGCGGCCATGCCAAAGTGAATTTCAAAAGCAGTTACTTGCTAATGCGGTTGCAGACAAATTTCGACCACCAAGCTGACGAGGCGAGTTTCAGCCCCATAATCGAGCGCGAGGAGGTCTCACCGGTGGCCTTGAAGCTGGGGCCTTTCAGGGACGACGACGTGGTGGACAACGTGTTCTACGTTCCTGTGCAGAACGAGCACTACCAGGCGAGTCATGTGCACGGCCACGACGACGAACAAGGACACAGTGGCAGCCACGGCCACAGTCACGATCACAGTCATGGACTGAATCAGGATCACGATCACAGTCACGGTCACGATCACGATCATGATCACAGTCACGACCAAAGTCACAACCACGATCACATTCATGATCACAGTCACAGTGACAGCCACAACCACAACCACGACAACCACGACAGCCACAGCCACGACGCAGACCTGGGCGAGCACCCGGACAGCCCTCTCACCAATCTCTTGTCGTACGTGTTTCCGTTTGAGCACTCAAAGTCGCCAGCAGACGTGTTCTCGTTCATCAAGCAGCTTGCAACAAGCAAGCAAACAAAGAGCATTTTCCGGTTTTTGGTGCTAAACTTCACGTTCATGTTTGTGCAAATGCTCTACTCGTTCAGGTCCAAGTCGCTTGGTCTTTTTTCAGACTCTTTGCACATGTTGTTGGACTGTTCGTCCTTGGCCATTGGGCTCTTTGCCAAGTTAATCTCAACAAAGATCACCAGCATCTTCTACACCAAGAACGAGCACGAGGTTGGCTTGCACACGACCAAGCACAAAAACAACGGTGTTGCCGACGTTGTCACTTCCAAGTACCCATTTGGATTGGTGAGAATAGAGACGTTGGCGGCTTTTGTGAACGGGATCTTGTTGCTCCTGATTGTCCAGGACATATTCTTCCAGTCCATCGACCGGATCTTGAACCCTGTCTCGTTGAGCAACATCAACGAGTTGTTGGTTGTGAGCATTTTGGGTCTCTTGGTGAACTTGGTGGGCATTTTTGCGTTCAATCACGGCCATGATGACTCAGACTCCAACGATCACGGCCACTCGCATTCGTTAAAAGGTCTTTTTGGCAGCTCACTGCCGGAAACGCAGGAGTCTCACGAGCACGATCACAATCACGACCACAATCACGACCACGACCATGGCCACAGCCATGCAAACGAGTTTGACTACTTGGCTGGGCCGCAGGAACTGAAAACAAAACGGAAAGTCGCGGCGTCTTCCTCGTCGTCAGAGAACGACCACGGGATCTTTTTGCACATCTTGGCAGACACTTTGGGGTCGTTTGGCGTGATTGTTCTGACAGTGTTGTTGAAGTTCTTTCCTAGTTTCAAAATCTTGGACCCAATCTCGTCGTTGTTCATCATAGCCTTGATTTTACTTTCGTCGATTCCACTCATCAAAAACTCGTTCCTCAGATTGCTCTTGGTGCTCAATACCAAGGAAGACTTGCCCAACGACTACACCGATCCTGAGGCTTACATCAAAGACTTGTTGAACGATATTCACGAAAGTCCAGGTGTTGTGGATGTCACAAAAATCAAGGTTTGGAGAGACGAAACCGAGAGCTCGGAGCAAGACCACGGGCACAGCCATGGGCACAGTCACGGGCACAGCCACGGATCTGGTCACTGTGAAGAGAGTTCGGAGAAAAACGGGTTGATTGGATACGTGCACGTATTATACGCCGATGGCGAGAACTCTACTATCATCAAAAAGCGCTGCGAGAAGATCATTGAGGGCTACGGGTTGAGCTTGTTTGTGCAGTTGGACAACGAGTCGTGGTAGCAGTAGCAATTACAGTAACAATAGCGATAATAGCGATAATAGCGATAATAGCGATATTAGCGATATCAGCGATTACAGCGATATCAGCGATATCAGCGATATTAGCGATATCAGCGATATCAGCGATATTAGCGATATCGGCGATAATAGCGATAATAGCGCTAATTATAGCAATAGGGGATCAGTTAAGGGACTACAGAAGAAGAGCAAAAGCGAGAAAACAGCTTTGACTGCTGAGGCAGCTCTGTGGAGACCACAGAGTGTTGTGTGTTAATATACCGAAAAATTCTGAAAATGCTTGTACGTAGACACCCACCCACCCACACAGTGGCCGCCGTAGGTGCTGTCCGCCGCCTGGTCACGTGACCGCGGTTTTTGTTGTTTTCACCGGACACATTTCACGAAACGTTCCCATCAACCTGACAATGACTCGCGCTACAAACACTGCTCTTACATTATTTTTGACGTCTGCAATCTACGCTGCGTTGTTCGTTGGTGTAATTCCTACGCCTGAACCAATATACACACAGATCATTCCATTGGTACGTATGAACACGGGGATTTTCAGCAAAGTTGGCTAGGCCGCTGATAAGGCTGAAACTTTGACACAATTACTAACATACTCTAGCTCCCATGGTGGGCGTTGGTGACGTTTGGCGCCTATGCGTTAGGCAGTTTGGGCTACGACGTGCTTGTTTTCAAGGACAAGGAAGAAAAGTACAAGGAGTTGTTGCAGGAAATTGACGAGGCCAAGACCTTTTTGAAGAAGAATAACGTGGATGTTGAGTAGCTGGGCTGATTGTTCGGGCACCAGCGATGCTAATAAACCAAGTGCACATTGTTTATTGTAACGCCAAACTTTTTCATCAGTATCTTACTAAGATCTCTCTTATGTTAGATCTCTCTAATGCTGGCCGTTCTGGCCTATGTAAATGTGTGGCATTCGGTCTACGCAGTCGAGTCCAGCAAATAGCGAACAACGCACTGACTGGAAGCTGTTGTAGCTGTCCCGCACGCCACAGTGCTGATCTATCAGTTTGCCTTGTGACTGCTCCTCAAGTGTTTCTCCAAGTTTGCAAAAACATCCATGGAAACACTCTCCCACCGCTCCTTTCCATCCTCTGACTCCTGTTCCAACATCATTTCTTCGATTTCCTCCTTCGTCTTGTTTCTCATTTCCGGCGGCAAATTCTCCGGCTTCAACCACTTAAGTGGAGGATCGTACTTCATGGGCCAAATACCACCAGTTTCCGCAAGTCTCTCTGCGGCTAGCCGCCTTTGCCGATGGTACTCTTTCAAGTCGTCGTTGAACATCTCCCACACACAGTTGATGCACCCACTCATACAGCAGTTATCTGGTTCTTTTGGCTTCTCTGGCACGTTGACTCCGGCAATAGTGAAACTGTCGCCCTTGAAGTAACGGCTGGAAGAGGCAACCGCCTTCTTGCCAACCAAGCGGCCTCCAAAAATGTTCTGGATTCGTTTCTGGTTGTCCTCTGTGTCCTGTGTGTTGCCTTCAAATACCACAACTCGCGGCTTCTCAAGACGCTTCTTTTTTAGTGCTCCTGAGGTTATTACTGTGAGTGTTAGTTGTGGGGTGCCCAGAGAGTGCAAAAGTGTGGCCGCGGCCACTTTCAGAGTACATACCTGCGTCGTAGAACGTATAGTTCCCCAAGAACCCTGGGGCCAGTGAGCAAAACCGTCTTAGCACTGGTTTCATGGTCCGAAGGAAAGATTATTTTTTTGCGACATTTAATTGAAAATATTATATGGCGCATATAAAGCACAATTTTAATTTCGCTTCTGCAACTCTAACATTTCTACACTCTTGGTTTTCTGCAACTTTCTCTTCTGCAGTTTTCTCTTCTGCAATTTGCAGTTGTCTCTTCTGCAGTTTGCACTTTTGCTTTTTGCATTGTTGCATTTTTGCATTTGTGCATTTGTGCAGTTCTGAACTTTTGAAGTTTACGTTAATTATACAACCACAAACTAGCCTCGGAGCTCATTTTCGCATACCAATGTAGCTGAATATCGGAGAGGACTTCAAAGTGCAATCACAAGGCACCACCACCGCTGTCTACGATTTCTGATACAAATTTTTACTCTTCAAAAAACTTAAACACTCTTCATTATATGCTCAAATTGAAAACCAGTAAGATATAGCACTCCACTTCATCAAAATACCTCGGTAGCCACGTTCACAACCGTAGCAACTGTCCAAAAACACACCAATATAGTGCCAATCTTTTTGTCCATCTGCCACCGGTTGCGCGGCACAAACACGAGCAAAAACAAAACATTCGCCAATAGTGCAATCAAACTCACGGCCAAAGTGCTGCTCATCTCGACCTCATACACGCCATCTACGAACTTGTTCATCGTGAGCAATCCGCTTGTCCCCACACCCACCATGATGTTCATGAGCGGACCTCCAAAGCACGCAGCTAAAGCCATTTTGGGATAGCCCATTTTAGCGATTGTGAAGTTTGCAATGAAATCACCCAACGAGTTGCCAATTGCAAAAACGGTGAACCCCAAGATTGCGTCTGAAACGTTGAAAACAACGGAGAGAAAACGCAAGATTGCAACTATCTGCTCGGCCATCATGGAAATCCAAAAAACGCTCATGACAAAGCCGAGCACACAGCTGGCACTGAGTACCCAGTACTTGACTCTACTCTGGCGCAACACCGCAGACGTCACGTGTGTATCGTCTGGAGCCTTTGATGTGTCCCACTTTGTAATCCACTCTGTGTGCACTATGGGGACTATCAAGCCCATGACGAGGGCATTGAGTACCCACGCCCACACAGTGAAAATGTGCAGAGACAACGTCATCGCACAGCAAACAAAAATTTGTAGTTCCAACAAGTACTTGCGGTACGTCTCCTGCTTGGAGGCCATCTGATCACGTCTTTTGGCGTAAAATGCTTCTTCTTGGCGCGCAATGGCGTCTAGGGTGTCGTCTCCCACTACCTGGCGCATCACACAAATGTCTTTGGCCTCTTTAACGTCATTGGAGGCTTGGGTGACTTCTTTGTGGGGCACAACGGGAACCGTGAGTCTTAAAAGGACCAAAATGGGCAAAGACACAATGGTGAGCAACATATCAATGCGAGATTTGGAGCTAAACGCTGCGAGCTCTGGAACCCACGTGCGAATAAGCGTGACACTTGATTCAGGCTTGGTATTCAACTCTGTTCTGCGGTCCAGCCGCGACTCAGCCACCAGCGAGCTTTCAAGAATAATGAGTCCCTGGTCTTCTGAATTGGACCCGGCATCTAGGTCTGAGCCAGGCGTGTCAGGAAGCGACACAGGCTGACTGCCTCTACTGGCCGAATTCAACTCCAAAGCCCCAATCAATGATGGCCGCACCAAAAATGGCGTTTTTGTGTCCAAAGTGTCCGAATCAAGCTGTGCGTCGCCATGAATATCGTACTTCATGCTAGCAACGTCCATCTCTCCCGTTTGCGGGATCTGCGAGTATGTGACAAACCTCTCAGACTCTTGGGTCGCAAAAGACGCTGATTCCGTTTCGTTGTCAGTGAGAAATGGGTTGTAGTCCAAATCTATAGGCGGCACGAGGCTTGAAATGGATGTGGATCTGGGGCTGGGATTTGTGCTGGAATGTGCGTCGGCAGCAAAATCTTCACTGGGGCCACCTGCACTAGATTCTTGGCCAATCTCCCTTGCGTCTTCGTCGTACTCAGACTGCACAGTCACATCTTCCGGCTGGTACGAGTCCAGGTATCCGCTACGGGCTTTGAGATCGTTGACCTTGCGGCTGCGGGCTCGCGACTCCAGCAACTGCCAAAGGAACACCACAGTAACATAGCATGCATACGCAGCCACCAAGGCTATGCATCCGGCAAACGTGAACCCGCCGGTGGCTATCAGAAACGTGAATAGCAAAAGCGCAGCCAACAAAAACGAAACATCCCTTAAAAATGTCTTTCTGGGCACTTTGAAAGGGCTCACGATGCACATGGACCCCACTATTATGGAGCAGATAAAAAGACAAGCGCCCACAAGCTCCCCCACGGCAAGGGCGCCGGCTCCAACCTTCATGGAAGCGTATGTAGAAAACAAGTCGGGAGACCCATTGCCAAAGGCCAAAAGAGTTATGCCGGCAAGGTTCTCACTCATGTGTAGCAACCGTGCGATGGTGTCCAAGTTGGGGCACAAAAAGTCCGCGGCCGTGGTGCCAAGACCAATAAACATAGCGGCTAAGGTCACAAAAGTCGCTGACAAAACGGCGTGTTTGGATTCTGTGCAAAAGTATAGCTGGGCCAAATTCACAAGCCCAGACTCGGTGCAATAAGTCTGTGCAAACTGGCACTGGTCCTGCGACGGCACGTAGATCACACTGTGGCACGTGTTGTTCATCGGAAGGTGTTCTTGTGCTCTTGTGGTGGTTTGCTGCCCTTCTCAGTTTTTTCTTGTTAGGGAAGTGCTTGTTTAGATATCAAATAAGGTTAGTGGATTTGGATTCAATTAGGCACTTAGTTTTGTGCGCCGATTTCTGGGTGCCATTTGGGTGGGTCCAACAGGCCAAATAGCGCTTAACAGCGCTTAACAGCGCTTAATAGCGCACAATAGCGCTTAATACGGAAATCTCCAGAAACTGCTACAGATGACAACAAGAAAAAGAAGGAATTTGTCTGGCAGGGAGGGAAGCGAGTGGTAATATCTACACTCGTCGTGTGACGCTGCTTGTTTTATCATGCAATTGCATTTATTCAAGAACTAATTATACACCAAAGAAACCATGTTATTCAGCCAGCAAATAACAACGCAATTAAACCTCTCTTACATCAACAAGGCGGCAATAGCGGCAGCAGCACCCAAAACCATTGATCCGCCAACCTTGATGTTGTTGTTGGCAGCGGCACCAGTGTAGGTAATGTTAGCAACGGAGGTGTTGGCAGCTGTAGCAGTGGTGTATTCTGATGTGGATCCGTATGCATCGAGGGTCGATGATGGGTAGCTGGTAGTGCTGTCAGTGTATGCAGAAGTCTCAGAGTAGTATGGAGCAGAAGTTGACAAGGTAGCCAAGAGTGTTCCAGTTGACAGAGAGGATGTGGTGGTGGCCTCACATGGACAGTATGTGGTGGTGGTGGTGGACACAGCAGTCACGTATGCAGTTTCGTAAACAGTCTCTTCAGAAGATGTGGTGGTGGCCTCGTATGGAGTCGAGGTTGACAAGGTAGCCAAAACAGTCGAGCTCAGACTTGAAGTAGTGCTGGTGCTGGTGGTTGAACTGGAAGGACAAGTGGTTGTTGTGGTGGTGGAAAGAGCTGTGGTGGTAGCAGTTTCGTAAACAACCGCCTCAGATGAAGTTGGAACGTAAGGAGCTGATGTTGACAATGTAGCAAGAACCTCAGAGGTGGAGCTGGTGGAGCTGGTAACCTCGCATGGGCAAGTAGTAACAGTGCTGGTGGAGACGGCGGTCACAGTGGCAGCAGTGACGTAGACGGTTTCTTCAGTGGCAGCAGCAGTGGAAGTGGTTGGATAGCTAGTAGAACCGTAAGCATCAAGAGTGGATGATGGAGAAGTGGTTGAACTGTAAGTGGCCTGAATTTGACCATCACCAATCTGACTAACCAACTCAGCGTTGCTGATGGTAACTGCGGTGGAGGCGCTGGCACCCATGGCCATTGACAATGCGGCTAAAACCAAGACTTTGTGTTGCATTTGGAAATTAAATGAAAAGAATTTGAGTCAAAAAGATGATAAACGAGTGGACACTTTTTGTAAATAATGAATTCGTGAAAGAAGAGAAAAGAGAAAAAGCACCATGTTCCCAGGATCTATGTTTTATATATATTCCGTAACTTTAGTGGGCACGTTACGGAATGCATTGCACTTGTTTTCACAAATACCGCTATTCAGTAAAAATTTCACAAGAGGCGTCAAGTACCGCAATTCAGGATTCCGGTTTTTTAGTAGGGGAATGCACACAAGGGCACACAAGGGAACGCGAACTAGATGACGGACCAGCGTCTGCACATTCGCAAACTGAAGAGGCGCACCACAAAAATGCGATCAAGACCTATTTTGCCCTTGTGTGTGTGTGTGTATGTCTAGCTCTTTGCCGATATGATAAAATCGTGAGAATAGCATCGACTTGTCCCACTCCGCTGCGGTTGTGAAACCTTGAGAGCCCGTGTTGTTTGTTTTTTGAATCTAAACTGGGTTTCAGTTTCGGCGCACTGACAAAAAAAAAGTCCCTGTTTCAGACTACTCGTTGCCGGTAGCTCAACGAAGCCACTTAGTCAAGTTTTTTTGCTAGTTATCCATTCGAATAATCTCCCAAAAGGGTGCATCTGAATGTTAGGACCCGTATTAGCGACCCGTTGTGTGTTCAGTTGGCGCCATTGTTAGTACCAAAACTGCAAGAAACTTGTACAACAGGACGTTACTTGGTGCCCGTTGAGTGGTATAGCGCCGGATCAGGCAAATTTACTGCCAGTTTTTGAGGCAGCGCTCCAGAGTTGCAAACATCGGGTGGTTTGGGAACTGGCATGAAACCAGAAAATGGGCTTTAAATCTGTAGCTACAAATCGAAAATTAATTGCAAATTTCGGTTTTTATGTGCGTGCCTCTGGGTAATTTCATGCATAGCTACTTGAATATAATTTTCTTGTTTGTTCTATGAATTCTGCAACTTTGGCACGTTTAAGGGAAAATAGGAGAGTCAGAGAAAAATTGCTAAGTGGAACAAAGAGTTGAACAAGGAGTTTTACAATCGACCAAAAGTGTACACAATGTATTGATTAAATAAGCAATAAGCCAGCCATTGCTAAAAGAAGAGAAAGGCCTGAACTGATCGTAGAGGCGGCGCCAGCATACGAACTGGTGAGTATGGACGAAGAATAGTTGGAAGCAGCAGAAGTCGTGGCCGTCAAAATCGTAGATCCCGGAGACGTTGTGAGTTCGCTTGTGCCAGTTGTACCGGTTGAGCAGGCGCTTGTGGTGCCGTTGGTCACTGAAGGGAACGACTCAGTTGGGTAGACTTCACTTGGTGTAGGGTAGACTTCAGTTTCCGACTCAGTTGGGTAGACTGCAGTTTCTGACTCAGTTGGGTAGACTGCAGTTTCTGACTCAGTTGGGTAGACTTCAGTTGCCGACTCAGTTGGGTAGACCTCGGACACAGTAGGAACAGGAATCACTGATGGAGCTTCTGTGTCTGTTGGGTACACGTCGGTGTAAGTTGGCAAAAGCGAGCTCTTGGTGCATCCTCCTGGGCACGACGTGAGGGTCTCTAAAGTCGTAGAAATGTCACTCTCGGTGTCGGTTTCAGTGTAAACACTTGTTGGAACCGGCACAGACTTGGTGCATCCACCGGAACACGACGTGATGGTCTCCAAGGTTGTGGAAACGGTCGATTCTGTTGCCGTTTCTGTCTCTATCGAGCTGGTGCTCTCTGAGCATTCTGAGCTCGAGGTCACTTCAGAAGTAGTGGAAGCAGTTTCGGACTCTGGGCACGTGGTGGTGTAGGAGGTGTCGACACCACTGCTGGTGGATGTCACAATAGTAACAGACTCTATAGTGGATTCTGTGGACTCTGTGGACTCTGGGCAAGTGGTGGTGTAAGAAGTGTCGACACCACTGCTGGTGGAGGTGACAATGGTAACAGACTCTATAGTGGATTCCGTAGACTCTGTGGACTCTGGGCACGTGGTGGTGTAGGAGGTGTCGACACCACTGCTGGTGGAGGTGACAATGGTGACTGACTCAATAGTGGATTCTGTGGCAGAACCAGTAGTCGATTCAGTTCCAGAGAGTGGGCACGTGGTGGTGTAGGAGGTGACAACTCCGCTGATCGTTGTGGTGACAAGAGTAACGGACTCAGTGGTAGACACTGCTGACGACTCTGTAGTCGACTCTGTAGTCGACTCTGTAGTCGACTCTGTAGTCGACTCAGTGGCCGAACTGAATGGACATGTGGTGGTGTAGGAGGTGACAACTCCACTCACGGTGGTGGTGACCATCGTGTAGGAAGTGGAAGTGGCTGGTGCCGTGGTCTCGGTATCCGAAAGTGGGCAGGTTGTGGTGTAGGAGGTCACAACGCCGCTGACGGTGGTGGTGACAACAGTGGTGGCAACGTCACCCAGAGTAGTGGAGTTCCAGATCGAAGTGTAAGAGTCGGTGCTGGTGGTGGTGCTGCTGCTGCTGCTGGTGCTGCTGGTGCTGCTGGTGGTCATGTCATCGCTGGTGGAGGCACTGATCGAAGTGGTTGAGTTGTCTGGAACGCAGTAGTCTGGCTCCTGCAAGTCCAAACTGATTCTTGTACAGTTTTCAAGGCCTTCACAATCAGTGCTGTAGTAGAGCAACCCGGACTCCTTGGATTCAAACCCGAGTGTCCAGTCCTGCTTGCGCATCTCGCTCCAGGTGCTGGTCTCGTACGTGTAGAAGAACCCGTTGTCCCACGACTCGTTGAGAATGTACTGCCAGTCGTCCAAATTGTGCTGGAAGAACACCTCGAAGCTCTTGACGTAGGTCTTGGAGTAGTCAAAGAACCAGCGCAACTTGTACTTGTTTGCAGCCACTTTGACGGCGTAGTAGCCGAACCCGTTGTCCCAGTAGATTGGGTACACCACTGGCGTAGCCAGCGAGCACTCTGGGGGTTTTGGGTACTCTGGAACCAGTGTTGGGTAAACAGGGGTGCTAGTGCTGGTGGCGTCGGCGTCGGTGCTTGTGGCGTCAGTGCTTGTGGCGCCTGGGACGCTGATCAACGAAAGAGTTGCAATAACGCCGTTGCTGGTGCTCGAAACACTCTCTGTGTCCGTTTCTGTTTCTGTGTCCGATTCCGTGGCCGTTTGTGTGGCCGTTGGTGTGACAGTGACGTCGTCGTCTGTGCTGGTGATGGCAACAGAGCTGGTGGAGGCGTCGGCACTCGTGGAAGACTCGCCTTCACAAATTGGCTCACTTGGGAAACCCAAGGCGCGGCAGTGCTCACGGGATCCGCAGTTCGTGCTGTAGATGATCTCCTTGAAAATGCTCTTTCTGTACACAAACTCGAACTGCTGGTTCTGCAAATCGGCCCACGAGTCGGTGTAGTAAGTGTAGAAAAAGCCCTTTTTGATGTGCTCACTCACAACATGGTCCAACTTGATCCCGTTGTGCAAGAACCCAATGTGGAAGATCTTGATCTTCCACCAGAAGTCGTACGAGTAGTAGAAACGCACGCCGTACCTGCCGTCGCTTGTTTTCACAAAGTAGTACCCGAACTCAAAGTCCTTGTCGAACTGGAAAATTGGCGAAGAAACGTAACAACTTTCTGGGTCAGTGGAGTCGAACAGCTCGACTTTGGCAGCAGTGTCCCGTGCGTACAATGCTGGGGCAGCAGGTTCTGGGGCAGCTGTGGCAGCTGCAGTGGCGCTGGAGCCAAGTGCGCAAATAATTGCAAGTATCAAGTGACTCAAAAGCATCTTGTGGTCAGGTCTTGTTCAAAAGTGCAAAAGTGCAGAAGTGCAGAACTGCAGAAATGGCGGATCTGGGGCTTGTTAAATACATTCCTCGAGTGCCAAGTCGGCCTGGGCCACACATTTCGCTAGCCATGGAACCCGGCAGGCCCAGAAGCCACACATTTTCGTAGCCATGGATTCTGGTGGGCAAGCTGACAAGTAAATAGCGCTACGCAAGGTCAAATTCCGTTGTTATGCATAGCGCTACATTAAAATGAGAGAAAATAATATGCATAGCGGGCGCCGCAAAAAATTCGCGGGTGTCCGTTTTTCTACAAATGTTTTAAAATAGAAGCACATCAATTACTGCCAAATAGTGCGCTATTATTGAAGGCCCAGCACAGCCTGGAGTACCATATCCGATAAGTTCTAGCCAAACTGGAGCTGTCCTGTTTTGCCGCCCGCAGAAATACACGCTAGCAAACGGCGCGGCAGCAGCATAGCACGCGTATCTTGGCCTCGCTAAACCACACCTCTTCTCCTGGCCCGGTCTCTGAGCATTGTTCCCCGGTCCTTGTTCTCCGGCTCTTGTTTCCGTTCTGCTTCTTGTTTCCGTTCTTGTTCTCCAGCTCTTGTTTCCGTTCTTGTTCTCAAACTCTTGTTTCCGTTCTTGTTCTTATTCTTGTCCTTGTCCTTGTTCGCTGGTTCTCCCCTCCCTTCCCGTATTACACCTGGATCAACGAGTCCTCGGGAACATACACAATTTTGTAGTTGAAGGCCCGAATGCACTCAGAGTTCACGCTGCTGGCCTTGCCGTCAACCACCATGCTGATGTGGAACCCGAGCCAGGGCCCCCAAACTGGCCGTGGCTTCATTGTGCCGTTTCGTGGGTCCGGTGGGAGCTGAACCAAATCTGCGCTCTCGTTCAACTTGTTTTTGCCACTTTCGTCGAACCTTACCTTCCCGTTGACAGTGAACGTTTGCAAATTCAAGCCGGGAATCGCGTGGAAATCGAACGACGAGAGCCTGTGCTGCGAAACTGGAAGCTTGGCCCAGTACTCTGCCAACTGGGGCTTACTCGCCAAGGGCACTGAATTGACAAGAATTTTACAATCAGACCCGCTGAGTTGTGGCACTACGGTGTACCCGTAACTGATGTTCTCCGGCTTCGCATCAAGCGACTTGAACACTGCGTCAATGAGGTCTTCCGCAAACGGCATTGGCAACAGAAAATTTTGCTGACGAGTGTTTGCACGTGATGGAGATTTTTTTGGCAAAATTACAAAAAAAATTTAGTTGATTCTATTTGTGGTGACCAGCAGAGCGGTGTAGGGGGTGTACCTCTTTGTGGAGGGTAGTGGCAGTTTAGGGGGTGGGTGTTGGGTTACCGGACGGGTTTGCTCACTCTAGTTCCGGGTAACAATGCTCGCGTTTCAAGAGTGGACGAAATGCCGCTTCTTTTTTGCTAAAGCACGTGACCGCGCGGGTGTCTGGCAAGTATATCCGTTGCACGCAAGGCAAATGACCAGAGACACAAGTGCACTGAATCTCGGTTTTTTGTACAAAAACCAATCGAGACATGTCACAGCAGCTGATCTCCAGCAGATGTAGGCACAAAGATCAAAAACAGGCAACTGGGAGTCTAAAATTGGTACGGAGCCAGCATTATAAAAATAAACACACATTCTGCTGGCAATCCCGATTGGGCAAATGCTGGATCAGATAAATCACTGGGCTTTTTGGGAAAGATATATAAAGCTAAAAATCCTGGAAAAGCAAAAAGCAGATTTGATCGGAAACAAAGACTCAGAAAAAAACCCAAGAGGACAGATTCGAGCCCAGACTCCAGATTAAAAAAGAGACACTCAAGTGAAGGCGCCAAAGCATTGCTAGAACAACACACCCAGACCCAATTTGAGAAACTAGCCCTAATATCCGATAAACGTTTAAAACGCCAGACATTTGGACCAGAAAGATTTGCTCTGTCAAACAAAAGGAACTGGATAAATTGACATCCGAGATTACTGGATTTAGTGTGTACGTGTATCCGAAAGAGGAATTTTCTTATCAATTTTAATCGAACTATTGCGCCGGGAAACGCAGAAAAAGTAAAAAATAAGCGGGAAAAAAAAAAGAATTGTTGGGATCTCGCGATACTAGCAGCTGTGCAACCACAAGAAAACAATTGCGCTGCCAACAAAAACGAGCCAAAAGAGCAATCTCAGCAACAGAATCGCGGTATTTGGCACTGAAATTTCAAGCGCTGCTATCCGAAATATCCGATTGAGACATTTACACTACCGATTGCGAATTAGCAACTGCAACAATGAGCTGCTTTCTCCCTACATCCAACGTCAGATCCTCGGTGAGCTCCGAGGAGTACCAGTACAACGTGAAGAAGAGAAAATTGGATTACTTGCTCTCCGAGCACAGCGTCGTGGACAAAAGACCTAAATTGCTGGAAACGCCGCCGGTTTCGCCGGTATACACCAAGGAGAAGGGGATAGAATGTTCCCTCACGTATTTGGACACAGTGCCGGCCAACATCAGCAAGATCAGAGACACGGCCGTGGATGTGTTCAAAATCAACGACGTGGACGAATTCGAGCACCTGGACGTCACATTGCTGCTGTACAACTCGCACGACATTGAGGAGGTGGAGAACTTCTACATCAACTGGCGCAAGAACTTTGAGAAGTGGCTTTTGGCGAAAAACCCCCGCAAGTACACCGAATTCAAGAACTTTTTGGAGTTCAACTCGGGCAAGCGCCTCGACTTGGGCAGCGGGTCCAACCTGATCAGTGAGAAGATCAACCAGTACTTGGTGCAGAAGCCGGTGTTCAACTCCAAAATCCTGAAGAAGTTCAGAAACAAGACAAACGACACGATTGTCGACAGCTTAATCAGACGCCGCTCCGACCACACTGAGCCAGCACCGATTTTGCTCAACCCAATACACACCGAGAGCAGCATGGGCACCAGCGACGGTGCCAGCAGTGCCGAGAATGTGCAGAATACGCCCAAAACACCAACAAGCAGCATCCGGTTGCCGTCGATCAACGAGATCCTCGATTCAGAATCTTTGCTGGTTTCCAAAGTTATGTATGTGAGAACTCCGCCTAAACACGAGGAAAGACGCTCGATCAGCACCTCGAGTATCGAGTCGAACAACCTGGTGTTTTCAGTGACGTCAAAGAGCAACACGAGCATAGCTGCGGAGGACGACGTTGGCCCACAATTGTCGCCTCCGTTGATTGCGTTCAAAACGCCGAGCCCCAAGAAGGTGAAGTCGCCAAAAAAGGCCATCAAGCTTCTGTCCAAAAGATGCTGTTTGAGCTGTGGCAGCTCACAGTCGCCGTGCTGGAGACCGAGCTGGTCGTTGACCGAGGGCCAGCTCTGCAACTCGTGCGGTTTGAGATACAAGAAGACAAACGCGCGCTGTGTGAACTCCAGCTGCTTGAGAATCCCGGCCAAGGGCGAATTCAGCTTGATCAAGAGCAAGGCCAACGGCAAGGTGGAGGACTACAAGTGCTTGCGCTGTGGCTCGTGTGTGGAGGTGAATTAGCCTTGTAATATAGATGCTGTACAATATTCGATACCTAATAAACTAATGACTGAGACTGTAGACGACTGGAGACGACTGGAGACAGTTGTAGACAACTGCACGTTTTGGGCCATCCGCAGCAGCACAGCAGTGCCTCACTGTGGCAACCAGCTGCTCTGGTGTTCACTCCGTAGTCTTTTTATGAGTTTTCCAAACCGTTTTCTCGACTTCCTATTGGCTGCCCAGCTCGACACAGTCTGCACCAGTAAATCAGCCGTGGGCAGCCGCGTGTGGGAACAAAGGAGCATTCCCAGAGCCAATCCAGCGTTCAGGGGCCTCGGCAACCGTTTAGAACTTGTCCGCGAGTTCTGCGTCGCCGTTTATTGTCTCCGACTCGGCATTCTTGGTATTTACGTCAGTGCGGATTTTGAGACAATGGGGCAAAATGGGCACTCATTCCCGGGCCCCAATGGGTGCCCACACACACAATGGCACCCTGCGGTTTGCGGCCACCTGTTCAAGGCATGCTGGGCATCAGCCCTGTGTATTATTTGAAGGCCAGAAAGTTTAGTGTGTGAAAACGTGGAAGCTGTGTGATTGAGTGAAATTTGAGTGCACACACAGGCCCGGCCTGGACGAGGTATATAAACAGGCGAATGTGCAGCTGTAGATGTCACCAAACAACCTCAAACAACTTCAGCAAAAAGCAGGTCTTTTCTTTGCTTATTCACTTTACTGTTCTCCTCACTTATTTTCTTTCTTACTTTCTTCCTTTTTTCACTTCGTCAGAATGCTTTCTAACACTATCTTAGCCTCAGTTCTTGCTGCATTGACAGTTGCTGCTCCAGTCACCACTGTTCCAAAACTTGACTTCCAAGTCGTCAAATACGACGGAAGCTCTGCCAAGTACAAGAACCTTGCCAAGTTCCAAAGAAACCAAATGAGACTCAAGTCTAGTGGTATTAACTTGCCATTGGAAAACGAGTACGCTTTGTACTTGGCCGATATCACCATTGGCACTCCAGGCCAAAAGATCCAGGTCGACGTTGACACTGGCTCTTCAGACTTGTGGGTTCCAGGTGCTGGTACTACCAGTACCGGTGGTACTTACGACAACTCCAAGTCTTCTACTTACAAAAAGGACAAGAGCGGTTTCAAGATCTCGTACGGTGACGGGTCCTCTGCTTCAGGTGACTGGGCTTTGGAGACAGTTAACGTGGGTGGTGCCACCATCACCGGCTTGGAATTCGGTGATGCCACAACCCAAAACGTTGGCCAGTCCATCTTGGGTGTTGGATTCAAGGGCAACGAAGCTGCTGCTCAGTCTGCCAACGCTTTCACCTACGACAACTTGCCATTGCAAATGAAAGCCCAAGGTATCATTTCTAAGGCTTCTTACTCGTTGTACTTGAACTCCTTGGACGCCTCCACTGGCTCTATCTTGTTCGGGGCTGTCGACAAATCCAAGTACTCCGGCGAGTTGGAGATGTTGGACATTGTCAAAATCGACGACTCTGGCGCCACAACCAGCGAGGCAGTTGCCTTCTTTGTCAACTTGGACAAGATCTCGTCTGCCGGCTCAGACTTGGCCACAACTGCCTACCCAGCCTTGTTGGACTCTGGTACCACGTTGATCTACGCCCCAAGTGACGTTGCCAAGACCATTGGTGAGAAATACGGAAAATTGGACTCTTCTGCCGGCGGGTACACTTTGGACTGTGACACCAAGGGTGACGACTTTGAGTTCACCTTCAAGGGCAAAACCATCAAGGTCCCATTCAAGGACTTGTTGTACAACACCAACGGCAAGAGCAAAGGTGACTCCAACACCTGTTTGTTGAGTGTCATGGACGGCCAGTCCAACTACTACATTTTGGGAGATGCTTTCTTGAGATCTGCGTACGTCTACTACAACATCGACGATGCCCAGGTTGGTGTTGCCCAGGCCGTTTTCAACGGGACCTCTGGTTCCGAGATTGTCAAGATGTGAACGCGGGAGCTGCTGGCAGGTTGAGCATTTACAGTGACAGTAATCGATGTTTACTATGAACGTGTAGTCTGCCTGGGAGGGCATTTTCAAATGAAAGTAGTTATCGTCTTATACTAAAAAGTGTAGTCTGTCTGGGAGAGCTATTACAATGGTGGCAGTAATCATTGTTTTCTACTATAAAAAGTGCCGTCTGGCTGGGAGAGCTATATCAGTGACAGTAGTTAATGTCTTTTATTCTATAAACGTGTAGTCTAGCTGGGAGGGCATTTACAAATGACAGTAGTTATTGTCTTTTAATCTAAAAAGCTTAGTCAGGCTGGGAGGACATTTACAGTGACAGTAGTTAATGTCTTATTATAAATGTGTAGTCTGGCTGGGAGAGCATTTGCAAATGACATTAGTTAATATCTTATACCAAAAAGTGTAGTCTGGTTGGGAGAGCATTTACAAATGACAGTAATCAATGTTTTCTATTATAAACGCGCTGTCTGGTCGAGCTTTTACACTAAAAGTAATTAATGTCTTTTATTCTAAAAACGTGTAGTCTGGTGCCGGCGCCCCTGCTGCTCTACTTGAACAAGTTCGAGGTGCGCATGGTGCCCCGGTTCTGCGAGAATCTCTGAGTTCTCTTCACAATCGGCTTCTCCGGCAACTTGGGAAGCGCAGGCGCAGAATGCGGCACTTTTGGAGAGTACCGGCTCGAGCTCACGGGGGTTCTCGAGTGTGGGCTGGATTTGGCTCTATCGGCACTAACGCTGGCGCCGCTGGCGTCTCCAGTCTCTCCGTTGTGTCTCGGAACCGGCTTTCCGGCCACCCTAGGGCTGTGAATGTTGCTGTTGCTGTTGCCGTGACTATGACTATGGCCGTGGCCGTGGCCGTGGCCGTGGCTTTGATTATGGTTGTTGCTGTGGTTTTCCAGGTTAACGGCGCTGAGCGGCTTGTAGCTCAGCGTTTTATTGTGTGTGTTGTTGGTGCTGTTGCTGTTGCTGTTGCTGTTGTTGCTGTTGTTATTGTTGTTATTGTTGGTGCTGCTGTTTGCACTGCCAGTGCGTTTCAAAGTGGCGCTTTTCTTCACTTTGCGCGCAGCCTCAGAGCTGCCACTCCAGATGATTTTCTTCCACTCCGACAACTCGCGGTGTAGTTCGACGCAGCGCTGAACATCTTTCTGGATTTTTTCGTCGCCGTGCTTCCACCCACGGTACTGGCTCTTCTGCTTCTCCAAGTACTTGTACAAGGCCTCATACTCCTGGTACTTGCTCTTGAATCTCTCTGCAAGCTCAAGCAACTCCTTGCTGGGAGTCTCTCGCTTCATTGCATATTTTCTATCGGCTTTCTCGTCAATCGGCGACAAATCACTACTCGAAGGTGGAGACAGCAGCAGCAGCTTGTTGCGTTTGTGCAACAGCACTCGGGACGAGCTTGACGAGTTTGTGGACAGCAGTGACGTGAACCCGGAACTCGAACTGGAAATCGTGCGTTTCCGTTTGTGTTGAAACTCCGCGCCTTGAGCCGCGCTACTTTGTGGTGACAAAGTTGCTGCAGCATTTGTCGCAATAACGTTTCTTTCCGGGTCCAGTTCGTCCAGCGATACCATAAACTCGGATTTGCGCTTACGTGTCTCGTCGCTTCTTTTGAATAGTGATGGACTAATGCTGAGAGACTTGGTGATCGATGAGCTATTAGAGATACTTGTGCCAGCACTAGCGAGTCTTTTGTTTCTTGCCAGGAGCAACGGTGACGAGCCTGTCAGCACCGAGTGGTTTGATTTTCTTTCCTTCTCCTTTCTCTCCAACTCCTTCGCAGTCTGGAGTCGTATTCTTTCTTGTTTACGCTGATCTTCCTCAAACTCCTTTCTGCGCTGCTCTTCCTTAATTTGCTCCTGTTCTTTCTGTCTTTGTTGCAATACCTTGGGGTCCGTCAATCTTGCTCTGACGGGGTCGTTTTCTGGCAAGTTCAATCTGCCAAATGCGTTCAGCATGTTCTTCAACACATGGCTTCTTTGGGGCTCAGTGTACTTCCAGTTCCAGAGGTCCAAATACTTGTACGCCAGGTCTTTCAAAATGTAAAAAAACTTGTCGTCCTTCTCTGCATCGTACTCCTGTGGTAGCTTGTAGTCCTTGCCCATGTTCTCCAAAGTGAAATAAGTGTCCTCTTTGAACGCCGCATTGTTTGCCAATAGCACGTCTGCGTACGTATTGAAGAACTTGTCGATGGTCTCGTAGTCATCGATTTTGCATATAGACCCGAGCTTGGCCTTTGTTACGGGTCCCAAAGCTAGCAAGTGGAGCATTCTTCTGCTGGGTGACGACTTGGATTTCAAGTCGTTCACGGGCTTGAGCACCTTGCCTCTCTTTTTGGCACCACCGGCGCTATTTGTAGCCAAATCTAAGGTCCTTATCGACTTTTTGATCTCAGAATTCGAGCGCTTTAAGCTACTTGCACTGATTTTTTGTCTCACTTTGGCAACTAGACGAAACGAGCTGTCGCCACTTTTTTGCAACAAGTCCACTTCGCTCGGCTCGTGGCTCACGCTTGTGTCAAACAACGTCTCAGTGCCATCCTTGTCTATGAATTTCAAAAATACTTGACCACGCTTCACGATCAACTTGCTCTTGCACGTCTCAAACTTTGCCACAATCTCAGCATTGACTTTGAAGTTGAACCCAACTTTTTCCAACCCTGATTTGTTGTACAAAAGCTCGCTGTTCTGCGGTATCGTCGCCATGTTTTCTCCTTGTTTGCTATAAACTCTTATGACAATTTTGCGAGACGATCCAGCTCGAGAATTTCAAGGCCGTAGATTGATTCTTTATCTTACTAATATCTCAGCAGTAAAGGCAAGGCACAGCAGTTGATAAAGTGTGAAGTTTGCACTATTCTGTATATAATTCTGTCCACAGCACTTCCAGTTGAACCTCAGACAAAAAATTTGGTTTAAATTTCAATTACTGGATGAGTTCTTGTTGATTCTGTGTTTACACAAGTGGAGTTGCAGTAGGAAGAAATCAGACAAATTTTCGTTTTTCCTAAAGGCTGAGACCTCACACTTTTTTTTTGTTCTTTTGTTTTTCTTTTGTTTAAGGAAAAAAGAATGTCCCACATAATATGCACACATAGTTTATGCGTATCGGATGTACCGTGAAATCCCTTAAAATAAGTGAAAGTTCCAATCGCAAGGCGCTGGTAGTGCTGACGAGAAAAAGAAACGCACGAGTGGGTACAATACCATTTACAAGCTGCCTAATTAAAATTTCGCCGATAAATTGCAAAATCTTGAGTTGTGGATAAGTCTTGCCAAAAGTCCATTAATCACATTATACACACAAAGTGACTACACTCGTTTATAGTAGTACAATAGCATACGGATACTATTTTGTTTTGGTTCATTATTTTTGTTTGAAACTGATGGCGCTGCCCAATGATTAGCATCAATACTTGTGCAACGAAGAGCGAATTCCCATTGGCTCTGCAAAAACTTGAGCAATAGTGCCGAAACTCCAGACAGGAACAAAAAAAAAAGTAAAATGCCCAGAGTACAAAAAAAGTTGCAAAACCAGTAATCCAATCCAAGTAAACAAAAAACCAGTCTTTTTGGCCGTACAGAGTTGTGTGATATTGCGACTCAAGCTGTCTTTAAAGCACGGCTGCCTAAGTTTGGGTGTTCCATTCTGTTCCCAAAAGCAAAGTGTGCAAAGTTGCAATTCTAGAAATAAAAATAGATCATTAAACAGCCTTGGGCATTGGCCCCGGTCTTTTTTTGGACTGAAAATTAAATTATAAATAGGAATTTTACCTATTGCGACACCCTTATTTTTTTTTTTCTCTACCTGTGGCCAGTCCTGCCTAGATAACACGCACATCTTTCGTAATTTCACAACCACAGAAATATGCAAACGTTTTGCATATACAAAAATTTCAGACCTCAAACAACAAACTCTACAACAGCCAGCAACTCATTTTAAAGTACTTGATTGCAACGACATACCGCAACCCACTATAATTTTACCAATTATTCCATATTTCGATGAGACTGAAACTTTGACTACGATTGAACTTTATTTTTTGTTGTCCATGTCACTTATCAGCACTGGTCCGGCCCACGGTGCTGGTACAGCCGCTGAGCGGGGTGAAGTGGGTCCCGATGGACCCCCATTAACCTTCACCATTACCCGCCTATTCAATTTGCGAGGGGGTGCTGGCAATGGTCACGTGTATATGAGTAGGGTAAGTGTGTCGTGTTACCCTAGTCTGTTGCACCTCCCAAAAATGCATGACTCGGCTTAAAGCAGAAATCGCCACTCTTTTCAGTATTTCTAAACAACTTCCTTTTACATTTTACTTTATAAAAGGTTCTTTTTCTCGCGCAGTATCCCAATTTGGTACGATTATCCAAGAGTAGTTAGTTTTGAAATCATTTTACCATTTTAAGATTTAAATTACGGAAATAAGTAAGTATTAGCATATAGCTATATGTTGAGGGCTTGTTTGAATATTAATATTGAAAAATACTCTTGTTTCAATGGCTCAAGCAACATTGCTCGCTAGACAAAAGAGAAATTTTGGAAATCGTTGCGCGAAGTGCACGAGGACAGAGATTTAGGGACAAGGACAAGGGAGCATGGCGCGAAACAATGAGCGCTTGGTTTGATCGAGAGCACTTGCTTACCTCTTTGTTGAGAGTAGCAGCAACTCTGGATGAGTGAAGAAGGCAGCTGGCTGTTGACACAAACGGAGGGACGTCGTGACTCAGAAACTGATACGTAACTCAAAAAATTTTCTCAAATGACGACGATACAGGGGACAAGTACAAGAATGACGCGGTAAAACTCAGGTTTTAAAAGCTGCTCACTTTGTGCTTTGTCTCATTCGTTGGTTGGCTATTGGCATATCCGTATGTCTATATAGGCAGTCGCGACTATTGGCATTTCCCCTGCTCTACGTTTTTTTTTTAAATTTTTTGATCAGTTTTGGTTTGCCTTTTAGTGATTGTCACTATTTGTGTTTTCCGCTAGCTTCCATGTTCCCTTAAATTTTTCCTTCATATTTCACATTTTTATTCCGTCAGGATTTCAAATGTTTTGTTTTCCCTCCGCTTGCCTAATTTTCTCTTTGTCGTTTTTGAAAAAGTTTTTTTTTTGTTTTTTTTGTTTCTCAAAAAAGAATCGCGCACTAACATACAGAAACTATTGCAACAAAAAGAGCAAAAGACGCGTCTATTTAGTTTTGAAAAAGCAATAACAATAAAAGATGTCTGTTGAAATAAAGAAAGACGAGGACGACACTAATCCTGAATTAAGTAATCAAAACACCACTGGAGCTGACTTGGATGATGATGAAGATCAAGGTAACGGGAAGAAGGAAAGAAGAAAGATTGAGATCAGATTTATCAAGGACAAGTCAAGACGTCATATCACTTTCTCTAAAAGAAAGGCTGGTATTATGAAGAAAGCTTATGAGTTGTCGGTTTTGACTGGTACCCAAGTCTTGTTGTTGGTCGTGTCCGAGACCGGATTAGTGTACACGTTTACTACGCCAAAATTGCAACCTTTGGTCACAAAACCAGAAGGTAAAAATTTGATTCAAGCTTGCTTGAACGCTCCTGAGGATGGTGGTGATGAGAATGAAGAGGATCTTTTGCAACAGCAACAGCAACAACAGCAACAGCAACAAGCTCAACAACATCAACAGCAACCCCCACAAGTTCACCAACAGCCACCTGCTCAAATGCACCCTGGCCAACCACAAATGCCTTCTCAATCACCAAACCAAGCACACCCACAACCACATGGACACTATCCTCCACCAGGAATGCCAATGGCACAAGGAATGAACAGTGCTTACCAGCCATACGGGTATCCATTCAACGATATGAACCAAAACCCATATTGAAGTGGGGGCTCAACTTTTTTTCCAAAAAGGTGCTATTAACACGTTTTTGTTTTGGTGTAATTTAAATTTTGTTTTGAATTGGAAGGTTTTTGGACCACAGTGACATTAGTGGAGAAGAATTAAATCAACTTTATACTTTGTAGCCACCTATGGTGAAGCGCTTTTGTTCTGGCATCCAGCCGCGTAGTCGCCAGCACCTGCTCGGAGTGCGTCTGTCTCTGTAGAAATGTAAAAACTGAGTGAAGTGGATGTAAAGTGAATAAAATATTCATGAATGTTGTCCTGCGGGTGTAATCCATGATTTTTGTTTTGACTCTTAGGGGATTCGAACTTGCATACTACTGGCTGAGTTAAATGGCCGAAAGAGTTTACCATTATGCAAGGCTTAATGTCATACGCGTCACCCAATTGTGGGTAGAAAAGTGAAAGACTTTTCTGCAGCTTTGCACGTACCGACTAAGAATCGTGTTTTTGTATCAAACCAAACACAACTGTGACCCAAACTCGACAGACCAAACAAGGCAAAAACCAGCATTTTGCGGTGCTTTCTTACAGCTCACTGAAAGTTCTATGATATACTCAAAGATTCAAAAACTACCAGGTAAAGAACCAGGCGATTCACTAAGAGAATATCCTTCCTATATGATACACGCAACGCAGTCTGCAAAAAAATATAAACAAAAGAGAAAAAAAACCAACCCTTCTGGGCTCGAACCTCTGCCCTGCAGAGTCTGGCAACACACACAACCGCGCAGGCCCTCTGTCCTGATTAATTTACAACCCCAACTCCCCTATCATCCGTACTCCCGCGCTGTACTTGTTTCCCTCGGTTTTGCGTGCCCAGCCACCAGCCACCAAACTCTGCAAGAAGTTCTCGCCCTGCGTGTAGCTCTTGCCTGTCTTCTCCTTGTAGAGATTCAACAACTCGACGCTGCCGAGCTCAAACTGAGGCCCAAACTCCTGGAACTTCTGCACCACGTGACTCACCACCTGGATCTCACTCGCGTTAAACTCTGTCGCCAACTTTGCCGGCGCGTCCAGCACCAAGTTCACAAACGTGTAGTAGAGCGCCTGGTCGGGGCCCTTGACCTTCTTGATTTCAAACCCCATCGCGAAAAGCTGGAGGTTTATTGAGTCCACGCATTGCTGGAGGTCCTCGAGATCAGGACTCGTATTTGAATCAGTGTTTGAGTCCGAATTTGCCCCCATTTCTGCGTCTTTGTCTCGCGCCGCAAGGTCTGCTGTGCCGCTGTGGTCGCTGCTGTCCTCGTTTTTGTCTTCCACGTTGGCCGCCACGGGCTCTGGGCAGTCGCCATTTTCGCACAACTTTTGGAAAACTGCAAAAATCTCGTCCTGCGGCACAACTTTCACCGCCATCACGTACTGGAGCAAGGCTCTGTTGTCGAAATTTCGGCGCATCGCACGTTCTTGGCCTCTGGTTCCTGAGTACTTAGTTAGTTGGTGCCCAAATTTCCTGAGCTTGCCAGGCGTTTGGCGTAACACTTTTGTATTATATAATGTATTACGTAATACACAAGAGAAAAAAAAGCTTCGCGTTTTTTGCACCGCGCTGCGAAATTCGGGGACCCACCCACTGAAAAATTGGCGCCAGAGACCATGTCGTTGCCCACACTCGTGCCCGAGAAGGTCGTGAAAGACCAGCAGTTCTACAGGACAGACGACCACCCGTTCAACAAGCGCGGGTTCCGGTACCGGCCCTGTAGCACGAACCCTTTTTTCAAAAAAACCGGTTTCAGCAGCACTGACATTGAGCCCCACGCGGCCAGATTGAGCTACTTTGACAGAAGCCAGGGAACCTTGATAACCCAGGACGCGGCTCTGTTGGTGTGCGAGTCCGGGTGGCGGTCCAGCCGCGCGAATGTCGGCGTGTGTGAAGGCAAATGGTACTTTGAATTTGTTGTTGAGAACGCAAACGAAAGTGCACAGGCCGAATTGCCTGGACAAGAGGCCAAAAAGACGAATATCCACTCGCAGCCACACGTGCGGGTAGGCGTTGCCCGCCTTGAGGCCTCATTGGAGGCGCCCGTGGGGTACGACGCCTATGGGTATGGTTTAAGGGACGTTGGGGGTGAAAAAGTGCATTTGCTGAGACCCCAAAAGTGTTTGCCGGAAGGTGGATTTTGTGGTGGCGACGTGATTGGCATTTTGATTGAGTTGCCGCCTGTGCAGGCGCAGTTGGACATTGTGCAGCAGCAGATCAACGAGGCCACGCCCGGGGACCCGCTGGACGCCACCAACTATTTTGGCAAGCCACTTGGAGATGCGGCAGTTTTGCACAAAACGCAGCAGCGCAACAAGAAGAGCAAGAAAATGCTGGACGTGGAACGTGCACAGATCCGCGACATCACCGTGGACTCGGTCAAGGATGTAAGGCGTGACAGAATCCCCATAAAGTACAAAAACGGCAAGTACTACGAGGAGTTCGAGTACCAGGTCACTGAACCTTTTGAGCACTTGCTCAACCCAGTAACTGTGTTTGGCGAGAAGGCAGTGAGCGACACACGCCCGTTCAAGCCTGCTACGCTCCCCGGGTCCAAGATTTCGGTTTACAAAAACGGCGCGTTTCAAAGTGTCGCTTTTGAAAATTTGTACGCGTTTTTGCCTCCAAGCTCGCGAACAGGCAAATCACAGGCCCGCGACAAGTGGTACTGGAACGACGGCACCCTCGGGTACTACCCGATGATCAGCAGCTTCAAAAACGGGGTTGCGCGGCTCAACGGCGGCCCTGAATTGCAATTTGTGCCAAAAGACTTGGAGCTGCAGATTTCCAGCGGTGAAATCAGGTTGTTGAGTGATCGATACAAGGAGGTCGTTGCCGAGGACATTGTGTGGGACATAGTGGACGAGGTGACGAAAGAATGAAGTGGCGAAGTGAAAAAGTGACGGCTGGAATGTTATCTTTGCGGCCTCAGTGTAATTGTAACAGTACTGCAGTGTACGGCATCATAGGATCAGTGTACGTATCATAGTGTCAGTGTACGTGTACGTGTAGCTACGCGGTCGTTTGCAAAAACTCATTAATCGATTTCGTCTTCCAAACTACGTTGTGGGATCTTCTCTGTCATCAAGGCCATGACCCCGGCTTTCTCGAGCAACTGCAACATCTCGGTTGCCTTGTCGCTCGACGTGCGTGCAAAAATGGCGTTGACATCGTCCAACAGCTCGTTTTCTACCGCATTTTGCATCTCTGGTGGCAACTGCAAGAATGCTTCATACTCTTCCTTGTTGTCTTTGTTAGGTGCAAGTATCACAAGCTTTGCGTTAGGATCGCTGGATCTCAACTCAAACACCTCTTGTGCTTTGTTCTCCTGCATTTTGTCCCACTCTTGCTCGTTTTCCAAAACTGCCTGGATCCCAATAACCCCGCTGTCTTCGAAGATCTGCAAACACTCCTCAGCTTTGTCGATCTTCAAGTGCTCAAACACCAGATTGATCTCGTCTAACGAACCGGTCTTCACTGCCTTTTGCATATCCGCTGGCAATTTCAAAAACTTTTCATACTTTTCCTTGTCCTTTGCAGGATCTGGGATATTTACCGTCAACTCGGTGTTTGGGTCGGTCGAACGAAGCTGGATTTTTTGCTCCTGTTCGTCCTCTTGGGAGTTCTCCTGCTTTAAGATCTCGCATCTTTTGACAATGTGTGCATACGTGGACTCACACTCTTTCATGAGCAATGTGTTGTCGTGAATAATCTTCTCGAAGAAAATGGCCATTGCTTTTTCCAACTGTGTAGCCGATTTGTCTTTTCCAACCAAATCACAAATATACTGTATGATCAAAGCTTGGTGCACCACATTCTTGGCTCTCTTAAAATCATCCCTAAGTTGCAAATCAAAGGCACTGGCCATCAAAGAGTCCTTTTGGTTGTCAGTCAAGATAAACGGATGAGTTCTCAAAAACTTGGCACTCTTTGTGTACTCAGTCATGTCAATAGAGCCGAACTCCTCGGTCTCAGGGAATGCCTTAAGCGGCTCCTCCACCGGTGCTTCTGGTTCTGAAGCTTTTGTCAATTCCTTCAGTTTTGGTGTGTTGATGGTCTCGATCTGCTCAACTACCTGCTTGCCCGCTGAGCTCTTCTTAGCAACTGACTGCTTTTGAATTTGGTCCTTATTTGTGTAAAAAGAGTCGAACCCTGTGTGGATATCTTCTGAGGTGATGTGTTCACTTCTAGCCTTGAGCAACTCATCCAACTTGTTTCTAGCATCCACGCTGACTTTGTCGATCTTCAAACGGTGTTCTACCAAATACTTTCTGAGCTCCGGGCCACTTGAAACTTTTTTCTCCTCAAAAGCTTGTGCAAACAAGTCCTCGATCATTTCGTTGTAACCAAGAGAAACTTCGTTTGCTTCGCCATTTTTCTCCTCAGGATCAAAATTCGTGTTCAAATAGTCATTGCGGGTCTTTTCGTCAAACAATTGCTCGTCGTTCAATCCCAAAAGCATCTTATCAACTCTTTTGTTCAAGTGCTCGTACATTTCCAATTGGGTTTTCAACAACTTTATATCATTGTCTCTCTTCATTCTTTCTTCGTGAATCTGTCTCTGCTTGAGTCTAATAAAACTCTTTTTGTCAACGTTTGGGTGAACCTCAACGTCACTGTCATCACTGACCTCTAACTTGTCCCATTTTGAGTAGTCAATCATTTTTCAGTAAAAATTCAAAGAAACAAAGAAATTTGGCAACTTTCAACAATTTTATCGAAGTTTTGGTTTGGAGAATATGATCGCGCGGAAAGATCTAGAAAAATGCACGCACATGAGCGGATATGAGCTTTGGAGCTTGTATGCAAAAAAGTACGAGAACAAGAAACGGGTGAGCAGAATACAAGACAAGAAACAAGACAAAACCATTCCAAATGGCCTACACTTAGTAACACAAAGCCTCAGAGTCATTAAATCAGTTTTTGAGTATGATAATCATAGAAATCTCATATAGTGTGAATATCAACATCATCATCAGCTCTGTGGTAAAAAAAATTTATTAATAACCAAACGAAGGTTTTCTTTACAAAGTTGCCTGCTGTTAGTTGGGTCCAAATTAATCCAAGAGAGCCCAAATAGGTTCAGCTAAAGCCGATCATCAGCAGCCGCTGCCAGCACCCACAAAAATTTGTACACAGGAGCGCGACTACTGTAAAACAGTGGCAGCAAGCTGGGTATGTCCGCCCGGCGATAATTGTCATCATTAAGAGCCACGATGTTTGTACTTACTGGCTGTTAGTAATGTTACTCAAACTTTTGTTTTTGATGTGTGCTCATACAAGGCTGAAACTTAACGAGATGCAAGTTGTCGACATAGAATATTCAGTAGGAACAATTGGTCTTTGCAAATAATCATAGCAGTTCTGACTGTAACATACCTTTTAGTTGTTTATTATACTACACAGCATTGAGCTGCTGAGCTTCTGAACAAGAACAGAAGTGCTGGAGAAGAAAAGGTATTTTTTTTCTCTCTCTTCTTTTGTATTGAAAATTTTTTGCGTGCCACGTTACCCGGTGTCATGTGTGATACAGGTGTGGGTACTTAGACGGTTGACCTGAATTGCAATAACGCAAGGAGATGTTATGTCCTTGGGATGATGTAGTATTATACTGTGGGTGGTAAAAAACTGAGCAAATTTCTTGTGGTGTAGCGGTGATGTCGTTGTCGATTTTGGTGCCATTTTTGTGACTTCATGGTACGAAAACTGGAGTTGTGTGTCATTTTTGTCTGTGATCTACGAAAGTTTATGTTGCAAGTTTCTACATCAATACTGTGGTAATATGTAATTGGCTCATAATGAGCTATTGCTGTGTGCTTTTTGCACTATTGATGCTGGTACTGGGTGGTAGATCAACCCCGTAAATTTTTACTGAAGTTCGAAAAGGCTTTTTCCAGAAAGTGAATATTTACATTCACAAAGCCGGACAGTGTGAATCTCAGCCGTTTATGTGTTAGGTTTTTGTCTTTTCTTCTATGGCTACTGGCTCAACTGTTAAAAAGTACTCCAATATTTTATGAATTGAAAAGGCTTTTGAACCGGAAATGTCAAAGCACTCAGCAGTCACTAACACGCCATCAATCATGGCTGGTCAGAGCAGTTACCGTCAAAACGCGCAAAACCGGCAAAATATAGCATCAACTTGACGCAGGCACAAACAAACGATATTTCATTGATACTTTTTCAAATGTGCCAAACTGACAGATGCTGACTACGAGACGTGTGCGACTAGCATTCAACACACAGAAACCTTTTTGAGCCTGCTTGTGTTGGGCAACCTGCCAGGACAACGCTATCGGAGTTGTTCCTAGCTGAATAGTTCCAGCACTCTACCACAGCACTCTACCACAGCACTCTACCACAGCACTCTACAACAGCAATATTCATTCACCAACAGCCTATGACACAAATGTCACAAGTGGTGGTCCGTGTTCAATCAGATCGCTGCTAGCCGCCGTGCCGCGGTTTACATTGTGTTCAAGACAATAGCGGTCAAGTTGCTGACATCAGCTGAGTACAGAAGCTCAACAATTTTTGTAGCCGCTGCCGCTGGACAAAGTAGTATAGCTCTTGCCCATTTTGGGACTCGCAAAGCGATTACGCCACCGGTCCATGTAAGGAGAACAACTTGGTGAGTACCATTAGGGGGAACAGATTTACACAGTAAACAATCGCTGGTACGCTAAGGGCATTTAGCAAGTACTGGATTTGAACAGAAAAAGTTGAGTCCTGCACTTCTACTTCTGAAGCTAGACTTCAGGTAATAGCAGATCGGAACCACTGATATGCTTCATTTCTCCTAGGACTTTTTTTTGCGCAAGAATTTTCTAATTTGGATTTAGCGTCAAGTGGGCATGCGAGTTCATGTACGCTACATATCCATTTTATAGCCTAAGAGGGAACTTTCATATCTGAACTGATAGCGACCTAGCGTGAGGAAAAATTAGGAGCAAAAAAGTAAAATGTGTGAGAATTCTACAGCATTTCGTTAATGGCTGCGATGACGCGAAGAAATAAGCTCCAAAATTATATACGAAATCGCTATCTGCACATGGCCAGCTTGGGACTTGTGGCATATTATGAAAATCGCACAAACAATCCGAGACACCAATGCAAGCTCTCAACAACATATGCCCTAAATGTGAGGTCGACATTGTTGTAAAAGTGAAACGTCACTCCTGAATTAGCTTTGAATTTCTTTGTGTGCAAAAAGTTTGGGTGTGCTGGAAGGTGACTCCTTCCATATGCACACTCGATCGCTATACCTGGCAAAATGGAAATTCGCCCATTATTTCAGGTTCCGGACCCGTTGCTTGCACAATAAAAAAGATAAAGAAAAAGAACAAGAATCACAAATAAGGTACAAATAATTTACTTTAGTGAGCTAAACAAATGCTTTATTCCAAAAAAGAAAAAGATTAAGCGGTGCTATTGGAGAATGGGTGAATAAGCGCTACTAGTTCAGATAAATATAATTCCCAAACCAGCTAGTCTTTAATCTTGAGTGAATGGAAAAAACGACTATCTTAAGCACACAGACTAAGGAGTCTTCACTCTTTTGCTATCTCCTAAAGCTCAAAATAAAACTGTTTAGTGATAATATTAAATTATCAAGCTCATTAATTAAAGTCAAACCATATTTGCCCGTTGTTGCATTCCAAAAGCTAAATGCCATATTGATTCTCACCAAGAATCATTAATTAGCCCGATCTGGATACATACGTAGCACTTGAGACGCTGGTGCGTCAACTTTAAATCCGGCTTCTTTATTCAGTGATATCCCCGTTTTAAAATCGAACCTTACTTAGCGTTGAACAGCAGCACCAGTCAACAGGTGCTAAAGTCCACTAAAAACAAGAGAACAAGACCAAAAGAACAAGAGAACAAGAGAACATGTCTAGTTGTCTGTACCGTTTTCCTTACCAACCTGCACTCGCAAGTTACCATATCGATTTTTTGTGCTTGTTAAGATGAAGGGGAATTTGAGCCCAGATGAGTACACTCCTCATATTGACTAGTTCAAATCGAGATCCTACCCAGTCCCTTTGTTACACCAGATTTGTTCCACTTTGAACAACTATTGCCAGTCCAGGTCTTACCCAGCGTATTGCCAGAAATTACTGCATTTAGTAAATTGTTATTCTTCCAAATCTATTGCTATACTCAGAAACAACAATTGAGAAGCTTGATGGGATTTTAGTTTCATACGCAAATCTAACTCTATTTTGTGACCAAACCACAAATCTTGAGCACAGAAATAGAAAAAAAGTATTTGTGCAGAACCCAAAGTTAGAAATTTAACGAGAAATTTTTGCGTCAACGTATATGCATTATAGCAGCAGGTTATATTAGCTCAGTGTCAAAAAAGAGAAAAGCAGCTTCATATTGAGTTCGGACTTCAAAACCCAGTGGGTGTTGGTGTTGAACACTTGAATACTTGAAAACCACTTAAAAAGCAACTCAGCACCAGTGGATCTTAATTGGGCTTTAAGGCTTTGGATTGATACCCAAAGACTAAAATTGGTGCAAATATAAGATCTGCTCATTGTAGAGTCTCCAGGTATTGCTACCAAACGGTTTTAGGGTGCGCTTTTGGCTTTTTTTTTACTTTTTCTTTTTACTTTTTTGTTTTTTCAGTTCTGCTTTTCCGCTACCTCATGAACGCTTGGCTCTCAAGTCTAAAACAAGATTAGAGTTTGTTGCATGACACTAAAAAAATGTATGCAAAACCTAGCTAGCTTTTACCTATCTATTGTGCATAATAGCTGATATGGATTTGCGAATTGTCAGTCAATCAAAGCTATAAAGAGTCTCGCGCGTCTTGTATTTTGCGTCTTGTCTTTTGCGTTTACTTCTTTCTTATCCACAGTCTTTGCAGCTTTTTTATTTTTACTTCATCAGCTTGTCATTTATATTCAACATGTCCGGCGTCGACAAAGAAAAAGCGTTTCAGTTTTCCCTTCCAGATACACCAGAAATGAAGGGTCTGCCGTCCATTGCCAGTTTTCGCTCGGATGAAAACGACGAGTACTTGTCTCCAGAGTCCAAGAAGCTCTTGGTTGCCTCGCTTGCCGAGAAGTACAACGTGAACGAGAAGAAGCTCATGCGTAAGATCGATGTGTGTGTTGTGATTCCGTTCACGATCTTGTTCTTTGTTGCTTACTTGAACAGAACAAATCTTGGGTACGCAAGAAACTCGGGTATTGAGAGTACCTTGAGTATTCTGGCCTTCCAGGTTGTGTGTGGGTTTGCAGCCTTTTTTCTGCCATATATCGGATTAGAAATCTTCTCCAATTTGTTGTTGAAGATCATCAGACCCCACTTCTGGATCAGTATCACGGTGTTGCTCTACGGTGTGGCCACGTTGTGCACAGGCTTTGTGCACACATACGCCCAGTTCATTGGCTGCGAGTTCCTCCACGGCCTTTTCCAAGCGGGCACAGAAACCGCCATCTTCTACATTATGGCTCACTACTACACAAGAGGAGAGTCTCAAAAGCGTTTCAGCGCATTCTACTCCATCTCTTGTATTGCCGGGTTGGTGGGCACCAACATTTGCTACTCCATCACAAACAACTTGGACGGATCCCATGGCTTGGAAACCTGGAGATGGCTTTTCATCATTGAAGGTATTGTCACGGTGATCCTGTCGTTCATCTTGTTTTTCATCATCCCAGATTTCCCAGAGGGTGCAGCTTTCTTGTCTGACCAGGAAACCCTTTTCGTTGTGAAGAAGCTTGAGATTTTCGGTGGTAAGTCTGCTTACCAAATCTCTGCCCGTGCCGGCGAAGTTGCCAGAACCACGATCGACCCATTGATTATCATTCCATCTCTCATGTGTTTTGGCGTGTTCTACATTTCATATGCCTACGCGTTCTACGAGCCTGTCTTGATGACGCTTATGGGGCTTGGTTTGAGTCACACCAACAGAATGTCTGTGGCACCTTGGGTGGTTTCCTTTGTGTGGGTCAACTTGAACGGGTTCTTGAGTGACTTTCTCAGAATCCGCTCTATTTTCATTGTCTTGAACTGTGTGTTAGTTATGGTCGGCTCCTTGATCATCATTTGCCAAGTTTCCCACACTGCTATTGCCACCGTGGACTACGTTAAGTATACTGCTTGTTTCTTCATTGTGTGCGGTTCGTACTCTGCAATCCCTCTTATTATGGGCTGGGCAACAATGAACTTGGGAGGCCACTTGAGAAAGAGTACGGCCACAGCTATTCTTATTTCCGTTGGTAACGCTGGTGGATTGGCTTCTGTGTTCGGAATGAACTCTAACAAGGACATCCGGGACCCATCGGGTGTTATCAGAAGTGGTGTGTTGCCAGGTTGTGTTATGGTGGGATTTTCTATTGTGTGTGTGGTTGCTTACTGTGCATTGATTTTCAGAGAGAATAAGAAGAAGAGAACCTTCGAATACAAGCAGCTGTTCAAGGAGTTGAGTTCGAGGGAACAGAGTTTGAAGGGTGATTTGAACCCAGATTTTGACTACATGTATTGAGTTTTGGCGCGGCAGTTTCGTCCGCAGTATTTAGGTATTTCTTTTGGTTTTTAGGTGTTTTTAATGACAGTATTATATTACGATTATGATCAAGTGTAGGAGCCGGAGTCTGTAACCTGTTGAGAGGGTTATCAGCATTTACGAAAGGTCGTACCGGATATAACATTTAATTCGTAGCGCTGTATTTTTGTTTTTATTTTTTATTTTTTTCTTCTGATCGGCACATATATGGATGGTGTAGCGCTAAATTTCGTGGTGAGTACTGTTGGGCATTTAGTCAGGGCAGGCAGGACCGCAACACGACTTGCCAGGTGATCAGAAATGTCAGTGTGGCCATCAAGCGATCAAAAGAAAGACTCAATGACTATAATTTGGACTGAATTCGTTGTAAAAGAGACTGGAGTAAATTTTGACGTCAGTAGCGGAGTTTGCCCGTCACACAATATTTCACGCACACCAAAAAGCGCTACTCGCAAGCTGCTCGCAAGCTGCTCACCGCTCATGCTGCTGTCAAGCTGTGGTTTTGGCGCAGCGCAGTTGGAGGATCATGTGACCCAGAAACGAATTTCATCAACTTTTCACAGCTTTGCTAATGGATATTTGCGCCCTTGAATGTGCCACGTGACAAGCGCCCTCGGTTTTAGTAAAGCACGTGAATTGCAAAGAGGAATCCCGTTTCTAAGCAAGTATCACGTGCGTATCTGCGTAACAATTACAGCGGTTGTGAGCGCAGAGTCACGTGCAAAGAGTTGATAGTACTGAACCTGGTGGGCTAAAAATTTGCATTTTTTTCATATTTTCCAGTGAAAAAAAATCAAGAAAAAAAAGGTATATTAAAAATCTTTTAAAACAGAAATCTTTAACAGTCTTAATATAAACAGAAATGGCTAAATTCATCAAGTCTGGTAAAGTTGGTACGTATAACACACAGAAGATCACGGGTTGCAAACACAGAGAACAGTGAGAACAGCTAGATTGAACAAGTGCGAACGTTTGAGTCGTCGCAGATTGATACAAGTTGTAGACCATGTTCAGAAACTAAAGCTTAACAAAAGCTGGATTACAAACTGATTATGACTTGCAGAGTCGCAGCAGCCTCTGTGCCGATGCAGCATCTTTCAAGCGCTGCTGTTCTTGTTAAGCAACCCAGAGATATCAGTAACCATGTGAAGTGAAACATACTAACAAACAGCTATTGTCGTCCGTGGACGTTACGCAGGTAGAAAAGTTGTGATTGTCAAACCACACGACGAGGGCACAAAATCCCACCCATTCCCACATGCTATAGTTGCCGGTATTGACAGATACCCATTGAAAGTTACAAAGGCTCACGGAAGCAAGAAAGTTGAAAAGAGAACCAAGATCAAGCCATTTGTCAAGGTCATCAACTACAACCACTTGTTCCCAACCCGTTACACTTTGGACGTTGAGACATTCAAGTCCACTGTTTCATTGGAAGCTCTCAGCGAGCCAACTCAAAGAGTGGAGGCCAAGAAAGCTGTCAAGAAAGCATTTGAAGAGAAACACCAAGCCGGCAAGAATAAGTGGTTTTTCACAAAGTTGAACTTTTAAATGATGTAATAAAGATTGCTTGAGTGCGTAGGAGCACGTAGTGGCGGCCGCAAGGCTATGCAGTGTAGCGTGAGCTTGATTGCAAAACTGTGATATTGCAACATTGCACCATTGTAAAACTGCAGAACTGTTTAACTGCAGAATTGCAGAATTGCAGAATTGCAGAATTGCAGAATTGCAGAATTGCAGAATCAGAATTGCAGAATTGCAGAATTGCAGAATTGCAGAATTGCAGAATCAGAACTGCAGAACTGCAGAACTGCAGGCTCATGGCTCAGCCAGCTCGGCGGCAAGGTCTACACTTGTACCCATTATCTATTCCCTAACCTAACAATACCCCAGACCAGCTAGCAAGTATCGTACTTTCTGTCGCTCAACGGCTGCGGAATAATGTCGTTTTCGACCAAGACCTGAAAGTCCCACTGGTCTGAGTCGCCCATCTTCCAGTTCCAGAAAAACCAGCCGTAGCTGCTCTCGAACGCGGTCAACTGTGCCTCCACAAACATTCGCAACTTCTCCTTGTCGTCGTCGCCCCACTTGCTGATTTTCTCAGTGTAGACCAGGGAGCTGTCGCTATCCCACGCGGCGGTGAACTCGCCCACGATTTCAGGATAGCTGAGTGCCCCAATGTCACTGCCCCACTCGCACGCCTGTTTGATTTTGCCGTCAAACAGCAAGGCCTTGTACCCGGAGTCGTAGAGCATGTACAAGTGCGTATCCACAATGACGTTGGCGTCCAGAATGTACGACTCGTCCTTCCAGGACCCCTGCGATAAGTACCCATCGTGCAAAACCATATTTTGCAGAGTGTCCAGCTCGTCCAAGACCTCGGAGTAGAACTGCAGAAGCACCAGCTGTGTTGTGCCGTCACCTCCAATAAGCGGCTCGTTGACCAACTCAATGCCCACAACAACATCCGCGTAGCTCTCGGCACCGTACTTCTTGATGATCGTGTTCAAAATCTCCTTTGTCTCATTCAAGTTGTTGTAGCCCGTCCAGTCGTGGAAATTCTTGTGGCCGCTGGAGTCGTAGCCGTTCTGCGAGCCGGGAGCTCCATGCAAGTCAATGACAACGTAGATACCGTTGTCGCGGGCCCAGCCAATGGCCTTGTCGAGATAGTCGGCCTGTTGGCCCTTGTAGTACTTGTCGGTGGACATCAACTTCCAGGCCCAGTACCCAATGGGGATTCTGACGGCGTTAAGTCCGTACAGCAGGATCTTCTTGAAGTCGTCTTCGGTGATCCACGAGGCGTAGTGCGCCTCTAGCAACTCACCGGCGGCGTCTGTGCCCAACGACTCGCAGAAGTTGAACTCGTCCTCGGGAATGTCGCCGTCCGGGAAGTTGGTCTTTGAAAACAAGTCTGTGTTGATCCAGGGTTCCATGACGAGCCAGCCGCCGAGGTTGACACCCTTGAGCCCGTTTTTGGTGTACTTGTAGTAGCCGCTGTTTGAGGCAGAGGCGCTGGCGCTGGCACTAGACGTAGCAGAAGCTGATGTTGCAGAAGTTGATGTTGATGTTTCTGCTGCCGTTTCTGCTGCAGATGTTGATGTTGCTGGTGCTGCAGACGTTGCTGGCGTTGTTGTGGCAGCTACTGTATCTGCAGCAGCTGTCTCTGCCGTTTGCACAGTGCTCTTCTTTCTATACACGTACTTCGTACCGTGCACCACCTTTGTCGTCGTGCTCACTACCACAACGTCGTCCCGCTTCTGAATCGGCATCGCGCTCGCCAATAAGCCCATAAGTAGCACTAAAGCTGTGTTTTTCATTTTTGTTCACTTTTGTTTTAGCCTATTCAAGCATTCCTAGCACTCCATTTTATACCAACTCATCGTGGCGTCGCCGCGTGTGTCCACTAGCTCATGTCCTCATTGTCAGTCTTTTAGCTTTCCCCGGCAGATTAAAGTTCTTAGTTTCTGAAAAAAAAAGGCGGATTTTGTACTCAGATTTTTTACACGGGAAGCTGTGCACACGGTCAAATAGTTTGGATGCTGACTTTGAGTGGCCTCAAAGACGCGACAGTAGCTAGATTTCGTTGACCCAACAGCATTTTCAGCAGCTGTAGAGCCCAGCAGTTGCTGCCAGGTCCTGCTGCCACGCCTGTGGTACCGGTGCATCGTGATGCTCTTTTGATATCTCGCTTACGTGCAAATCTCAAGGATGGTCGGTGTTTGATTTTGTTTACGTCTTGACGCCGACGTATGCGCGCGTATGCGCGCGTATGCATATCTGTCGGATCAAATCTTTGGCATTTGAGGTGCCGATGTTTATATTCAGATTTAACGGCGTGAGGTTTTTAACTTTTGTCCAGCCCCGATAAAAGGGTTCGCTTAGCACTCCGCGATGCTGCCATGTTTTGATTTTGATTGTTTACATTTTTAGACGTGTGTCAGGGTAGGCATAGTTCGTTATCTGGTGTACAGTGTGCCAAAGTTTGGCCGACTATTGCTGTTGTCTTCGTGGTCTGTCTTTGTGGACTTTCGCCGTGGTCTGTCTCTGTACGTGTAGCTCCGGCAACAAACAGAGTCTGTCTACTGTGTGCGTGTGTGTGTGTGTGTGTGTGTGTGTGTGTGTGTGTGTTCAAGTGCACTCGGGTCCCTGGGGTCCAGGTTACATTGGTAAACACAATTATATCTATTCTGCTTTACTAGAATTTCTAACTCACTTACAGTCGCTGTAAGTTCTTGAGGTCACCGGCGAAGGAATGATCTGGTTTTTCAACATGAGTTGGAAGTCCCATTGGTCGGCAGCGCCGCCCATTTTCCAGTTCCAGAAGAACCACCCGTAGTTCTTCTCGAAGGCGTTGAATTGTGCCTGCACAAATCTTGACAACTTCTGCTTGTCGTCGCTTCCCCAGCTCTCAATGCCCTTAGCAGTGGTACCGTCGTTTTGGAACGCAGCTGTAAACTCACCCACAACTTCCTTGTAGTTCAAGGCTGCCAACTGGTTACCCCAAGTGCACACTTGCGAGATCTTCTCCTCGTACGACTTGCTCGTGTACAGCGAGTCAAAGAGCATGTACAAGTGCGTGTCGTAGATGATGTTGCCGCCATTGTTGTAAGACTTGCCTGACCATGCGCCCTGTGCCGTGTATCCGTCGTGCAAGATGATGTTCTGGTTCAGGCCCACGTCGTTACGGATTGCTGTGATCGTGGTTTGGTACCAGTTACTCAAGGTGTCCTGGGTGACGCCGGAACCGCCAACAAGTGGCTCGTTGACCAATTCGATACCGATAACCACGTCCTTGTAGCTGTCGCCGCCGTAGGTCTTGAAAATGGTCTTCAAGACAGTTGTGGTGTCGGCCATGTTGTTGTAGCCGGCCCAGTCGTGGAAATACTTGTGTCCGCTGTTGTCGTAACCGTTTTGAGAGCCTGGTGCACCGTGCAAGTCGATCCAGACACTGATCCCGTAGGTTCTGGCCCACCCAAGTGCTTTTTTCAAGTATGCTTCTTGGCCGCCCTTGTAGTACTTGTCCGTAGGCTCGAGGAAGAAGGCCCAGTACCCAATAGGGATTCTGACGGCGTTCAAACCGGCGGCTTTGATCTGCTTGAAGTCGTCTTCGGTGATCCATGAGCTGTAGTGGCTCTCCAAGAGCTTGCCACACTTTGAGGTACCCAAAACTGCGCAGAAGTTGAACTCGTCGGCAGGAATGTTGCCGTCCGGGAAGTTGGTCTTTGAAAACAAGTCGGAGTTCATCCATGGCTCCAAAACGAGCCAGCCGCCAAGGTTGACACCACGAATGACGTTGCTGCCCTTGCTGTACTGGTGGTAAGCTGACATCAGCGACGCACGCTTCATCAAGGCCTCAGGCGAGGCTGGTGGGGCAGCTGCAACAAGCAGCACCAACAAAAGCATAAATAGACTGAGTCCGAGCATTTCTCTAGTCAAAAAAGGAGTGTATAAAGTGAGTTCTAAGGTGGTGGTTTATATTAAATGGAAGCTAAACTTGTTGGACATGGTGCCACATTATATATCTTTGTCTACAACGCATTGTACGCATTGCACCCGTCACTATGAGGTATAACGGATACAGCTGAGCCCGCGTTACCAAAATCAGGTACCGTTTAAAAAATTTACTAGTAGGAAGGGTGCGCTAAAATAATAGTGGTTCCATGGTAACGGGCAGTGAGATCAAAAATGGTAAAAAGACGCGTAAAGCGAAAAAGAAGAAGCACCTGCGGTGTTTCACTGATCAAAGGGCTTACCGAGCTTCGAATTCTGCACAAAAACAGCAGTAATTGGGGACAATTGAGGCTCGTTTGCCAATATAATTCTTCTGGCAGGTTGTATAATATTTTGTACCGGTGCCAGTATTTTTTCGTTGGTTGTTTTTTTTTTCTGTTTTCTTTAATATCCGATATTTTTTTTTATACAGGAAGAATACAGAGTAGAGCGTTTTACACAGTAAAATTGAGGTTAGTACCTCATGAGGTTTTCACCTCAAAACTTCAGTAGCACTCAAACACTTGTTCTCTCCCCATTTTCGCTTCTCACAAACGCAACTCAGGCCCAACGTCTCCAATCTGAGTACTAGCGCCAGTGCGCCTTTCACCAATCTCCCACCAAAGTAGTTTAGTGCTGCCTGTGAACTTCGGTCAAATTTCTGGTACCGCGTTCGCGGATTTGTTTCAGCTGTTTGAGCGATTGTCGTTATTGTACTGAGAGCTCCATGCCTCATTGTTTGAACTAGGAATTGGCGTCACTCGTGTGACAGCTGTCGCAGAGTCTGAATCTGGTCAGAAGATCCCGGCGCTATTGCTAGCACTATAGGAGGTTTGTTTGTATAACCGGTGGGTATAATGGGCTACATTCAAACCACAAACACATCCGTTTTTTCTTAGCGATACTGCTCAAACGCATTGACGTGCGCTAAGCAGTTTGTGCGCGGGCGCGGTAAAAAAAAAAGTGCGCGGTAATGCAAAGTGCGCAAGCATGTGCGCCACAGTCGTAATGCACGACCCGAATTACGTAATTAAGCTGTCGTGCAGAGGCCCCTCATGAAATTTCTCCGAGCCTGAGACTCTCTCCAAAACACTCAATGCCAGATATTCGCACCGTGGGAATCATTGGAGCTGGTCCTGCTGGATTGGCTGCCGTCTACGAGCTTCTTCGCACCTCGAGCAAGGGCGAAAGTGTCACCGATACCTCGCAAAGCGCGTTTAGCAAAATAGTTGCTTTTGAGCAGCAGGAGCAGATTGGTGGGATCTGGAACACCAAAATCGACGACCCAGACTTGGGTTTGCCGCCTAAGCAGTTTTTGGAGCTGGAGACGTACAACGACGCCAATGCAATTCACCCATCGCACCCAATACCTGCAAAACTTGACCCAAATGTGCACGATTATGAGCACCCATTGCAGACCCAAGAATTGGCCGACGTTTCCTTGGAGTGGAGCAAAAGTGCCGTGTATGACGGGTTGTTTTCCAACGTTCCGCGCAAGTTCTTGCGGTTCAGCTCGATCCCGTACGACGCCACAAAGAAGGACAAGCTCACGGACCCCTTCATCTCGTACAAGGAGATTTCCAGCAATTTGCAGCAGTTTGCCAAACAGAACGGGCTTGAGAAGCACGTGCGGACGCTGACACAGGTGGAGAAGGCCGAGAAGCTGGCGCGTGGCGGCTGGGTGCTCACGTTGCGCCAAAGACGTGGCAATTGCGATTTTTGGTACCAGGAGCAGTTTGACGCCTTGATTGTTGCGCTGGGCCACTACTCGGTGCCTTTTATCCCCAAGATCCCAGGTCTCGCGGCGTACGAGCTCAAGCACCCGGGCACCATTGTCCACAACAAGGCCTGGCGGCTGCCAGAACCGTATCGGGGCAAAAAAGTGCTTTTTGTTGGCGGCAGCTTGAGTCTGTTGGACATTGTGCAGTATGTTTACCCGATATCTAAACAGACGATAATCTCGCGCCGTAAGCGGGAGCAGGTGTTCCCCTGGCTCCAAAAGGCCGCCGAAAGTGAAGGCATTGTCAACAAGCCCGGGATTCAAAGGTTTTTGCCCGAACTGGACGAAATCGAGTTTGTGGACGGCAGCCGCGTTTCCAACGTCGACAAGGTCGTTTTGGCCACCGGGTACCACTGGCACTACCCGTTTTTGCACGACAGTTCGGGAGTTGCCGTGACACTTGCTGAAGACGGCCAGGGCGTGGCCACGTGCACGCTGCGGGTCCAGGGACTTTACATGCACACATTTGCGATTGAGGACCCGACATTGGCGTTTATGGGGGTCAAATTGACCACTTTGAAGTGGCCCAGCATCGAGTTGGAGGCTGCTGCGATTGCCGGGGTCTGGAGCAACGCCACAAAGTTGCCGAGTCGCGAGGAACAGCGCCAGTGGGAACAGGATCGTGTGGCCCACTTTGGCAACAACTTTGCGTTCCACTACACGCACTATGACAAGGTTAAAGAGGAGTTCTTGGACAAACTATACCAATTTGCGCCTAAGAATCGGCCGTTCCCCTTGGAGTGCGAGTTCCGTGACATTGGCGAGATCGAGGAGTCCATGGGTGTCTTGGAGGAGTTGTTTTTCAAGTTGAAGCAGAACGAGATCACCTACGAGGAGACCTTGTAGAGGCGCCAGCAGGTTTGCACACACACTGAATAAAATAGACTGACTACTTGCCAGCGTAGGCCGGGCAGAGCACCGCACACGAATGGGCCAGAAAGGGCCCAGACGATCCCGTTTACCCAGCCAGATCTCCAGATCTCCTGGCCAGATTGCAGCTTTTCAGCCAGATTCTCAGATCTCTGTACCGTTTCTCGGCTCTGGCCCAGTGGGCCGTCCCAGAGCCCAACAATTGCGTTAGTATTCACCCTTTTAACCCTTTTTTTTTTTTTTACCCCATATACCCCATTTATTCCATTTTTTCTGCTTTTTTTTTAGGCACCCACAGACACATGGACAAATGGAGTCCACCGCTTGTCACATGTCGTTCCGAAAAAATACCACCGAATTTTAAACGACAGCTTGACACCTCTACCTACAAACACTCATGTCGTTGGAAGCATTCTCACAGACCTGGAAGCTCAGCTCCAGCGAAACCGTGGTTCTCAAGCACGCCCACGAGATCTTGGCCTCGTTCCTCTTCTACAACGCAGTCTACTTTGCCAGCCCGTTTGTCAGCACACGTTTGTTTGGCAAACACTACACGGAGCAGAACAGAAAAACAAGAGTCAACTTCGACATCCACATTGTGGCGTTTGTGCAGTCGTTGGTCCTGATTGGCGCGTGCGCGTTCTTGTTCTACGAGGACTCCTTCAATGGGTACAAAGACTCGACCATCGAGTTCCAATTGTTCCACTATGACTACGACTACTCGTTTGTCTCGGCCTTGACTATTGGCTACTTTGTTTGGGACATCTTTGTGTGCGTGTTCTACTACGACTTGTTTGGGTTCTCGTTCTTGTTCCACGGAATTGCGGCACTCTGCGTATTTGGCTCCACTCTTAGCCCGTATTTCCAGTACTGGATCCCACGGTTCCTCATATTTGAGCTCAGCTCGCCGTTTGTGAATGTTAACTGGTTCATCAGCAAGTTGCCACTGGGCACAGTGTCCATGAAGTTCAACGCGGTCAACGGGGTCTTGTTGATGTCGACTTTTTTTGCCACCAGACTTGTCTGGGGCTTTGTGGCCATCTACAAAGTCTTGGTGTCATTGCACCACGTGTGGGGCGTTTTGAACGTGCCTTTGAAGCTCGACTCGATTCTCGTTGTGTTCTTGAACTTCAGCTTAGACATCTTGAACGTGATTTGGTTCCAGAAGATGGTCAAAATCGCGCGCAAGATGGCGGCCAAAAAGAAAGACTGAGCAGCAGTGGCAGCAGTGGCAGCACTGTCTACAAATAAGCAAATGACAAAATTTCCAATTACGAAATCGTAGTTTGGCAGTGGCCACACAGGCCTGCTCGTTCGAGCCTACGCACAGTGCTATTGTATATTTTTGCTCAGTACCAGAAACTGCCGCTCCCTGCTGTTTCTGGCGATGACGATATAAAAAAATGAAATTTTATCAATCAATGCCTCACCAATGGTTCCACACTGTGCCCAAATGCAGCCGCCATTTCAAGCTGCCCACCATCCCGGGCACTCAACTTATTATCTCTGTGTTCTCAAACTTCTTAAACAAACTGTCAACAATTCTCTTACTTCGATTGAACTTGCGAGTATGTGCCCCATGGGTTGGCGTTCTTGGACTTAAGGTACTCGTCAGATTGCTCTTGCCACTCTCTGTTCATAGTCTTTGGCTTCTCTGGTGCCATGGCTCTGATAGCGCCGAAAAGAGCAAATGAGATACCCAATCCGATACTGACACCAACAAAAATCTTGCCGGCTTCACCTTTGCCGTGAACAGGTTTTCTTGGTCCCCATTCACCGTAGGAGATGTACCAAGTGGCCTTTTTCTCTGCTGGCGTCAATTCTTTCCAGTCTAATTGTTGTCTAGTTGCCAATTTGGACACAATTTCTTGTTGATCTTGACTTGGCAATCCCTCCCATCTGGTCTCCAAGTCAGCAATCACTGCGTTGGAAATAGCATGTGTCGAGGCGTTTCTTCTGGCCACCAAGGAGTTTCTCACAACTTTCGTCACTGATTGCTTGAACATTCTCAAATTATCGATTACTTTTCGTGTTAACAAAAAAACAAAAATCTTTTTCCTTTCCTTTTTTTTTCAAGAAAAATTTATTTACTTATGAGCGGGCTCTTATTGGCTGCCAGGCAGGACTACGGCACGTGACTTTAATACGTAGCGCTACGCAATAAGACACAAAAAAAGGAACACAAAAAATGTGCTCGCAGTAGCTTTTATCGCTACTGCGATCGGCCCCCAATAGCGCTGTAAGGCCGGGTAAGCGCAATGCGCTTATGGAGGTGAGGTGCCAGATAAGTGTCGCTGAGTCATTGTGAGGTCCCCAGCTGCTCAGGCCGCTGCCCGGGTCTGGGTCTGGGTCTGGGTCTGGGTCTGGAGACGCGGCTCATGTCTCATGCTCACCGTGGTCTGTTTATGTAGCGCTACAAATGTTTTAAAAAAAGCGCGGTTTTTTGAATTATAGGCAAAAAGTAAAGTTCCCACACTGCAAAGCGCGATAGCGCATATTGGAAAATAGCGTAGCAGAATATCCGCTAATCTACAGCCCGCTACATTGGTTTTGGTAGTGTGAACTGCTGGCTGGCTGGCTGCCCAGCCGGCCGCGGCCTCGGGTTTTCCAGCACAGAGCTCCTTTGTGTCTTGTCTTCAGTCTATAGTATCGCCGGCGACACTTTTAAGCAGTGGCCGGCATTTTGCCCCAAATCTTCAGTCGTACCACATCTTGATCAACTCCTCACTAACGGCACTAGGCGTCAACACACCCAAGTCTGTGATCAAGGCCGTGATGTTGTTGTGCGGCGTGAAGTCCAACTTTGGACAGTCCTCCACCATGAGTTTCTCTTCCTCAGAGTCCTCGTTCACCTTGGTCAGGAACCTCATGTTGTCATTTTCAGTGAACAAGTCGTCCGGGCCCAATGGGTACAATCTCACAAACTTGTGCGACTCTGCTGCAACATATAGCGGCTTGTTGAAGTTTTTGGCCAAAAGCGAGATCTGGAACGTGCCAATGTGGTTGATGATTCCGCCACTTTCAGCTACACCTTCAGCACCCACTAATACCTTATCTACCTTATTCATAACGTACCCAACTGAGGTATCCAAGATCAACGACGTAGGAATGCCACTTTGCTTCAACAACTTCGCAAACTCAATACCCTGCGAGCTCGGCTTGCACTCAGTCAAGATGATTCTGAATCTCACGTGGTTCTTGAACGCGTACTGCAACAACTGGAAAATGACTCTCAGGTACCCATGGATCAAAAGTGTGTCGTCGTCTTTGATGAATCTGAACCCAAACTCAGCAATCTTTGTCCGCGACTCCTTGGATCGCGACAAAAAGAGCTGGCCGTTCTCGACCAAGTGTGTTTTGCAGCTTTCCCAGTCGCTGTAGAGGTGCAAGTTCCGCAAAATGAATCGATTGAACAAGTCACACCCTGCTGATAACGAGATCGAGTTCTTCACCTCGTTTTTCAACCTGGTACTGGCTCCATCCAACAAACTGATCAATTCCGCCTGCGTGCTCGGCTCTTTCTTCTGGATGAGCTTCACCAACGACTCGATCGCCGCAATGGGCATGCTCACGTCTGGGTTGTCCGCAAGGAACTGCGTGTACGTTTGCACAATGTCAAAGTCCTCTGTTTGCATTCTGGCTGACGGTTTTTTTTTTTTTTTTGAATCTGGAAAAAAAAATGTTGAAAATCCCGATGGATCAGGCCAGAGGTTTCGGAGCTGACACAGAGAGCTGAGTGTGCCGAGGACTCAGCAACACTGACACTGGCGGCGATTTAGGGTGGATTCAGAGGCACCGGAGACGCGCTTTGGACTAAAATCGATGGAGTGGTACAAAAACAACACCTTTCTGGTGCTTCCTTCTACTGAGGCTACAAGAGATTGTTTGGGCGCTTGCGCGGTTTGTCCCAGACCTTCAAAAAAGAGTCACCATTGAGTTTGGCGAGCCTTCTCTGTAAGTATGGTGTTGCTATATGGGACACGTTTACCACCACTTCCTAGCTATGGCGAAGTCGTAGAGATGAGTTCCCAACAACACACGAGGCTTCTAACGCCCTCGTTAGAAAACGCGTGTGAAGTTGCAAGAGGAGGAGGAGAGAATGAGAGACTGAGCAGATCTGTGCAAGAACAGACGGATGCAAAGCAGTCAGCAGAGCAGAAACTTGCAAGAACTCGAGATCAGAAACTTGCGAGGACTCGAGATCAGAAAACTGCAAAAAAAAGTGCAGAGCAGACAGAGTTGAAAAATTCTCACGATTTTTCATTGTCACAAAATCTCGCAGCGTGAACGGCCGGGTAACACACGCACAGCCTGGGCCCACGGGCCACGGGCCACGGACGCGGCCAGGGCGGCCACCGCGTGCGTGTGTGTGTGCGTGCGTGTGTGCGCCCACCCATTAAAGTACCCAATATCGCACCCTTGTGTATAGTGGTAACCATTTTTTTTTGTTTTTCTTTTTTGTTATTTATGTTTTTTTGGCACCTCTTGGCACCTAACCGGCAAAAACCCCACGTGTGCGACTCTGGCAAACCTACCCTGAGCCACCCTGAGCCATTCTATTAGCTGCCGCGCCTCACCTTACCTCACCTGACAATGGCCGCCACTACCTATTGTGGCCGCGATTCGCACCCACCAGAATTTCGCGCACATTGTTTTTTAGAACGCCTATTTTTGAAACGGTCTAGACCCACACAAAGCATGGCCCACGCGCCTGCTCCGTTCCAGGTTTTACCCTGGCACCCACCCTTTTTCAGCTAAGCATTTGGCTGCATTGTTTTTTTTTCACTTTGTGCGCCCGTTTTACTTTTATTTTTATTTTTATTTTTATTATTTGACAAAAAGTACTAAACGCACTTTACTAGCGTGCTCCAAATTGCTGTGTTGTTTAAATAATTCTAAACTTCTCTTCCAGTTTGCACACACCTGAGTCCCCATTGTGATGTCTAAGAAAGCGAGAATCGCGTTTGTGTTGGTTGTGGCGTATATAGCGCTTTCACTTGTATTTACACGTATCTCGGATGAGCCGTTTATGAAGTTTGCCCACAGTTACAAGTCACACACTACTCAGGCGACATCTGAGACCATAGACTTGAAGAAAGTGTCTCAGGACTTGCACAAGGGCCCCAAATTGCTGGCTAACGCCTCATTGCGTGAGCAGTTGGCGTACCAGTTCCCGTACGAGGCCGAAAAACCGATGCCCAAGTTTATTTGGCAAACGTGGAAGGTCGACATGAACGACAAGAAGTTCCCCAAGAATTTCAAACATTTGGTGAGAAAGTGGAAGCTGTTGAACCCGAAATACGCGCACAAGCTCTTGCCAGACTCTGCGTGCCACGAGATGGTCGAGTCCTTGTTCCAAACTGTGCCGGACGTGCTTCGCGCTTACAATGCAATGCCGCATCCCATCCTCAAAGCAGACTTTTTCCGGTACTTGATTGTGTATGCCCGCGGCGGCGTTTACAGCGATATCGATACATTCAATTTGAAAGAGATTGATTCATGGCCCGTACCGGATAATGTTGGATTGGTTGTGGGCATTGAGGCCGACCCTGACAGACCTGACTGGGCAGACTGGTACGCACGCAGAATTCAGTTTTGTCAGTGGACGATCCGCGGCAAAAAGGGCCACCCGATGCTCTTGGAGTTGATTGCTAAGATCACCGAGATCACGCTACAGAGACTCGAGAGTGGCAAAATCAAGTTGGCCAAGGGTAGTGACGAAGGAAGCGATATCATGAACTGGACAGGTCCAGGCATTTTCACCGACGAGATCTTCAACTACCTCAACAACGTTGTCAAGTTCCACTCGAATGACAATGCCCAGATCATTGTGGACAACAACGTCAAGGAGAACGAGCCACAGCACGGCCTCCAGGACGCAGAATTGAACAAAATTGAAGAGTCCAAAAAAGTTAACTGGAAACTCTTTTCGGGCATTCTGACGCCCATACTAGTGGACGACGTTTTGGTGCTCCCGATCACAAGTTTCAGTCCAGGTGTGGGGCAGATGGGGGCCCAGGACGAGAACCACGAGTTGGCGTTTGTGAAACACATGTTCGAAGGCTCGTGGAAGAACGAGAAGAGACCGCCACAGAGGAATGACGACTTTGAGGGCTGAGCACGGATCACAGCAGTGGACAGCAGTAGAGAACCACGCGAATAGTATAGAGTTTGGAGCTCGCGGAGCCCCAGACCAGGCACATTTTTTACGTTTTCACATATTCACATTTTCACAACTTTCACACGTTTCACATCACGATTGTTCATTTGCCCGCGGAAGTCAGCCACCTTCGCAGGGTGGCTTTTTTGGTTTCATGTTAATGCTAATTCAAATTTAGAACAGCTGTAGGTCCCTGCCCCAATTCATATCAGTTAATGTTGAAAATTAAGCAATATTTACTGATTGCAATGGTTGCGAGCCCTGGGCGCATCCCATCTCACGTGGGAAAAATAAATTTTTTTCAAAATTTTTCTGCATACTATTTTATATAAGACAAGATGGTCAAGAAATTGAATAATGCTAAAAAGAGTGTGAAGACGAATGAGCTCACCAAGGACAAAATAGAGTTGGCCGAGAGCAGTGAGAGCGAGAGCGAGGCCGAAAGCGGCGAAGAGAACTCACAGGAGAATGGCGAAGACGTTGAAGACAGCGAAGAAAGCGAGAGTGAAGTAGAAGACGAAGACGAAGAACAAGTGGAACAGAAAGAGACGGAACACAAGGTCATTCCAATAAAGAAACCCAAGGAAAAGAGCCAGAAGCAGAAGAGCAAAAGAGGTCTTTTGTACATTGGCAGATTACCGAGCGGATTTGAAGAAAAGGAGTTGAAGAAGTACTTTGAGCAGTTTGGGGACATATTAAACATAAGAGTGGCCAGAAACAAGAAGAGTGGGAACTCCAAGCACTACGCCTTTATTGAGTTTGAGTCGTACGATGTGGCCGAAATCGCACAAGAGACAATGAACAATTACATGATATTCAACCACATGTTGAAGTGCGAGTTGTTGGACGAGAACAACGAGAACCAAGAGAAGTTGTTGCAGTTATTCAAAGGCAGCGAAAAGAAATTCAGAAAGATGCCATGGGACAAAATCTCCAAAAACAGATTTGACAAGGCCAAGAGTGCAGAGAAGTGGGACAAGTTGCTGCAGAGACAACAGCAGAAGAAAGCAAAGAAAATGGAAGCTTTGAAAGACGCGGGATTCAACTTTGAGTTATGATTAATACATGATGAATTGCACAATTGTAGTTGGGTCTAAAGAGATAATAGCGCGTTGGAGCGTTGTAGTGCTGTAGTGCTGTAGCGCTATAAAGCTATAATGATATAATATTGAAGCAGGCCGGATCCTGACTTCCTATTTGTGACACCCATTACCCGGGACCCAAAGATCATTGATTGCATGAAAAAAAAATATTTAGATTTTCCCACCCCAATCTACCCCCATAAACGCCATCTACCCATCACCGAGTCACGTGACACAGTGCAGCATTCCGAGACTGCGGCATGGATCTCTTGACCTCACGAAATTTCAGTACCCCTATTCAGTGTCACAAAAAAAATACCAGCAAAAAAAAATGGAGTCTTCTTGAAGAAGTTGCTACAATGAGAGTGGTTCGTCTTGTTCTACCAGCCGCGATAGTGAGCGCGCTCCCATTGAATGTCACCACTTACAACTACATTTCGTACGACGTCCAGGGATTTCAGTTGAACGGCATGGACTTTTTTCTGGAGACACTAGTGAATTTGAACAGACTTGAGGAGATACACGACACAGACTACGAGAGCCGGCCGGTGCTTCTTGTGCTGGACCCACAGCGGCTCAAGATTGACCACGATGCAACAAACGTGCTTTACTGCTTGATGAAGTACTTGAAGAAGATTGGTGACGAGAAGCTGGTGGTGAAGCTAGACAAGGAGCTCATCAAGTTCATCACGGTGAACAAGTCGACAGACCAGTTTCTCAGGCGGCTTGTGGGGCGCGATGACGTGAGCAAGATCATGCAGAACTTGCGCATTTTGAACGAGATGAACGGCCGGTTGAACACGGAGTTTGTGAGGTCGTTGAACGGCGAGTTGGTACAGGCGGCAGGTGCTGGTGCCAATGCCAATGCCAATGCCAGTGCCAGTACCAGTGCCACACACGGTGGCGCTGCCGGTGCCGCGTTCAACGAGACCCTCAGCGAGACCCTCGACGTCAACTTGGTGCACTTGTACCACTTGATTCCACGACACAACGACCATTTCAAGTACCTGGTTTTCCACGGGCTCCAGTTCCAGTACCCGGACTGGGAAAGATCCATGGCCAACAGCGTGACGTTTCTCAACGAGACGGTGGTGCGCACGATCAGTGGGTTGCTCAACGAGATCCGCAACTGGGAGATCAGTGAGACGCGCGAGCACGAGATGGTGCAGGCGCGCGAGGACATTGTGAAGTTGCAGAGTGCGAACGCAAACTTGCAGAGCCAGATCAACGCGCTCGTGGTGGTGAACGGGGTGTTTGTGGCCGTGAAGCTCTTTGGGTTCTTGCGCGGCACAAGTTTCCGTCGGCTTGTTGTGAAGCTCTAATGGGGGCCCACAAGGGGGCCGCGGTGCCGGTGAGCTTGCAGGGTGGCCTGCGGGTCTTGGCGGGGGGCCATATATACGGGTAAGGCATGAGTAAACGACTTAGACGTTGTAGCGGCACCAGGAACCATCAGGTCCCATCAGGTCCCATCAGGTCCCATCAGGAACTATTACCAGGAACTATTACCAGGAACTTCCCGTACCGGATATGAAACCCAGCTATTTGTCCCAATATTGCACATGACACTTTTTGCGAACCCGAATTTTTCCATGGACCCGCGCGGAATCCCTCGACAAAAAAAGCACTGGCAATAGTTGCCCACGCACGATCCTCTAGCGCCACACCACACAAACACACAAAATAGACAGTAAATATCTGGTGAAGAACCCGTACCCGATGGATAACGAGGACAGCAACTACGAGGACGACTTCGAGTACGGCCTGCTGGGGCTGGAATCGGTCGAGTTTCTGGATGACGACGAGATTGTGCTGATCAAAGAGGACTCGACGGCAAAGTTGGCCCTGATTGTGAACAACCGCGATATCAAGGACAGCTGCTACCCATACACGCGGCACACGCGCTTGCTCTTTTTCAACGAGGTTTTGGAGCCGCTTGCCGCTGAACAGGCCCAAATTGTGAACCTCTCGGTGTCAGACACCGTGATGTTTCTTATGCACTTCAACTGGCGCCCCGAGCGGTTTCTCGATGCGTACATGCTGAAATATGGTGAATTATATACCGATACGGGTATTATACCGAGTCGCGATATAGATAAACGTGCCCAAATGGTGCCCTTTGACAACACCGAAGCCGGCGCCGCTGCTGGCCTCGATTTTGAATGCGATATTTGCTGCGACGCCGGCGCCGCAGGCCACAAGTTTGCCCTCAGCTGCGGCCACTTCTTCTGTGACGCGTGCTACAAAACGTACGTGCGGAGCCGCATGACGCGTGGCTCGTTGATCGAGTGTTTGGACTACAATTGCCGCTTGAAAGTGTCTTTTGCTGACATCGACACGTTGTTTGCGGCAGACTATGCGGCGTTCGTGGCGTCCAAGGAGTTTGAGGCAATGCGGCTGCTGAAACTGCTCCGGGCCCGCAAGTTGCACCACCCGGCTAACTTTGGGCAATTTGTGGCGCAGCCAGCTGGTGGTGGCTCTGAAAATATGGACTGGGATTCAGATTCAGACGAAGACAAAGAGTCCAACACCAGTGCCCTGGAACACTACGAGGTTTTTGAGCCCGCGGGTGCCAGCACTAGTGCCAGCGCCAGTGCCAGCACTGGCGCCAGGGGCCCCACAGACAAAGACTCCACAAAAACCGCGTTTCTCGACCTCATGGCCGTTGTCGACAGCTTTGACGAAAGCGACTCCGAAGATTTCCGCAAGTACGTGCTCGAGCGCGTGAGCCCAGAATCGTACCGGGAACTGGCCGTGTACAAGCAGTATGTGGCGCTGGCATACGCAGAGACCCACAAAGACACCGTGTGGTGTCCTGCGCCAGATTGCCACTCGCTTGTACATTTTGAAGAGTATTTACCTAGGTACGAAGAGTACCTGCATAAAATTTCACGAACACCCGTGGTCAGGTGCGTGCAAGAGCACAATTTCTGTGCCCATTGCAAGTTGGAGTGCCACTACCCCGCGCCATGTGAAGTGACAAAGTTGTGGGTTGAGAAATGCGCGGGCGAGTCTGAGACCATGAACTGGATCAACTTGAACACGAAGCAGTGCCCGAAATGCGCAAATAGCATTGAAAAAAACGGCGGGTGCAACCACATGACGTGCAAGAACTGTCGTTACGAGTTCTGCTGGATTTGTATGCAGGACTGGGATATTCACAATACGCTGTACTACAAGTGCACGCGGCAGAACGACGAGAAGGTGCCCGAGCTTCAACAGCACTTAAAACAGCAGCGCAAAAAGCACACGCGGTACTTGTTCTACTTTGAGCTCTTTCTGAATCAGGAGGTGCTGATGAACGGGGACTCGCGCATTTTTGACCGCACCTCCAAGAAGATCCGCGAGATGCAGAACACGCGTTTGATCTCGTGGATTGAAGGCCAGTTCTTCAAAAATGGCATTGCCACACTTTTGAGGGCCCGTAATACTTTGAAATGGTCCTTCTGTTTGCAGTATTACCAGGTCGAGGACAACAGTGCCGCGCAGTTCTCGTTTGACGAGGCACAACGTGTCTTGTTCACTGCCGTTGAAGCACTTTCCAAGCTCTATTTGATCACAAACCCCAAAAAAATCATTCAGAAGAAGACAGAGTTCATCCAGTGCGCGCGGTTGTGTGTTGAGCGCCAGTTGCGCTTGATCCAGATTGTCGAGGACTTGTTGGTGCACGACCAGTTGAAGTTCCGGTTGGTCAACTAAGTCGCACCTCCTGGGGTGTACACCTAGGTCGTACCCTCAGGTCGTACCCCTCCAGGTTGTACCCCCCAGGTCGTACCCATTTGGCTCATTCTACTATCACATTCTGACTTACATTCTGACTCAAACATATATACCCACTATGCGTAGCATCGCCTGTACCGGCGATATTGACTATCTGAACCGCTCCGTGATCAACCGCTCGCCGCCAATCTCCTCGTACTCCAGCTTGCTCACCCACAACTGGTGGAACGTGCCCAAGCTCGCAATAATGCTGCCACCCACCCAGTTCTGGTACTTGCGCTCCTGCAGGTTCCCGCTCGCATGAATACGGATCTTCAAGCCCGGGTTCATCTCGTTCAAGTCCTTGTAAACACGATCCGTGAGCCCTGGAACCAACGACAAGGCTCCTGTTACCACGATGTTGTGCGCCACCTGCTGGCGGATGTCCACGTCCAAGTTTGCAATAGTTTGGTGGATCAACGACAGAAGCCCGCGCACTTTCAGGTTGCCGCCGTTCAAATCCTCGTCCACTTTCTCGTTCTCGTCCCTTTTCTTTCCGCGTTTCAATGGAACGTAGTTGTTGTTGATGTCCAACTCCGCCATCTCACCGTTCTCCTCGGTCCACTCCAAGTCGTCGTCAAAGTGGTACTGCGGATGCTTTTTCCAGAAGTTGATGTAGCTCAGCGGGTCAAACAACGAGTTCCCAATCTCGTACCGTTCTTTCTCAAACTCGACCTGCAACCCGTTGGCCAACTCAAAATACCGCGACTGGTAGTCAAATTTGTCCGTATCGGTTATTGGGGTCTCACTAACAACAATAGCAGACTCCTTGATCTCGTTCAATATGCACTGTGTCTCGTAGTTCTCAAACAGCTTTGTGACTTGTGGCAAGTCCAGCTTCGACTCCCAGAAGTCCTGTGGCAACGGCTCGCCGTTCTCAAACTGCTTTAACGAGTACTTCACCGGCAGCTTCGACTTCACCTTGAACTTTGGCACAATCTCGATCTTTCGCTGGGTCAATGAGGAACGCAATTGCGAGTCAATAAAACGCCCCGCATAGTGTGTTTTCATCGTGTTGCTGCTGAGGCACATCCCGTCCAACACCGGGGTCACACTTGTGATGTCGTGGCCCAACTGCACAATCAACGAGTTGGGTCTTCCGGCAGCAAAGGCCGTGCAGGCTGGCGCCTTCACCAAGTAGAACGCTGGGGTGTGGAAAAACTCGAGAAACACCTCCAACAGCTTCAACTTGTTCTTCTTTGTGTTCCACACAGGCTCCGTCAACAAAACTGGCTGTTCTTCGATATCCACGCCCATTTCCTGGAACATAAAATCAAACATCTCGACCGCCGCTTCCCAGTCTTCGATGATCTCGTCCGACACAATAGATCGTACCTCCACGTTGGCGCGTGGGTAACGCAACTGCTCAGAGCCAAAATACGTTTTGTCGCGTCTCTTGAAGTCCTTGTAAGTCTTGTTTTCAGTGCTCAGATCTTTGTCTGAGTCCACGTCCACGTCCATCACATCGTTTGAGATCCCGTAAAACGAGGGAACAACATACCGTGGAATGTCCTCGCCGGCATACCCTGCGCGGAAGTTGTACGAGCCCGGGTCCAACACTACGGCGCCCACTTCGTCGCCGCCGTAAACCTGTGGTGCTGACATTTTCTGGTTTTCTTGTCTGGGTTTGTCTCTGCGCGAGTTGGCGAAATGTTAACTGCTGAAGCGCAAAAGGGCAGTGTTGTGTGCAATTATTGGGGTGCGTGGCCTCAATGGGGTGCAGTCTGGGTGCAGTGTGACTTTTGTGCAAAAATTGTGAATCAGTAACTCCTGTGGCTCTGTCGCGTCTCTAAGCAGCCTGTTCTGTTCACTCGTTTACTTTGGTGTTTTTTTTCTTTGGCACTTGTGTAATTTTTCAGCTTTTGGCATCCGCGACAGGGCACGTAACCAAAAAAAAACCCGCTTCCGCGCCCGCGCCCGCGCCCACACAAAAGTCTCGATCCGCCCTTCACAATTAACAGATCATCAAAAGTGTCACACACCCGGAAAGACTCAGAAGCATGCATTTGAGAACATTCAGCTACGAAAATGAGTATCCGATATTCGGAGCCAAGTTTGTCGACGACTCGACGCTTGTGGTGGCGGGCGGCTACGGCGAGGGCAACGAGCTGGTGGGAAACAAGGTCACGGCCTTGAAAGTCAATTTCCGCAGAAAGACCAAAAAGTTGAAAAAATACAGAGAGTTGGTGTTGCCGTTTGTTTTCCAGAACCCCACGGCCTTGGACACCAACGGCGAAATCATTCTTGTTGGGTTTAACGAGGAGATGTTCAACGAGGACGAGTTCCTGGAGTTTCCGGACTTCTCAAATCTCCGCAAGTACAACTGGGAGAACGAGCACTTGGTTTTTGACAAGCCACTCGAGTTGTTCCCACAAAGCGAGGGTGGCGACCACAAGTTTGTTGAGATGTGCTACATCTCGGACGACGGCTCCGTCGGCGTGGCGTCGTACAAGCTGGACTTTGTGGTGTTTGACCCGCAGGATTTGAGAGTGAAGTTCAAGCTCGAGGCCCAGGGCGAGATCAACGACATGCACATTTCGCCCGACGGCAAGTTGTTGTGCATTGTGACGACCGAGTCGTTTGAGGCCGTTTCCACGGTCACTGGACGCAATTTGTTGCGCAATTCTGTCTCGGATTTGGCGGCAAAGGCCTCATTGGACCAGTTACTCAAGCTCCGGTTCATCAGCAACGACGAGATATTGATCTGCGCCTCCCTCAAAAACAACAAGGGCATTGTGTTTGTTTTGTACTCAATTGCAAAGCTCGCCGTCGTGAGCATCACAAAAATCTCGAGCAAAACAAAGTCTGTTACCTCGATGGACTACTGTCCCGTGATCAACCCATTGACCAAGAAATTTGATCTCAACAACTCGATGATCGCGGTATCCGGTACCGATAATACCATTGCCATCTACAGGTACAAGAATTTCAAGAAAATAGCCGTGTTTGACAACTTGCAAAAGTTCATCACCAAGGTCACATTTTCCCCAACGGGCGAGTACTTGGCCTCGGTTTCTAGTGAGAACTCCATATGCTTGGTTCGAATCCCGATTGAGGAGCTCATTTTGTCTGGAAACTCCAATTTCTGGGCCTCATTCTTGTACTCGATCTTCTGTTTGGTGTTCATTGGCGTGATAGCCGTTGTGATCCAGTATCTCATCAACATCAAAGTGTTTGACCACTTGATAGAGCAGGTGAAGAGAAACAGGGCAGACTCGTCGTCGTATTTCACCATGAACGAAGTCAACGACGTCTCCAAAAAGGTTTCGGCCACCTACTCCGGCTCAAAACTGAAAACCGCGCCAAAGTCCATTGTCGAGGAGATTGTGTATGACGACATCATGAGCAAGTCTACGGTGCAGTTGAACAGCAAGGCCAACGTTGTCACCAAACCCGGCGAGACACAGTACATTGATTACACAAAAATTTTGACCGACCCAGGGTTTGAAAGTGCCAGTGCCAGCAGTAGCAGCAGCAGCGGTAGCAGCAGCAGCATCGAGACCTCCGTGGAGAGTCACCTCACACAAAGCAGTCTGCCGGCTGAAACCAGTGTTTCTGGCTTATCGGAAACTGTGGAAACAGCCAGCACGGAAAGCAGCTCAAAGCTTTCTGCAGAGACTACAACAAGCACGACCATAGAGACGTCTGCCTCAGAAACATCTGCCTCAAAAACATCGAGCTCGGCTGCCGTCAAAGAAACTGTCTCTGAGCCTTTGGCTGAAACGGCCGAAAAACCAGAAGCCAGTCCAGAAACCGTCAAAGACGTTCCTGTCAAACCTGTGACCCAAAGCTCTGTTCCATCGAGTTCCAGTGAGATTAGCTCTCTGAGAGTGCTGGAAGAAACCCAAAAGACGACAGCAAGTGCTGCTGCTACTGCAGCAAGTGTGGATACGGCTGTTCCTGTTGAGTCTTCAGTTAGTTCAGTGTCCGAGACACAAAGTGAGAATGCCAAAACTTCACTGGCTTCTGCAGTGTTGGAAACGCCCGAGCCAGTCGACTTGGAAGAGCCTGTGGAAGACAACAACGTCATTGGGTTCAACGATAAGATCGAGTACGGGAACATAGCCGCAACGGAAACTGCAACAGAAACTGCAGCAAAAACTGCAGCAAAAATAGGTGACCTTGTCAGTGAAAGCACAGCTGTGCTGGCAGAGTCCAGTGCCTCAGAAACAAAGACAAGCTCTGCCACCAGTGCTGCCACCAGTGCTGCCACCAGCTCTGCCACGAGTTCTGCCACTAATTCAGTTGCAAGCTCTTCCATACCCGCTATTTCAGAAACTAGCGCAACACTCGAATCTGTGAGTACACAGGAAGAAAAGAAAAGTGCCGCACTGTCAGCTGACCCAGCACCGGAACCTGTGCAAACACAGGAGCCTGAGAGGGCTGAAACGGTACCAGAATCCACAAAGAGCGAGACAACAGAGAAAGCTCAGAAAAGTCAAGAAATTGAACAGCCGGCCACCAAGGTGCTGTCGAGCAGTAGCAGCAGTAGCAGCAGTAGCAGCAGTAGCAGCAGTAGCAGCAGCAGCAGCAGTAGCAGCAGCAGCAGCAGTAGCAGCAGCAGCAGCAGCACTCAGCTGGACGTCTCTGAACTGTCAGCAGTGCCACCTGCAGCAGCCTCAGAATCTGCTTCGGAGCCAACATTGGAAACAACATCGAAACTTGCAGACTCCACGAGTGTCTCCGAGCTGCAATCCACGGAGACAGCAGAGACTGCAGAGGCTGTATTCGAAACAGTCGCCGCACAGGCTGATACAGCTTCGGCTGCTGAAGTTCTGGAGGCCACCATTGAGACCACATCTGAAACCGAGTCTGAGACTGTTTCGGAGATTGCATCTGAGCCAGTCTCTACGCCAGTCTCTACGCCAGTCTCTACGCCAGTCTCTACGCCAGTCTCTACGCCAGTCTCTACGCCGTCTGCTGCCAGTGCTACAGAGCCTTCCGAAGCCACCTCGGAACCAGCAGCTGAAACAGCAGCTGAAAAACCACTTGAAAATGTTTCAAGTGCTGCCTCCGAGACAGGCTCTAGTGCCACTTTGGACACTGTTTCTCAAGCCAGCCTGGTTTCTGCTCAAGCAAGCTCTGAGACGGCAGCTGGAAACGCTGGCAAGTCATCTCTGGCAGCTGAGTCTTTGGAGACAACTGAGTCTCCTGCCGAGACGACTTCTCAAACGGCGTCACAATCTGTCGTCTCTGTTTTGAAAGCTGCTGACGAGCCTGCCGGGGAGATCGTTTCTGACACAACTGTTGACCAGGTGATTGAACTGGCGTCTGAGACTGCAGACTCGGTTCTGGCCACAAAGGCCCTGGAACTGGCCAGAGCTGTTTCTGAAGCAGAAAAGACAGCCGAGGAGCCAATTGCTGAAGACACAATCGTAGAACCAAAGGTCCTGCATCACACAGAAACAAACTCTGTCAGTGATCTGACACCAAGTGCAGAGTCGAGTGAAACTGAGACCAGCAGTGCGTCTGAGTCTGCTGAGCCAAGTTCCGAGCCAAGTTCCGAGCCAAGTTCTGAGCCAAGTTCTGAGCCAAGTTCTGAACTGACCATAGATTCTAGCACAACTGAAAGCTCTGAATCAAGCAATGCATCCAGTACTGAGACCAGTACTGAGACCAGTGTTGAGACCAGTGTTGAGACCAGTTCAGCCTCAGCGTCCGTGAAGGCCACAGTCATGGCTGACACAAAAACAGCGTCTCACTATGGCCAAACGCCGGTTCCTGCCAGTCCGGAAAACTCAGCAACAGACCCACACGTTAAGGACGAGTTGTGAAAAGTTTACAAATTTGTATAAATATAGTACAATTAAACTAGTATAGTAGCGTCGTAAATCGCGATTCACTTTTTGGACAATTTCTCTATAAGCGTGAACAACTTCTCTGCCTCTTCTATCTTCTCCGATGCCGACATGCTGTAAGCAGAGTTTCGTGAAACGTTCTTCAGGTATCTTGCGTGTTCAGGAGATGGGCTGACAGAGTGCTCTGAGGCTCCTTCTTTGATATCTGCCAAGGCCTTTCTTGCAAAAATGGCTTCTTTGGTTTCGCTTCCACTAGTGCTATTTTGTCGCGGCCTCAAGGCGCCGTCTGAGTTCGCCTTTCCCGAGCTGAAATTGTTCAATTCTCGTGCCTGTACTCTTTCGTCTGAAACGACCATGGGGTCTATAGAGCTTTCTGCAGCCGGGTTCACACCGCTGTTGGCTGGTCTGCTGCCAAACTCGTAATTTTCAAATTTTTTCATCAACTGCGGGTCTGGTGGGATGATTTTACCACTATAGACAGCACTGTTACTGAATCCAGCACCAGTGGAGTCTTGCGATTTGGAGCTGATTCCTCCCACAGAGTCTTTCTTCCGTACTGCCAAAAAGCTGCGTGCAATGCTGCCAAAATTGCTTCTGGACCGCGTAATTTCCAGCTCTGACGTCTTGCTCATAAATGAAAACTTGGACAAAGTTCTCTGAGTTTTCTCACTTGCCGCGCTAATACTGCCACTATGGCTAGCAGATGACATTCCACTTGGTCCAGTAATGGTACCTGCACTTGTACCACTGCCTGCATTTGTGATACTGCCAAATCCGGATCCGCTTGTCATAAGGGTATCACTTTGTTTGCTGCTCACAAATTCGCCATCATCCTCGGAGACTCGGTACAAATCCCAGTCGATCGTCTCAAAGTTTCCAAATCCTTTGTCAGCGCCAAGCTCTTTGTCATAGAGCATGTCAGCCTCATTCATGTTCAAATTTGATACCACTGACATTTCTCTGGAGCCCGAACTTGGTCCACTGTTTGGAAAACTGCTTTTCGTGGTGTTTACTGTAGAAGCCGTACCGGTGCTTGAAGTAGCAGCAATAGCATCTGAGTTGTTATTAAAGTTGAAAACGCTGTTGTCAATGTGCAGCTCTGTACTCGTACCAAACTTTTCTTCAATTTTTTCCTTGTTTTTTCTGCTCGAATGCAAGTGCTCGGTGATAATCCGCAATTCCTGCTCGTTAATATTTATACTGTTTTGTTGGAAAAACATAAAAATCAAGTAAAACAAATCATTCCCCAAAAAAATGACCAAAAACTTTTGCAAATTCTTGAGATTTTGAAATCTCAAAAAGAAATCGTTGATAGTAGTTAGCTTGTTAGCACTGCTTTCTAAACTCTTTTCTTTCTCATCGATACCAAAACCGTTGAAGTTTGAAAAATTTGGACTGACGGGCGATTCAACGGGATTTGTATCTTGCGTTAACCTTCTCAAAGTACTTTCACTGTTGGATCTCGTCAGCCTCGAGCTATAGCGCGTGTCAGCGTTAAAGTTCAACTTTTTACTTCTACCTGACTTTGCTCCAACACTCGCTTTCAAATTTTCATGGTCTGAAGGTGTTTCCTGATCTTCAGAGTGTTCAGTAATGAGGTTGAAATAGATTTCTAAGATGAGATTTTTGCGATTGTTATGCAAAAATGGGTTTTTGCAACTTTTTAGAAGACACTGATAACAGTTTGCCTTCACCGCAATCTCATAGTGCAATCTCCCGTTCAAATTATTGACGTGGCTTTCGTTAGTGTTACTTCCGGAAGACATCCCACTAACCTTTGATAGCTGTCTCAGAACGTCAAAATCTGACTCATTAACACAATTGATAATAGCTAACAACTCTTTTCTTTCCCTTTTGATTTTCTTTCGCGCTGCGTTTATATCATCATTAGCTTTGCGCATAGGACTATTCACAATTCTTTGCTGCTCACCTTGTGGTGAACGTGGTGTCCGAGGTGTGCGTGGTGTATTTGTGGCGAGGTTATTTTTTGCTACCAAATCATGCTGTTGAGTCAAGTTTGATCTGAACTCTGACTTAAAGTGCTTCTTGCTATCAACATTTGGCTCACTGAAACTTGATGTTTCAATTCTTCCTTTCGAGAACAGCTTACTATGCCCTAAATGTGAATACTTATTGTATAAATTGCTCAAAGACTTTCTTGGTGTCAATTTCATAGACTTTTTCGGGTGCAACTCATTTAAGGTTGGAGAAGGATTAGTAAAGAATTGATCATTTCGCTTTGTTGACCGCTCTGGTGTATTGAGAGGGAGTTCCATGCTCAACTTTTTTGCTTCAAATTCAGGATTGATTGCCATTTTTAAAGTTTTTACAAAACCAGTGGATTTTGACTTTCTCAATGTCTTCACCTTAGTTGGTGATTTCTTTTTTGTGGACTGGTTTGGGTCATAGGTATCATTGTTGCTAATCTTCTTAGTAACCCTATTTTTCTTTATATCGTGATCTACCTTCAACGTCGTGTCTTTTTGAGGAGCAGTGGTCAAAGGTTCCTCTTCCATAATCTGTTTCAAGGAATGTCTAGTGGCAAAACAATTGAGAACCAAATTTGTGCCTGTGTTGGTTGTGGGTAGAAGAAAAGACTCAAAAAAGTTGGTCATCTCATCAACAAAATTAAACTTTTGATAGTACTCCAACGATTTTTCAAACTGAACGTTATCAATCGAAGGCCTGGAAACTTTTGTCTTCTTGTACAAGTAGCTATTATTATAAATCTCTTTTTTCAACTCATTAGACTCTTGTCTAAATTTGTTTTTTAATTTGATCATATGGTTTATGATACTCAAGAACATATTGATGTTTTCTTCTCCCGCATCCTTTCCCGATAATTTTGTAACAGCAGCCGAGCCAGATGTTTTGTCAGTCTCTTTTGACTTACTCAATGACTGGCTCACAATCGAGAAAAAGGCAAAAAGAATTATTTGTATGATTTTGCACGGCTTGATGGAGTAATACTCAAACAAGGTGCCCATGATTGAAAATGATTCAAGGGACTTTTTGTACTGATTTGTGAAAAAAAGCTCTTCGTAAAACTCATATGGAAGCATCAAAAATAACCATCCGAGACTTCTGTACAATCGCACTGATACATCAACTTTAGTCTGCCACAATTCCGTGGGGTGTGACTCTTCTATTGTAATACTTGTTTCTGGTCTGTTCATTTTGAATTTCGTGTCTAGACTAACAAGTTTTGCAAAGAAGATCAAGGAAACATGGAGCAGTTCATAATCTAATTGCTGATCATCAGTCAAAAAACTCTTTAACGCATCATTTTTCAACTGTTTAGCTTCATCTGTGTTTATATAGCCAGAGTTTCTGTGTACCGTATCTTCGGAGGACAACTCCAGAAGAAAACTCTGTCTTTCCCCTGCGAGCTCTTTGTTAATGAAGATTTCGTCATGTATATTTTGGAAAATGGGCTGCAATTTGGCATGCAACAGCGAGAGTTTTCCCTTTTTACTGCCATCAAGACTTGATTTCTTTTCTGATCTATTGCCGTTGCTACTAGTGGTGCTGTCGGTTGCAATAAAACTATTGGTGTTGGAGTTGTTGATTGTGCTTGTGCCACTGAATGAATGGTTCTTGGTGGGTGTTCGCTGGAGAGTGGAGCCATAATTTTGGAAAATAACGACAGCAGCCTTAAGCAACTCTATAAGCACAGGCTCATTCAACGAAACATTGTCGCTTTTGAAATAGACCCACAAAATGTTTTTGATGTTTTCAAAGGCCAAATTAACATACTTGATGAGCAAGGGTCTGAAAGATTTGATCTCGAGGTACTCTTTCTTGTACTTGTATAAAATGAGGAACATGAGTCTTGCTGGAGCTATGGAGTATCTGAGATTGTTCTTTTGATCTATGTAGGGCGTGTCATTCATAGCTAAGCACTCGTCAGTGATGTAAACGAGATTCATCAAGATCAGATGAGCATCGTACATCGATAGCAACAGAAACTCATCAAAGACTTTCTGGTTGATGAGCATACCGTTGGCTATGGCCAAGTATAACTTGATGATCAAAAACATGGAGTCTGGATTTTTGCTGGCGATGTAGCCACTGACCAAGTGTTCTATAGCCAAAAAGAGCTTGTTGACAACATCGAGGGTAAAAAACTTGTTCAGGGTGATCTTGTGTTTGCAAAACACGTTCAAATAGCCCACCAAGCCCAGAAGCTGTGATAGTAGCACGTTGTCCGTTCCATGTTTGCTCTTTGCTAGTACCAAGTCTACCAAATCAGTGAACTGAGTTTCAGTTAGATTTGATACAAAGAGATCTTCAGTTTCTGAATCCATGGTAGAAAAATATGGAGGTTCCTCAGTATAGAGAAATAGAAACTGCAAGCAAGCTCTTCAATTTATTAATTTGAATTTGCTGATTGCCACACTAAATAAAATTGCTCTCAATTTTTTTCTGCTCGAAATCCCTTGATAGACTTATTTTAAATGATTTTTTAAATTGTCTCACTATCACTTCCCGTTGTTTTCCCTTTTTAAAAAATCATGTGTACTCACTATGGAGCTAAGAGAGACAAAAAAGTAAAAGAGGTCAAAAAAGTTAAAAAATAGTAAAAAAAAAAGTAAAACAAAAGTAAAAAAGTAAAAAGGGTAACAATGCTAATCAGCAGAAAGTAGACAAATCTACGGATGCTGTGTGTTAACAAAAGGGTTTGCTTTCACTTTGAAATAACAATAGCGTATAGCCGCCGCCTGGAAAAAGAGAACTGGGTACGACACGATGTGCTCACTTGCTCAAACACAGCTTCAAACTCTGGTTCACTCGGCTTATAGATCATGATTTTGCCCCCAGGGTTTGTCACACTGTTCTTTAGTCTCAAAAAATTTTTTGTCGTTTTTGTTAAATTTTGCGTTTCATTTACTCAGAGTTTTCTGTTATTATGGCGCTAAGCATTTCACTGCCCAGTTTCGATTCCACTGGAAATCTTATATGCGACCCTAAGACTATAGTCAGCAATTCTATATACGGTTTCCCAGACTACTGGGTATCGGCTGAGGCTGGATTATTCAGTGTATTTGTGGCTATCATTTGGTTGCCAAACCTGCACTAGTTTGGTGTGGTGTGCTTTTTTTTGTTTCTTATTTCCTCAAATATATTTGACTCCTCGTTCTTGTTTTCCAAACTTTTTTCCTACTCTAAATTTCTACTCTCTTTTTTCTTGTTTTCTTGTTTTCTTGTTTTCTTGTTTTCTTGTTTTCTGGTTCTTGTTTTCTTATTTTCTTATTTTCCTACTTTCTATTTTTTTCAGCTATTCTTTCTCTCATATGCAGTTTTCTTGTTTCTACCGTAATTAACGTTTTTTTTTTTTTTGTGTTTCAATCATTTTCTTGTATTTAGTATCTGGTTCTTTGGTTTTTTTTATTTTTGGATTTTGTTTTCGTGGTCCAATTTTACCTTTCTCTAAGTTGGTGGTATGTATATAAACACTTCGCTTTTTTCAAATGAGGGAGCCCTTGTATGTAAAATTTTAGCTCATTTATTATCAGCGTAAAGCAGAGAATATTTGATTGTCAGTCTGATCACATGCGCGGGGCTTCGTAACCTATTCACATTGATTTTAAATCTCACTTTTTTTTTGGACCGTGGCGAACTGATAACCGATAAAGGGAGTGAGCATACAAAAGCACGTCTTGAGATTACAGCAAATCAAAGAGAGATCTTTTTTTGAGCATCCAGACGAAGCAAAAGTGAGACCTGGATTTGGAAATAGTGAGTTGCAAAAGAATTAAGCACTGAGCAAAGTAGTATAGCAAGTACCACAGGGACACAAGAACAAGAACACACCATGTCAAATTTTGCGCAGTTTAAGTTGGTGTTACTCGGAGAAAGTGCAGTGGGCAAGTCTTCAATTGTGCACCGGTTTGTGAAAGATCAGTTTGATTTGTTCCGAGAGAGCACCATTGGTGCTGCTTTCTTGACACAGTCTATCCAGCTAGATAACACGACGGTCAAGTTTGAGATTTGGGACACTGCTGGACAAGAGAGATACAAGTCATTAGCCCCTATGTACTATAGAAATGCGAATTGTGCGCTTGTTGTGTTTGACATAACGAACGAGTCGTCATTTACCAAGGCCAAGTACTGGGTGAATGAGTTGAAGAAATACTCATTGAAGAGCAAAGATATAGTGATTGCACTTGTCGGGAACAAGATTGATTTGGTGAGCGACCGTAAGATTGACAAGAACTTGGCGTTCGAGTACAGCAGGGAGGAGAATTTGCTCTATTTCGAGGTGAGTGCCAAAAGTGGCGAGAACGTTTACAACGTGTTTGAGCTGATTGCGAAGAAGTTGCCGATGGACCAGGGCTCGGGTGTCAACAGAAATGTGGCCTTGGACTTGAACAAGAAGGACGAAAACGCTTGCGGCTGCTGAGTCAGCGTCTGTGGGTCATGGGAGGTGTGGCTAGTCAATAGAGTAATACATTTACATAATTCTGAGCCGCGAGAGCGAGGGCGTAACTGGGAGGGGGGAGGGGGTGGAAGGCTTTGTCTACGTGCTTACTGCGCTCGTTGCAAACGTGAATTTATACCATAACTGCCACAGCAACTGCCACAGCAACTGCCGGCCAGACTTACACATAAGGAGCCAATTCCCTGGCCCATGGACGTGTCGCGACTCTACGGCTGCAGCATCCCGGGCTCCGGTATCTTGCCGTACATCGGACACAGTTTCTTTGTGCGGATGTGCCCCACGGCACCACAAAGCGCGCATTTTCTCTTTGTGTTTCTGCCCTTGCCAATGCCCTTGCCGCTCTGCAAAACCTTTTTGCTGTTTTTCTGGGCCTGCAATTTCTCCAACTCCTGCTGCAACAACCGTTTTTCGTCCTCGTTTGTCGGGGTTTTCACACTCAGCAAGTCGATGCTCTGCGACGTTTGCAGCGTTTGCGACTGCAAAAACTCTTCATGTTGCTGCTGTTTGCGGAGCAAATAAGCGTGGATAATGCGCTCGTCCTTGATGATCTCAGTTTGTCTTTCCAACACGTTGTACTGGTTGCGGACCATCCGTGTGATGCGCAAAACTTTGGCTGGGCTCTTGTTGTTGCGGTTGTTGTACCGCGACTTGTGTGGGATCTCCTTTTTATACTGTGGCGGCTCCTCCGACGACAACGTGGCCATTTGCTTATACCAAACCTTGCGAATCTCGTCGTCATAGGCCCTTTGCTGCATAGCTACGTTGTAGCTGTGCCCGTTGAACTTGTTTTTCAAGTCCTCTTCACTCAAGGCCGGGCCTTTCTCTTCTTCAATAGACTTGAACCCGCCTTTCATCAGGGTTCTCAAGAACGAGAGCCCTTCACTGCGGCCCGTGGGCTCGCCTTCGCCGTGCAACTGGAGCATGGCTTTGCCCTGAGTCGCGTGGATGAAATTCCGGGTAATGTTCCAGGGGGCCAACTGGTCCTCAATACTCTCGCCGTCCTCGTCGTCGTTATGCAAGCCCACGGGCGAAAACGCCTGGGCAAAATCCGGGTTCTGCTTGTTGTTGAACAGCAAAACAAAGTTCTTGAACTTGTCCAAGTTGATTTTGTCGTAGCTGTACACGGCATAGTCCTCCAAGTGCTGCTGCCCTACTTGCATGCTCTCCAACAAGCACAAGTCCTCGGGTGTGATCATGGCCCGGATCTCTTCTTCGGTTGGCAACTTTTCGCCAGGTTTGATCTTCCAGAACCCCTGGTCCTCACCTGCACGCTGGTACACCATGAACTCTTTGAGTCTTTGCCGATTTTGCATGTCGTTTTGGTCCGGAAAATGCGCAGAAATGTCCTTAACAATCAATCTTTGGCCCTCACTGTGGTTCAAAACCCGGTACACAATCATCTTGAGCCGATTTTTACTCACAGTCGTCACTTTACGCGAGTGTGGGCCCGGAATCTCCACCACAGGGAACATCTGCCCCACAACAAAGACCTTGTTGATGCTGCGCAAGTAGTACCGTGTGCTCGTGCGTGTGCCGCCAAACGACTTCACAAGAAGAAAGTCTGTGCTTTTGGGCTCGTGCTGGAAAACGGGTGCACGCACCATCTGGTTGTACAACGTCGGCACAAACTTGCCCTTTTCGACAAAGCCAAAGTTCCAAAACGGCAGCCTGTCCTGCACACTCAAAACGTGGGTCTCACCAATCAACCCACGGGGTCTGTAAGTGTCGTCGTCCGTTTTCTTTCTGTAGTAATTGATGATCTTGCTGCCCATGCCAAAGTTCGACAACACCAACGGGTTCTCCTCTGTGTACTCCAACAAGTACACGGGCCCAGTGTCGCCAAGACTGAGATCCATAGTACTTTTGAAAATCTCCTTCACGTCCTTGCCCTTGTCCTTCTTTCTCTTTCTGACTTTGGGCTTGTGGAAGCTCATCACCGTGTTGCTGCGCACAATGAACTTGGGTCTGTGGAACAGCCGCATCTGCTGCTTGGTCAACTTCACCTTGTAGTATGGCGACTGGAGCTTTTCTGCGGGTAACGAGTGGTCAATGGCCAAACTGCCCAACGTGGCCCGGATTTTTGTGTGGTAGTTCTCCTTGAGCAACTCGTAGCTCTTGTCGTTGGACACGTTGAACCGCGTGAGCAACTGCTTGTGGTTCACGGGCACTTTTGCCTCCGCAACACCCCGAGTTTTCTGTTTCACACTGTTGTCTGCAAAATACATGTGTGGGTCGTTCATATCGAGCAAAAGCGAGTCCTTCGTGAGCTCCACGATCTTGCCCTCAAGGATCTTGGCCTCCTTTGTGTCGTTGATGCGGAACTGCTCAAACGGGTACGCGTCAATTTTTGCAAGCCCGCTTTTTTGCAGTTTCTGCAGTTTCTGCAATTTCTGCAGTTCCAGCAGTTCCAGGTCTCTGGGCTGTTCTTTGAGTCCCAAAATAGCGTCGTCGTCCCACTCGGCCGCGGCTAACACCAAGTCCTTGTCGTCCTCGTCCTCGTCCACGACTTTCTCAAACTCGCGCCGGAAAATCGCCAAATCGTCCTCGGTGATCCGTACAACGCCAGAATGGGACCTTGTGGAACCTATGGTACCTGTGGTACCTGTGGTACCTGTGGCGTCATCCAGGGCCACATTGCGGCGCCTGTTGAAGCTCTTGCGGTCGTCCACCTCGAACTCGATCCGCACGCGTGTTGGAATGAGAAGCCGCTTGTTGAACGGTTTCTCCAAAAAATTCCCATAGCGAAGATTTTTGGGCGCCTCACTCTTGAAAATCGAGTGCATCCTGAGTGTCTTGTCCTTCTCAAAGTACGGGTAGTAGTACTGCAACAACTTCTGCTCACGCACAACCTTGTCACGGGCCTCCTGCTCCCTCGCGCGCTGCTCGGCCTCCAGCTTCTGCTTCTCTCTTTCAATCTCCTGTTGGCTCGGCGCAAACACAAACGGCAGCGCGGCACGGGCCTCTGCAGCAGCGCGGGCCTCTTGGGCGGCGTCTTTGACGGCAGCAGCAGCCGCAGCGGCCTCAGCAGCTGCCTGGTCGTCATTGTCGTCGTCTAATTCGCCTTCGTCCGTCAACTCAATATCCTCGAAATCAATTGCATCCTGCGCGTGCTCTGTGTTGAAGTCCTGGGTGTCAAAGCCGAGCCCGGCTCCGAACTGCGTCAGAATGGTCGACGCGACGTTGCCCACGCCGCCAAGAAGGTCGCCGTTGAGCGATGAAAACACGTCTTGTTCGTCCATATGATGAGCACTTGCTGTGTAGTGTGGGTGGGTTTCGTGACAAAAAGGGCGGGCAATTTTGGCACTTTTTTTTCTTTGCCGCCCGCGCGGAAACTGGAGCGCGGGCGCGGGAATGGACGTGAGAGCGGGCGCGGGAGTGGGGGGAAAATAAGAGGCGGCTAAGGCACGTGATCCCATCACTAAAACAGACAACTTGCAACTACACTGCACTGCACAACGGCACATTTTACAACTCACAACTCACAAGTGCACAACTACACAACTGCAATTTTGCAATTTGGAACTACAACTGCAGGTATAACCATAGGTGCACCTTAAAACCCAAGTATTCAGACCGCGACTTTGAACCACACACGCAGCTGAGACATTTAGAGACTCAGACACTCAGACACTCAGACACTCAGACACTCAGACACTCAGACACTCAGACACTCAGAGACACACACATACTCAGAGAAACCTAGAGGGAGAGGCAAAAACAGCACATTTGGAGACAACATAGTCAGACACACAACATTCAGGCTCTTAGTGTAGTGAGACACAACAATCACACACAACATAACAGTCAGACAATAGTCAGATAATAGTACACACACACAATATTCACATCAGTGGGATCACAAGAGTCAGACACAACACTCAAGTTAGACAAACAGAACATTCAGTCACTTTTGCATAGTCTCACACAACAGCTAGACACAGCCAGCACACAGCCAACACACTGTCAGACAACAGCTAAACACAATAACTGAGCTAACGGTCAGACACAACATCCACACAATACACAACAGTTAGACAAACACACAAACACAACACCCACACAACATCCAACATGTCGCAGGAAATACTAATACCGGACGGCGAGTACGATATCGACGTGCTGGCCTTGCGGAACCCGGGCCAGAACCAGTTTTTGCAGTTGAAATTCACACAGTACCCCGAGGGCTTGGCCAGCAACGCCACAGCGCACTTGTACCAGAAACGCGAGGACAAGGCACACTATGTGTTCAACGTCAACGGCAAGGAGCTGGTGCTGGAAACCACGATTCTTCCGCCCAAGGAGTCCGAGTACGCCTTGAGTTTCGACAGGGAAACGGGCACAATGAAGTTGTGCGCCTTGAACACCGTGATGCGTGTCAACAAGCCGAAGCTGAGCAAGAAGACGTTGGTCGCGCTCAACGAGCTCAAGCAGTATTACGGTGACGAGCCCGTGGCTGTGCCCGTGGAGGAGACTGGAAAACGTGGCAGAAAGTCTTTGGGCACGAGCACGAGTGCCAGCGGCGGCGCCAGTGGTTCCAGTGGTGCCAGTGGTGCCAGCACCGGCCAGCGCGAGAAAACGAGAAATAAGTGGCAGGATTTTGAAACGCGCAAAACGCGTGGCGGCTCAGGAGTGGGCACAGGAGTGGGTTTGGGCGTGGGAGTTTCCAACGACACCTTTGCCATGACGCCGCGCCAGGACCAGACCGAGAAAGTGGAAGAAGAAGAGTACAATTTCGACGACTTTGACCAGTTCAATGACGCACTTTCGGAGTCTGTGAAGAAGCCGAACTTTGCGGACGACGAGGACCTTGACTTGGATTTCGACACTGCGATCAACCAGGAGTTGAGCGAGGACGAGGACGAAGAGAAGCAGGTGCGGGAAAAGAAAACGAAGACCAAAAAGACTCTGGAGACCACCGAGAGTAAGGTAAATAAACAAAGTGGTGGGGGTATAACGGTGCAGACGTTGAACCTTCCAGTTAACAAGATCTCGCCGTCGATTCTGACGCCCGGAAAGCTGCATTTTGAAGAGAACAACGAGGTGGACGAGGACGAATTGATGGACTTGGACGAGTTGGACAACGAGCTTGAAAACGAGTTGGACGACGAGTTGGAGGAAGCACTCAACGACGACGACGACGCGTTCAGCGGGTTTGAGATTGAAGACGACGAAGACACGAGCAACAGTAACAACAACAACGCCAGCACAGAGAAGAGTTTGGGCGGCAGTGGCGCGAAACCAAAGCCAATGAGTCTCAGGGGGCTCTATAGTGGCAGCAAGGACGACGAGGAGGTGAGCAGCGAGGAGGAGTAGTGCCTGAACGGTACCTTAATGGTACCTAAATGGTACCTAAATGGTACCCAAATGGTGGTACCTAAATGGTGCCTACAATGGTGCCTAAATGGTGGTACCTAAATGGTGCCTACAATGGTGCCTAAATGGTGCCTACAATGGTGCCTAAATGGTACCTACAATGGGTCTCTGAATGCATTATGGAAATATTGTGAGCTCAAAAGTTTGCGAGGGCCTCCTGCGCGGTCAAGCGCTTGCGCGTATCGTAGACCATCATCTGCTCAAACATGCGCACAAACTTGGGCTCGTCCAACCGCGGCACCATGCGCGCGGTCTCAATACGCGGCCAAATTGTGAAGTTGAAGGTCTCAAAGTACTTGATCTCGGCAACGCGCGGCCACTCGGCCACGGTGGGGGTGCCAAACGTTTGGAAAATGGTCGTCAAGAGCGCCAAATCGCTGAAGTTGCCCGACTTGTGCAACACGGGCAAGCAGTTTTTGCTGAAAAGCTGCGTCATGACGATGCCGAGCAGCCACACGTCAACCTCATACGCGTAATCCGTTATGCCCAATAGAACTTCTGGCGGCTTGTAGACCCCCGTAGATATTTGCGTAAACTTCTCACTCGCAAGCGGCTCGTTCTGCTTCTTCACCCCAGCAACATTTTCTGGGTAGCAGATGCCAAAGTCGATGAGCACCGCATTCAACCGCGCGCCCCCAGCTCCACTAACCCGCTCAAGCATGATATTCTCCGGTTTCACGTCTCGGTGCACAATACCGTTGGCGTGCACAAAACTCAAGGCCTGCAAGATGTCGTGCACGATCTCAAGCGCTTCAGCAGGCGCAATCTTGCTGACTCTCAGGTACACCGCGGGTGCGTCTTGTTCGGCACCAGCAAAACTGTCGTCGTTTTCAAAATAGTCGTCCAACGGCTCGGCAAACTGTGTGGCGCTGTCGCCGCTGTTGGCGCTGCTGAGCTGCGCAAAATTCGTGCGGATCCGCGAATTCGTCTTGATGTAGTCCGTCAACGTGTACGCGTAATAGGGAAACACCAAGTAAAGGTCTTCGTGGGCTTGGAACTCGCCGTAGAACTCAATCACGTGGTGCGTGCTGATGCCATTGCTATTGCTAGTGCTATTGCTATTGCTATTGCTAGCGCTATTGCCCTGCGCCGTCAATTGTCGCAACACCGCCACCTCTGTTGCAAGCGAATGCGGCGCCTGCTCGCCGTCATCAACGTCAATGACTTTCAAAGCCACTAACTTATCCGATATTAAATCTCGTGCACGATATATCGTTGAAAATCGCCCACCGGCAATGCGCACTTTGTCCGCGTAGCGTTCTGGCATCGTGAGTCGTGGGCAACAACGCGACGTCCGCGGTGATGAAATTCAGGTTGTGGAGCTGGAGCTGGTGTCACGTGATACAACGCGGAAGTTGCAAAAGCGCGGGAATAAAAGTAAAAAAAAAAAAAAAAAAAAATAAACCAGAGAAAAAATACCGCCCCCGCGCTCCATTGCACGCGCCAACTGAAAGCAACTTGGTCCGTCCGACTGAGCACACACACACACACACATACTGCCCATGGATTCGTTTTTTGTCACGAAGTTTGACGTGTACAAAGGGTACACCCTCATACACACGAGCCTGGACGCCAGCAGCGGCAATGCCGAAACAGTGCGCGACTTGGAGTTCCGGCTGTTGCCCGCAGGGCTCCACGAAACGCGCCACAGTGTCATACGGTTTCAACAGCCCGTACCGGGTACAAAGAGTCTTGAAGGAATCGCAATTTTCCGCCAAAACGGCATGAACGCTGGCGTTACGCCCGGCGACCGTTCGCAGTTGCGCATGTACTCTGTGGGGCTTTTGGCGCGGCATTTGGACTCGAGCTGCGCGGCGTTCTTGGACACGTTGGACGCACAATTGCAACAGTTTGTGGACGGCAACGGCAACGAGGCCGAGTTTGTGGCCGGCTTGGACCAGGCATTCACAGCATTTCAGCAGGAAGGCCGCGACTCTGGCGTGCTCGTGTACCACGAGGCCGATTTTGAGTATCTTTTCACAAAGTTTGGGCCGCAATTTGTGACGCTTTGGCAAATGGCACTCACGCAAAAGCGCGTTTTGTTGCTGAACAAGCACTTTGGCGTGGGTGCAAACTGCTTGCTTCTCCTGGTGCTTGAGAAGGCAATGGACGACATTGGAGTGCACACGTGCTTTTTGCACAATGTTGTTTTGCAAGACTTGGGCACACTTGGCGAGCTCACAAACGCTAAAAATGGGTACTTTGCGTGCACTTCCGAGGACTTGTTGACATACAAGACCAAGTTGTTCGACTATGTGGTCACGTTCCATCCAGAAACGAGAAAACCGGTCGTGACGTGTACGGCTGACGGCTCTATTGTACGTTATAGCTATGAGCACTCGCAGATATTTGGCCAGTTTGTGCCGGGCTGGCCGGCCACCAGGTCGTGGTTCGATCTTTTCAATTACTGGATCTATCGGTCCTCGAGTATGCAGGAATACCTCGACAGTTTTGGTATGGTGGACACGGACTGCTTGTTGGCACTTAGAAACGATGACAGCAAATCATCGTCCATCAACGCGTTCCCAATCAACGACACTGCCTCGGTGAGATCGAGAGACAAAAGCGGCAAAAAACTCAAGAAAAGCGAGACTTTTGTTGACAACTTGCTCGAAACTTTGCAAAAGCTCTTCAAGATGTACCTCGCCGTTGCCCAGGACACAATAGCAAACTATGAGAGCGACACCATGCTTCAGCAGCATCACATGGTTCCACTTGAAGTGACGTACAGTGATGTCAATGAGTTCTACCTCAACCCATTTATCCCGTTCCACAAGCAATTTGTGGTGGACTTGTTTGCGGTCTTCTTCTCAAAATCGTGCGTTGTAAGACCGGGGTTTCAAGCAAGATGCGGGTGTTGAATGAAAAAGAAAAGCCAAAAGAGACACTAAATAATCTTTATGTTAAATTCGTTGTATCCAATGTAAGATCCATCAAATCCTTTTGATCGCTTATCGTGAACTTCTTTTCGTTCGCCAAATGGAGTAAACAGATGAAGTAGTAACTGCATGTGGCCTCCAGAATTTGCGTTTGCTTGGAATCAAATGTTCTGACAATGTCTGACAACTTCAAATCTTCAGCTTCCTTCTGCGATTCAATCTTCTCCCATAGCGTGTCTTTGAGCAACTTCACGTCTACCACTTTTGCTTTCTTTGCATACTGTAACTGGTCGTTAGTGTTGTTCGATCTCAAACTTGGCACCATAAAAGCGTTATGTTGCGGATCCGTGCCAAATAACGGATTATCATTGCCCGCAGAATCTGGAGGCCTTAAAGAAGGCACATCGTCCAACAAATGCGAAGATCCATGATTATTCAGAAACTGTCTATTACTATTATCCGGAACACCCATGTCAAAATCATCATGATCATCGTAATTATCTGCCCAGAAATCAGCATCGGCCACAATAGAATCATTTGCATTGTCATCGATGTTCTTTTTATCTGTGTTGTCGTTTAGCGATCGTTTTGTGAAAAACTTTGATTTTATTTGTTCTTTTTTGGTAAACAATGTAGTAAACCTCGTTATGTTGAATTGTCTATCATCAGGCAAACAGTTATGCGATTCAACAAACTGCTGTTTTTTTGGAAGGTCTAAAGATTTTGCACTTTTCTTATCCTGATCGAACAAATCACCAAAAATTTGGTTCTCAAATTCTCTCTGGTTCTTTGAAGATTCGTTACTCACGGAAAGAAAATCAATGACAAAATCGTTCTTCTTCTTTGGCTTTTTGCTCATGCCGTATAATGCTTCTGGTTTTGATGCTGACTCATTGTGAATTTTACCTTCGTACTTGTTTTTCAATTGAATGACTTTCCAATTGTCCGGGCCTGTCCAGTTTTTGGTTAGTTTGGCACAGAAATTATCTAGCGCGTCATAATCAACGCCCATACTGGACTTTGTCAATTCAGCCTCAATTTCCTTAAAATCCTCCTCTTCTTCTTCTTCGTCTTCGTCCTCCTCCAAAATGACTTTGTTTTTAGTGAAAACGCTCTCTTGCTCCGAGTCATTGTAGTCGTCGTCGTCACCCAATGCAAAGTCAAAAAATGAACCTTGTGCCATTTCGTGCCCGGTGGAATCCTGTTGAGCGGACTCATTGTGGAGTGATCTCTCTGTTTTCTCTTTGAGATCCTGTAAATCGGACGTCACGCCGTTCAACAAGTTTTCAACTTGCTCCAAAGAAGGGCACAACTCGAGAGTATCGTCTAGCTGAGATAGCTGGAAGTGCTTGCCCAAAGAGCGAACATTTTCATCAATGTAAATAGTAGAACCCGTTCCAGCGTATTTGTCACCATTTGAGACATCAATTTCTGCATCGTCGGGCCGTTTGGATTCCGTGTCACGAATAAACTTCTCTTCGCTGCCCTTGGCGTCAAAAACAACGCGACACTGGTCGTCGACTTTTAGCAAGTTGAATAGCAAGGACTTGGACCCGCCTTCGTCAAAATCGCTCAAAGCCTTTTTGAACACGGGATCAATGGCCAATTCCGAATCCAACTCCCGGTACTTCAAGGACTTGAAGTCAACTAACGTGTTCACATTGGATCTGTATCTGTTGTTTCTCATTCTTTTTTCAGACTCGTGCGCGTTCTCAGGGTCTTGGTCGCTTTCTTCCACATTTTTGGTCTCCTCCGCGTCTTTGGAGCTCAATCCACTCAACAAACGCCCCGTCTCGGTGACAATCGAGTCAACTCTCGAGGAATAGATCTTAACACACCCATCCAAGGTAGCAGAAGCTTTCTGGAAGTTAATCTGGTCTCCCTCCCGCAAAATTGATAAATCATGAAAATAGTCAATGAGAGCCACTTCCCAACTGTTTCTTGAATTGATCTTGTTGTCCTTGACAAGCCGAAGACAAAGGTCGAAGTCGTCCTCGTTATCAAGAAGCATTGTTGTGTGCTAAAGAGCGAAATGAAAAAAAAACAAGAGAAAAAAAAAATCCCGATGCACTTTTGCCGATCAAATGTAAACAAAACGCGATTGATGACATCGGTGCCTTGGTGTGTGGGTGTTTGAGTGTATCGGATCTGGGGGAGCCTAGCCGCTCTGTTTTTTAGTTGGGCGAAAGATCGATAAGTTAGTTTGGTTTGAACAAAACCGGGTGATTTTTTTTTTTTCGTAGCGGATAATTGAGTCTCACAGCAGCCGGGAGAATAACCTTGCACAACCCTGTTACAAGCGGTTTCAGCCTTTGTGAGGCCCTGGGTGTTGTTGTCTCAGGCTAGTGAGGGCAAAAACGCACTTAGCTCTGCTTAGACAATTAATTTAGTGTCCAGCGAAACGGATTTCGGGCTTTTTGATAAGTTTCAGAGCTTGTGTGGTTCAAACGGCCGGGCCCAATATTTCTAAGTCTGTTTCAAAAAGCTTTTCCACTGTCTGGGCGCCGATCTGCCAGAAAATATCCACTATTCACGTTTCGAAACCTCTGGCTGGAGCAGGTATATAAGGCGAAGGTGGCCGGCTGCTGTATAGCTAATTCATTGCTTTCTGTCTTCGATCACTTAGTCAAACACAGTCAAACTTTCAGACAGACATTCAGTCGACAATTCAGACAAACTTTCAGTCAACAACAGATCCCAACTTTCAGCCAAAAATGCAATTCTCAGTCTCTAACGCCATCGCCCTCGCTGCTGCCGTCTCCTCGGTGCTCGCCATGCCAATCCCATTGGACCACCAGTACAAGATGTTGAGAGAAAGAGTTGAGCTCTGAGCTAAGCTCTGAGCTGGCCAGCCCGTGTTGCCAACCACAAATTCAGTTCTGCGCCCTCAAAGGGTAAAACGCCACTTTTCTACGCTTTTTTCAATGCAATTTTCAGTTTTACGCCATCTGTAGCCAACGGGGCCAGCCCACACACCCGCACGATCTTCTGGGTCGAAGTCTATTTTTTTTTCTGTTTTTAGTTTTCTGTAGCGTTGTAGCGTTGTGTGCCCCGGCGCAAATGCTTCTTGCCAAACGATTTTTTTTGGCTCATCGAATTTGTACAACAGAGAAGAACCGCAGCAAGACAGAATTTGACAGAAACTCTAAAGACAACCACGTACTGGGCGAGCTATGCAATTGGACAAGAAGAAAAACAGCTCGAAACTCATTCTCAAGATCAACAATGACAGCCAGGCCATACCGAAGCTGAGTTTTTCGCCACTGATGGACACGGACGCCGCCGACTACAAAAAGGCAGTGAAGTTGCAGGGCGCGGACAAGCATCCCCAGTTCATCTTGGACAGCTTGATTGAGAAGCGGCAGGCGATACACGGCGCAGAGAGCTCTGTGCTCAAAGGTAGCGTGAAACCGCTCACGTGCAAAGAGTTTGAGTCGAGTGACGCCAGTGCTATTTTGCAAGGTGACGTTGGGTACGATCCCGAGATTCTCGTGGGCGGAGCGTCTCTGACTCCGGGGCAGGTGCAGGTCTTGGGGCCGGCGAACATGGCGAAGAGCAACAGCAGCAGCGGCAGTTTAAGCGGCAGAAAGCTGCCTGTATCTGAATCGGGCACCATGGTGGGCAAAGACGACAACAAGATACATATACTCTTTGGGGTGACGGGGACAGAGTCGGCTACCAAGATCTTTCCGATTATCAAGAAGCTCTTTGCATTGTACACCAAGCAGAAACTTGCGATCAAGATTGTTATGACAGAGTCGGCGTTGAACGTGCTAAGTCTTCAAGACAAGGTCAAAGACAGCTCCAACAGTCTGGAAAACAACATCAAGACGCAGCCGAACTTGAAGAAGAAAAGCAACTGGCAGAAGATCTTGGACATGGGCATCGAGAAGATCTGGACAGACCAAGACGCGTACGCGTTCTACTCGCGTGACACAAACAAGAACTTGAAAAAGAAGAACGGGAAATACGTTATGGATCCTATTTTGCATTTGGAGTTGGCTAAATGGGCAGACTTGATGGTCATTGCGCCCTTTTCTGCGAACTCAATGGCCAAAATGGTCAACGGGCTTGCCTCGAACTTATTGACGACCATCGTCACAAACTGGAACAGACAAAAGCCTATAATTGTCGCATTGAGCATCAACAATGTGGCGTACTCGCAGTCGATTACTAGATTGCACTTACAAATGATGAAAGACTACTATCCGTATGTGCAGATATTGAAGCCGTTGGAGAAGATTGTTGGGAAGGGAAATGCCGGTTTAGCTGGTATGAGAGAGTGGTCAGACATTGTGGAGGTGATTGTGAAAAAAATTGGACCTCCAAGCGACCACGGCGACGGAGCAAGCGGCAATGAGAAAGAGGGGGACGACGACGATGACGACGACGATGATGATGACGATGATGATGATGATGATGACGACGATGACGATGATGATGACGACGACGACGATGATGACGATGATGATGACGATGACGATGATGGCAAATGAGTTTACGCTGCGGCGCACGTGGCTGCCCAAAATTACCGAAAACTTTTAATGTTCTGGGCGTTTATGAGCTCGGGACGCTGTGGCACCGAGATCATGGGCGAGCACCACGACGAAAGATTTGCAAATGCAGGCCGTGCTAATTGATTATTTATAACGCACTCTCGGATATTGATTTTTGAAACATGTCACTCGGTTATTGAATGTCACTCGGCAAATACCACATGGAGAATTTTGGGAGCGGGGTCGCGCGAAGTGGTATGAATATTGTACGCGCACGAGCACAAAGATTACTGTACAAAACAAAAGAGTGAAACAAAAGCCCCAGTGGAAAAACAACGTTTTGTAACGCTAAGTGCTAGGTGATTGAAAATAAGCATACAGTGGGCCTTGTCAATATCTGGTAAGGTCTTGGCGAGATGCGTTTGATAGAAACGCCGCGGCCGCGAAGGAATTTTTTAGTCCGTGCGTGGGTATTTATTCTGACCCCATAAGATCGGCGATAAAATTTGCTAAACTAAAAACAGTGAAATCTATGGTAATCAACGCAGCCAATCAACACAAATTGCACAAATTGCACACCAATAAACTTCTGTGGAAGGGGCCTTGCATGTAGCGTGTGCTTTTACAGAGACATGAGTGGCCAGCTCTTGAGCAACTGTGACTGATTGAAACCGAATCAGCACGTAACTGCGATTTTCTCAAACTCTAATTGCAGACTCTGATGTCCCCCACCTGCCCAGAGGGGAAAAAAGGCCCGGACGGTGTACATGGTTTCCAAAAATGACAAAAAAATAAGGTACTAGTTCAGTTTTCAACTCATTAATATTAAAACGTGAGGCAGCTGGTAATATCTGGAAATGTGCATTGTTACTGGGAATTGCGGGAACAGAATTTAAATAATCGGCCGGCGTACTGTTTCAAAGCTATATAGTTGGAACCCAATCCTGTTTTGGTCTTTCAAGCCTGAAATACTTCCAGTTTGATTTTCGACGCAGTTCACTGATTTTTCAGATAGCCAAATAACGTTTACACAAAGTCTCGGCACAGATCACCACAGATTGTACGCAGGCCAATTTTTACAGCAGCACTATAAAAAGCCTTATAAAACACCCAGAATTTTTTCACGATGTTCACAAATTTACTTGCAATGATTGCCTTGGCGCTTCCAGCACTCGCAGCTGACGCTCCAGTTGTCAGCGATTCCCCAGTGGGCACTTATGCCATTGCCAAATTCCCACAGGGCGGCTTAAGTGACGTCAGCGGCTATGTCAAGTTCACGGCACTCAGCAGCGGCCAGGTCCAGGTCGACGTTGATGTTAAAGGCTTGCCGCTGGCCGGGTACCCATTCTTGTACCACATCCACACCAAGCCGGTGCCACTGAACGGCAGCTGCTTGGCCACGGCCGGCCACTTGAACCCATTCGAGGCTGCCGCTCCGTGTGTCAAGTCGACTCCTGGAGCCTGTGAAATCGGCGACTTGTCCGGCAAACACTCGAGCTTCAACACAACCTCGTTCTCGAGCTCCTACGTCGACCCATACTTGTCTTTGAACTCCAATGACGAGGCCTTTATCGCCAACAGCAGATCCATCGTTTTCCACTACGGCAACACCACCAGAATAGCGTGCGCCAACTTGGAGTACTATTCCAACAGTTCCAGCATCCCAAACAACAACACGTTTACTGGTGCTGGTGCTACCAACAAGGGCATGGGCCTTTTGGGCTTGTCTATGATGGCCTTGGCTCCAGTCTTGTTGTAACCGGTTCGTGTATAGTTATAGAGTTTGATAATATGTTGTTAACGCAAAAGAGAGTGTAGATTCGTGCTGTATTTAAACTTACTCGCAAGAATACCGACCCCATCTTGAAGTGAGCAAATTTAGCTCGTTTCTGATGGCACTCGAGCACTGTGGCAATAAGTGCTCGTTTTACAAAATATGGGCTAGCAAAAGAGGCTTAATTGACTCGCAATGTGTCTCAGGTGCCGTCTCCTGGTATTGCACACTGCAGAGCCGCTACGCCAGTGGATCAAGAGGTTTTCGCTGTGTCAGCAAGTCTAAATCAAAATAAACAATTGTCTGTGGCTTTGGAGACACCTTGAGGTGAGAAATTTCACAAGATGTACTATGATACACATTAATGTTATTCTAGAACGTTTCCAGAGTAAATAAAACCGCAAACACTGCCGAGAGCCCGATCCTCAAAACGATTCACGAAAAATGGATGTTTGGTTGTAAACTACCAAGCCAGTGTTTTCTGGACTGTTCAGTGTTAGAATCAAAAACAAGAGCAGGCTGAAAATTTGGTCATCAACAATGGCCGGGTAATTGACGTTTGTTGCCAGGCGTGGGACAGCACGAGCTTGTCGAGATACCCGGCTTGATGCAATGGCTGGGTGAAATGAAGACCCAAAGCAGTTTAAGTTGCACCACAGTGCGCTGATTAGAATTGCTGCACACGTCAAAAAGAGCAAAACTGCAAAACTGCAAAACTGCAAAACTGCAAAACTGCAAAACTTCCCGATACGGGTTAAATGTTTTCTTGTTTTGCTTTATCTGAGCACGCTAACACTGGCATCTTTTATTCAAATTTTGCAAAATAACATTTTCTGTGTACAAGATTTGCAAACTATAAGTTTTGGAAGGTTTATTTCATGCAAAAACAATCTAGTTTTTCACAATTTGAACTTTGCTTCGAATTCGGTACTTCTTTATCCAAAATTACTTGCTATCCCATCTCTTTTTTCCAAGTTTGACTCTGGCGCGGCTCTCAACGGCTAAATTTAATCCATTTTCTTAATATCCCAGAATCCTAGACTCCTGGAATCCCAGGTTCACAAATTCCCTAACTTCTTAGATTCGAGGATTTTGCAGATTTTACAAAAGTGCAATTTACAAGTAGTTTTCAGAATCATTTAATCGCCAGCCAGCCGTACTCCAGTAACCGTAAATATAAAATAAGTAGCTATAATACACAATCCGTCTGTTTGGAAGCAGCAACAGACACTGCACAAGAATTTGGAAAGATAAAAAAAGTAAATTGTGCTCTAATATAGTATATAGAGCAAAAAGATATAGTAAAAAGGTAAAAAGAAAAGAAAAATAGAATTTGAAAAACCTGGCGCTGAATCACAGAATCGTTTTTGAATGTCGTGGTGGTGTTGTATTTGAAGTTGGGGGTTGTGGGTATTAGTTTGTGCGAATCAAGACTGCATTTAGTCGACTCTAGCACATTGGTGGTATCTTGTGGGTTTATCGTTTTCATAACTCGTCAATTATGCCCATTGAAATTTGACTAAAGACTTTTTCGCCTCTTTTAACAGTCATAACTCTCTTCAATCCGGCATTGGTTTCAAAATTTAATTTCTTCATGTTTGTGCTGTGAGAAGAGTTCATTGTAGACATTGTCGACGAGTTCGTCAAACTTGGTACTCTGCTCAAGTCAATTACGTTCATTCCAGAGTTTGGGAACACAAAATCGGCTTCATCATTGAAGTGCATCGATGATCTGATAGATATTGGTGAACTGATTGATGTTGGTGATGCAGGCACGTGAATGTTGTCTCTGGATGGGTTCAAGTACAAAGACAACTGTTGCACGCGTCTCTTAGAGGATGACGTAAACGACTTGATGGTTTTACCCGATGGCGATTTAGTGTTTGCCAATCTTGGTTTGACTCTAGGCGTGACTTTAGAAGCAATTGGAGAGCCAGGAGCAGCTGGAGTGATTGCAGACTTATTCAAAGAAAGCAATGACCCGCAAGAGTTTCTGTAGTTGTGGGTCTCAAACTCCAAGTCCCCAGTGGTTATACTTGTAGCGTCCGTTTCACCACCGCTGGAGTTGTCCGTTTGTAACGACGCAACAGAAGACTTTTCTTTCAAAGATTGTTCTTTGTTGAAATCAGCCATCAAAGTGTTTTGCTCCTTGCGTTCTTGCGTCTCTTTTGGCTCCACATCTTTGATAGTAATTGGAGTTTCAGCAGCAGCAACATCTTTTGCCTTTAAGAGGTTTTTATCGTTGTTATTGCCGCTCATAGAGTCAAACAAACCTGTGATAAATGTTTTTGGGTCCTCGATAGACAGCTCATCTGTGTTCTTCTCAGGCGATACAGAAACAGATACTGTAGAAATTGTTGGCGAAGATTTCTGAGTTTGAACACCGCAATTGATAAAGTTGTGTGCATTGTGAGACACAACAGGCACCGCAGATCCTTGAGCTTTCTCTTTAAATTGTTCCTTTAAGTAGGTTTCTTGTTGGAGCTTCACGTTCACTCTCATGAGTTGGTCCTCTAATTCGTAAATCTGGTTTGTCAACTCATTGACTTTGGAGTTTAAAGATTGGTTCTCACACTCTTTCACTTTCAACTTCTCGAGTAACTGTGAATTTGTCTCCTCGTAAGTCTTTATCAAGTTGAGATGCACCATTTGTTCGTTCAAGTTCTTTTGGGCAACTGCATAAGATTTTAACGACTCATCGTCATCGATGAACGAGTATCTGCCAACATACGAGTACTTCTCAATGTTTTTCAATAATTCGGCCTCATCAAAAGAGGATTTGGAAGACCGGGAACTTGAGGAACCGGAACGGGTTTCGACTTCATTAAACACATTGCTGTTGTCGCTCTTTGTGGCCTTGTATTTCAATAATTCTTTTGACAACTCAGAAACTTGATAGTTGAGATCATCGATCATCGACTCCTTCAGTGCCAACTTCTCACCCAATTCAACAACAACCATGGAGGCTGCACTGAGATTGGATTCGGCACATTGCAAATCGGCATTGTGGAAACTAGGCTTGAACTTCTTGAACTTCATTTTGTAATTCGACATTGAATCGTACTAGTATTTGTTTTTGAAAGAATGACTTTTGAAAGAATGACTAAGAAGTGAGTTTTGCTTAAAGAAAGTGTTTAGTTCGATTTCCTTGTGAGTTCAGAAAATAAGGATATTCTTTGATTTATATGTAAACCTAACAAGGGGAAGTTAAAAAAGTAAATAAAGTAAAAATGACTAAAATAATAACCAACTCAAGTAAAAGTTAAGAAGTAAATAAAAAAGTGCAATTAAGGGTCAGAGACCTAATAAAGAAATGCAGTAACCTTAATCGCAGGCAAAAAGTTAATTAGTTACTATGTAGTATCCCATGTATCCTTGCATAGCATATTGGGTAGTGAACTTTTACCTTTCTTAACTAAAAGTATAGTTTTGATGTGCAGAGTACATCCGCTCGCGTCCCAACATGCGTTCAGATACATGTTTCCATACATATTCCACGGTGCTAAGACTCACTTTTCCGCAACGGTACGCACGGACTGGTATATGACAGGGTTTTTTAACTTGTCGTAGAGATATACCACATGAAATTTTAAAAAAAACACTAAACTCTAGCCACTGGTTGCTTGAGATCCTGGTTTGTATATTGATCCATTATATTGCAATATTTGGTAAATTGAAATCGTTTTGGTATCTGGCTATGTCGTTTTTCGTTGTAAATTTTGTTCGTTTTAAGCTGATTTTCGTTGTTGAGTTTAATTTTTATTTCTCGCACTAAAGACTTGAAAATTTTTACTCAGAGAAAATTTTTCAAAAAACCTTCATACAAAATAGTCTTTCACAAACCCAAGTAAAATTTTCAGGACGATCCAGTCATTAATTCCATTTTAAACAGCTCGGTTCATATGGGATTTTCTATAATTTTAAAGTTCGCAGCTCATCTCTGGCCCGGACATCGTAAGTTTGCTGTGTCAAAACTAAAAAGAGTTGCCGAGTAAGTTGAGTTTCCGAATGTTGCGATCCTCAACTAAGCAGTTTGACAATTGAGTTGCTGTGCTATTATGGAGTAAAACATCTGGAAAAATCTTAGCCTCTTTTGGTCCTATTCACCTATCTCACCAGATTCGTGTGTTCCTTTTTCACCAGCTGTTCCTGATTCATATCCCGGTGAAACAATTGCGTGCTGCTGCGTATTCCGATTAATAGCGTTTTTTTTTATTGTTCTTCATAAGGTGCCATTTTAGCAACACAGAAAGGTACGCTTCAAGATATTAGCTAAATTAAAAGACATTTTGACTGCGATACTGATGTTCAACACAGTTTGCACAAGTTGACTTGAAAGTAAACGCTTTTACAATACAGGTACCAATGTCATCGCCGCGGTGAAGCACAATGTGTTTTGTGTGGTAATTTATTTTTGCGCCCAGTTTTTGTTTTTCCTGGGGGGTGGGGGGGTCAGAGAAAGCACTATAAGTGCCTGGTTGTACCTTGTTTGTACCTTGTTTGTACCTTGTAGTACCTTATTTGTACCTGTAAAATACCAATCGTGGATTTGTTAATGTCATCAATCCCAGCAGATGGCATTGATTTGTTGACGCTGGCTGGTACTGACTGGCCTAACTTGAGTCAGCTGGCTGTCTGCAGCTGACCCCGGCCCTCGTAGATCACAAACAGGCTGTTGGCGTGGGACTTAAGAGTTTGATGCAGTTTTGCAGATTGTTGTGTCCAGTGATACTAAGAACATCCACGTTATCAACATGAATTTCTTCTACAATCCCTTCAGGGCACTGCTGTACACAAATTTGGCCACTGTTCTGTTCTGGGGTCCGATTTCGTGTTCTGGGTCCAGTTCTGCATTTTGTACTGAGATTATTTTGCGGTAGTTATTACGATAGGGGAAGAACCAGTTCTGCGGGTCGGTGCGTTTGGTGCCATGGTATTGCAAGCCGTGGGCGGCAGAGGCATTGGCTGACGGCTTACAGTCGTGCTGCTGTTTGCAAAAAGCAGCGGACCAACTCGGACCTGGGAGCTTGTTTCCAGCGACTTGGAACCTGCGTTCTGAGTAAGCAATTTGCCAAAAGGGCCAGCTGGATTGCACAGGACAACAAGAGTTAGGGGTCAGTTCCAGTTGAGTATAATAGTCTAGAATGCCAACAAGGTTAACAGAAAGCTGTACTTTTGCCTTGGTGGGCAATATGTAGCAATTATAATGATGGTCTAAGTTTTGCGCCCAGTTTTGGTATCTATAAAGCCTCTCAAAAATCCTGTGGGACTGTGGCGTCGCTGCATCAGTCACAAGCCCTGAAATTTGGTTGTGGATGCTCCAGCATGGCAAGACCCTAAATGGATTTGTCGGCTGGGTTCAAAAGTTTACCGTAGATAGATATATGAATAATAGCACAAAAATTTACCGCTTTATCTAGCCCGTAGCCTGCAATGTCAGAAGACTGTGCAGCCTTGCAAGCTGTTTTAGTCAGCTCATATAAAGTTCCCAGATAAAGTGAAGTATTTCCAAGCCAATTGACCAGACTTCTCGTATCTAAAGTCATTATCGTTCCTGATATCTCAGAATCCTTGCTGCTTGTGCATAAATTGGACGCCCCGATTTAGCGTACATTCATGCAGCATGTTTCAAATCTAGAACTTTAAGTTTGTGGAGGAAGGACAATTGAGGCGCAACCAGCATTTTCAACTTGTCAGTTGCTGCAAAGAACAATTTAACTGAGATTTGGTTTGTTTACTTTCTTTGTTTGTATCACTTCATCTGGCTGTCTTCTTTGATGTTTTAAATTCCTTTTGTTTTTGTTTTTGTTTTTTTAATTTGTTGTAATTTTGCATCTTTGTAGTTTAACGATTGTTTTTGTTTCAAATTTTTGATTCATGTTCTCTTCAAATCAGCTCTCTACCTGCGTCTTGTGCCTTTTCTGTGGCCACAATGTTTTGACTGCCAATGATCCACCAGCAATCTCTAGCAACACACCTATATATTAATTACCGTGTGCTGATTTTTTTGCTCCCACAAATTTCACCTGGTTCCGCTTTGATGTTAATTTTATTATTTTTTATGTCAAACGAACTCTTGAAGTCTGACTTTTTGAGAGCAGCTGACAGTGTGGACAAACTTCAACGAGGCTTACAATTAGCAGATTGCCTGCAGTGATTTGGTGGCTTTTCTGGCCAACAAAGTCATAAGGTAACGCGTACCTGAGCTCACTAATTATACGTGTTGATATTTGAGGCATACTCCCCGACTTTTTGCGGGTTGTTGTATTCATTTTCGGTCAAAACTCGGTTGCTTCAATTAATAATTATACTGTGTTAGATGCTCATGAGTTGAATCATCCTGTGCGGTAGATGTGCAAAATGACTGATATATATATATATGGACCAGCTGCTCTTGACAAAAAGCATAGACAAAGACTCATAGACCACAAAAGAAACAACAACCAACAACCAACAACCATAAACTCACCTCAACAATGCAATTGAACTGTTTGATTTTAGCAATGATCGCTGCACACTTAACTAGTGCTGCACCAGTCTATGACGACTTGAACAAGCGTGAACCGATGGTACCTCCTACTAAAGATTTAGGAAAAAAGAAACTTGAGCGTAGCTATAAAACGCTTATACTGCACCACGGTTTAATTATGCCTAGTGCAAAAACCGCCAAAAGACAAGAGGATGGTGACGACGCTGAAGAAGAATATGACGACTTGAACAAGCGTGAAG